>JASCZW010000027.1:0-636335 GCA_034211315.2 Aedes japonicus
GATGAATCGTTCTTGAGTTATGAGTTTTCGAAGCAAGTGATGTTCGGGAAAATCGGAAAACTTCAATTGGCGTTTGCCAGGAAAACTGGCAACCCTCAATTTTGTAATATTTGTTTTTGTTCATGTATAGACATGAACCTACACGTGGACAAATTTTCGTAACAATCTTTGGGACCCTTCGGACCAATCTTTACGATAATAAATCCCTTACGTACATTTGAAGTCTGTGATAGGAAAATACTTGTCATTTACCAAATTTACTCTACAGAACGAAAGTATAAAACATCACCTTATATATGCGTTATTTTCCATAGTTTAATGTTGAAAATCAATACTTTTCAATAGTGGAATCGACACGTAGAAATATTAACGATCGATTGAGGTAAACGTTTTGAAAATGTTTGGATAAACGACTGAGATATTAACGCTCAAAACCTGACCGAATTTCGTGACGGTCGCAACTGTACTCCAGTATAGAATTGTACTCCAGTATAGAAAACAAAGCGTAGTCCTACGTCAAAACACTGATATATCGGTAGACTTCTATAAACGGGTCCGAATAGCTCAATCTTCCTTTCGTTCGTCCATAGAAGACGGGAGTAAGTTTGAGCTATTCGGATTAAAATGACGCTCGATACACGGCGGGACATTTTGACTCAATTTTGAATCGTTTTTGACTCACTTTCGTCAAAAGTAGAGTCACTTATATATGAGTAGATGTAACTGGCATTGACAAGTCGACATATGTAGAACATCGATCTGATTTAAGTCGGTGTCTTATATGTCGACTTGTCAATCCCAGTCACATTTACTCATGTATGAGTGACTCAACTTTTGACGAAAGTGACTCAAAAACGATTCAAAATTAAATCAAATTATCCCGCCTTGAAAGTGGTGAAGGAAAAACGGATTTATACATCCAGACGACTATGAAGCATGGAGGTGGGAATATCGTGGTCTGGTGTAGGAAGTTTGGAACAAATCAAAGGGATCATGACTGCGAATATAAACATCGACTTGCTCTGCGCTGATTTGGAGATGTCTGTTTTGAAAACTGGCCTGGAAACCAACTACATCTTTCAACAGGACAACTATTCAAAGCACTCCGCGAAGAAAACTACTGCGTTCTTCAAGACAAACCAAATCAAAATTCTCGAATGGCCTCTGTTATTCCCTGATTTGAATCCGATTGAAAGTCTGTGGCGTTATTTGAGCATGAGCATGATTGGCCGCCCAAGGTTGCTACTCCTTTATTGCAAGATCAGCTGTTATTACACAGAGAACCAACAAATGGTGCTTGGTACCAAGGCAATATCGCTCGAATGTAGATCAAGTAGGGAATGAATAGGAATATGTTGACGTGATACTCGCTTTATTGGAAGCCGAGAAATACTCTGCAATTCCAAGAGAAATCACTGGGATGTTGTTGGATAAAATGGTTTGGTTTGCAGCAGGATCCGTTTCGGAAAACGGTGTGCTGAATTCAACTGGCGTCGGCAGCAAATAAGACATTCAACTATGTTCCCGATTTATTCTCTGTACAGAGATGCACATTAAAGTTATTCATATTATGGCCCCGATTTAAACCAACAGTGAGAATGCTGTTGGGGCCACTCACAAGTGCGGGTGGTTTATTTCATTGGAATTAGAGTTTTAGATCCGATTTACCCCATCAGTAAGGACGTTTAAGCTACTCACAAGTGTAGCTGGTTATTTCAGCAGAATACAAAAGTGTGTTAATCGAGCTTAAAAACCGATTTCAACCAACAGTAATAATTCTGTTGGGGTCACTCAAAAGACTGAATGGTTTGTATCAATAGATTATAAAATTATGTTAAAATATTGAGTTTGAGGACCGATTTTAACCAACAGTGAGGATGCTCAGATTGTAGTCCAGCTACTAGAACGTGATGGATTGTAAAATCATGTGGGTTATTGTGAACGATAAAGTGCACAAGACATCGGTTATCAATTAAAATGTCTACATTGAAGCTCTAGAAAAAGCCTGGGATTCTATTGATCCGGAATACTTCAAAAAGCTTGTCGAAAGTATGCCACGGCGACTGGAAGCAGTGTTTAAGGCTAAGGGGGGTCACGCTAAGTATTAAAAGTTGAAGAGTAAAGTCAAAGGCATAACCGTTTAATAGAAAGATCAATTGTATTTGTTGTGCGTCTACAAGCGTTACAATATTCTGAGTGTTCCCGTAATGTGCCGAAAGTGTCGATGTGTTGACGGTCCAAATTGTTATATTTTGCTGTTCCTGGCAACCATGTAACGCATGTTGGCAAGGTTGCTGGTTTTTTTTTGTCCCAAAAGCTCAACTGTCAAAAGTGTTTCTCGGTGTGCCACACAAATCGAAGTTCCGGAGTTATGTAACACCTTCGTCTAGTGTGTGAGACATCGGCACAATGTTCTAAGCAACTCATTCTTGGTTCAGCCTCGTCTTCCTAGATTGTATCTTCACCTCAATATTTCACAAATCTACAACATGCACTACGAAAATTCAAACTAAAGCCCGATTCAAAGTAAATTTGGACGCATTCAAGTGATCATAACTGAAGAATTAAACAAGGGTATTTATTCCGCATTCAAACGATATGTAACAAGTTATTACATTTCACCGGTTCGAACGAACTGTCGCACTCTCTTGTGATCGATGCCATCATGATCTGCACAGTCGCTGGTGACACTGTACCGGCGAACTTACTCCACTTTAAACGCATTTGTTGTGCATTTGTCACTTCTTTACCGCATCTTCGAAGTTTTCGCTTGACAATTGCCCAATATTTTTCGATACTGTGAATCGAGCTTTATTAGGCTCACAACCACGACCGCTGCTCTTCACGCACTGCAATTCCTAGTATGACTAAAGCTGTTCGATGGGGGAATGGTTCGTATTTAATAAAAAATCCGACCTTAGCCCATATTGGGACTGGTCTTGCGAAAGCCACTAATGGCAGCACACGCCTGGAATAAACAATAAATAAAATTTCAACGGAGCAAAAAGATGACAAGAGAAATTTTTCGTGTTTTGCTTCGAGCAGCGCACACTACGATCGCATACTTGCGTAAATGTTCGCCGTTTGTCAGCTCAACTAATATTCATTAGCACCACATGGGTCATACAGCAATATTTTTAAATATTGGACGCATTTTTCAAAAGCCCATAAAATAACAGAAGAAAGCTAAATATTCGATCAAAATGCATGCAATTGCCATTGCCACCAACATTGAAAATATACGTTGAACACAAGCTGGTTTCAAAAAATCTGAGGTTGACAACTTCATAAAATTGGTCATCACGTGTCAAGCAACAGTTATAGCCATTTTCTTTAATCTTCATCGTAAGCGTTAATGAAATGTAGACCATTACGTTCCACCAACCGGATTCGATCGCACCGTCTCTAATCAATCGCTTAAAACTTACTCACGCACCTCCAGTCCTGGTCACAAAACCGATAACAAACAAACAAAAGTCGTCATAAAATCAAATCTCCCCACACCCCCGTGGATATACGTTGACTGAGGATAACTGTATCGGATTCCGATTCCTGTCACGGAATCACATTCCGTTTACTCATTCACCACTTGTTCGCAGCATTCGATTATGCGATTCCCGATTCTGGTTGGTCCTTCGTCGTTGACCGTCGTTACTTTTTTTTTTTCGTTCGCCCGCCATCTCGCCTGCGTCCATGTCCATGCTTACAAATTCGCTTCTCAATGATTATTGTCTTCCCTTGTGGGGCTAATTTCAGCCAGATGGGGAAGAAAAACTCAGCCCATGGACCGTTTCTCTTGTTCGTTTGATCCTTTGTCGGACTTAATTGAAATATACTCGACGCTTTCTTGGCAGTTCTCTTATTTTTTCTTCTGCCGAGACCTCTTTATCCAAGGAGCCGCCTTTCGATCGGAGGCGATTCAACATTTTTCGCACTTTACCTAGCAGGCCAAGCCAGCGTGAAGCGAAAACCAATTAGTGACGATGGATGCATAAAACATTGATCCTTTTTGGCTGCAAATAACAGTCGGTCGTCATCCAAGCCGGCGGGATCACCTCGTACGTCGGGCGAAAAAAAAACGAATAGTGAAAAACGGAGAGACCGAATGATCATTCAGTGCGCCATTTCATTACGATAATTATGTACTTTTCCATTTTATTAGATGACATTGCGTCAATCTTTTGATCTAACGTTGTAGGGGTGGTTTTTTTCAGCTTTTCAGCATCAACATTGAAATGAATGACTGCAATTAAAAAAAAGTTCAACATTGCCACCCATCCACTACCCATTCGATTGGGTTTTTTTCACGATTCCCATTTTTTTCCATGGGGTTCGATTCGATTTGAACAACCTTCCGGGAGGACGGGAATTCGATTTTTTTTTTCGCTGCTTTTCAGCCGTTTAATTTTGTTGCAGCTGGAAACCGAACAACTTCGCTCTTATTTGAAGTGGGCTTCGCTTGTCGCATTTTTCCAGGTTTCACAGCTGAGGACAATATTAATTCAGAGAGCAATTTTCGACCGATTGATTTCGGATCTAACGGTCATCGATGAAACATGGGTTCACTTTAGGGCCAGGTTAGTGAATTTGAGTGATGTTTCTCTTTTGCCCGGGTAATGGCAGGTTAAATATAGAACGGGAAGAGTGCCGAAGTGCTTTTTAACCTTATTCTATCTTCTTATCAAAGCAGAACAATACCTTGGTATTCCGGAAAAAGTTTCTAAGTGAAAATTATAATATTCTCAAACTTTCTGTCAATTTAAAATTTCCATCAAAATCCAAAGGCTAACAGGCATATAAATTCAAAGCATCTGCGCTTGGCAAAAGTTTAACTCCTCAATGTTGCTTTTGGCAACACGCGAAACGGACCGCATCAAATTTGGGTCGCCCGATCGCCCCCGGCTGCTTTGTTTATTTTCTTTTCTTTTTTTTTCGGCCAATCCCACAGGAAAAATTGACAGTACTAACCGGATACGTGGAAGTCAAGCCGCCGGGTCTTTGCACAAACTTTTTCCATTTCGTTATTAGATCATTATTCGACTTTCCAACGAGGAGGCGGTGACGGGAAAATACAAACTCCCATTCCTGGCTCGAAGTGGCAAAACAAGTTTCCACCATCATCAGAGCCAGGAAAACGTGCGCGGAAGTTTTGCGAACAACAGACGGTTTTCGAAAACTGGAAAACTTCCATCTGCGAATGTGTGTCTGCGGTTTTTTTTTCGTCCAGCTGCATACAATGAAAGTCGAACAAGTTCGATCGATAGCCGCCAGCGGCGGCTACTAACGGTGCTTTACATTTCAAAGGTGGAAAAATCCAATAAATATGTAAAACTATATTTCCGAACATTGTAATCGAATGGACCACAGCTGATCGAACTTAATTGCAACATCGGTATTTATTAATATCCACCGAACGGAAAAACGGAAGGAATGAAATCAATGCCGGCGGCGTAAAACACCCCCTCGGGGCTATGCATAATCATCGAAATTAAAAATCAATTTCCATTCTACGCACACACACACGCACGCTCTCGTCGGGAACAATTAATTGAATCCAGATACAGTCAGTTTTCCTGCCATCCACCCAGACTTGATTCCCGCCTGTCATGCACCCAATTTTAGGTAGGTTACATGTTTATCACAGCTTCTACACACAACTAAATACAAAAAATCAGTTGTAGGACAACCGGGAAATTAGGTGAGTGGATGGCACCACCCACCCTACTAAAGGAGGCCTGACTGTAAACTGTAATCGGTGCACAGTGGTACAGTGTGTCACTGGCCAATTTTTGTTTTGTTTTAAAAACTAGCATTGCGACCGTCATGAAAAGCGGTCAGGTTTTGAGCGTTAATATCTCAGTCGTTTTTCAAAAGATTTTCAAAACTTTGGCACTAATCGATCGGAAATTTTTCATTAGAAAACATTGTTGATTTCTGGCCAGACACGATTGAAGAATTCCTAAATGTTAAGTCTTGTTTTAAAAAATATACTAACCTTTTCAGGCATCAGGGGTCATATATGACCGCAAAAGGAATATGGCTGTTATAAAATCACCAACTGCATCAAAGTATACACTGTCTTCGACGAATTTGTTCAACATCAATTCTTCTATCTGGAAAATACATCAAACATATGATTTAAGGCGTAATTGACGAGCTGGAACTTCATTAATATGAAGAATTCAAGAAGAAAAAAATAAATGCCGTATTATTAGTGCAAAGCTTTGTTTTAGAATATGGTTCATATGCATACGTATTATTAAATTCTCGTTGATAAACGTTAAATATTTTCGTATCTTTCTGGAATGCTCTTGTTTATCCAAAATGTACTTGAGTTCAGAACTTCAGATCCACAGTTGCAGCAGTGGCTTTTGGAACTATAAAAGGTTACGATACGCATTCAAACATATTGTATGAACCTTTTGTAAGGCCAACAGTCATGTTTTGATAATTTTGTGATGTTCAATGTCATCCAAACTGTCCTTGAGTTCAAAACGTAAGATCTCCAGTAGCAACTAGAGCTTTTTGGGCTATACAAAGTTACGCCACGTAAGCAACCATATTCAGTGAATATTTTCGAACGTAAAAAAACATTATGAGACAAACTGGGATGATCTAGGTTATCAAAACTGTCCTTGAATTCAGAACTTCAAGTCTACAGTAGTAACTACACTACTTTTCATAACAATAGATCCACTTCAAAAGTCCATGTATTTCAATGAAGAATGAATTCTACCGTTTCATTTATTCACATGCAGATGAGGAAGTTGACTCACACCACAACACTTCTGAATCCATTGATATACTGTGTGAGTGCCGAATTAACAATTTTGGTTTTATAAGGGTTCTGAAGAGCTTGAATTAGACTTCAAGAATGCTATAAAACCATGATAAAACCAGCAATGTTCCATGGGTGGATAGTAATAAAATCACTCATTGTTGCTGTTTCATAACTATAGAACCAATACATACAAAACTATCTGCATGAATTGCGCTTCGGTTTTCTTTCACATTTTATCGTGTTGTGACGTGTTTGTGAATGCTCCGGAATAATGCCGCGTGGAACGTGTTTGACGGAAGGAGAAAGAGGTAAAATTTTGGCATTTCGCGAATGTAATGTTGGTATTCGCGAAATTGCAAGACGTTTGGGAAGATTGCATCACGTCATAATCAATTTTCTGAGATATCCAGAACGATATGGGAATAACAAGACAGGTGGATCCAAAAAAAGTTGTCGGAAAGAACGCAACGAAGAATTGTTCAAACTGCAAGTAACTCACTCAAAAGTTTGAAACAAATTAAGGCTGAGCTACCAGTTGAAGTCTCATGTTCTACAATCTATCGAACATTGAAAAGCTCTCCTTATATTCAGCGGCAAAAACTGAAGCAAGCTCCATGACTCTTACCTCGCCATAAACAAGCCCGACTCGAATTCGCACGAGCTGATATGGGTAGAGATTGGAGTAAGGTATGTAACCAATATTACTCACTATTATTAAATTAATTAAGTTCCTTTTGTCCCACTAGGTAATTTTTTCCGACGAAAAAAAAATTCAATCTGGATGGCCCAGATGGATTTTTTTCATACTGGAGAGACTAAAGAAAGGAGCAGCGTTACTTTTCGACTCGTAACTTTGGTGGTGGTAGTTTGATGGTTTGGGGAGCATTTTGTCAAACTGGAACGGTGCAGATTGCTTCTCCATCCACCAGAATGAACAGTTGGGAGTACATTGAGATACTCCAAAGTCATTTGCTACCATTCTTGCGGCAACATCGTCGAGTTGGCTACACATTTCAGCAAGATAATGCTTCAGTTCATACACGTAGAGCGACTATGGCGTGGTTCAACAAACATGGAGTTCAAACTATGGAATGGCCAGCTTGTTCTCCAGACCAAAACCCGATCGAGAATAATTGGGGATTAATCTTACGTGAAGTATATGCAGACAACAAGCAGTACGCAAGCGTTCATGACCTGAAACAAGCCGTCTTATCTGCATGGCAAGGAATACAAGTATCTTCCTAATTCAAAGTATGCCAAATAGGTTGTATGAACTGATTGAGAACAAAGGAGGACCTACCTATTATTAACATTTTGATTTTCAGGTAAACATCGTTGAAGTCTTAAGAAAAAAATTTTGAACTGCTTCTATAGTTAGGGAACATATAATTTTTATGAATAAGCTTTATAATAGCTAAACACAATATGCTTAGAGTCGAAAATTCTATAGTGAAAATAGACAAAAAGTATTTATGATTCCGTGCAACTTATTTCGAAAAATCTCTAATTAATTCAAGACATCTCGAAAAAAATTCAGTGGTTCTATAGTTATGACACGGTTAGTTACGCCACGAATGCAACCATATTCAGTGAATATATTCTAACGTAAAAATTAAATATTATGATTTTAACTGGGATGATCTTGGTCATCCAAACTGTCCCGGAGCTCCGAACCTAAGATCTACAGTTTTTTCAGTAGGTTTTTGGAGTCTGCAAAGGGTCAATATGTATTTAAGAATATTCATGGAATAGTGTGGAAGATCATCAGACATAATGCGACAATCTTGGGAAATTCTACACTCAGTACACTCAGTACAAAAAAACAACCGAGCAAAATTTTGCTTCCACAAAACGTCTTGTTCAACCTTCTGTAACTTTGTCAGTTATCAACTTTTTTGGCTGAAACACTACTAGCTAGCTGTCTTACTTAGGATTTATTTTCCGATCACTAAATACGAGGAAGATCTTGGAATAAAATCACTCCCATGGCCAGGCCTGATTTGAATCCCATCGAAACCTTGTGTGCTATAATCAGCAGAAAAATCGTAAAAATAATTTCAAAACCATTCCGGAGTTGAAGCAAACAATTCTTAAAATATCTTTTTTATCAATATCATACATATTCTACACCGTTTCATACACTCAGTAGCAAAAAAAAAGCCGAGCAAAATTTTGCTTCCAAAATACGCGTTGTTCAACCTTCTGTAACTTTGTCAATTATCAATATATTTGGCTGAAATTTTGACAACACTATAACTAATGTATACACCTTATGTCGCTTTCACCTGATATTTACCATGCTGAACTATCGGTGCAGAAACAAAGCTGAGGTGAATTCATCTTATTAATTCGGCCCAAACCTGTATGATGACAACGCTTCGGCTTTGTTTTTGCACCGATAGTTCAGCATGGTAAATATCGGGTGAAAGTGAGAAATACTCATGTTAGAGCGTCAACTTTGACGCCAGCTGTAGTTCAAACCACTTCATGAAAACAGTTCAAATTTTGGCCACATTAATCTCTGTATTGTTTTAAGTCATGGAGAAATTTTTAATATCCTACTTAAATTTTTCACAGAAATACGTATTTTTGAAATTGGTATGTCAAAATTGACATTTTTCACATATGTTATGATAAGTTCAAATTCATAAACTTCATCAACATAAAATTTTGGTCACATATGGTGTATACATTAGTTATAGTGTTGTCAAAATTTCAGCCAAATATATTGATAATTGACAAAGTTACAGAAGGTTGAACAACGCGTATTTTGGCGGCTTTTTTTTTGCTACTGAGTGTATTTAAAAAGAAAAAAATCTGGGTTCTCTGTACGCTCCCTATATATCTCTCACGGTGTGCAATGCGTTTATGGGAATTTTGTCATGATAACGCATTGCAACATATACTAATGCATGTAACGCACGATTTGTGACGCCATCTTATATGTTTGTAATGATTTTATCACCAATCGAGGTTCGAAAATCTATAAATACTCATGTTGGTGCGTCAACTTTGACGCCAGCTGTGGTCCAAAACACTCAATGAAAACAATTTAAATATCGTGCACATTATTTTCTATATTTCTTTAGGCTGTGGTGAAATTTTTATTTTGCTCCCTAAATTTTTCACAAAAATACGGATTTTTGAAATTGTTATGTTCAAGAACGACTATTTTCATGTTTGTTATCATAACTTAAAAATTATAAATTTTATCAACTTTGCCCGCATATGCTCAAAATATTGATTATAGTGTTGTCAAATTCAGGCAAAATTATTGATAATTTTCAAAGTTACAGAAGGTTGAACATGACGATTTTTGGGAGGAAAACTTGCTCGGTCTTTTTTTTTGCTACTGAGTGTAGCTCATCCAAACTGTCCTTAATTTCCAAAACATTAGATCTATAGTTGTAACAGTCGTTTTTTTTGGGCTACATTAAGTATCTATATGTATTCAATCATATTAAATGTAGCTTTTAGAAAGTCAACAATCTTTTTTTTATAACTTATAAATCCTCTAGGTTATCCAAACTGTCCTGGAGTTTAAAACATGAAATTTACGGTAGTAACAGTAGCTTTTTAGGCTATACAAAGTATGGTCATGTATTCAAGCTTAATCAGTGAATATTTTCGAACCTTAAAATACACAAGCAGATAATCTTGAGATGGTCTAGGTCATCCAAAAAATACTGGAGTTTCAAACTAAAGATCTACTGCTGTAACTGTAGCTTTCTGGACTTATCAATGTAACAATATGTATTTGACTAAATTAAGTGAGTCTTTTGGAAGGTACTCAGATATAATGAGATATCTTGGGATTTCAGGTCACCAAAACTGCCGTTGAGTTCGGAAATTAGGATTTACAGTCGTAGCAGTAGCTGTGTAACCTATACTAAGTGACGATATGTATTCAAACACATCCAGTAAATTTTCTGTAAGGTCACCAGTCGTTAACAGACTATCTTGGGATGTCCAAATTCATAGAAACTGACCTATGGGGGAACCTGTAGCAGGGGCCAATTACATTTGTACGCCAAAACATGCCGTGCGAAACCTCTTTCGTTTTTTTTTCACCACAAAGTTTTTTTTTAACTTAAAGTGAACATTTGGACACATTTTTCACTCTCAGGGCCACCGGAATGTTCCCGGGAGAACCTGTAGCAGGGGCCAATTACATTTTGACGTCAAAACATGCCGAGCGACAGCTCTATCTTCATGATTTTGGTATACTAGAAAAGACCATTGGCCACATTGGACGCTCCCGGGACCACCGGTACTACCTGTAGTAGACCATTTAATTACACGTTTACACCCAAACGCGTCGTACGACAGCTCTTCATAAAGAATCTTTAGATATACACACGTCAAAAGACCATTGGGCACATTGGCCACTCCCGAGGTCACCGGAACGTCCCTGGGGGAACCTTTAGCAGGGGCCAATAATATTGTTACGCCAAAACATGCCGTGTGACACCTCTTGGCCCCGGGAGTGGCCAATGTATGCAAATGTCCACTTTAAGCTTAAGGAAAGCTTTGTGATGAAAAAAAGAAGAAAGAGGTGTCGCTCGACATGTTTTGGATAAAAGAAAGATCTGGCCGCATCCAGAACCCTTCAGAGGAACCTGTTCTAGTAAAATGGCCATATCTCGGCCATTTTAAGGCCGATTTATGAGTTCAATATATCATTCGCTTGGGAAATGTTACCGCTTTTCGCGGTACTGTACAAAATTTCACCAGAAATTCGGCATGTGTAACGTCCTCTGCGGAAACCCGGAATATCTCGGGTATCCGAGTGATGTCCATTTCTATTGGGGACTATTCATAAACCACGTAGACTTTTGTGGGGGGAGGGGAGGTTTGACCAAAGTCTACGCTTCATACAGTATTTGATAAAAATGTATGGATAAAAGACTACAAGGGGAATGCTTATAAGAGAATTAAAATCGGTGAATATTCCGTGAAGTTAGAGCACTTCAAAGTTGACCATATATTTGCCTTTCCTAGTTATTTTGTCTACCCCCTGTATTATCAGCTCCTCGTCGTTGCGGATGGCCAGTTTCAGGTGACGTGGGATGATTCTGGTCTACTTGTTGTCGCGGGTGGCGTTTCACTGGGCCTCCGACACCAAAGCACTCGGTATAGTGTCCTTCCGGAGAAGACGGTGAATGCGACCGAGTAGGAACTGCAATCCGACTGCAAATTTGTCACGGCCAGCCATGTTGCTAGGCAGTAGAGTGTGCCGAATGACATAACATCTTCGAGATCTCCCGCAAGACTGAAGCAAAAAGGCATACCCCCTCAAATATCTTTTACTGGTGCATAGCAGACGTTGCTTACTTAAATTTGAAGTCTGTGAAAGGAGAATTAAATGCACAGTATTTACTTTTAAACATCGGCATTTTAAGACATCACCTTATACTTGCGTTATTTAAAATAGTTTTAGGGTAAAAATAGATAGATTTCATTATTGGAATCGACGCGTAGACATGTTTCCGATCGATTGAGGCAAACATTTAGAGACAAGTTTGGAAATACGACTAAGATATCAACGCCCAAAACCTGACCGCATTTCGTGACGGCCGCAATAGACATTTTTTAAATTGTATCCCAGTATAGAAAACCAATACGTAGTCCTACGTCAAAACTGTAGCAGGTTTGTTACGATGTAGCAAAATCAGAACAGCTATTATTAGAATTTATCTATTTTTTACGCAGATTGTGCTTCGCAGGGCATAATATTTTAATTTCTTATAAGTATGTTTTACAATTATCCAGATGAAAACGTCTTTAACAAGTTTATATCATTTATATCGGGGTTTGATATAATTTTGTTATTTTTATGTTATACCCTTATGGTCGGGATTCCATGTGAAGTAGACTTATAGTTTTTCGCCGATGCTCTGCTTCAGAAGCAGATTTTCGATGCCGTCCGATAATGTACGAGTCATGCTCGGCTACTGCTATTTGAATGAAAATATCATGGATTATTTCAGCTTGAAGATTTAAATTTTGGATTCAAAATTTGAAATTAGGCTTATAAGGATGTAATTAAACTTTCAAATAGAAGTTCAATTTATTTGTTCAAAAACAGACTTAGGGCTATGAGATTGATTGTCAGCCTAGCCCCTTAATTTGTCCTAATTTCCAAAAATCTCATGAATTCAGTTAAAATTGACAAAATTTTGTTCACTTCGTGATGATAACTTCATATTGAAGCAATTAAGATATTATTCTTCGACTTATACGTCGGTTATACACTTTCGAGAAACTCTAGATTTTACCATCACTATTTTTAGATGACCCAAATGGTAGCATAATTGGCCCAACGCTTCTTGTTTGTAATAGATTCAAGTTATACAAAATAGATTGTCCACTTTATAATTTAACCAGAGGCGTCGCGTTTCTCTTCTTGTCACATATGCACCAACAGTAGGTAACATATCATTTTTCGTCAGTTAGAAAATATCCCTTGTGCAGGGCTAGTAGCGGATCACTTTTTAGTGACTTGATGACTATTTTCAAGTCAAAAGTCACTAAAGTCACTATTATCCAAAATTTGGTCACGAAAGTCGGTTTTTTGCTATAATCGTTTCTAACCACTGAATATTTCGGCGAGACAAATAGCGTTACTTTGGCATAACGTCATGTTTCAACACCAACTGACAAATGTTGTCCTAGATTGAGTTTTTCAAAATTAACGTGCAAAGGTTACAAGAAGGAGTTTTTTGTTATGTTAGTAGGACAGGGCTTGACGGATCAGGATTAACCTTGATAAGTGATGTGATCATACTTATGATTCATAATCGTTAGTAAACTCGCGCTGCCAAACAATGCCCGGTAGCAAAATAATGCGCAGAAATGCATCGACATAACCGTTCACATCCGATGCTCGAAGCAAACTTTCCTTTTCCGTAAACTTATTATTATACTGTGAAGGGTCCTCTGGTACTTAGAATCTCTGGAATTAGATTTTTTAATCCCCATTTCATTTATTATTGAGCACGGTAAACTTGAGTTCCTTTGCCACCTTGAATTAGAAGTTTCATGTGTGATTAATTTTCCGATACTACCGACACTACACGGCTTCTGTAAGCTGTTCTTTTATAGAAGATAATAAGACTTTATTCTTTCTATTGAAAAAGATTAACACATTGAGTGCTCAATGCCACCTACCGTCAAAAACTGATACCGTGATGATTTTCCTTGCACAAACTTTAACCTGCCCTTGAATGGGTTAATTTTGACCGATTTGGCCGAAAGTATCATTTATCTCATCCATTTAAATTCAATTCAACTTCAAATTAAATTCAACTTCAATTTCCCTTAGACTTCGAATCAATTTCAATTCGATTGCAATTTCAATTCGATTGCAATTTCAATTCAATTTCAATTCAATTTCAATTCAATTTCAATTCAATTTCAATTCAATTTCAATTCAATTTCAATTCAATTTCAATTCAATTTCAATTCAATTTCAATTCAATTTCAATTCAATTTCAATTCAATTTCAATTCAATTTCAATTCAATTTCAATTCAATTTCAATTCAATTTCAATTCAATTTCAATTCAATTTCAATTCAATTCAGATTCATTCAATTCAATTATCAATTCAACTTCAATTCAATTTCAATTCAATTTCAATTCAATTTCAATTCAATTTCAATTCACTTCAATTCAATTTCAATTCAATTTCCAATTCAATTTCAATTCAATTTCAATTCATTTCAATTCAATTTCAATTCAATTTCAATTCAATTTCAATTCAATTTCAATTCAATTTCAATTCAATTTCTAATTTCAATTTCAATTTCAATTCAATTTCAATTCAATTTCAATTCAATTTCAATTCAATTTCAATTCAATTTCAATTCAATTTCAATTCAATTTCAATTCAATTTCAATTCAATTTCAAATTCAATTTCAATTCAATTTCAATTCAATTTCAATTCAATTTCAATTCAATTTTCAATTCAATTTCAATTCAATTTCAATTCAATTTCAATTCAATTTCAATTCAATTTCAATTCAATTTCAATTCAATTTCAATTCAATTTCAATTCAATTTCAATTCAATTTCAATTCAATTTCAATTCAATTTCAATTCATCAATTTCAATTCAATTTCAATTCAATTTCAATTTCAATTTCAATTTCAATTCAATTTCAATTCAATCCAATTTCAATTCAATTTCAATTCAATTTCAATTCACTTCCAATTTCAATTAATTCAATTTCAATTCAATTTCAATTCAATTTCAATTCAATTTCAATTCAATTTCAATTCAATTTCAATTCAATTTCAATTCAATTTCAATTCAATTTCAATTCAATTTCAATTCAATTTCAATTCAATTTCAATTCAATTTCAATTCAATTTCAATTCAATTTCAATTCAATTTCAATTCAATTTCAATTCAATTTCAATTCAATTTCAATTCAATTTCAATTCAATTTCAATTCAATTTCAATTCAATTTCAATTCAATTTCAATTCAATTTCAATTCAATTTCAATTCAATTTCAATTCAATTTCAATTCAATTTCAATTCAATTTCAATTCATTTCAATTCAATTTCAATTCAATTTCAATTCAATTTCAATTCAATTTCAATTCAATTTCAATTCAATTTCAATTCAATTTCAATTCAATTTCAATTCAATTTCAATTCAATTTCAATTCAATTTCACTCAATATAATTCAATTTCAATTCAATTTCAATTCAATTTCAATTCAATTTCGATTCAATTTCAATTCAATTTCAATTCAATTTCAATTCATTTCAATTCACTTCAATTTCAATTCATTCAATTCAATTTCAATTCATTTCAATTCAATTTCAATTCAATTTCAATTCAATTTCAATTCAATTTCAATTCACTTCAATTCATTTCAATTCACTTCAATTCATTTCAATTCAATTTCAATTCAATTTCAATTCAATTTCAATTCATTTCAATTCAATTTCAATTCACTTCGATTCAATTTCAATTCAATTTCAATTTCAATTTCGACATTTCATTATTTCAATTCAATTTCGATTTCGATTTCAATTCAATTTCAATTCACTTCAATTCAATTTCAATTCAATTTCAATTCAATTTCAATTCAATTTCAATTCAATTTCAATTCAATTTCGATTTCGATTTCAATTCAATTTCAATTCAATTTCAATTTAATTTCAATTCATTTCAATTCAATTTCAATTCGATTTCAATTCATTCAATTCAATTTCAATTCAATTTCAATTCAATTTCAATTCAATTTCAATTCAATTTCAATTCAATTCAATTTCAATTTCAATTCAATTTCAATTCAATTTCATTCATTTCAATTCAATTTCAATTCAATTTCAATTCAATTTCAATTCAATTTCGATTTCAATTTCATTCATTTCGATTAATTTCAATTCAATTTCAATTCAATTTCAATTCAATTTCAATTCAATTTCAATTCAATTTCAATTCACTTTCAATTCATTTCGTTCGATTTCGATTCAATTTCGATTCAATTTCAATTCAATTTCGATTCAATTTCAATTCAATTTCAATTCAATTTCAATTCAATTTCAATTCAACTTCATTCAATTTCAATTCAAGTTTCAATTCAATTTCAATTCAATTTCAATTCAATTTCGATTCAATTTCGATTCAATTTCAATTCAATTTCAATTCAATTTCAATTCAATTTTCATTCGATTTCAATTCAATTTCAATTCGATTTCAATTCAATTTCGATTCAATTTCAATTCAATTTCGATTCGATTTCAATTCATTCAATTCGAATTTCAATTCAATTTCAATTCAATTTCAATTCAATTTCAATTCAATTTCCATTCAATTTCAATTCAATTTCAATTCAATTTCAATTCAATTTCAATTCAATTTCGATTCGAATTTCAATTCGATTTCGATTCAATTTCAATTCAATTTCAATTCAATTTCAATTCAATTTCAATTCAATTTCAATTCAATTTCAATTCAATTTCAATTCAATTTCAATTCAATTTCAATTCAATTTCAATTCAATTTCAATTCAATTTCAGTCATCATCGTCATCGATTTCAATTCAATTTCAATTCGAATTTCAATTCGATTTCAATTCAATTTCAATTCAATTTCAATTCAATTTCAATTCAATTTCAATTCAATTTCAATTCAATTTCGATTCGATTCGATTCAATTTCAATTCAATTTCAATTCAATTTCAGATTCAATTTCAATTCAATTTCGATTTAATTTCGATTCAATTTCAATTTCAATTCAATTTCAATTCAATTTCAATTCAATTTCGATTCGATTTCAATTCAATTTCAATTCAATTTCATTCGATTTCACGTTCGATTTCAATTCAATTTCAATTCAATTTCAATTCAATTTCAATTCAATTTCAATTCAATTTCAATTCAATTCCGATTCAATTCAATTTCAATTCAATTTCAATTCAATTTCAATTCAATTTCAATTCGATTCAATTCAGTTCAATTCAATTTTCAATTCAATTTCGATTCAATTTCAATTCGATTTCAATTTAATTTCAATTCAATTTCAATTCAATTTCAATTCAATTTCAATTCATTGATTTCGATTCGACTTCGATTCGATTTCGATTCGATTTCGATTCGATTTCGATTCGATTTCAATTCGATTTCGATTAATTCGATTCGATTTCGATTCGATTTTCGATTCAATTTCGATTCGATTTCGATTCGATTCGTTAATTTCGATTCGATTTCGATTCGATTTCGATTCGATTTCGATTCGATTTCGATTCCGATTTCGATTCGATTTCGATTCGATTTCGATTCGATTTCGATTTCGATTTCGATTCGATTTCGATTCGATTTTCGATTCGATTTCGATTCGATTTCGATTCGATTTCGATTTCGATTTCGATTCGATTTCGATTCGATTTCAGATTCGATTTCGATTCGATTTCGATTCGATTTCGATTCGATTTCGATTCGATTTCGATTCGATTTCGATTCGATTTCGATTCGATTTCGATTCGATTTCGATTCGATTTCGATTCAATTTCGATTCGATTTCGATTCGATTTCGATTCGATTTCGATTCGATTTCAATTTTCAATTTCGATTCAATTGTTCAATTCGATTTCAATTCAATTTCATCTTGATTTTCGTTATTTTCGATTCTGATTTTCAATTTCAATTCGATTTCAATTCAATTTCAATTCATTTCAATTCAATTTCAATTCAATTTGAATTCAATTTCATTTCATTAGTTTCCATTTCGACATTTCCGAATTCGATTTCAATTCATTTCAATTCGTTTCAATTCAATTCCAATTCATTTCATTTCAATTCAATTTCATTTTCAATTTCGATTTCAATTTTATTTCGAACGTTTCAGATTCGATTTACAATTCAGTTTACAATTCGATTTCAATTCGATTTCAATTCGATTTCGAATATCAATTCAATTCGATTTCAATTCAATTTCGATTCAATTTCGATTCAATTTCAATTCAATTTCGATTCGAATTTCGATTCAATTTCGATTCAATTTCGATTCAATTTCGATTCGAATTTCGATTCAATTTCAATTCAATTTTCAATTCGATTTCAATTTCGTTTTCAATTCGATTCAACAATTGCTTAAATTCAATTTCAATTCAATTTCGATTCAATTTCAATTCAATTTCGATTCAATTTCGATTCAATTTCGATTCAATTTCAATTCAATTTCAATTCGATTTCGATTCAATTTCAATTCGATTTCAAATTCAATTTCAATTTCGATTCAATTTATTCAATTTCAGTTCCAATTTCAATGAATTTCAATTCTATTAATTCAATTTCGTTAATTCAATTTCAATTTCAATTAATCAATTCAATTTCAATTCAATTTCGTTCAGATTTCATTCAATTTCAATTCAATGATTAATTCAATTTCAATTCAATTTCAATTCAATTTGCAATTCAATTTCAATTCAATTTCAATTCAATTATATTTCAAATCAATTTCAATTCGACCATTTCGATTCAATTTCAATTCAATTTCGATTCAAAACTTCGTTTATTTCATGCCAATTCAATTTCAATTCAATTTCAATTCAATTTCAATTCTTCATTGAATTTCAATTCAATTTCAATTCCAATTTCAATTCAATTTCAATTCGATTTCAATTCATTCAATTCAATCAATTCAATTTCAATTATTCAATTTCAATTTCAATTTCAATTCAATTTCAATTCAATTTCAATTCGAATTTCAATTCAATTTCAATTCAATTTCAATTCAATTTCAATTCAATTTCAATTCGAATTCAATTCAATTTCAATTCAATTCATTCAATTCCAATTTCAATTCAATTTCAATTCAATTTCAATTCAATTTCAATTCAGAATTTCAATTCAATTTCAATTCAATTCAATCAATTCCAATTCAATTCAATTCAATTTCAATTCAATTTCAATTCAATTTCAATTCAATTTCAATTCATTCAATTCGAATTTCAATTCAATTTCAATTCGATTTCAATTCAATTTCAATTCAATTTCAATTCAATTTCAATTCAATTTCAATTCAATTTCAATTCAATTTCAGATTCAATTTCAATTCAATTTCAATTCAATTTCAATTCAATTTCAATTCAATTTCAATTCAATTTCAATTCAATTTCAATTCAATTTCAATTCAATTTCAGTTCAATTTCAATTCAATTTCAATTCAATTTCAATTCAATTTCAATTCAATTTCAATTCAATTTCAATTCAATTTACAATTTCAATTTCAATTCAATTTCAGATTCAAATTTCAATTCAATTTCAATTCAATTTGAATTCAATTCAATTCAATTTCAATTCAATTTCAATTCAATTTCGATTCCAATTCTCAATTCAATTTCAATTCAATTTCAACTAATTTCAATTCAATTTCAATTCAATTTCAATTCAATTTCAATTCAATTTCAGTCAATTTCAATTCAATTTCAATTCAATTTCAATTCAATTTCAATTCAATTTCAATTCAATTTCAATTCAATTTCAATTCAATTTCAATTCAATTTCGATTCAATTTCAATTCAATTTCGATTCAATTTCAATTCAATTTCAATTCAATTTCAATTCAATTTCAATTCAATTTCGATTCATTCAATTCAATTTCAATTCAATTTCAGATTCAATTTCAATTCAATTTCAATTCAATTTCAATTCAATTTCAATTCAATTTCAATTAATTTCACTCCATTTCAATTCAATTTCAATTCAATTTCAATTCAATTTCAATTCAATTTCAATTCAATTTCAATTCAATTTCAATTCAATTTCAATTCAATTTCAATTCAATTTCAATTCAATTTCAATTCAATTTCAATTCAATTTCAATTCAATTTCAATTCAATTTCAATCAATTTCAATTCATTTCAATTCAATTTCAATTCAATTTCAATTCAATTTCAATTCAATTTCAATTCAATTTCAATTCAATTTCAATTCAATTTCAATTCAATTTCAATTCAATTTCAATTCAATTTCAATTCAATTTCAATTCAATTTCAATTCAATTTCAATTCAATTTCAATTCAATTCTCAATTCAATTTCAATTCAATTTCAATTCAATCTTTATTGAGTTAAGTTTCAAGCTCCAACCATTAAGCAACCAGATTTTAACCATTAATCCACGAAAATGGAACCACTGTGCTGCAGTTCCAAAGGGTGCATTAAAAATAATAACGAAGGTAAGCTCGTTAAATCCACTGAGTGCCATAATTGCAAAACTGATAGCAGCAAGTTCCAATGATTGAGGATTAATTATTTGGTGTTACAGAGCTCTTGTTTCGAGAAAATGGATATTCAAATGTTGGATGAAATTAGAGTTACACGGAAATTCAATTGCATAATTCCGGTTGTCATGGTTGGATTGGTTTATACGTTTTTCTTTGAGCGAGTTGTAAAACAATGCAATAATTGCTGTTTTCACATTAATTGAACGAACGCCAAAGATGCAATATTTCTTGCCGAACATTTTGAATTATACGTTTCCATGGCAGACCAACCGTAGTGGCACACTTGATGCTTATAAATTGAAGACACTTTAATGTGACTCAATAAGGTTATAATTAGGTTGCTGTAACCAATTGTCACAGTTTTCTTTTGCTTGGGTTATGTTTATGTCTGTGCTGTTGTTCTGAATTACCATTTTCCAATTCTGTTAACAGTTGAAAATTTGTAACAATAATTGGTCCGTTTTCAAGAATACTCCGAAAATGAAAATGGTTTTATGCCCTACTTATGCATAAGGAGTCTGATAAACTGTCACACTAGGAAAATTGACATACTGATCCATACTGGAGCAGTTGTCCAAATTACTTCGGTAGAAATGGTTAAAATTACTTCAGGTCTTTACTTGCCAGCCGCATACTAGGCTTTGCCCTGATCTTTAGGAAAATAAAAATACCATAGCAGAGGAAACTTATCAATCGGCGTCAGATTTGACAATGGATTTGAAACTGACAAGAAAGTTATTACGGCCAAGCACAAGTGAAAAAAAAGTCTAGAAGGTCATGTCTTCATAACATTACAGACATAAAAAAAGAATAAAAATAACATGAATTTGGAACTGATGAAAAGTTAAGTCTTATGTTCTATACGTCATAGTCCACGAGATTCTCCAGACCTAACCTCAAAAGCATTAATTTTAGATAGATATTTTCGGAGGAAATTTGAGCTGCTGCTGTTACTTCTTCTTCTTCATTAGACATAAATGATTGGTAAAATTTGTGTGAACCTGTAATACCGCCATATATCTATTCTGGGCAGCAAAAATTTCGCAACCCACACACCGATTCCTGTCAACTTTCGGTCGACCTTGATTGGTTCTCCCAGCTTTGCCAACTGACCGATTGACTGACTGACTGACTGACTGACAGACAAACTAACTGCTGGGCAGACATTCGCTAGCCATGAATACCCATTTGAGCATATTTTATTCCATTCATCGCTCGAAGCAACCCTCCTCCGGTCATAATCGCTTTGAAAACATTTTCCCATTTCATTCTGGAAGATTTCCATTGAACCTCGCGAAAAGGAAAATCGCGTCCTTCTGCTGTCACCGTGCTCCGTTTCCAGGTTTTCGATTTTGCACTGTGTGTCAGTGTGTGTGTGTGCTGTGGGACTATTGAGTCTCTCTATCAACGACCGAAATCGTAACCAGGGACGACGACCACGTGTCGGCACATAAGGACCATTCAAGCAAATGATAATGCGATTTTCGGAGAGTGAATGATAACAATTTGTACCTCTGGCCTGCTGCGTTGAGCTTTCGACCGAGAATATCTTTCTCAGAAGCGTGTGTTCGAGGATGTGGCGAACATACGTTCGGTCGACCTAAACGGTTGCATTAGACGATTTGATTTTCCGATGAATGAAGCAACAGACAATTCCGAAGACGAATTCTGCGAACAAGAAAAGCACCGAAACGTGCTTCCGGCAGGCAAAGATTAACACCATAATGATCACAAGTTCTTATTCTCAATTATGAAATTCGTTATCAATTGACTACAGGACTTGTTATTGCTATGAGGGAGGATTGTTATTTTTTTCTTTTCCCGGTTGCTGCGATGAATATTTCCCAAGAAGGAAGGTTAGGTATTACAACGGTAAGTTCGCTTTATGAAGATGTTGTTACAGCTATTGAAATTCAGAACAAAAAGCCCATTCCGTGGATGGCAGAACCAACACGCCCCAAGGTGAAACAAATTTGAAAGAAATCGGAAGATGCGATTGAAGAATGCTTCGACTTTCTAATGACACATTCCTGGAAGCTGTTCGTAATTTGGAAAGATCTGAAACTGAAAACTGAGATTGATGTTCGTCAACATGCTCACGTCGCCATGGCCTTGGGAGGGCTAACAAGGGAAGGCGAACAAAAGTCAACACACTGGGGCCGACAGAAACGTCTTTTCCCGGGACTGGTTTATCATGGTTCAATTGCCAAAACTGGAAATAAATAATGGCAAATGCTTACAGCGAACAGATAATGTTTATTGATGGGTGTCGTTTCGGAGAGGATCGAATGTGGCAGGCTGGACGGAATGTTGTTGGTGGAATTTCAATCTGACGGATGGGAGTCGCTTGCTCTTGAGGTTGACATTTACTAATTGATTGTTTATTGAAGGCAGTTGACGTTCTTGGGATTTTGGTTGAAAGGTAATGTGGGTGTTGGTTATCTGGAAGGAGACTGAATATTGGTGAGAGAATTGATCAGAAATCGTTTTTTACATAACTGATTCAGCTCTGTTTCGGAGTTTGAATTGGTTTCAGTCCACTTCAGTTTTGATTCACGTTAATTTTTAGTCATACTCTCGTAAACACAAAGAAAAAGTCATCACGGTGTTCCATTGACCGTTATTATCAAAATTGAACATAAATATTAATCGCAGTAGGCATTGAGTTTTATAAGATTTTCAACAGTGTGAATTTACTTCGAACTGATGACAGGTTAACTTTAGTAAATAAATCGTACATGAATAATCACGAATATAATAAAAAAGTGTGCATTCTGTGCATCTCGAACAATAAAAATGTCAAACCACTTGCCAGAGCAGAGAAGAATCTGATCCGTGATCATTATTTGAACGATATCGAGAGTAGAGAATGGTATCGAGAATCTATTTGTGCCACATGTGGAATCAAATGCAATCCAAACGATGAAATTAAATCAGTTTTATGGTACTAAAGAGTGTATCGAAAATAAGCTATCCATAAACTTTTTTTCAAATTATGTTGAAAACCGTTATTTTATTCATACAAAAAATTGATCCTTTATTGTACGAGGTTAAACTTGAACATAATGAAGACCGGATGAAATTTAAGTTATTCCTTCACGAATTTTCGAACTTTGGATCGAATGCTCTTCATCAAGTTCCGGGCAAGTGTTGCATCGCATTTTTTGGACGCTTGAGCCCAAATTTTTTTGAACTCCTGCATGTTCCCAGCTGCCTTACCAGTTTTCTTGAAGACCCTCTTCACGATTGCCCAGTAACGTTCGATGGGTCGAAGCTGAGGGCAATTTGGTGGATTGATATTTTTCTCAACGAAATCTATACCCTTTTCCGCAAGCCAATTGAGAGTAGTTATGGCATAGTGAGCCGACGCTAAATTCGGCCAAAACAGTGGGGGTGTACTATGCTTCTCATATGAAGGCAACAATCTCTTCTGGAGACACTCAGATCGATAGATTTCCGCATTTATAACGGGTGTCCACTAAATAATGAGAACGAAAAGAATGGGTCAGGAAAAAAATACCAGTGAAGTTTTGTTCAAACTGATTTATTTTATTAAAAGGGTCAACTTAAATCTTCAAACTAAGTTTAGTGAATATTGTCATATGGTCCGTGGTCCGCCGTGCGGCGCAGCTTAGTCGTTATGCTGGAACATGACCGTTGGACGGCAGCCACATCGATTTTTCGGATGCAGCTTTTGATCCTGTTGGTAAGTTGCTTGGTGTTCTTGGCCTTCCAATTATCCTTGTATACCATGGAGCTCAAAAGACCGAAGAAATCCTCGATAGGACGGCACTGTGGCAAATTTGTCGGATTCCGGTCTTTTGGGACATATGGTATATTTTGGCTCTCCAAAAACGTTAGCGTTTTTTTGCGTAGTGCGATGATGCCTTGTCCGGCCAAAACACGTATTTGCCATCCGAGTGATGTTGTTTAAGAAATGGGATGAGTATTTTCTGCAAACACTCTCTTTGGTACACCTCCTGGTTGATGGCCAAACCGCTTGGTTTGAACCACGGCTTCGAAATACCCTTATCGGATATTACGATGTATAACATAACCTTCGATTCAAATTTGTGCTTGAACTTATACATTACTTTTGGAGGAGTAGTAGATTTGTCCTTAGTGTAGAATCGGTCGTTTCCCGGTATCTGAGACTTCGAAAGAGGAAAGTAGCTTTCGTCGTCCAGAACGAAAGATTTTCCGCCGTAATTCCGAGTCATCCAGCGGCATTGGGATTTCACGGTTTGAATCTGCTCATCTGTGTACTCTGGGGATCTGGTTTTCTTTCTACACACTATTCCTTCTTTCTTTAGCGTCTTGCAGATGAGTGACTTCGAACAATGGAACTTTCGGGCTGCTTCCCGTTGACTTACCGAATCCTTGTTGTTGAACATGCTGCGCAGCGAGCGGAGCGTTTTCTCATTCATTATTTTCGCTGGACGGCCGCAACCTTTCTTCCGGGTTACTCTCATGCATGCCAGGATACGGTATACGGTGGATACCGGAACTTTTTCACGACAAAAATGGTCCACCGTGTATTTTTTTCCACGATCTTCGTTCGCTTGAAAGAATTGTACAACGCGCGCGCGCAGTTCTTCCTGTTTCGACGGCATGCTGAACACGACTGAACATGTTAGAGTGAAATAAGAGTGTATGAAAATTTTCTGGAGAGTGCAACGATTCATTCATCTAAAGTGACATTTCTATGCGGCCGTTTTTGTTCTGATGGAAAAGTATTGAAATCATTCTCATTTTTTAGTGGACACCCGTTAGTTCCGGTAGTGTAAAAAATGGTTGACTTCAAACCACAGGAACATATTGCTTGCCATACCAGTACCTTTCGACCGAATTTTTCCACTTGAATCGACCTGTCCGCATCGCTCACATCCTCCCCAACGACGGCAGTTAAGTATTGTGGACCTGGAAGGGTTTTTGAGTCCTCCTTTACATAGGTCTCATCGTCCATCAAAACGCATGCATCAGGACGCTGCAAAAGACGCGAATACAATTTCCGGGCCCTTGTTGCTGCTCGCTTCTTCAGTTCTGCACTTTGTTTCGAGATTTTCTGCTTCTTGTAGGTCTTCAGGTGGTTTCGCCTCTTGATACGCTGGATCATTCCGGCACTCGTTCCTGCTTTTTTGGCCAAATCACGTATTGACATTGATTTGTTCTTCATGATTAGAGATAGCACTTTCTGCTCCAGTTTTGGGTTGGAAGAACCGGGTTTTCTGCTTCTTCCTGGTAGCTCATCCATAGAATAGTGTTCCCCAAACTTATTAATGATGGTTTTAACACTCGCATGATGAATTCCAAACCGCTTCGCCAATTTTCGCATAGTAATACCCTTCTCACTTAGCCATGTGTCCAGAACCTTAATTTTCACTTCCTTTTCAATACGCGACATTTTGAAAACGCAGAATTTGAACCGCACAAAGAAGTAAACAAAAGAAAGCTGACAGTCAAACGCACAGCATGCAGTGTACAGAGCATAAAAAAACATCACAAATACATGCGTACAACGCAAATGTATGTGGATAGCTTATATTCGATACACTCCTTACATGGCGACTACAAGTAAGATTATACGCAGCGAACAAGATTTACTGATAGAAACAGTTGTGAAGTTTGCAGGGCTGCTGAATTTGTGATTATGACAAATTTACCCATCCCAGAAAAAATGTTTTCGATACAGCCAAAGTGGTTCCCATCTGTAACGTTTTCAGATTATAGTCTAACATCATAAATATAGCAATTCGAAAGTTTATTTTGATATCAATATTGAAGTGAAATCAAAATTTGAATTCACTTCACAATTGCCAATTGTTTTTTTTTTAGAAAAGCAGTTTTGTTTACCTGATCATTAAGTGGTATACTCAAGAGGCTCTCAACGGGAAAATTGTACAGCAAATTGACTTTTCATTTTGCTCTCACTGATATCAGGTTCGGTTTTATATTTGACGTCATAGGAATAAATGTTTTCTATCAATTTTGATCTTTTATCCGTGAGATGACCAAAACGACATCAACCTGAGTATCCATTATCGCCAACATCACAACATCACGTGTAGCTTTCTATTTGATCTCAGTCTCTACTCGGGTTGCCTAACGGAAATTAAGCGAGGAAAAAAGCATGGATGCAACTTCACTTATTCGTATCCACAGGAATATAAAAAATCTCCTTCCAACAACAAGATTAACAATTCTCGCGTAATTTTTCAAAAGGTCCTATGTAACAAATGTAAACAAATTTAATTAATTAATGCACACTATTGCTATTGCACTTATCAACATTATGTTAAAACACGCATTTTGATATGTTTTCATAATATTAAGAAAATTGAAATTCAACAAAACGTCCGATGTCTGATTTCGCAATAGCGATGCTCTCCTGTTTGATAAGACGTTTCAGTTTACCTGTCACGCTAAACTTCTGAAGTGTCAATACAAACATAACAAAGCAAATCCGTACTTCGGTCGTTCGATTGGAGAAAGTACAAAATACCGTTCCAACAATGTCGGAAGGAATTAATAATTCTGCGTTCGATTCGCTCCTCGGTAAATGCATTAGTTCCTTAAAATAAGGTTATATAAATCAAAATATATCTTGAATATTGGTCGTTTCTTGCAGCCGCAGCTGCAGCTTTCACATTACATTATGGCAATAGTTCTTTACAGTCAAATTTATGGGTAAATGCTAGAAACTTCTTATTTTAACAATCATGTATTTGCGGCTGTGGCACTGCCTACCAAGACGTTAACCACAATGCCCTAAATACGAATTTGCCAGATCTGGCACGTAGAAAGAATAGGATTGTTTTCACCGGGAATCAAATGCGTGTGTGAAAGAGAAAGCAATCTCTTTTGCTATATGTTATGTTCTAATTTACTAATAGAATGATAATAAAAATTGAAATGACCTATGTAGCTATCATTGGAATAAAATGTCCTATGTGGCACGACCAATGTACACTTCGTTAAGCAAAATGCCTATCTAACATTTTTGATGTTTTCGTTATTATTTTAACATAGAATGTTACAAAGACCATTACTGTAGCAAATTCAACAACAATGCTTGCCCTCAAAAGCAATTGATGAATGAGTAAAACTTGATCCAGTTTGAAAAATTTTCAAAAAATATATTCATATTCTTCAACCTCGTTTTCCTCGGGATAAGCAAATTGTTAGATAGGTCCTTTTGAAAAGTTACGCGAGAATTGGTCAAAAGACCAAGCCATCTATCATGAGGATGCCCCAATGGGCGGGGAGATGAGACCGCCCTCTATTCACAATCTGTTAGCAATGGGGAGTTGGCATTCCCACTCTCCTCATCCAGAGTGCTTCAATCGGGTGCCCTGATGGTCCCTCCCGTTCCCATGAATTATTTATAAAATAGTGTATATATTTATGTAAATTAAAAATACTACAATCATTCGTATCTATTACGCTAGTTTACAACATTTATGAACTCGGTAAGCTGATCATCATTTCTAATGTGAAATTTTATGCAGAATTCAAAAATGGCGTCAAAAAAAATTAAAATAGAACAGTTTTCGAGATATGGATAAAAGTTTTTTTTAAATAAATGAACAAAGACACGTTTACGTACATTGAAATATCTCCAAAGCGTGTGATCCAATTTCAAATATTTTGTAATTAAATGAAGCAAAATTAAATTGAACATTGATCTTCTTAACATTGCAATATTCTAGGAGTAATAGTTTCGACGGTATTTATAAGTATATATATAATTTTTGCGATTTTTTTTTTTTGAGATTTGTAAAGAAAACTGTGCTAAACATATTTTTAATACTAAAATAACATCAACAAAAAATATATAGCATATGTAGCTTGAAGCCAAAAAAAACAATGAAAATTAGGGCTCAATGGTAAAAATCGGAAGAAAAATGAGGAAGCTATGCTGATTTTTGTAGAAAGTGCAGAAATGCGGAAAAAAAACAAATTCGAAAGAAATACGCCCATCTCTCTCTCTCTCTCTCTCTTTCTCTCTCTCTCTCTCACACACACCGTTTTTTTGTCATTCTCTAACACTATACGCAAATTTCTTTAAAATAAGTCTATTAAAACATACGCAGAGAGGATTCCAAGAAATAGAGCGATTCCAGAACGATCTAAAATCGCTCTACTACTCTGATAGGAAGAAAGCGTGGACCTCCCGTATTAAAAACTCCTATGTAGAGTTAAACAGTGTGATAATTTGTACTTTATCGTTGGGAGCATAGATGCTAGAAAGATTAGTTTATGCTCCTTGTGGGTCTGGCAATAATTGTCAAAAGCCTGGTAATAATTGCCAAGGTTAAAGCACCTTATCTCGCTCATCGAACAATCATGTCCACGGTACACGATCTTGCTAAGAAACTAAAACTACCGAAAAGTACCGTGTTCTGTGTTTGTCAATCATTTGCCCAGCGCTTGACTGTGGGTCGGAAGGTTGAAATTGGAACAAATCGAAAAGTATGCTCCAGACAAATGGACAAGAAGGTGGTGGACATTATCGAGAAAAATCCCAATCTTTCTGTGCGAAACGTGGCTCGCAAAGTGGGGAATTATACGTACAAAAAGTGAAGCAGAGGCAAGTACTGAAGGTGTACAAAGTGGAAAAGGTCCCCAACCGTGAAGACAAGCAAAATTTCACTACAAAAACTCGTGCTAAGGAGCTACCAGGATGCAGATTACGTTATTTGATTTTGTGCTGAGCATCCTGGAGTCAGATCTGATCTTTATGATTCCCTTCGGGCTCGAGGTAGACAACCCAATGTACCGATTCAAGACATTTTGGCTGCACGCGATGTGCAGTTTATGAAACTCATTTATGTGTTTTTGTCTAACAGTAGCCTTAGATTGTAGTTTGATTAACTTACTTGTTTAGGTTAAATTTTTGACATCGGTGTGTGATTGTGGTTGTGTGTGTGAGTGTGATTGTGTGTGTGAGTGAGTGATTTTTTTTTTAAATTGAAAACGTTCAGTTAAAAAATTTTAATTTGAAATTCTAGATATAAGAAAACCATTGTTCCTGATGCTTTGTTTAAAATTTCCACCGGAAATTTGCCATCCATAAAATTGTAATTCCTGTTAACTACGAGACGGCCGCGAGTAATCGGTTCCACCCCCTTAACCTTAGTTCTAAGATAACTGATGTATATAAACATGAAAATTTGGCTCTGTAAAGTTGATTCGATTGCGCCTGTACAAATAAATGAATTCATAAAAAAATCTTGTATCATACGTACTCGAAGACTTCAAACAGCTTCCGGGTCTGGCTTATAATACCGCAATGCAAAGGAACGCCGTTACCGAGCATTTCCGGACAACGAAGGTGTCCAAATTCCCGAAGAAGTATTTGATTTGGCAGGCCATATGTAGTTGTGGTCGAAAATCTAAATGTTTCGTCTCAACCGGCACTATTAATAAGGATGATTTTGACAAGCCTCTTTTCTCCAGCTCTGTTTTGGCTGTTTTGGTTTCCGAAATTTAACGTGGACATGCTTTAACTTTTATTTGGCAGTTATTATGTGCAATCCGTGTAGTATTTTTCAATAAATACGGACTAGTTTGTGGAATCCGTCATTTTCGGAACATCTTCCGACCGTTTTTAAGGATCCAAAAGACTGATTAAAAAAGTAAAAAAAAAACATTTTTTTGAGCAAAATATTTTTTTTTCAGATTGAATAAATTTTTTTTCAGGACATATTTTGAGTTGTTGCCAAAATCAATCCGGTACTGTTTATTCTTTTTTTCCGTTTTGTATACTCTCTTATTGTAATTTATAGTGCTATGATATAATTCTTTGTTATTTCTGTGTCTCAATAAAAGCCTTATTGTTGCATATAACGTATTCATTCAATAATGGACTAATTTCGAATGGTGATGAAAAAAAAACGGCCTGCCAAACGGCGTTATGGCCGATCAATCGATAAATGCCGGCATGTTCTTCAGCTATAAAATGCTATAAAAGCTTGGCGATAAGTTCTCCGTTTTGGCCACGAAATTATTGCAGTAGATCCTCCGTTTGAGGTTCGCCTGACTTTTTATTTTTCAGCTGAGGAAGGGTTGGCGATCTTTGGTTCTACGTTTATCTACAGCCAGTTCATCTCCTCCAGCGATCTCTTGTCATAATGGTCCGAGGCCAGGTCCGGCCAAAAAGATCACATCTTTCTTCGCGTGATGCTTCTTGATGAAGGCGACCACTTCTGGCAGGCACTTCGTACTTAATATATGACCTTCCTGCGCAACCCCGAAAGAGAGTACAGACATTCCCTTTGACATTCCCTTCTCGGTGATCGTCAGCCACAGAAAAACCTTCTTTGGTAACTTAATGTTTCTGATTGGTACAGGTAATGTTTTTCATCTGCACCTTCAGCCGCTCTTCCTGGGTGATAGCCGGATGCTTAAACACGGTCGGCACCGACTGACGCTTCCAAACAACAATGTCCATCTTGTCCAGGACGAGGCCACATCGTCCTCGTTCTTTCTTTACGTTTTTGGCTTCACCTTACGTTTACGCAGCACTATCGGACGGCCAGAGTTAGTCGACCTACTTTTCTCAAGAAAAAAGAGATTTTTTTTAACGAATTCATTTATTTGTACAGGCTCAATCGAATCAACTTTACAGAGCCAGGTTTTCATGTTTCATAAACTCCAGATCGCGTGCAGCCAAAATATCTCGAATCGGTACATTGGGTTGTCCACCTCGAGCCCGAAGGGAATCATAAAGCTCAGATCTGACTTCACGATGCTCAGTACAAAACCAAATAACATGATCTGCGTCCTGGTAACCTTGTCCACACTCACAGAGATTGCTGTCGCTCAGCCCAACCCGGTATAAATGAGCGTTCAAAGAATAATGATTAGACATGAGGCGAGACATCACACGAATGAAGTCCCGACCCACATCCAATCCCCTGAACCAACATTTCTTAGACACCTTAGGAGTGATAGAATGTAGCGAGTGAAATTGACTGTTTACACCATGGCCTCTAAGCATCATGCTATGAGGTACCGGGTTTGTTACACACCGATTGCCGATCTGCCAAATTTGGAAGTCGTCTGTATTGAATTATCTCAAATTATAATATTCCGCTCACTTTATCACAAAACATTGCGATTGGTTGGGTGGATTGGAGATAATGAAGTTATTGGATATAGGACCAAGTCTCCTTCGTTTAGTATGAAAAAGATGAGCAGGGAAATCAATAGAAGCATAAGGTTGCCGGAAGGCACGAAATATTTCTAGGGACGCTAATTTCATCAAATCCTTCAATCATAATATATGGTATATCGTATAGATTGCTCTTTACTACGTTCAACGCGCTTGTTGCAGATATCAGTTCCAGTAGTAAAACAATTTGTAGAGTATAGTTGTACAAATTGAAAGTTTAGAAAAAACCATTTCGATGCTTTGTTGCGCAATGTTTTGTTAGCGGGAATATCGGGTTTTCGTTTGTTTTCCGTTACCTATTGTTCAGTAGCGCGAGTGATCGAGAAAGCACAGAGAGGTAAACAATATTCCTCCTTCCCGGTGAGAGGTGGTGGTTCGATGAGTGTGAAAGACTGGGGGTGGGGATCATAATTAGTGGTGATCCATATTGCTCGATTACCGTATTCGCCTGGCCACCATATATTGTTACAATTAAACCACTGTTCAATTTTGTGAGTTGCTCTTGCAACATCCGTACTGTTGGTAAAAATCGATCCAAAATAGCTCCCAAAAGTTAATATAAATTACCTTGATTTCTCAATGAAAAACCACCATCACACGTATGAGTGGTATTAACAGCATCGCTACTGTTATTTAAAATCGGTTCTAATATTTATATATTTTTGTTGTGAATTTCTCTGGAGCCAACTAAATGGTAAATAATCATCGCCTTTTGTCCACTTTACGTCACTTGAGTTCAGCGTATCGTTTTGCAAAACAAACCTTGCTCATACTCTCAGTTATCTCTTATTCAGAAGTTCAATCTGTTCTCTTCTGTTGATTCTCAAATCCACTTTATTTGATTTCCCTTTAATTTCAACCATTTCCATGTACAGTTTTGTTTTTTTTTTCAATTGAGTTCGCTTTAGATCATCAACAAATAAGTTTCTGATCACTTTCATAAAAGTTGATGTTGTATCGTGTTCATTCAAATTCTCTTCTAGCTCGGTCATCTTGTAATTCAATTTCTCTCCAGGTAAATGTTGTATCATATCACCGTGTTCGGCATTCTTCCTACTCAGTTGACATGAAAGCCAGCTACGGTTTCGATTAAATTCACATTCAGCTATATGACAACAATCATTTACTCAATTTTCCAAACTGGTCCTCATTTCAAATCATGAGTAAATAAATCCGAACTCAATTCCATTTTAAACGAGTCCCCATTCTTACACGTGTTCTACGAAATTTCTGTCCACTTCACATAAAGACGCACTCGTCATGATGAAATTAGAGTCAGGAACAAAAAAAATATATCGTAAATATGGCACCATATTTTCGATACGACCGGACATGAACTTGCTTTATTACCGAGTGCTACCTTGAGTGGAACTGAGTGTCTCGTCTGCTCTGCTTTCTGCAGATGTTCAAGTGTAGGTACAGTGTCCGGCTTATGAATTGAGCCCATGGATCGTCGTGAACTGAAACCGGGTTCTACATCTCAAACATCTCAAACCATACCAAGTTTAAAAAGGGGGTGTGCCATCGGTCCACATTTTTCTGCGAGCCACTGTCGTCTGTGTGGGGTTCAGTTCACATTTCAGCCATGACAGAGAACGTAACGAAACTTCATTCTTCATGTCGAAATGGTTGTAGGTGGTGGCGGCGCTCGGTGGTAGTCCTCGGTAGGTACCTTTCCTCCGCCCATTGCCATTTCGTTGTCCAGCTTTATTTTTAGTGTTATTGCAAAAGGCGAAGGCTGTCACCCGTTTGTCGTAGTCTCGTTGTAGCTGAAATCGACCAGCTATGACGAGGACGAAGACAGTCTGAGTTGTTCATTTTTTTTCTGCTGCTGCTGCTTTCGAGTGTTTATGGTACAGAATGCTTATGAATTTTATTACTCCGTGCGACAATGGCTTGATGAGGCATGGTGCCACTGGTCAGCTGTTCTTGTTTGTTTTGAAAATTCATCCACTTCAAACGCCTACGGTTGACTTATTCAGATTTCTTGTTTTCTCAAACCAGCGAGTCATTGAGGTTATGTTCGTATTCTTTCGTGAAAACAAAGCCTTAGTAGGCCAACTTTTCTATCCTTTCTGGATGTGATTATATCATCCTACGCTCAACTGAAAGGCAGTGTAGAGTTTCACGTTGGCATGGAAACAAAATGTGTCTCGACGTCGAAGAACAAGAAGGGAGGTTTTAATTTTGCTTCAAGGTTTTATCGCTAATTAGATGAATTTGGTCCAGGGGCGATTGAGTGACGGTACAAAGGAGGGCAACTGCCAACTTTAAAATGCTTTTAACCTCAAATCATGGTAAATTAATTTTTTACCAATCAGCGAAAAAGGATTCATAACAGGTTAATGAGCTTCATGCGAAATCATCATCCAATTTGCTAATGAAATTCCACCAATTAATTCGACGGTGTTTCAATTGTGTACTGCTTCTAATTTATTTTATTTTCTTCTTCTTTTTGTAGGTGAGTGATTTACGAAGAAATGATCCTGTTTGTAAGTAACTTATTGTTGATTCTACATTTCCTGTTGAGAGGTCAGTACATTTGATAATCTGTATATCTTGATTCCATGTGCGTTTGACACAACGATCAGGAAAGGTGAAAATTTTGCGTTTTGAATTATTTGTTTAGAATTTTGACTACCTATTATAGGGCATATTGCGGTTTCTAAGGACATGTCAAAAGCATTATTTTAAGCGCTTATAGGGATTTACACAAGCTAAGCAGGGTCCATTCTTCAGTGAGTATTTTCCCAGCGTCATGCACGCACCGCATCGAATTCTCACATGAACATAATCAGTACTTTGCTTTGTTGGAAGAATATTAATAATTAGTTATTTAAAAATCGATTTATTTTTTGAAAAGCTTCACATGGTTCTTAACAAACTTTCTTTAGAAAAAATGTTTTTGATTTAAAAGAAAATTCTTTGCGTGAATGTCTATCACAAGACAAGCTATTCTTAGCGATATCAAGAAGTTCGCCTCATTTTGGATGCAAACTAGAATTGTTACCTAAAAATTTAACACTCAGAAAGTGGTCCTTTTTACCCGATTTCCCCTCATACTTCAATAAACTCCTTTACCGTGTAGTTTAAAAGAATGGCATCAGATCAAAGTAAAACTTGTGTCATGCAAATTTCCAGCTTTTTCTGCAAAATAACAGTGCACTTGGGTTCAATATAGTAGCGCCAAGCTAAATTTTTGAGTAATAATTCTAGTTTGCCTCCATAACGAGGGGAGAAACGGGCACAATAGGGTACTTACTGTGGTCAGCCTTAAATGAGACCAACACCATTTGATTCTCCGCATTTTTTCCCATTAGTTAAGCTATTTTTAAGGATTCCTACCCTGTGCCGTCTAAATTAATGGGAATTTTGGTCCAGTTTTGCCCACTGTGCATTGGTTTATTCAAATTTTTGATAGAATATCATGCTTCTTGATGCCTTTTGCAACAGCTCTACTTGCTGTGAATTTTTGCACGCATGCAGTTTTTGATGCTACATTGCGAAATTTTTCTAGAAATCGTAGAAATGTACAGTCATAATATGATCGGATTTCACCTTAATGTACTTGTTTTTCTTCATGTGACTTCTTAACACGGCGTGTTTTCCCCAAAAAAAAAAATCATTCTCGAAACATTTAACACTGCTAAATGAAATTTTTCTGTTTTAGGAAAGTCTTTAAAAAAATCAATTACTCTAACTCACTTCCCTAGCAAAAGAAAATAACAAGCTAATATCATATAAGTAACAAGCTCTGTTATCCTAGTTATCGTTTTGATTTCCGCTGTTATCGCATAAAAAATTTAGTTATCACCATTGGCAAATTTTGTTATCATATGTTATCATTTTGAACACACTATTTTTTATGAACGTTAAATTGTAAAACTAAAAATATCTCCAGCATATTGGAACATGAAATTTTGCTTTTAATCAAAATATTTTTTCAGTTATTAGCATGAGAATCTGACTTCAAATTGATAATATAATTCGAAACTATTTCAATAAATCGGCTTAGAATACAGGATTTGTTCTCTAGTTGTTCGCAGTGATAACAAAATAAGTTATTATTATGATATTCACCGAGTATTCTTTTGTTATTCATTCTGTTATTCTGGCTGTTTATTCAGCCTCAATGATAACACATTCAGTGATCAAAAAATGATAAGCTGGTATTAGAACTTGTTATCAATTTGGTATAATCCTTTGTTCGGGTTACCAATCAGGGCAAGGCAGGGGCCGCTTACAGAGATTGGATCCGTTCTATTCGGTCCATGGATGCACTTCGTCAACCTTGCAGTTTGCGAAGGGTCCGCCGGTCGCCTGCTTCTTGATCGATCCACCTTTTTTTCTTGTTCCTGTCGGATCGTTATCGGTAATCATTTTAACTGGGTTGTTGTTCGACATTCTAATGACATGCCCAGCCCATCATAGTCGACCGGTTTTAGTCGATATTATTTTTTGAACGATGGGAGGTTCTCCCACCAACTGATACAATTCGTGGTTGATTCGCCGCTTCCACGTTCCGCCTTCTATCTGCACTCCACCGTAGATCTTATGCAATACTTTTCATTCAAAGACGCCAAATTGGAGCGTTTTTCCTCCACAAGCAATGTCCATGTTTCATGGCCGTAGAGGACTACTGATCTAAAAAAAATCTTGTAGATGTCAACTATGTAGTTCGGTGAACATGGCTCGATCTAAGCGTTCTTCAGAGAATCGGTTACTCTGGTTCCTTCGAATAAACATTATGTCAAAATGACGAGAAATACTCGTCAATATAATCGTGCATGTTTTGTAGCTGTATGAATGATTTATATGATATGTACTACCACTCATTGTACCACGGAAACTTAGTCCGACAGCAACTGGCTTGATCAAGCATCAGCAACCACTGATTGTCCTTATCATGTTATTATGCGAAAAAAATATGAAACGATAGACAATATCACATATACGAATATAAAGAAGATCTCCTTCCAACAGCAAAATTGAATGATTGGTAAAAAAATGCGAGCTATCTAACAAGAGGATGCTCCGATGAGTTACGAAAAGAAGAGAAGCCCGCTGTTGCATGATACCATTTTCTATAAATCATTATGTATCATAATACTATCTTCTACAATCCACTCATTTTGAACATGCATTGATATCATATTCCAAGAAAGTCACTTTTGTGCAGACCCACCAAGTTGACACAAAAACATGTAGTCATAAAAAACAAGTGCCTTCCGCAATTGGTGCATCCAAATTCCATTTGTTAATATTATCGATATCATATGTATTTTTTCCATATGACCTTACTTTACTTTTCCGTTTACTTTTAGTCACCTTCATTTACATACTTCTACGTTCCTCACCACACCATTCTCCATAATAATATTTTTTAGCCACCAATACTGGTGTCAAACTAATGTGATTGGTTGATTACGTTTGTAGACCAGTTAAGACACCACCCATACGTTTAGTCAATGTTGTAAACTTTAAACTACCTTGAGCTAAGATTGGAAGAATAAATTATATTCGGTCTGACGAGTCGTTCTCTGAAGACGTGGATCTGTACCCTTTGGAGTCTTCTCTCTATTCACAAATTGTCAGCAACGGGTAGTTGGAATTACTACTCTACCCATCCAATATGTTTCAATCGGGTGCCCTGATGGTCCCTACCGAGTATATGAATTTACATGTTAGAAAATATAATATTTATTGAGGTACACGCTTACATCTCTTATAAAAACTTTTACAGCCTACAGTTTAGAAGAAGTTCTCGTAGATCTTTTGTTCAGCTTAAATGCTGCTGGTGGGTACTCGCTAGAACTTATCATGCTTTTCAAATTATTTAGAGTACGTTGGAGATTCTGTCTTCCCTTAGCTGACTTGAAAAAAGAGCGGTGACAAAGAAAGGCCTGAGGCTAGTTCGTCACGCCAGGAAAACAATCTGGGCGCTAGAAATCGAACCCATAAACTCATCGGCCGGGACCAACGGTTTTACTTTCCTTTCGAAGGAAGACGTGATCAGAAAACACAGACAGACTGTAGTTAAAGCTGATTGGCTGCAGCTTTCTGCGAAAATCGATGATGCTGCATTTTCCGACACATATGGTAAACAAATTTCGCTGACTCCGGTCATCAAATAAAACCACCCAATTCTGGAATTCCAGACATTCCCAGGACTGGAATCATAAATATCTTCACGTCATCAGCGAAGAAGAGTCGCATATAACGCGGCAAAATAAACGTAACGTCATTGAAGAGCGAGAATAGAAGTAGACCTTGAGGCACACCGGAGAAAGCAGTAAAAGGTTCAGATTGCGATGTTCTAATCATAATACTCATAAAGGCTACATAGACTCCAATTTTCTCAAGCGTTCGAAGGAAGACATCATGATTAACAAGATCGAAAGCAGCTTTCGAAATCAATCGAAATCACTGTTCACTGCATCCACTTGCAGACCAGCGACCATCTATCGAATCCATAGTGAAGTGAACAGGTATAGATTTATGTCAATAGATCTTTTCGGGGAGGAACCATGTTGATCACTAGATATGTAATTCCTGAAAGAGTGCGTTGGTCACAACTATCTCGAAAATATTAGAGCAGGCCCTTAGTATAATGCCTCGATAGTTGACAATGTTACGTTTGTCTCCTATATGTGTGAATCGACGTGAGTGTCGAGGCCTTCCATCCAACAGGAAAAATTACAAGTTGCATAGATAGATTATACAGCTTGGCTAGAGGCCCCACCAAAGCGTCTGAGTAGTTTTTAATCATGGCGGTAGAGTTCCGTCTGGTCCAAGACACATAGAGGACTTTTTCAAAATCTTCTTCAATTATCTGGAATATTCTGAATTCGAAACTGTCTAACAGAGTGTCACGTATGGCAGCATCGATCTGCAGTGGCGGAGCGACTGTAGAAGAGAAGGCACTTTAGAACGCAATTTTAAAGTGCTGAACGAAAACCTTGTATTTGGAAGCGGCTGTATTAGCTGAATTGTCACCAAGTGAATGGATTGAATAGTGCAATCCATCTTCTTTTCGTTATGAGCGGGATATCTCAGGATTGTGTATCGGGGGTACAGGAAACGATTGTATCGTTTGTGCTCGTTGCTAACCAGCACAAAACGACGATTTGAAGGGGCCATCGATGCTGATTATACTTCTGAAGAGCCGCGCGTTTGCGGCGCTGCAATCTACGCAGATTTTCATCAGCCCAAATCGGTTTCAATGGTACTCGTTGAAGATGAACATGTGCTTCAGCAACCTACCGCATTAGTGTGCTGAGCTACAGTGTCATCCAGATCCCGCTGCAATAGTGAAGGATTAAACGCTACAATTGGTTCAGTAGCCTCCAGTAAACAGAAAAGTGGTAGTGCTGTTAAGTCCAGAGTTCGGGAATCCATTCACCGAATTGAAGAGCTATGTCGTTAGGTTTCAAAAATCTAACTCTTACAGTTATCTTCTTCTGAATGGCTTTGACGCTCTTTCAACGAGCTGTCGTCTGATTTCAACTTAGTGTTCTTGAACCAATCCCACAGTTGTCAATTGAGAGCTATCTATGCCAGCCACCAATGCACGGATTTGTATATTGATGTAGGTATTAATTAGCAACATTCCTCTGGATAGGCTTGTACATCAGAAGATCTCAACTTCAGAGAAAGAACATTTATGCTACCCAATACACAGTTAAACTTGGATCTCTGTTTCCCTTAAATATGAACCGTATCCATAAACATATCTCTGCCTACGTTTGTAGTTATTAGGACCTCAACTCTAGGCCTCATGTATGACAAAGAACATTCATTCAACTCATCCTTTGTATCCCTAATATCATGAACTGAAATCCAAAACTACTAGTGATATACGCCTGTAGATATTAAGGCCTCAACTCCAAAGAACAACATGGCAAAGAATATTCATTCAACTCAATTTACTATTGTACTTACATCTCTGAACCTCTACGGAGATGAATCAAATTCACAAACTTCCTATATAGCTCTGTTTGCGCTTGTATATCTTAAGATCTAAACTCCAGAGAATCTTTGGATTTCAAAAAACATACTTGTAAACCGATGTAACCTTTCACTTGGATCTCAGTTAGAATTGGAACATAGACTATTGCGCATATTTTGGATATACATTAGCAAAATAGTATTCTGTCTTAACTAAAATGTTTGGCTTCATGTGAACTTTAGAGAGAAAAATACAAAAAAAAATCATCTCGAAGAAATTGGCGGACTTTTCCCGGAATACGTTTTACCAACCGGCGCACATTATACTCACCCATCGTTTTGGCAATCCTATTCCACTTGGTACATTGATGGTTTTGACGACACTGCCATTCACCTTCAGCTTCCTCTTCATAATAGCCCAAAATCTCTCTATCGGTCTGAGCTGAGGACAGTTTTCCATGGAGCTCTTGGGTGACGAAGTAAATTAATTCATCCCAATATACCATTTTAAATAGATCTTTGAATCTCTAGAAATATAAACAGAATCCAAAATCTACTAACAAATTTCTGGTTACGTTTGAAGATAAGAAGACCCTTACTTTAGGAAGTTCTTGGATGAAGGATCATTTCTTGGAAATCGAAGACGCTTGTAACTCTTTAGATCTTAACTCCAAGGAGTTCTTGGATAACCATGAACAATCATTCAACCCAACAAACGTTTCCTCTTAGATCTCTGCACCTCTATAACAATGAATTGAATCCATACATTATTAAAATACCTCTAGTTAGGCTTGTAAATCCTAAGTGCTGAAATCCAGGGAATTTTTGGATGACAAAGAATAATTATGTAATCTAATTTACCATTTGGATCTCTGAACCTCTAGGAAAACGAACTTAATCAATAGTCTGCCAGCATGTCTCAGGTTACGCTTGTAGATATTAAGACCTCAACTCAAGGGATTTCTATGATGAAGCAGAAAATTCATTCAACCCAATATATCGTTTGGTTCAAATATCTGCACTTCTAGAATCCATAACCTACCAACACATCTCTGGTCACGTTTGAAAATCTTGAAACCTTATCGCCGAACCCAATATACCGATTCACTTAGATCGCTGCTCCTATATAAATATAAACCGAATCCATAAATTATCGACATATCTCTGATTAGGCTTGTAGATCTTAAGTTCTCGACTCCAGAGAATTTTCGGATGACAAGGACCATTGTTGCAATTCAATTTACCATTCTGGATCTCTGAATCTCTACGTATATGAACCAAATCCATAGAAAAACAACCTATTTCTGATTGCACTTGTTGATCTTACAACCTCAACTTCAGGAAATTTTTGGATGACCATAAACAATTATCAAACTCACAACGTATACCGTTTCGCTTATATATCTGTACCGCTATGAATATGTATCGATTCTATAAATTACCAACATACTAACATCTAGTTACGAATGTAGATCTTAAGTTCCCAACTCCATAGCATATTTGGATGACAAAGGGCATGTATGCAATCCAATATGCCACTTAACTTGAATCTCTATACCTCTATGAATGAGAACTGAATCCTTAAATAATCAACAAACCTTACGCTTGTAGATTTTAAGTTCTCAACTCCGGGGAGTTCTTGAATTACAAAAAAAAAAATCATTCAGCCTAGTTTATTTATGTTATCCAATGTACCATTTTTCTCTGATCTCTGAGCCTCTTCGTATATGACCCGAACCCATAAACTTCCAACATATCTCTTGTTGCGCTTGAAGATCTTACGAACTTAACTTCAAGGAGTTTTGTGATGGCCATGCACAATTCTTCAACCGCAAATACCATTTCACTTAGATTACTGTACCTCTATAAATTAACAACATGCCTCTGGTTAGGCATCAATCGTCGAAGTAGCGAATGGCTTAGAAGATCCAGCATTTCGTTTTGTACGGCATGGCTACACCATGTGTAAGATTCTCGTTTTAGCCACATTTGCAACTCGTTCGAATCTTCAGCCCGCAAGTTTAACAAATTTAAGAAGTTGCTTGAGTCATCATGATGACCACGAATAGCGAGACCTTGCTTAGCCAAGTACAGAATCGAAGAAAACAACTTTTTTAGGCAGGCACGGTTCACTATCATTTCATTTTTCTTCTGGTCGGATATTTGAGCGCAGACGTTTACTCCAATTTTCAACGAATGCAGCTTCAAAACGGCCTCCTTGTGGCAGAACGATCCCTCGTGGATTTTAAATTTTTCGGCTCCTTTCTTCCAGTTTTTAAAACCAGATTCAATAAAAACTATATCTTTTTTAGTTGAAAACGGTAGGCCAAGCTTCATAAAAATTTCCCGGCAAACGGAACATAATACAACATCATTCACAGGATCATATGCAATCCATGGGAAAGTCGCTTTCCAGCCGGGCACGAAACGTCGTTTTGAAGTTTTTGCTGCGTCCACAGTTTTACCTGAACCAGATGGACCTTCTCCCGCGTCGAACTTGGATTCTGTACCAGAACCAGCGCTGGCAACGTCGCAGCAGTCTTCAGCTATCTCTATCGCTTTTTTTCCTGGGAGCTTGATCAAAAACTTGTCCATCGTCAATTCTGAAAATTCGACAAAAAAGGCGCTTTCAAGCTTGTTCCCTTTTATAAAAAAAAACCATTCATTGCTTACCTTTTTTAGAGAAAGCTTAAACTCGTAAATCGTTTGATGAATCAGTATGGATATGAATTAAAATTCAACTTTAATTAAACCCGTATCAACTTTTATCCGCAAGCAAAACTTACTTTTTGTTCCGTTTCGACAGTTTCAAAATAAACAGTAAATGTTATTCATTTTCATTCACGAAGCTCAGCTTATTCAGGCCTGGCAATGCGAACCATTCATTTCTGTCATTAATGCATCCTCTTGTATCAGCAAAGGTGACGTCATGAATTGTATAGAAAAGAAAGAAGGCAAAAGTGCACCTTTCCAGACCTTACCATTCATCCGCTTCAGTTGATTGATGAATTGACGCCGATGAAATGAATGAAAAGAGACCCACTGAAAAAAACAGGGATCGTTGCGCACAGTGCAAATTTGAAATGACGGTTGGCTTAAAATTTAATTGTGAAAGATAACTGTGCAGGACAAATTTATTCTTCTAGATAAAAATCTGGGAAAAGTTTGAAAATAATTGGGGGGGCAAAATGATACTTTGCCCCGTCTGAAAATTATTGAGGGGGCCAAAAAGTCCATGCCCCCTCTAAGTTGGCGCCTATGTTACTGTACCTCTATAAATTAACAACATGCCTCTGGTTAGGCTTGTAGATTCTCAATCAATTCTGAACTCCAGAGAATGTTTGGATGATAATGAGCATTCAGGCAATCCAATTTACCATTTAACTTTGATCTCTTAATTTCTAGGTATACGAACGGAATCCAAACGTTAGGGAGTGCTTGAACGACCATAACGAAAATTCAAATTATTTGTTGAAACTTTTTAAGGTGTCTACAGAAGTCATTATTTTTTCAAATGGATGTCATCATCAACATAAAAAACGAAGAGCAGATTGTTCATCTAAAATAAAAATACTGTCAAAGAAAATGTGTCTACAGTGTTTTGGCGGATGAGAAGGACATTTTCATAGTATTATAGTATTTTAATTTTGAACGAAAAAAACTGCTTTTGATTTTATAAGAATTGATGGACTGTTCGCACGTCGCACCTTAAATGACAGCTTTGTTGTGAAAAATAGGATTAATTTTCTATGCAAAAAAAAGTCTTTTTCATGATTTTTTACCAATTTTAAAACCCTGGTCTGATTTGGTATCCTGCCACGTCCTGGCCGCGTGCCACCTTGGACTGGTATGAAAAGAACAATGTCCAATTTATTGAAAAGGTGACGAATCCTCCAAATCGTCCGCAAATAAGGGCCATTGAGACATGTTAGGCTTTGGCGAAGGGAAACCTGCGGAAGAAGGCTAGAGGAGCAGATAACGTCATCAAATTTAAAACAAAGACTGGGTAAACGTATGGAAAACCATAGACGAAAATAATTGTTGATGTAATGGGCTTTTTTGATGGTCAATAAACAATGTATATGAATTTGAGTTGCAAAATAAATAAAACATATTTAAAAAAGGTCTGTATCCGCAATAATCCGGACACCCCAAAACATGAATAAAACAATATCTCTCGATTGGTCTCGATTGGGGGTTTTTGGTACAATGTTCACTTGATTTGCTTGGTACCACTCCAGCACAGTTTTAGCATAGTGGCATGATGCCGAATCGGGCCAGAACAAAGGTTTTCGTTGTGACTTTTGATGAAGGGTAGCAATCGCTTCTGCAGACACTCTTTCTGATAGATCTCCTTGTTGGTTATGCCTGTAGTGACGAAAGATTTACTCTCTTTGCCACACAAGGTTTTTTTTAGGAAATTTCGATGCCTTCTTCTTTCTGAAATGCTCAGCTGTAGCATTTCTGGCCATAGCAGAATAAAAAATCAGCCCTTGGAAGCTGCTTGAAATCCTCCGGGACATAAGTTTAATCGTCCATAACAACGCATGAAAACTTCGTCAAATATCTGCAGTACAAACGTCAGAGCCCGTGATTTTGCTGCCAAGTTCTGTTTGTCGTTGCGATTTGGAACTGTTTTTACTTTATACGACTTAAGTTCCAAACTTTGTTTTGATTTTTGGACACAAACCAGGCGACATCCCTATTTTACGAGCCACCGTTTGAACGGAGAGATTTGGGTTTTCGTTAATATCCTTTTCACCTTTCGGTTCATGACAGGATACAGTGCGTCCAATGTTTTTGTCACTTCTCGGTTTCTCTCCACCGTCAAAACGTTCCGAAAATGATTTGAGCAACATCGTGAACAGTGTATTTAGGCGAGATCCAACGTTTTTGCAAGGTCTCGTATTGACGCAAATTTACAACAAATATATAAATTTTTCTCTAGAGATCTGCTTCAAAAATTGTTTTCTCCTTTTTTTTTTTTTCTTCGCAACATTTGTCCTTTCGAATTATGCGAACTTTTGATCCTTTTTTGGAATTTTTTGGATCTTATAACGGGTGTCCACTAAAAATGAGAATGATTTCAATACTTTTCCATCAGAACAAAAACGGCCGCATAGAAATGTCACTTTAGATGAATGAATCGTTGCACTCTCCAGAAAATTTTCATACACTCTTATTTCACTCTAACATGTTCAGTCGTGTTCAGCATGCCGTCGAAACAGGAAGAACTGCGCGCGCGCGTTGTACAATTCTTTCAAGCGAACGAAGATCGTGGAAAAAATACACGGTGGACCATTTTTGTCGTGAAAAAGTTCCGGTATCCACCGTATACCGTATCCTGGCATGCATGAGAGTAACCCGGAAGAAAGGTTGCGGCCGTCCAGCGAAAATAATGAATGAGAAAACGCTCCGCTCGCTGCGCAGCATGTTCAACAACAAGGATTCGGTAAGTCAACGGGAAGCAGCCCGAAAGTTCCATTGTTCGAAGTCACTCATCTGCAAGACGCTAAAGAAAGAAGGAATAGTGTGTAGAAAGAAAACCAGATCCCCAGAGTACACAGATGAGCAGATTCAAACCGTGAAATCCCAATGCCGCTGGATGACTCGGAATTACGGCGGAAAATCTTTCGTTCTGGACGACGAAAGCTACTTTCCTCTTTCGAAGTCTCAGATACCGGGAAACGACCGATTCTACACTAAGGACAAATCTACTACTCCTCCAAAAGTAATGTATAAGTTCAAGCACAAATTTGAATCGAAGGTTATGTTATACATCGTAATATCCGATAAGGGTATTTCGAAGCCGTGGTTCAAACCAAGCGGTTTGGCCATCAACCAGAAGGTGTACCAAAGAGAGTGTTTGCAGAAAATACTCATCCCATTTCTTAAACAACATCACTCGGATGGCAAATACGTGTTTTTTCCGGACAAGGCATCATCGCACTACGCAAAAAAAAACGCTAACGTTTTTGGAGAGCCAAGATATACCATATGTCCCAAAAGACCGGAATCCGACAAATTTGCCACAGTGCCATCCTATCGAGGATTTCTTCGGTCTTTTGAGCTCCATGGTATACAAGGATAATTGGAAGGCCAAGAACACCAAGCAACTTACCAACAGGATCAAAAGCTGCATCCGAAAAATCGATGTGGCTGCCGTCCAACGGTCATGTTCCAGCATAACGACTAAGCTGCGCCGCACGGCGGACCACGGACCATATGACAATATTCACTAAACTTAGTTTGAAGATTTAAGTTGACCCTTTTAATAAAATAAATCAGTTTGAACAAAACTTCACTGAGGGATTCCATCCAGAATGTGCCGGAAATCCCAAAAATCATACCCGATCATCATTGATTTGGATGAAACTTGGCACATGAGTTCGGTACGTTGGAAAAAAAAAAATCCACTGGTGTTAAGATAATTTGGGTTCAAGAGTAACTTTTGAGATGGGCGTATGTGTTTTTTCCAACATTTTACTTGAAAAATCGTAGTTCAAAAACCATTACATTTAGAGAAAAACTTTATATAAGGGAATTGTAGGGAACTAAAAAGCCTTTCTTAAAAAAATATATACAGAAAAAAAATTTTTTTTTTCATCAAGAAAAATCAAAAATAATTACTAAAAATAAAATATCCAAAATAACATATTTTTAATGTTTTTTTAATTTGTTGTATTGAAATTTGAGGAAAAAAGACACGTTTTAAAAAAAACTCTAGGATGGACGCTCTTATAATAAAAAAGTTTTTCAAATAGCGAACTTTGGTGTATATTTCAAATTTTGGTTATTCATTCTTATAAATAAATTTTGATGTTACAATATGGTTTTGGAGATTATTACAAACAATAATGATAATAATGATAAACCACGTAAACGCAACCGTTTTCAAGATATTTCTGATTTTCTTTCAATAAACTTTCAAAACCTCAAAAAATACGCCCTTTTCATAAATTACTCGTGGTATTAAAACAACAATAGCTAACGATTGTTTCTCTTGTGTTTTTAGCCTTTTAAAACACATGTATGTGCCTCTTACTTACTCTTAACAGCTCGTCGATTGAAAAAGCTTCACTTAAAGTTATAAGACAAAAATAATGAATTATGGTTGGATTTATATTTATATATACCATTTATTAGTCTCGGTCATTGATAATTATTACATAAACATTATATAAACCTATTGATTGCTTTTATGATATAGCTTATGATCCATGCACTTCGTTCGTCATTCCGAAAATCAGTCTTTACAATAACTTCGTTTGTCTGAAGATTGTGAACGAATCGAGTAGTACCTTTTGTGTACCTGCAATCGTTTTAGTCTGTCGGCATATTTCGATTCCATTCAGCTACCCGCTGTTCATACTCTTCATGTGATACATGACAAATCGACATTCTTGTTAAACAGATCATCACTTCTTTGGTTCGCTCATCCGAATGACGTCTGAATGCACTTTTTGTAGGATGTTCATGTTTTGCGGGCATAATTTACGTTCAGGAACTTTTAGCCGATATTGGCGAAACGTTGATTCCAGCTACGCCCTTGTTAAATAGCTCAATATTATGGCGCCTTGAATAATCTTGCACACTGCTATCAGATGGCACTGACATTAATGATATTGCCGATGGCGTTTCCTCGAGACCATACAAGTCTACTTGCCGTGATGTAGATGGTTGTGGATCCATAATGTTAGTAATTGATGGTTTCTCACTAGGCTCCGAAATTGCAGCATGGGATTGTTCCGTTCTATTTAAATGCAAACGACAATTATCACAAATCATCAAAGAAGTGTCCAAATGTGTTTTGCCCATAAACTTGAGTTTTTTGACATTTTGTTCGGTTAATTTACGAAGGTTTTTTGAGCACCGTTTAGTGGGAAACGGCATACAACACTTCTTCATGTTAAACTCCATTTTCAGTTCACTCAGATAGATTTTACTGATGAATGCGACTATGTATGAGCATATATATTGGCTGTGGTACCTTTGGAAATGCAGGTATAAAACATCTCTGGTAGTTTACAGGCAGCGTACATTAGCTGTTTTTTTTATGAGAAGATATACCTGACATACGTTATAGCTGCTATTTGTCTACCTACCTTAAACAATATGTGTTAATTTCATCGCTACATCACCGAACTGTTCGGAGTGTAGTTTTCACACACTACACCCGACCTCTAACATCGTTGGAGCTTGGCAAAATAGTCAGCAGTTCGATTAATATGCTTCTTCTATATGACCCTCCGCATAATTTCATCATCTGTCCATTTCACACTTGTCGCCCCTGCGACATCTATCTCGCTGTTACTTTCATCGCTTTAGCAAATTCGCTCCCTTCATTCTCTGAGCGGCCCGACCGATACAGCCATAAAACAATTATAAATATATTGATTGCAATATTAAAACAATAGTGCTATTTATCTTGTTCTTTTCAAATGAGTCTTCTTATCATCCTGATATCAAAAGAAAAGAGGACATTAGAGTAATGTGAACGTTATAATATGAAGATCTTGGAAAATTTATCATTTCTGGTGGAAATCTCGATTAACTTAAGAAAAGAGCGAATTTTCTGAGGTTTTTTCATTCTATTGAAATAAAATCCGAAAAATCTCGAAAACGGTTGCGTTCAGGTGATTTATCATTATCATCATTATTGTTTTTAATGATCTCCAAAATCATATTGTATAATTAATTTTCATTTATAATAATGAATAACCAAAATTTGAAATATGCACCAAAGTTCGCTCTTCGGAAAACTTTTTTATTATAAGAGCGTCCATCCTAGAGTTTTTTTCAAAACGTGTCTTTTTTTTCAAATTTCCACAAAACAAATTTGAAAAATATTAAAAATATGTTTTTTTTTATATTTGATTTTTAGTATTTATTTTCGATTTTTCTTTATGAAAAAAAATTTTTTTTTTCAGTGTACATTTTTTTACAAAGCCTTTTTAGTTCTCTACAACTCCCCCATATAAAGTTTTTCTCTAAATGTAATGGTTTTTGAACTAAGATTTTTCAAGTAAAATGTTGGAAAAAAAACATACACCCATCTCAAAAGTTACTCTTGAATCCAAATAATCTTAACACCAGTGGATTTTTTTTTTCAACATACCGAAGACGTGTACCAATTTTCATCAAAATCAAAGATAGTTGAGTTTGGTGACCGACAGATTTGGCGTGGAATCCGTCCACTGGTATTTTTTTCCTGACCCATTCTTTTCGTTCTCATTATTTAGTGGACACCCGTTATTCATTCGATGCTCCATTCAACCTTTTGGTCGTTCGACGTTCTGTCATTGTGACCTAAGCGCAGGGGGTAGCTTTATTTTACCTCTCGCCATTTCTACCTTTCTTCATTCGACGTTTAATCATTCGACCATTTGTCTTTCGACTCTTTCTCATACAACCTAAGTCTTATGAAAAATGAGGCAAATTTCATCCTAACCATAAACGTTGTATGATCAAAACTTGATAATAGTAAAATGTAAAAGTATAAATTAATAGAATAAGAAGTAGAAATTTATGCAGTTATTGAAAAATTCAAAGGTTTTTAAAATCTCCCAAAATACAAACAACTCTACCCTGTGTGTATCATTGATTTGCAAACTTTCACTCTTCGTAAAGCATGAAACCCAACACGGCAGCAGGGCTCCCATATTTAGTAGGCAAACTTGCCTGACTTATGTTGGCCCATCAATCAAAATGGAGAGCCTCACCAACAACCCACCCGCTAGTAGTTAGTAGGTTACAACAATATTTGATCACAAGATTGCATTTACTCACGTACACATTTGAATCCTTCTCAACCAGTCGTCTACTCGGTTACTCGGTAATCGTCCACCTGACTCCCTGATCTCCTTTGGATGTAAACCCCTTTTGGTTTACTAACACACAACCTCTCAAGAAATCTCTCTCCCGAAGTATCTCGACTCAGCTAAGGTTCTCTCTCCCTCTCAACAGCAATGGGATTCCTCAACTGCATCGAAAGGGAACTTCGACAGGTCGCCTCGTTCGTCCTTCCCCTTTTGTTTCAACACCGGGGGAGCGGTGACGGAATTTCCCTTCACCTCAGTCATTGAGAAAAGGTTTTCGTTGGGATTGGTGGGGGATTTGGTTTGCCTGACTGGCAGGTTTCCGCGCGTACCAGCTTGGAGGCCGCCGCGTCGATAAAATACTAGCACAACGCCACCTCACAATGAACACAAGGCACAGAACGGGCAGAACGGTGTACTACTCCGAGGAACCGTGTCAGTCAACGGCTCACTGCGTTCCGCGACGGGTGCGGCAGTTCTTCCGGCGGTTCCTTGCGCGTTCTGATTTCTCGGCGGCGGGTTTTTTGGCTTTTCGCGAGTTTTAAGTTTGGAGTTTTAATTTTTGCTTTCGGTTTCACTATTTCCAATCGTGTTGAATTCAATTAAACTCAGCTTTCGCGTCGTGGAGTGTGCAAGTGAAGATAACGGGCTGAGTAATACATTGAAATGTCGGGTTTCAGTCAGCGGAAGGGGGAAGTTTTTCATTCAAGGTGTCCTCGAAATTGAGAGACGAAGAATTAAACGGCAAAGTTTTTGTGCTCGTGTTTTTCGGGAATAGTTTTTGGTCTGTGCGCGAAAGTGATACGAGTTTCTAGAGAAGAAAAAAAAGCACGGGCTAGAATCGATCGAAGCCCCGTTTCATCGTTGAGTAAGGTGCCTATCGAAATCCAAATTCCGTTATTTTGGTTTCTTCTTTTTTTTTTCAAAGTGATTTTGACCCAATTAGGATGATAGAAACAGAGAAAACGGCACGGAGTGTCTGGGCCAAAAACTTCGGGGCATAGGCCCGGCGCACTCGCTCACTACTGGAGTGTGGTATTGAACTGATTAATTCATTCACTCTCTGTCCTCATTCGCTATTTTTTGTTCCCCGTTCCTGAGCTCAGGAGTCTTCCAGTCGAGTTGCTGTTGGTGGGTGGTGAAAATCGTTATTCAAAAGCTCTCACACAGCTCAGCGCAGCGAGCATCGTCGCAAGTGACAGGTAGACAGGCAGGCAAGCAGGCAGAGGAGTAGGCCTTGGCTTGGTTGGCCGATAGCCACCGTCCGTCCGTTCGTCCATCAAGTTGGCGTTGGAAAGCAGGATTTGTTTTGGACGTGATGGAATCTATGGTAACTGCCCGAGAGAGATTGAGCAATTGGGTTCGTGTGCGTGCTGGGAGAGAATGTGTGTGTGGATGTGAAAAAATGTTGGCCATGCTGAGGCCACCCGATGGGGTTGCGTTCAGGAATCCGGCTGGAGTGCAAAGGTTTATGCTTCTGATTATGACGGTTCTGTTGCCTGTTGGCAAAATGGGAAACACGCGTGTGGCCAGTGCCATCACCGTTTTGATGCTTTATGTTTTTGATTTGATTTGAAGGAAAATAGTTCTGAGTTTTCAATGATGACCCTTTCAAGTGCATTTCTCAAATACTGTTGCTCTTTGGTTCTACGTGTTGATCTTTTTTTTGATACATAAAGCAACGGTTGAAGTGGGATGTTTTTTTGAATAGTTTGAAACGAGTTACGCTGAAAAATAAAATGCAGCAATATTTAAAAATGCAACTCATGTAGAAATCGGAGAGCTTATACATTCTATTAAAATTTGGGCTGATAACTTTTTGTTTTCTTCTCGGATTTACCTTTTTTTTTATTCTGCTCATGTTTCCATTTGTTTTATATATCTTCTCAGAATTCGTGTCTTTTTCGATGAAATTTATGCACACAATTCAGTTATTTTTTTTCATATGATTAGTGGCATTTTACACAAATTTGCATTTGTGTCGACAATTCTAATTCTTGATTCTTGTATTAATATTTTGTTTCTATGTCATCCTGTTGTTGTTTACTTCAAACTCATGTCTTTTGTTCATTTTACTACTAGAACTTCACTCTTGCTCGCTATCTCTTCCCTCGTTTTCTTTACTTCTTTTTACAGCTTCCTTTTTTTCGCTGGCTTAATCCTGGCCTGTTCGATTCCTTTTGTTATTCTCTGCTTTTATTTTTATTTTCGCTTCTCTAAGGAGTGTATCGAAAAGTAGTTATAAACTTCCAAATAATAAAATAGGCATGAAAACATGGTTAAAATTAACATACTATTTCAGTTTATTATAGCTTAACATGTTTACAAAAGATCCAAACGGAAAAACTAGTCATCATGTTCATTTCTGTAGAATGCCCGTACCTTTGATTTGACACCTGCCATCAAATTCTGCACAGTGACCTTTGTGCACTTCCTGGATGCCGCTGCCCAATTTTTCTTAAAATCGGTCATGTTTTGGGACACTGTACCATCCTTCTTAAATATACGCTTGACTATTGCCCAATAGCGTTCGATCGGTCGCAACTGGGGACAGTTTGGTGGGTTGATGTCTTTTTCTACGAACTTGATGTTATTCTCCGTCAGCCACTGTAGAGTGGATTTGGCGTAATGTGCCGATGCCAAATCTGGCCAGAAGAGAGGAGGGGACTGGTGCTTTCTATACAATGGTAGCAACCTGTTCTTCAAACATTCCTTTGATAAATCTCAGCATTTATAGTTCCTTTTGTATAGAAAATTGAAGAACGCAAGCCACATGTGCAAATAGCTTGCCAAATGAGCACCTTCTGACCGAATTTCTCCATCGCAACAGTCGTATCTGCGGTTGGCACACGTTCCCCAACAGATTTAGTATAAAACTGCGGCCCCGGTAGCGTTCTTGAATCTTCTTTAACGTATGTTTCGTCATCCATCAAAATGCACTGGTCGACATTGTCCAAAATGCAGCTGTACAGCTTTCGAGCCCTGGTTTTGGCACGAGACTTTTGTTCCGGAGTTTGTTTGGGCACTTTCTGCTTTTTGTACGTCTTCAAGTCATTCCTGCGCTTGATTCGTTGAATCATTCCGATGCGGGTCCTGAACTTCTTGGCTAGATCGCGAGTAGAGGCAGATTTGTTCCGTTGAATATAATCCACAACTTTTTGGTCCAAATCGGGGTTGCTGGAGCCGGGTTTCCGGCCACTTCTTGGTAAATCCTTGAGGGAGCACTCCTTACCAAACTTTTCGATGATGCGTTTTACACTTGCCGGGTGAACATTTACTCTTTTCGCAATCTGGTTGTAAGTAACACCCTTTTCGGTGCACCAAGTGTGCAGAATTTACTTTTTAGTCTCAAATTCAATTCGCGACATTTTGAATACAACTTTATCAACGGAAATGAATGAACCGAATAATCATTTTTGACATGTAAACAAAGCAAATGGCGCTTACACGCTAAAAATATATACAGTAGTTTATGCGTAATAACGCATCGAATGTTTATAACTACTTTTCGATACACTCCTTAGCTTTGATTGATTACTTTATTTCTTTTCTGGTTCATTTTTTCTTTTCCTCTATACCAATCAAACTTTGTGAATAGCCCCAATAGCATCCCTACTGTTGGTTTAAATCGATTCAATTGGAAATAGCTACTAATTTTCAAATATATAACTTGACAGCTTATCGTTAACTAAAACGAACCCTGCTGCTACCCAATCCTGTTATCCAAAATCCCAGTAATTTCTCGTGAAAGTGCAGTAGACTCCGCGGCTTCCAATAAAGCTAGTATCACGTCAACACATTCCTACCCCTTCCTTACTTGACCTGCATTGGCCGGCGCCGGTATTGCTTTAGTTTGGGATCTCCAGTTTTTACACATTGAAGATGTATGTTAGTCCCCAGCATCATCTGTTGGTTCTCTGTGTAATAACAGCTGATCTGGCAACAACGGAGTAGCAACCTCGTGCGGTCCATCATGCGCATGATTATGCTCGTGCTTCTATTTTTATTTTCGCTTCTCCAGCTTTGATTGATTACTTGATTATTTATCTGGTTCATTTTTTTCCCTTCCTCTATCCACTGTCTTCTGATTGGATCTCGTCTTCTGCTCTTCCGCTTCAGTATCTACTCGCTGCATCTTTTGCTCCTCTCCATTTATACTTCTTCAAAATTTTATTTCTCTTTTCTCGTTTTTCTTCTTTCGTTTTTTTTTGCTTGTGGTTTCACTTTCTCCGCTTTTATGTTACTGTAACTTCTCGTCTTCTTTGATCTCTTATTGCTTTTTTTCAACTTTTAAATTTTATCCAGCGCTGTTTTTCCTTTGTTTCTTTTCTTCTTTATACATCTTTTCAGCTTGGTTTCTTGTTCTTCTGATATTGCATTGTAACGCTTGGTGGAACACTACTTTTACTTCCTTTCCCTGAGTGCTGTGCTTTCTCTTTTGATTTGTTATTATGTTATACTCACAATTGCACAACATCGTGGCTGGTGAAAACCAAATCTATTGTTAAGAGAACTAATATATTTTTATCCGATGTCATCCAGTAAGAAGCTTGGGAGATGGTTAGATAGAAAACATGCGACCTTCAAGAGACAGAGCCAACCGTGGCAATGTTCACGTCCTTGCAACTGTGCGAGGGCAGAGGGCATGTTCATTCATTCATATGTCACAGGAAACTCAAACGGTCGAACATTATTAGTTTACTAGTTTCCGGTTGGTTTTGATTGAGTACAAAAATCTGAACAATCTGAAAAGCGATTGGATCAGGATTCTATTGTTGTTTGTGATGTATGAAGGACCAAACACGATTTGGCGGACCTGTAAGCAGAGACATTTACACAAAACCCGCGAATATAGGGAAGAGAATCTCCTTCCAAAAGCAAGTTCACACTCACAGCACTAGAATCGAGCCATATATTGACAGAATAAATGCAATAGATGGGTTAAATGTTATGTAATAAATACTTAGTAAATTTGCCGTGGTCATTTGATTGCATACGCCTGTTTGCTGTAAGTTAAATTGGTTAGGGTTATAAACCGTTCTTTACTTATTGCTTGATTTTCATGTTGATGTCCAGGTAGTCGTCACGGTATTTCGACTTTTGAAGAGTTGACTTACTAGCGATGTATGTGGCATATGGTATTGCTCGCGGTCATGGGATAGAGAAGAGAGAAAAGAAAGAAAGCAGTAATAATTGTTAACATGCGTTGTCCATGCGAGACTTTCATGGTGATATTCTCATAACAGCCGTTCAGAATGGTTCGACGGATGCATATGAGAGATCGTTCCCGATAAATTTCCACGCTTTTACTCCACGTTTATTTATAGAAGTCAAGAAACATTTAACTACGACTTACATTTTGGGAATATCACTCCCCCATCGTATCTTCAAGTAAACATTGCAAGCTGTCCAACTTGGTTCGGGCAATTTTGAACGTTGATGTGGCAGCTTGCTCTTCACTCAATCCCCATTCCGAGAATGCCCATATTGTTGCATAATGAACATTGTTATTAAACACTAATGGTGGCCATTTTGCATATCAAAAAGACGTCATATATTAATTTTCAGCTCCTACGCATTGTCCCTGTGCGGTAAATATCAGAATTATGTAACATTCGTTTCACTTTTTAGAACCAATGACCACCATATTGAAACCTCAATATGACATCAGATACCGACTTTAGACTGTGTCGAAAAGTAGTAAAAAACATTCCAAAATTGAAGTAAAACTAGAAACAATTCGCAAAACTTCAGAGCAATGTACTTTATCATAGCTCATGTTTAAATATTAATCAAACTAAAACATTAATCAGATAACTAGAAATGAGAAGAAACATTTGTATTTTCCATTTAATTCCAAGTTATTAGTACACGACACTGAAGAAGTCTGCACATTGTAGGCGAAATACGCGTATTTGTCAAGATAAGCAATAAAGGTAGTTGGAATTAAATGGAAAATAATAAGTTTTTTTTCTCATTTCTAGTTACAAGTATTCCACTAAACAGCTCAAACTTTCTAGCATTCATTATTCAGATAGCTGATTTCGATAATATGAGTGTCCTTTAGCCAAAACAGTAGTTTTTGTGCTCTTCCTGGACGGTGCTGACCAGTTTTTCTTGAAGTCTGGCATGTTGTGGGCCACTGCACCTGTCTTTTTGAGGTTCCGCTCGACGATTGCCCAGCAGCGTCCGATCGGTCACAGTCTGGGACAGTTTGGTGGGTTCATATCTACTTGAATGAAATCAACGTTGGTATTAGAAAATCACTGTATAGTTGATCTAAAGGGTGTACGGAATCAAATTGCGACACACACAAATACTCTTTTTTTTGCGTAGCGATCCATTTTTTTCTTCATATCTTCCTCCGGTTTTACTTCCTTCAGAAGTGCCTGCTTCATGATGGTCCAGTACTTTTCAATTGGCCGCAGTTCAGGTGCGTTCGGGGTGTTGAGATGCTTCGGCACGAAGTTGACCTTCTTAGCCTTCTACCACCCCAAAACCTCTTTGGAGTAATGGCACGAGGCTAAATCCGGCCAAAAAATCGTAGGAAGTAGACGCTTTTGGAGGCATTTTTTTAGGTACACCTGCCCATTGACCATGGCAGTTGTTACGAATAGGATGCTCCGCTTTCCACACGAGCAAATTACTTGCCAAATCATATATTTTTTTGGCAAACTTTGACATTTTCTGCTTTCTTACACCCTCAGGGACATCGAATATATCCCGACCAGGAGGCCATAACATAAAAGTAACAAAATTATAACAAACCTTGTTACGACTAACTGATTATGATATAAATTTGTTTAAGACGTTTTCATCTGAATAATTGTATAACATACTTATAATAAATTGAGATATTATGTTCCGGGAGGCACAATCTGCGTTAATAAATAAATGAATTCTAACACTAGCTGATATTATTTTGCTACATCGTATCAAAAATGTTTCAAAGTTTGTTTTGTTTATGTTATATCTATATCATAGTTTGCTATAATTTTGTTACCTCTAGAAGATTTTTTGTTACAATTTCTGTTATTTTAACAACATCCGCGATCTAAATTCTAACAATCTCTGTTATAAAAACAGCGTAACTGAATAACAACACCAGAAATAATTTTGTTATTTCCTCTTGGTCGGGATGGTTAGCAGTGAAAAACTGCTTTTGCATACGTCTCATCATCCATAACGAGGCAATGTGATTTCGTCAACATCTGGGTGTAGAGCTTCCGTGCACGTGATTTACCTACCCTATTCTGTCGTTCATCGTGATAAGGCACCTTTTGGACTTTGTACGTGTGTAGTCCTTTAAGTTTTTTTCGCATCTTGCCCGAAAGTTTTGGTTAGCTACATCTCGAACTGAACTGTTGGGATTCCTCATGAAAGCTTGAACTACTCGCTTGGGATTCTTAACACTACACGGAGATCCATTTTTCCGGCATTTTTCTTTCCGATCTATGGTCAAACGTTTGTGGTACCGATTTAAAACACGAGACACCGTAGAATGTACCATTCCCAGCTTCGTGCTGATGGCACGATGAATAAGATCCGGATTTTAGAGGTACGTGCGCAAAATCGCTTTGCGCCGCTGCTGTTCTTCCGACTCCATCGTCGCAACGATTGCACATCTGCTAATGAAACTTACACAGCGTAAACAAATACACATTGAACTAACTCCACCTAAAATTTCAGTAGAAACTACCCAACGGGTACACAGTTACAGCCATTTAAAAGTGGTGCAATTTCATTTCGTACAACCTTTAGCATAATGAGCAGGCACATTTGCAATTTGCCTGCCAAACGAGCAACTTGTTGCCTGATTTTTCCTTTGCAATAGTCCTGGGACACTCTTCCCAAATCAGATATAGAATTGAGCACCGGCAGTGTTCTGGAATCCTCTTTCACGTATGTTTTGTCGTCCATAAAAACACTCTGGCAGAAATTGTCCAAAAGACGGTTCCCAAGTAGCACACTTCGATCATAATTAGTTGTAATAACTTGATTATGACTTAGCAAGTCATATTTATGTTATTTTAACTGAATTGCAACAAGTGTGCTACTAGGGTTGTACAGCTTTCGGGCACTCATTTTGACATGACACTTTTTTTCCGAAGATTGCTTTGGTACTTTCTGCTTCCTGTATGTCTTTAAATCATGCTGGTCCTATATTTCTTGGCCTAATCACGAGTAAGGCCTGTGCTCGAAAAAAATGAACCATTTTTATCCGTGTGTAACTTTTTTGTTCGTGGTTAAAAATTGATGAAAATCTGAGTATAACTAGTTTTGAGTAGTTTTCATGTTGCAAAATTTCATACCAATCGGTTCAGTGGTTATTGAGATGTCATCGAAACAAGATGAAAATCGCATGGAAAATCCGACTGCGACCATGAGATGGATCGGAAGACAACTGGGAATCACCCATACAACTGTGTCTCGGGTGGTAAAATCGTTTAAGAAATCCCAGACGACCGAGCGGTGGGCTGGAAGTGGAAGAAAATCAAAGACAGCTGCCCCTGTGAAGGCCCAGAAGGTGTTGGATTATTTCAAGTATAATCCGATCCTAGTATCAAGAGTGGTTAACGAAACCGATGTGTGTGGTTATGGATGACAAAACCTACATCAAGGCAGACGCAAAGCAGATACCGGGGCTGGAGTTCTACGTTGCCAAATCACGGTTTGCTGTTCCGGAAGACACAAGAAAGAAGAAAGTAGACAAATTCGCCAAAAAATACTTGCTCTGGTAGGTATTATGCCAATGCGATAAACTGAGTAACCCGTACATCACAACGGGTACCATCAACAACAAAGTTTACCGCATCGAGTGCTGCCAGAAGCGCCTGTTGCCCTTCCTGCGGTCCCACGGAGGCGAGACATTACTTTGGCCGAACCTGGCATTATGCTATTACGCGCGATCGACGTTGGATTGGTACAGAGACAATAACGGTGTTTTTGTACCAAAAACCGCCAACCCCCCAAATTCACCAGAGATTCGTCCGATGGTAAGATTTTGGGCCATAATGAAGGCCAAAGTTCGAAAATCGTCCAAGGTATTTAAGAACGAGCTGGAGTTGAAGAAAGAATGGATTAAAGTGACCAAAAAGGTCGGCTCCACCATTGCACCAAAGTAATGAGGGGCCCTAAGGGAAAGGTGCGGGCTTTCAGCGATGGAAAGGAAATTGAATATAGTAATTATGCCAAAAAATAATCCATACGTATTAGTTCACTCCCTGAAAGTTTCAAGAAAATCCAACTTAAAATAAATTTTTGGCGAACACTTTTGTCTGGTGCATTTTTTTCGAGTACAGACCTTATTCACCGAAAAGCGTTTCCGAGATCTTTCCGGGGCCGGTTGATCGGTTCAAAACGGATTCAATAGTTTTTAATTGGACCACTATACACTCCGTTTGGCGTATATTTGTACAAATCGGCCCAGTGATTGCTGAGAAACACGCCTTACTTTGTAGCGTCACCGACAAACACACAAACCTTAACAGACTTACACACAGACTCTTTAACTTATGTAGATGTTAATAGAATTGAAATACAAATATGCACAACAGAATATTGAACTTTGCAATTGAATGGAAGTAGTCATCTATAAATAAAGTTAACAAAAACAACTAAAATGAAAAAAAAAAAACTCATTTAAACCAACAGTAAGGATGCTGTTGGGATCACTCACAAAGTGTATTGAGGGTTTATTTGTTTTTCGTTTCGCAACCTTTCACTTTGCTATTAGCTATTGTTGTATTGACAAAATTGCCTACTTATGGGTAAGTATCTTCTTCTTACATGACGAAATAGTTTCAAATTTTTTTTCAAAAAAGCATTGGGAATCAATGGATAATATCATTTGATAAGTAGAACCATGCACATACAAACCAACGACACACGCAGCAGATGTACTCCAATGTGTTTCTTGGAAGAAAAAATTAACGGCTTACATCAACCCGATGAAATTCGGTCCACCTTTGATGTTCTCAGCTTATTTCTGCCAAGAGTCCCAGAAAAGTAGTTTAATTTCGGAGTCAAGTTTTCTTCCCCCCGCTGCCCCTCCCAAAAACACCACGCGCGTAGATTTTCATCAAGGAATAAATCAGAAAACTTTAAATATTTACCAGAAAGCAAGAAGCGCCCCATAACAGCTAGCATGGGAGGAACGGCAAATGTTGAGAATTCATTTTGGTTTGTGCACAAAACCCTGCGACCTCATTTCCTTCGAGAACAAGAAACGGAAACCGGCTGCTTGGTCCGGGAAACCAGAAACTTTCAGCTTTTATGGTTCTTTTCACCTTGGCTCGACGACTCCTCAGACTCCACGTTCCACGCAGCGTGTGTTTATATGCATGTCGAAAGTTGATCCCTCTACATCCGGTGTTGCTTTTCATAAATACGGTATAAATCTTAGCCTTCTCTTCTCTTATGTTAACCACACACACCCACGCCCACGCCCACCAGATTCGTTCTCAAACCGGAAGGAGTCGGAGAATTCGCTGCACAGCTTAATCCGAATTCGAGATTTATTTGAAATAATATTTTCCTCCCCCGAAGCCATCCTTTCCCAATAGGAGTAGGTCAAGCTGAATCTAACGAAAATACAAATATGTTCGCTTCCTTCAACCCCTTTTGCATTCCTGGAACTTCGGGCACTTGAAAACCGCTTCTGTTTACTCTCCTCCCGCTTGGATGTAAAACAGCGTGCTTCAATATTGACATATTGGAAATTGTGGTCGGGTGGTTTCACCAATTGTTCCTACTACGGTCTCCTACTTCCCGGGAAAAATGTTTGATTTATGCTCGCATGCACCACCTACCCCAACGAAAGCTGAAAGGAACACAACCCGGAGAATCGATAGTTACGGAGAATGATACTTCTTGTAGCGTGTGACGTCAAACTCCGAGATGGAGAGAAAAATCACACACCAATCACAGGCACTTAATTCCGCAACTTTTCGCCATTGAAAACCACTTTCCAACGTCATTGCGTCGAGCTGGGTGAGGATGGAAACGACGACGATGACGACGACAGATTGAACATCATTCAATTTCGTGTGACGGAGGCAAATAGCGGACTGCGAGCTTGAATGGATCTACTCTCTGCACACGGAATGTGGTCTGACGGGAAAAGTTTTTCCATTGGTGAAAGTTCCATCGCAAGTAGGAGGGAAACGTCAACGGTTGGCGTACGACGCGAAGAAGGGTAGAACGTGACGGGGAGAATTGGACCATGGTGATCGATCTAGGGTAGTCGCCCTTATGGTAGTTCCAAAACTCTTGATTTTATTAATTTCCCTGAATTAGTTTTTGCAACGGGCACAATGATGATTTAGATCATCTATACTGTCCTCGCGTTGGTAAATGGCTGAACAATGCATACCACTGGTACTTCACTTACCTGCAGGTTTAAAATAGACTCTATTTAGTGGTCCTTAGCCTCTTGTTCAGTAACTCCTATCCCTAGTTCCCCGCGGTGCCGGCTGGGCTGCGAGCAACCTTAGTGAAGATCGGGTAACCAACCCCGGTGGGAACTTTGGTCGTAGGCTGACAGGGAAAGAGGAGGTTTGCTTTTGCAAACCTAAGCGTCTGTTCTCCAGGAAGAGCGGCTCATAATAGCGTCTGTCCCCCATGTTAGGGGAGGCTGATCGACGTCCGAGTGCCAGGAAAGGTCTCTAAGCTCAACTGTGCACTATGGTCCTCCGGAAAGTAGGGGGTTGGTGTCCAGCCCTGCGAGCCAGCCATAAAAAAGAATTGCAACGGAAAATCAGCAACAGAATAATACAGGGTGGCCACAGACTCTGGAAAATCGGAAAATGCGGGAAAAATGCGGGAATCCAAAATCATCGGGAATTTTTGTCATATGGATCCATACTCACACCTTTTTCAAATGATTTGAGTAGCGTTTTTGTCATTTGCTCGGTTCACCGATCTCATTGTTCAGCCTGTTCAAAACGTACCGCTTAGAGCATCTTCAGTAGTGGTCTATTTTAACATCTTCATAGTTGCTTTGCATCAGCAAACTTAAAAAGAACCAGCTAAAACAGACCAACTTTGCGTTCCCCGCACTCGTGTTGTATTTCTTGTTGTTAAACCCACCAACACCTATAATCTTGTCAATCATACAACATCCAGAGATCAGAAGTTTTTTTTTTCAGAGACCGAGGATTTTTCGCAAACTTTTTGCCATGGATTGGTTCTAGTGGTGGCGTATGTCCCAGCTAGTTCTCTCGACGAAAATGTGGGGGTTGGTGACCCTGAGGATATTTTGCAAATCTGTCCTGAAGACTTACGGCTCGCAGTATTTATGTCCCTCAATACCGAAAAAGGTGAAGAAACTGATGGACAAAAACACTTCCCAAAAGTTCGAAAAAATCTTATAAATTCAGTGCACTTAGAAATTCAGGGAACTTATCAGAAGCTCGGTATACTTCTTAGATTTGGCTAAGACTTTCCCTAAGTTAAGCTATTCTCTCTGGTGTCAAAGAAACATCCCATAAAATCAGGGAACTTTCCAGAAAATCAGGGAGGTTTCCAGAAATTAAAGGTTCTTCCTAGAAGTTCAGACAACTTTCCTGAAATTCAGATTGTTTCCTAGAAATTCAGGAAATTGTCCACAAATTCAGGGAGCTTACCACGAGTTCAGGTAAGTTTCCAAAAGAAGAGGGTTCTGCACAGAAGTTCAGGTAACTATCCAGAAATTCAGGGGGCTTTCAGAAGTTTAGAAAACTAGATTATTTTGGGTATTTTTCAGAAGTCCATAGAACTAGTCAAGGTGTTCAGGGAACTTCCCAAAAGTTCAAGGAATTTTCAAGAAAATTAGAGAACTTCCAATAGAGAACAGTCAAGAAATTCATGAAGCTTTTCAACAGTTTGTGGATCTTCCTAGAGGTTTAGTGAACTTCTTAGAATTTCATGAAACTTGCTAGACATATACAGAACTTCTTAGAAGTTCAGCGAACATGTAGGAGTTCAAGAAAATTCCTTGACGTTCAGGGTTTTTCATGAATTAAAAAAACTTCTCAAAACTTCAGGAAATGCTCACAAAGATCATGGAACTCCCCCAAAGATCAGGAAACTTTCCAAAAGGTCAGCAAACATCTCAGACGTTCAGAAAACGTGCCAGAAATCTAGAAAATTTCCCAGAAGTTCAGGAAACTTTCCAGAAGCTCGAAAAAACTCCCGGACGCTCAGGGGATTCAGCAATTCAGAAAATATATCAGTAGTCCTGCGATCTTCCAAAAATTCCAGAAAACTTCCCCCAAGATCGGGGAACTTTCCAGAATTTCAGAAAACGTCCCAGATAAACAGGAAACTGGATTTTTTGAGCATTCGAAAAGTTTAGGAAACATTCAAAGGATTTTTCCATAAGTTTGGGGAGCTTCCTAGAACTTCAGGGATCTTTCCAGGTGATCGAGAAATTTTCCAATCGTTCCGAAAACATCCCAAAAGATCAGGGTATTTAAGTTTTAAGAAGAACTTAAACTTCTTACTACTCGATAATTTTTCGAACTCAACCAAATCTAGAATAAAGAAACCAACTACTTTTTAATCAATTTCATAGAATTTCCACCTATTCACAATCTTGGAGATCATAAAAAGTTTCTGTACGGTTTAACAACATCTCGGTAACGCTAACTATTCCACAGAAATTCCACGGCTTCCAAGATTATTTTTTTTCAATTTCTCGTAAATTATTTCAATATGTCTGATATTCTGCTTTTTATCACAGAATATGTACCTGCTGGAAGTTAAAACAACTTCTGGAAAGCGAAATCTGATTTTCTAAGTTCCCGTCATTTCCAGAAAGTTGTTCCTATTCCATAAATGATCGGCAAACTTTTTGGAAGTTCATCCAAGTTTCCAGAAACGTTATTAATTTTTCGGCAATTCAATGAACTTCTCTAAAGTTCCACCCTTTCTCTTCTCGAAAGACAGCGAGCAATCTTCATGATTATCTGGAAACTTCCAACTATTTTATTCAACTGCCGAGAAGTTTAATCAACTTCTGGCATGTTCATTATAGATATTTCCACACAATCTTCATAGATATTTTGAAGTCCATTAAATTAAATGTTTAAAGATTGCGTTCAGTAAGAAACTTAGAAGCTTATATAAGTTCTGAAATGATGCAAAATAGATCCGGTATAAAACAAAATTTACAAACACCAGCGATGCAGCGATGTTTTTGCGTTTGGTCTAAACAAATTAATCCAAACCACGATATGAACCACCGTTGAAGATGCCCTTAGAAGATCTGACTACACGGCTGTAACAGGTGAGGCCAGAAATGATCTTATCTTTCATGTGGTGGCGAATGTGTTTGAAGTTTGGCGAATTGCGTTTGTAAGGGTGTTAACACATGGTGAAAGAAGAATTTGGGCAGCTGTGCTCATTGCTGTCTGACGTTGTTTGCCGGATTCCAGAGAAAAGAAAATGGTTTGGACAAATTTTGGCTAGAACCAAGAAGGAGCTAGCAAATTTGACAACATTTGTTGACATTGGCTCATCCTGTCGCACAAAAAGGCGTATTTTTAATAAATGGAAAGTGTCTGATGGTAAATCAAACTGGAAAATGTTTGGGAGCTCAATGATTCAGCTACGAGTAATTTAGATTAACTCATCTTAACAGTCGGGAAAATAAGGCAAAAATTCGGGAAAAATGCGGGAATTTTTATATTAAGATTGTGTGGCCACCCTGATAATACGAACCGAGACCAACGGCAACGACCCCAGCGAACAAAAAGGACTTACGATTTGAAACTCGGTACGTGGAACTACCGATCTCTCAACTTTATTGGAAGCACCCGCATACTCGCCGACCTACTGAAAGACCACGGGTTCGGCATCGTAACGTTGCAGGAGGTATGTTGGATAGGATCCATGTTGCGAACGTTTAGAGGTAATCATACCATCTACCAGAGCTGCGGCAATACACGCGAGCTGGGAACAGGTTGGTGGCCGATCGACGAAAGAATGTGCAGATTGAGGATCAAGGGCCGATTCTTCAACTTCAGCATAATCAACGTGCACAGCCCTCACTCCGGAAGCACTGATGATGACAAGGACGTATTCTTAGTACGACCGCTACCCAAGCCATGACGTCAAGATCATCATAGGAGACCTTAACGCTCAGGTAGGCCAGGAAGAGGAATTCAGACCGACGATTGGAATGTTCAGCGCCCACCAGCTGACGAACGAAAACGGCCTACGACTTATTGATTTTGCCGCCTCCAAGAACATGGTGATTCTGGAGGAGAAGAATGCACCGCGGGCGGTAATGCTGCAGCAAGGAACCCGGCAGAACGTGGAACGCAGCAGACCCGCGTCTTTCGCCGCCTGGAAGAAGCGGAGTGCAAGGAAATGGAACTGCTGTGCCGTTCCCAAGAAACACGGAAGTTCTACCAGAAGCTCAACGCATCCCGCAACGGCTTCGTGCCGCGAGCCGAAATCTGCAGGTATAAAGATGGGAGCCTCCTGACGGACGGACGTGAGGTGAACGAAAGGTGGAAGCAGCACTTCGATGAGTACCTGAATGGCGTGGAGAATGTAGAGACCATGGGAGACCAAGTCAACGGAGGAAACGACTACGTCAGTGCAGCAGAGGAAAGAAATGATGGGTTATCTGCCCCATACTTAAAAAAGGCGATCATTTGGAATGTGAGAACTTCAGAGCGATCACAATTCTGAATGCCACCTATAAAGTGCTATCCCAGATCATATTCCGTCGTCTGTCACCTAAAACGAATGAGTTCGTGGGAAGTTATCAAGCCGGCTTCGTTGACGGCCGATCGACAACGGACAAGATCTTCACCGTAAAGCAAATTTTCCAAAAATGCCGTGAATACCAGGTCCCAACGCAGCACCTGTTCATCGACTTCAAGGCGGCATACGACAGTATCGACCGCACAGGGCTATGGAAAATTATGGGCGAAAACGGCTTTCCTGGGAAGCTGACCAGACTCACCAGAGCAACGATGGACGGTGTGCAAAACTGCGTAAGGATTTCAGGTGAACTATCCAGTTCATTCGAATCTCATTGGGGACTGCGACAAGGTGACGGACTCTCAGGCCTACTATTTAACATCGCTCTGAAAGGTGTAATGCGACGAGCCGGGCTTAACAGCCGGGGTACGATTTTCACGAAATCTGGTCAATTTGTGTGCTTTGCGGACGAAATGGATATTGTCGCAAGAACATTTAGAACGGTGGCAGAGCTGTACATCCGCCTGAAACGCGAAGCAGCAAAGGTCGGACTGGTGGTGAATGCGTCGAAAACAAAGAACATGCTGGTAGGCGGAACCGAACACGACCGGATCCGCCTAGGAAGTAATGCCACGATAGACGGGGATAACTTCGAGGTGGTGGAGGAATCTGTCTACTTCGGATCCTTATTGACGGCCGACAACAATGCGAGTCGTGAAATTCGAAGACGCATCATCAGTGGAAATCGTGCCTACTACGGGCTCCAGAAGAAACTGCGGTCTAAAAAGTTTCAACCCTGCATCAAATGCACCATGTACAAAACGCTAATAAGACCGGTGGTCCTCTACGGACACGAGACATGGACCATGCTCGAGGAGGACCTGCGATCACTCGGAGTTGTCGAGCGACGCGTGCTAAGGACGATCTCCGGCGGTGTCCAGGATAACGATATGTGGCGGCGAAGGATGAACCACGAGCTCGCTGCACTCTACGGCGAACCCAGCATCCAGAAAGTGGCCAAAGCCGAAAGGATACGGTGGGCAGGGCATGTTGCAAGAATGCCGGACAACAACCCTACAAAGTTGGTGTTCGCTACTGATCCTGTGGGCACAAGAAGGCGTGGAGGGCAGAGAGCACGATGGGCGGACCAGGTGGAGCGTGATCTGGCGAGCATTGGTGATCGACAAGAAGATTTGGAGTGTTTTGAACGTACTTCTTAGTTGTAAAAGCTAAAAGGAATATCGTCACACTGTTGCAGAAATATTACTGTATTTTCGGAATATATATGGTACTCCAAACTATTCTTCGGTTCAGATCTTGGAGTTTTGCATGATCAACAAGGCAATTTACGAGGACTCCATCATACTTTTGAGTAGTCAATGGTCCATGGGACAATAAATAGTAATATTACAGTATTCTCAGAATATCTACGGTACTCTAAACTATTCTTGAGGTTAGATGATGATATTTTACATGATCAACAAGGTGATTTAAGAGGAATCCATCGTTCTTATGAGTTGAAATAATCCCACGGACATCATAGCAAAATTATAGTCATATTACAGTTTTTACAGAATATCTACGATACTGCAAACTATCCTAGAGCTCAGATGGTGATGTTTTGCAAGTTCAAAGCTCCATAAGACACCATTGCACAATTATATTCATATTATAGTACTGGATTAACTCACGGTACTACAAACTATTCTTGAGTTCAAATCTTGATGTTTCACATGATCAAAAAGGCGACATACGAGAACTCCATCATACTTAGCAGTTGCAAAAGCTCCATATCCCATGGTGTTATGCATGATCAACAATGCAATTTTTACTACTATATCATGGGTACTCCAAATCCTTATGGAGTTCGTATCTTAATGTTCTAGTGAATCAACCCTCTATTTGATGTTTCCTAATCAAATAATTGTTGCTGTATTTGTCCATAGGGCAGTTGGATGGATGTGGACTGGATGTGGACTGGATGGTTATGGATGTTTATATGGACTCACATAAAAAAAGAACACGCAGACGATTTCCATGTTTGATTCAAAATTGTAATTATCGTTGTTGGTAGCTTATTTTCGTTTCTCCAAGTTCATATGCTATGAATAAAAACAGTTTTAACAAAATTTACAGTCTTCTTCGAGTCAGATGCCACTCTTCTGACATTTTGGTTTTAGTTTCATTGTTATTCTGGGTACCAAAGTAACAATTTTAATTTTATTCCAGCCGTTTCCATTCAAAACAGGAATTCAATAAGGTTATCTAGAAGATTGCCGGAATTGGTCTCCGATCTACAGTTCATTTTCATTACATTTCAAATATGGTGCAATGATTTAACCACATTCCAATTATATTTTATATTTTAATATGGCGATTGGAAAAAAATCAAAGTTTTGTCGAAAAGCCAACTAATCTTCGCAATGACCACTATAAAACTATTTGATTATAATTTTTTTTTTTGCTGTTTTAAAACCACATGACTCTCCTCAATGCCAATTAGCCGTTTAATGCATTGACTGAAGGCAAAATGGTTTTAAAACGTGTTTTCAACTGACCATAATAAGATAATATGAATGAGTCCTAGGATGGCATTTCTAAACAGCACACAGTGGGAAAAAAAGTACATGAATCGCGAAAGAATTCGATAATTCAGCTCCAAGTAGCACAAGGTTAGTGAACAATAGCTTTTTTCCTGGGGAATCTAATGGAAGGGGTCCCAATTGCCGCCAAATTTAGTGGACGGGCTAAAATATTTACTGCTTAGTAATTCAGAAAAGCACCAAAAATGAAAAAAGTGCCACTAAATTATTAAGGCACTGTGCCAACAAATAATGTGTGATCAGCAGTTAAACATTAAGACTGACAATAAAAGATGACAAAGATCTTCGGATAGTCTAATTGTGACCGATAAATCTATCAAATAAAGCAACAGCTATTAGTATATGTGCAATTGAATATGTCAGTATTTCCGCCAAATTATGTAATTTGAGCGCTAAACTATTCCATATGTCTTTTAAGTTTTGTTGATTTCGAATATAATTCGAATAAAATAGCAATGATAAATAAATAATTCTATTCTACTGTATTAATGGAAAAAAAAATAAAGCATATTGCTTTACATTTTGCAATTGATGCCTCTATCTAATTGTTGCTCCAGAGATTCTTCAGTTAGAATAACTAATGGTTTTGGCAGAATCGATCCTCTGACAGTTACTGTTTATTGATAAGTCCTTAGAAATAGACACAACTTATTGATTCGAAGGTTGGACTATTGACATGATTCTGTTATTGCTCTATTTCTACTGTTAATTGGTTGCATTGAATAATGCTACTCGGAGTTATTGGGCTTGATTGTACCCATATTCACCTTATTTATCGAATAATGCCCAATAATCTCAGCCAAAATAATTCAGAAGGACAGCTCCCAACTAGTCGAAAACGATGGCCGTATCCGGAAGTTGAGTGACATCCTTGACGTGAATTGATGACTAGTGACTCAGGGACTTGACTGAAGTCGACTCTGGTGGTCCAGCTAAACGTTATTATTGACGTTTCGCAATGGTCGATGATCTTCCTCAATCGGAACTTCTTCATGGATCGCTCGGTGAATTCGAGCGTACACTGTACTCATCAGAACTTCAAGTTCTTCGAGGTGTCCTCAGATGCTCAACTTCATCGAGAAGACAGTGCGTGGTGAATCTTGCTGACTGGAGGCTTCAACAGATCTGCTACTATTCGCATCGGTCTTCCATCTTATAAGCCGGTGATTGTCCATCAAGATCGAGTGTTGTGGGTAGAACAGTATACACTCAGGAACGTCTGCAGTGCATCTTCTAGGGATTCTCCTCTCGAACGAATTTTCTTCACGCTTCTTTTGATGGTGTCCATAAAGCGTTCAGCCAAACCGTTCGACTGCAGAGTGGTATGGAGCCGTGCGGATGTGACAGATTCCCAAAGATTCACAGAACTCTTGAAAGTCGAAACTGGTGAACTGCGTGCCGTTGTCGCTCACCACAGTCTCAGGAACTCCAAACGTAGAGAACATCTGCTTGAGAAGCTTGATCGTTGTCTTGGCTGTTATTGACTTGGTTAGCACAACTTCAGGCCATCGAGTGAAAGGATCAACAACCACAAAAAAAAAAGTTGCCATTGACCGGTCCGTCGTAGTCAATGTGTATGCGGGACCAAGGTCTCTCTGGTGTGGGCCATGGTACAGGTTCCGCCTTGATTGGAGCTTTAGCAGCAGTGGCACAGTGACTGCAGCGTCGAACGTATTCTTCGATTTCACAATCCATGCCGGCGCCAGTACACGTAGTTCCGAGCAATTGACTTCATGCGTACCATACCAAGGATGACCACGATGGAACTGATTGAGTAAGCGTCGCTGGAAGGCTTCTGGAACGATCACCGTCTCCTTGAACATAACACAGTAATTGATAATGCTGAGCGATTCACGTCGATTGTAGTAAGGCAGAACATCCCTCAGTACTTGCTTGGAGTCAACTGGCCATCCACCCAAGATGCATCGTTTGACTTGTTGGAGAACTTTGCACTTGCTTGCGGCATCTTGGAGGGCTGCGAACGACACAGGAACAGCTTGTATTGTTGTGTTAAGAATACTTGCCATGTCTTCTTCTAGCAAAACTGCAGCGATGATATAGTCTTCTTCTGGACGCATGCTTCGGTCGATTAGACGGGATAGCATGTCAGCACATCCAAATTCGTTGGTCGAAACGTATTCAATGTTGATGTCATAGTTGAGCATGATGAGGGCCCAGTGCTGCAGGCGGTTTGTCGTGTTTCTTTGAACCGAAATTTGACAGAAGAGGTTTGTGATCCGCCTGGAGCGTAAATGGTCTTCCCAACAGCAGCTTTTGGAACTTGGTTACACCGTAAACTAGAGCGAGAGCTTCTTTTTCCGATTGTCCATAGGTTTGCTCAGCAGAGAGAGCAAGCGTGAAGCATGTTGAATGGCTTTAATGGTACCGTTTGGAAACTTGTGGAAAATTACGGCACCGATTCCGGTTTTGGATGCATCTGCAGCAACGGTGATTGGAAGTTCGGGGTTGTAGTGGGTTAGAAGCAAGTCGGACTTCAGCACTTCCTTGAATTTTTCAAAAGATCGCTGGCAATCGGCGTTCCATTCCCACTTGACATCCTTCAGCAATATCTCCGTTTCCCGACTCGTGCAGTGGCTACAATTACCTCCATTCGATTCCTGGGGTAATTCTACATAAGAATAGGCCTATTTTGACTACCACAGACCCCTCCGATCATAGATTATTCAGCAATACTTGAAAATACGGGGATTTGGGGCAAAATAAGCCCAATATCTCTGTTTCCCGACCCGTGTGGTGGCTGAAACCACATCATTTCGATTTCTAGAGAAACTCTACATAAGAATAGGCCTATTTTGACTACCGCAGACCCCTCCGACTTAAGATTAATGAACAATATTCGAAAACATGGGGGAAGTGGGGTAAAATCAGCAATATCTCCGTTACCCGACCGTGCGGTGGCTGCAACCACCTCCATTCGACTCCTAGGGAAATTATACATAAGAATAGACCTATTTTGACTACCGCAAACCAGGGTTGCGGTTTATCATTTTTGACTCCGGCATATTCATTTGCCAATATCTCCTTTCAGAAGGTTGATTTGATATAATGATGTATGATGAACTTGTAGTGCATGAGTAGACCTACAACTTTGTCTGACAGTATATTGCTCTAACTCCTATATCTTCGACATGAGAGCGTATATTCACAGTGATTTTCACGATGATAATCGCGTGATCTTCACCGCGAATATCATCGCGAAGATCACTGCGAATATACAGCTCTTATTCCTCAGATATAAGAGATAGAGCTATGTATTGTTAGACCAAGTTAGTAGGTCTACTCAAGCACCATAAGTTCATGATACGTTATATTTTGAAATTGAGCTTCTGAGAAGAGCTATCGGCAAATGAATATGGATAAGTCAAGAAATGATAAAGCCGCAACCTTGCCGCGAACCCCTCCAAGCACATAGATTACTGAGCATTATTCGAAAATACGGGGGAATTGGGCTAAAATAAGCCCATTATTTCAACCCGTCCACTAAATTTTGCGGCAAGTGGAACGGGTCCCATTAGATTCCCCAGGAAAAAAGCTATTGTTTACTAACCTTGTGCTACTTGGAGCTGAGTTATCGAATTCTTTCGCGACTCATGTACTTTTTTTTCCCACTGAGCAGCATTTTACGAGTTCATAAAATCGAAATAAAACCTTAGGTAGGAATAAAAGGAATTTGAAAATCAAGGTTTTACGATCGTTGTAAACAAGCTGTGTAGGTTTTCATAAACCTGACTAAAATATGAAATCAACTGACACCTCTTGATGCCATTATGATTATGACTAAATTGATTTCTAGTGGCTTTCATAAAACTTCAACAAAGCGTAATAAAGTTGGACTGTTTTGGCAATGTTACTTGTGTTGCTTTGAAGTTTTGTTTTGAGTAGTTTTGAAGAGTCAGTGAGACAAAAATACTGATTAAGCTTAGGCGTGGGTGCGCTTTTCCTTTTCCTCAAGTTTCTTTAAGGCGTGATTAAAAAAAAAACATGCCAAATTTGTGCTCACCAATTTTCGACTGTGCCACCCTTTATCCGGTGAATTTTCGATCAAATATTTGTTTTCCAAAATATCTTAAATTCAGAATCATCCGAAGCAGTGTTAGAAAATGATGAAATTTTGATAGTTTGCAAAATGGGAGAGGACCAGCAAGGCACCCGACTGCATCACTCTGGATGGCGAGAGTGGGAATGCTAACTCCCTATTGCTAACAGTTTGTGAATAGAGGGCAGGCTCTTCTCCCCGCCCATTGTGTTTGACCAATTGCTCAATCTTGTTGTTGGAAGGAGATTCTTTAAATCCCTGTGGAAACCCTGTGTTTGTAGAAGCTGGAATTGCTGTGATGAGATTTTCACGGATCACCGCCCGTGTGATTTCGTCTCTTTTCAACATTTTAGCAAAATTTACAAAAAGGGACAAATTGATCCTTATCCAAAGTAACCAATTCGATTATGGTTGCTCAGAAAATTACTTCCAACCAGTAAACTTCTCTACTAACTGCCAATAAAATTCCCTACGCCACTGCAATTGCATCCTCCACCAAACTTGCACACATCGTCCAAAACTCCAATTAAACTAATTCAATTGCATCCTTGCCCGAACCTCTCCTAGAACTTATATTCCCACACAAACGCAGGCTCGAAAACTCTCCTAGCTCATATTTCTCTACACACAAGCCAACCCAGAGTTGAGGAAAATGTTTTGATTGATAAGGAATGGTTCCAAAAATGGTGCCCCTGGTGGACCTCGAGAGCAACTGGAATGCTCACAAACAATGTTGTCCTATAAAAAAAAAACGATACCGATCCGTCAGTGTGGAAGACCAGGAGCCTGCACATGTGCATCGCTTCGTCCACCTTCAGAAGCAACAATTTCTACTATCAATGGGTTCTTCTCGTAGCGATGCCCTCACCAGGAGTTATCACTTGTCACAATACCCCCCGACTGGCCACTCCGGGGAGCAACCCGAGAGTGGGACTTTCTAAATGGACCTGACTCGTAATAAAGTTTATTATTGGATTGGTCTGAACGACCGACTGACCCGTCAGAACAAAATGGCAGACAGTTTGCCAGTTTGTTTGAATTTCATTATAGACACAGTGAGGTTTTGAACTAGTATTTAATTTAATTAGTCTTAAACACATGTGAACGAGCAGAGCGCAGACGACCGACCCGTGCGTTGAATAGCTTCTGCTCCTGTTTGGCTGCTCGAGGCACTTTTGATCCGCCACGCATGCACCTCGCATGCAGTCTCGAATCAAACTTCGAGGCACATATGCAATATGCATGTGCACTGAAATTTCTAAACGGCTAGTTAATCTAATGGAATTAGTTATGAACCAGGGGGCTGGCCACTACCTGCTGATGTTGGTTGAGAATTGGTCAGCCGGGTGAAAGACTACCGCTCTGCAGCTGCTGCTCTCAACTGCAATGTGGAAAAACATTATGACTGACTTTCGGGAAATTTGTGGAAACTTCTTCTGCCAGCGAAAGAAGATAAACTGTGGGCGGTTACTGAATTGAATTTTCTTGAACTGTGTGATGACCTCTAGCTCAGTTGTCGTTCGTATCGTAGTTTTGTTCGGCTATGCAGATGATCTCTCATGTCTAGTAATTTAAATCAAATATTGATTTGAATTCGCAGAACATCAGTGTGTATGCGTATGTTCAAATTAGTCCTAAAACTGATCCATCCGACAGCTGATTGACTCAAAGGCAACACAATTTATGACAAGGGTACAAACCCCACCCTACTTCCGAAAAACCCCCGGTACAGATCAAACTTTCGAATGAACCTATCTCAACAATGGTTTCACATCTGACATAATTGAATTGCATTTCAAATTTCCCATGAAAACAGAACCGAGCACCCTCCCCGGTACAGAAAAACGATAAGCGTTCCACTCCTTACTTTCGGCCGACGACGACGACGCCCAGGCCCAGTCCACGGCCTACCAATCAGTAAATCGAAAATGTAGGTTTACGACAAACAAACAAAGCAACACACGCTCACAATCACAGTTTTCCCTGTCAATTCCGTGAAATGAGCCCATCTATAATATCATCTCGTTTGTCGTTGCGGCGGTCTAGTTTTCCGTTTGGCTGCGTTCCACTAGTATTTGGGGCCGGAATTCAGTTTGCTCACCCGGCTCGCACCCTGGCTCACATCAACAAAATTCCATTTGGCAACATGGGCAGATCCGAAACTGTGCATGCTGCGGTACATCGATGTAGGAATTTGTTGTGAATCGGAAAACAAAAACGTAACCCACCCGTTCGATAAAGTGGGAGGGAGGGAGGCAGGATGCAGTTTACTATGGGAACATTCCTGGCGGAATGGTGAAATGGTTTTATAAGTAAATCAACGGAATGGCGCCATTTTCCGCCAATAGCTCCGCAGGGCTTATGACAAATGTTTCGACGCGCTTTCTGGTTCTAACGAATTGTACCAAATAACAACCACCGTTGGACGTCCGGAATTGCACGCACCATGGACGGACTGGATTCGAAGCGGAAGGCATAAAAACCTGAACCCTTCAGCAGTATGTGCGGTGGTCAGTGTTGCCAGGTTTAACGGTTTCTAGTGTGAAATTTTACTTTTTAGTGCGTTAACTATGCGGTCAATTAGAGTGATCCGACCCGTTTTACGAAAAGTTTGTCCATATATTTAAATTCATCCTTCTGTTTTAAATGGATGTACGTCTTCCTGGGGCCTCGGATAGCGTAGTCGGTAAACGCACAGTCTATCAAGCGGGAGGCGGCGGGTTCAATTCCCGACCGGTCTAGGAATTTTTCGGGTTAGAAAATTTGTCGACTTCCCTTGGCATAGAGTATAATAGTGCTTGCCACACAATATACAAATTCATGCATTGGTGTTGGCAAAGCAAGCTCAATTAACAGCTGAGGAAGTCCGCTTAGTACACTAAGTTGAGAAGCAGGCAAAAGCTCGTTTAATGAGCGTCAAAGAAGCCAGGAAGAAGAAGACGTCTTCCTGCTTGCATCCTTCAGTTTCCCTAAGTACAGCTTCCGTTTGGATTTCTTATACTGCTTCACAGTCTATGTCCATCCTTCTGATTCCCTCAGATATCTTACTGTTTTATTTTCTAATTTTGTACCTTTGGTGGTTCGTTTTAGTACGCTTATTTAATGGTTTCTTAGGATTTGTTTACCTACATAAAAAATCGTGTAAATTTAAGGCTTGCTTCATTTAGAATTGGAACAAACTTTTGCTCATATTGTGGCGCTCCTGGTGGACGGATTTGGAAGTTCTTGGCGCCCACGTGTCGGGAATTTTGTCAGCTTCACGTATGTATTTTTGACATTCAGCAAATCGACTGGACTTTGTAAACAATCAACATGGAAGCCGAAAGAAGGGAAACAATTGTGCACAGTTATTTGGAAAATCCATTTTGGTCTGCATCTAGGCTAGCTAAACAGCTGAAATTGCCCAGAAATACCGTATGGCGCGTTATCAAACGGTATAAGGAAACATTGACGACGATTCGGAAGCCTCAAGCCAATCGTCGGAGTGGAACTGTCGACCGGAAACTGCGTGGTAAGATTTTGAAGACGATTAAGAGGAATCCCAATCTGTCGGACCGTGATTTGGCCAGAAAATTCGGTGCTGCCCATAGTACCGTGAGGAGAACTCGACTCCGGGAAGGAATCAAGTCGTATCGAGCTAGCAAACAGCCAAATCGGACCATAAAACAGAATAGTGTGGCCAAAATCCGTGCTCGAAAGCTATACGACCAGGTGCTGACCAAGTTCGACGGGTGTCTTCTGATGGACGATGAAACCTATGTCAAGGCTGACTTCGGGCAAATCCCAGGTCAAACATTTTACTTGGCAACGGCTCGGGGGGATGTTCCAGCCAAATTTAAATTTGTTTTTGCCGACAAATTTGACCGAAAATTCATGATTTGGCAGGGCATTTGCAGCTGTGGCAAAAAAAACGAAAGTTTTCGTTACAAATAAGACAATGACGTCGGAACTATACCAAAAAGAGTGTCTCCAAATCGAATTTTGCCGTTCATTCGATCCCACGACCATCAAGCTGCCTTGCAAGCTGTCATTACAGCAAAGTCGTTCAAGAATGGTATGCAGAGAAAGGGGTCCAGGTTGTTCCGAAAAACCTTAACCCACCCAACTGCCCCCAGTTCCGCCCTATTGGGAAATACTGGGCAATCATGAAGAGGAGACTCAAGGCAAAGGGAAAGGTTGTGAAAGACATCAATCAGATGAAGACCTGGTGGAATAAGATAGCTAAAACGATGGACGAAGAAGGTGTGCGCCGCCTAATGAGCCGTGTTACAGGAAAAATTCGAGAATTCCTTCGAAACCGTGACGAATAATTTTATCCGTATTTTTTCTTAAAATTATGAAGAAAACACTACATTTGTACAAAAAAAGATCTTGAATTCAATAATAAATAACTGAAATACAGGCAATTGTTTTTGTTCCAATTCTATCTGAAGCAAGCTTTAAGTGAATTTGGATGCATTTACAAATTTCCAAGAGCATGATCATGATTGACCACCCGATCGCTGTTATTCTGTTTTTGCCAGATCCGTTGTAATTAAACAGAGAACCAACAGATGATATTTGAGACCAACGTAAAACTTCAATACATAAGAAGAGGTGATTCCAATCACTGGGATGTTGGATGAGTTAGGTTTGCAGCAGGATTTTACTATGTTCCCGGTTTATTTTTGTTGGCGATCAAGTAATCCGCGATCCACGAGAGTGATCAAGCTCTCTGCATAGCAACCTAAGTTTGTTAGAATAAATAAATGTTCATTACACTACTATCATTCAACCCAACAAGACGTACTTTACTATAGGTTATGGGCCCAGAGGTCATAATCATAAAATAATTTTCACAGAAGATTCTCGAAGCAGTTAGAAAAAATTTTCAAGAACGAAAATGTTCCCTGGCGCTGGAAGTAACGGATCAGGAGACACTGGAACCGGTGCGGTGACAACTCGATCCAGAGCTGGAAGTTCGGGTTCAGGAACGGGTCGTGCGGTCGGCGGAAGCATTGTGGCTCTCGCGATCGAGAAGCTAAAAGGCCGGGAGAACTACGTGTCATGAGCGTTCGCCATGAAGATGACTTTGATCCGGGAAAATTCCTGGTACGCTGTGATGCCAAAGGACGTCCAGAGGACGTCCAAATGAGGGCACTATCCACGATCTGCCTAAGCCAAGAAGTCGAAGGACGGATCGTGCTACAATTGCCACAAGGTGGGTCATTACGCAGCGAATTGTCCGGAGAAGTCTGATACATTCAAGGACAGAAGAGGACGTGCAATGTGTGCAGTTCTGGCAGTGAGTGACGTGGATCAAGGCAAGTGGTATTTCGATTCTGGTGCCACTACCCACATGGCCAGGCCCGGATTGAATTTTCAAGCGAAGCAGGAGGTCTCGTATCAGGTCGGTACGGCAAACAAGAGTTGCATGACCTTGGCCAAGGGCGTCGTTAACCTGGATGCCTAGAAGGAGCGGTGGACGTGCAGGACGTGCTGGAAGTTCCAGAGCTGACGGCAAACCTGTTGTCAGTAAGCAAAATCTGCAGCAAAGGCTTCACGATGGTGTTCAGGGCGGAAGACTGTAAGGTGCTTACCGAAGACGGAGAAGTATTCCCGTCTGGCACGGCTGAAAGCGGCTTATACCGATTGAAGCGGCAAGTGCAGAAGGCATACGCGTGCGGTGAACTCGAGATGTGGCGCAGGAGATTCGGACATCTGAATCCAAGCCAAGGAACGTTTGGAGCTGGTCCATTCCTTTGCGGACCGTTTGAACACCGATATTGAGGACTTGCCGGCAGGCGGGAAGGCGATCAAAAACAAGTGAGTCTTCAAAACGAAACGTGGACTCGGTGGAAAGATTGAGCGGTACAAGGCCCGCTTAGTCGTCAAGGGATGTTCACAACAGCCGGGCATCGACTACGACGAGCTTTATTCACCGGCGGTCCGGTACTCGACGATAAGATTCCTGATGGCGTTGACGCCAAAGTTCGACCTTGAGGTGGACCAAATGGACGCGGTAACGACTTTCCTGCAAGGAAAGCTCAATGACGAAGTAATCTATATGCAGCAGCCAGAAGGATTTGCGAAGGACACGACGAAGGTATGCCGGCTTCAGAGGGCGCTGTATCGGGTCTGGAATCACCAGCTGGATGAGGCGTTACGCGAGTTCGGGCTGGAGCAATCGAAGGTCAACCCCTGCCTATACTACAAGAGCGATGGAGGCTCGGAACTTGGAAGAAGCAGAGCAGATGAAGACCGTTCCGTACAAGGAAGCTCTCGGATGTTTGCAGTACATCGCACAGGCAACGTGTCCCGATGTATGCTACGCTGTAAATGCTGTAAGCCAATTCAGCAGCAATCCAGGACGGAAGTATTGGGAGGCGGTGAAGAGGATTTGTCGATACTTGAAGGGTACGGTAGGCAATCGGGTCCGGTACAGCAAGCAAGGCAGTGAAACGATCGTTGACTACACCAATGTCGATTGGGGAGGAGATATGGACACACGGCGATCAACGACGGGCTACGTGTTCGTGTTCCCGGGTGGTTACATTTCCTAGAACGTAAAGAAGCAGCCGACGGTGGGCTTATCATCTGCGAGGCGGAGTATATTGCGTTGTCCAGGACGATCCAGGAAGCGCTATAGTGGAGGAACTTGCTGAAGCAAATCTTCGGTGAGTTGACTATTCCGATCTTAAGCGACAACCAATCGGTCATTTGCATCGCCAAGAACAGATCTTTCAACCCGAGGGTTAAACACGTGGACATACGTTACCATTTTGTCCACGACGCAATCGATAATGGGTCGGTTGTGGTGAACTACGTAAACACCAAAAATCAAGCTGCTGATGGATTCACCAAGCCACTAGTTCAAGCCGGAAACGTGAACCAGAAGTGGTTTCTAGGAATCGAGGATTAGGGAGGAGTGTTGGCGATCAAGTAATCCACGATCCATGAGAGTGATCAAGCTCTCTGCATAGCAACCTTAATTTGTTAGAATAAATAAATGTTCAGTCCACTACTATCATTCAACCCAACAAAACGTACTTTGCTTTAATTCTCTTTTCAGAGATGCACAGTAAAATTATTCAAATTTAGCACCGATTCAAACAAACGGTAAGGGCACTAGTTTTTGTGATTTATTTCAGCAGAATACAAAAATACGTTTAAACATCGAATTTGAAGACCGATTTAAACCAACAGTAAGGATGCTGTTGGGGCCACTCACAAGAATGAGTAGTTTATTTCAATAGACTACAAAAGTACGTTTAAAAATCGAGTTTGAGGTCTGATTTAAACCAACAGTATGGATGCTGTTGGGACCACTCGTAAGTGTGGACGGTTTATTACAATGAAATACACAAATACGTTAAAATATTGCATAGGAGAGCCAATTTAAACCAGTAATAGTTATGCCGCTGGGGCCCCTCACAAGTGCGAGGGATTTATTTCAGTACAACACCTTAAAATATTGAATTTGAGAGCCAATTAAAATCAACAGTAAGCATGCTGCTGAGGCCACTCGCAATAGATATGTGGTTTTTCTTTCGGTACATTACTTAAATATGTTTAAACATCGAGTTTAAGAACCGATTTGAACCAAAGATGTGGTTGAGACCACTCTCAAGTTTGCGTGATTTAATTCAGTAGAATACAAAAATACGGTAAAACATTGAGTTTGAGAACAGATTTGAACTAACAGGAAGGATGCTGTTGGGGCCACTCACAAGTGCGGGTGGCTTATTTCAATTATGCACATACAAATTTACAAGACCTTCACAAACTCAAAATGATAACTTTCTTGACATGAAGTAAAATTAAATTGAGGATGGCATTTTCCAAACTGCTGCTACTGTTAATGCAAGTGCAAATGCTTCTCGATGCCACTTTTAATCTCAAGGATCTAGTTATAGAATATCAAGATTCGGTGATTGAATTTTATAATGCAATGGATTGTAAAACTTGAGACATGTAGTATTTTACTGCAGTGCTCCTAGTGCTTGAATCTGGAATTTTTTGACAGCATTTTGTTTTGAAATGAAGTTCTGTTTAGAGATGAAAAGTTCGTCACGATTCATTTTGTTTCAAAGAAGTTATACTTGATGGAAGCTGTGAACCGAAAATTAACTTTGGACACCCACTTCAAAAATCCGACGATCTAGTTCACAAATCGCGAAATCATTCATTTCCGTCAGCAGCATACTATCGATCGGCAGGATCACAACAAGCTTCGAAGTGGAACTAAGGATCGGAAGTTGCATTTGCAGATGTTGTGAACGATTAGGGTAAACCCGGTGCTGTCGAATTATGATATCGCCAAGAAATCCAATACCAGCCAAAACATCGTCAGATAAATAAATAAATTCGCGAAAAAGGTCATGATCTGGCAAGTTATTTGCAGCTGCGGATGAAAACCCCCCGTTTTCGTGACAAACCAGACTACAGATTCCAAAACCTACAATCAGGAGTGCCTGTAAAAACGTACTCCTTCGTACCTTAACCCTTTCAGACCTACATTTTCCCTAAACGGTCGCTAAACCAATTTCGCTCCAGCTCAAAACTATCTGGCAACGCTGGCAAGGGCACCAGAGCACCGTTGCGAATGCGATCCGGAATTCCTGAGCATATTTTTCCACCAAGGCATCGACGCTATTTCAACAGCGTACACCTAAGCGGGTTGTTGCATTTTCCCGAGCAGTTGAAATTGAACCAGTAAAAAAAAAATTGGAAACAAGGTCCTGACAAAGGCATCAGCCATTTGACGCGCCACCTTGGTTCGATTTTTTTTTCTTTCGGGAGTTTTCACTGGCTGCCAGCCATCATGCAAGTTGCGCTTGAAAGTGAATGTTTAATGGGGTTCAGAACCGTTGTTTCGGGTTGGCGTTGGAATAAATTTTCCCCTCAATTGCAAACGAGTAAATGTTTTATTAGAAGAATGGTGCTGTGTCTGGTGAGGTTCAATGTCCATGTGTTAACATGTCTGCTGCAACAGGAATCGAGCTATTGCTGGGTTATTGTCATTTCATACCATAGAAATAATTCGATAAATGCAAAATTGTATCATTCACTGAAATAATCAATATTCAGTAGGTACTTCAAATTTACCGTGTTGGACAAATTATAACCATCAAAGTGAGCCATGTGATGCCAGAAGCGAAAGATAAACAATCTTGTCAATTTTTTAAAAACGAACGGACGCTGAATTGGAAACATTTGATTGACGAACAACATTTTCCAATTCGTACATCAAGATGGATTTGCAAATGAATTTTCTAATGTTCTAACCCTACGGACCGGAACCATTTCTTGTGGCGACTTTGGAGGAACCCATAGATCGTGAAGATTCGGAATCAACACCGGAGGCCGATCCCGGTCCCGGATCCGATCCCGAGCACGATCAAACTTTCGCTCGTCACGACGACGAAGCCGTAGTCGTCGCGCTCGTTGAAGTTGAAATTCTCAAGTTATCTCTGTCCAGTTCGCGAAACAAGTGGGGCTCATTACGGTTTTCACTTCACGGTGAAAACAAAGTGAAAAAACCTTATTTCGAATGTCACGAATGTTAGTGAAACAATATGAAGGAGTTCATACAAGCTGCTGATTCAAGTGAACTCGGTGTTATTATTACTATCCCATCCATTATCTTCTGGAGGCAGAAGATTTGGATTCGTGCTTGAAGTGGGACAGTCACCAATTTATCAACTGCAAGAACCTCTACAGGTAGAGGTTCTTTTCGTGCTTGAAACTTCTAGTAGAGATCCAATTGAATAATTCTATCTAAAGATTTGAACCAGAAAACCAGGTCGGAAAACGTATCTTTTTTGCTTCGAGTTTCTCATTAACCCGCTCTGTGCAAATCAAATGGAGAGGTACGTCACAACAACGAGACCTACGTTACTTCATTTGTAACAGAGAACATTTGAACATTTCTTCTGTGATTCCAGAAACTGACTAAAACTATACGCAGATGAAACGTCGCGTTTCGTTTAACACCTACTTGAAAATCCATTGTAAATCGCTTGATGCTTCCCATCATTGAACCTGCACTTTCTTGGTCCATTCCATATTAACTTTGTGATTTTACTGTCGTTACCCATCCTAGATCAAATCGCCGTAGGTTAGGTTGCAAATAGTCTGTTTGCCAAATGCCCGATTGGGACCCTAGCCACGGATATGTGAATTTCGTTGAAAACAATTGCAATAATATTTAAAATATTTAAAATCAAAATAAAATATATGTATAATTGAGTAAGTCGGTTCAATTACCCTTATATCAACGAAACCCAAATAAACCACCCACAGATGCGAGTGGTCCCAACAGCATCCTCACTGTGGATTTAAATCGGTCCTGAAACTCGATGTTTAATGTATGCTTTTTATTCCACTGAAAAAAACCACCCACACTTGAGATTGGTCTTAACAGCATCCTTACTGTTGGTTTAAATCGGTGTGAAAATACGAATAATCTTACTGTGTATCTTTGTACAGAGAATAAACCGGGAACATAGTTAAACCCTACTGCAAATCCAATCATTTTATCCAAGTGATTTCTCGTGGTCTCTGGTCGCGTCATCGGGAGGGAAGTAAAGCCGTTGGTAGCCGTTGGTCCCGACTTATGTGTTGATGGGTGTGATATGTAAGGTTGAGATGCCTCCCTCCGGTGGTACACAAGCCTAAGGCTGGAAACCAATTTAAAACAGAAAGAAGAGTAAGAAGTATTAGATATCTAGAAATATCCAACAACAAAAAATAGTTCGAAAGACATAGACGAAACTACTAATTAGCTTCAACACTTCGGAACCGCTAAAATAACCATGACCCTTAATCCCTTCAGGCCTCCAAGGGGTCAAATGTACTCCAAAAGAAAAATGGCTATAGAAAATCACTGACTGAATAAAAGTGTACACTGTCTTCGGCGACGCATTTGCTCTTTATCAAATCAATTCTTCTATCTGGGAAAAAAAATATGAGTTTAAGGACTATTTGACGACCAAGTATATCCTGCATATGTAAGAAAAGAAAAAATAAATGCCTTAATAAAAATGTAAAGCGTTGTTTTAGAATACGGTAGATATGCATATTCGATATTGTTTCGCAGTGCATTGACTCAGCCGTACTCTTGTCATAATTTAATTTCTATGCGCTTTACTCGACAACTGAGAAATCGAAATCTATTTTCCATAAACCTTCATCGCACAAGTTATGCAAAATTTGGGCCACTAAATCGAATGATGGCCTCTTACTATCAATACTGCGAGACCATTGACTTTACAGTGTCTTGGTATAAACTCAAACTATATTGTAACACCATTCGAAATCACAACTCCTAGAAAGAAATAATAGAAAAGCAGACATTACTTAGTTTTCCCATAATTCTAAGACAAAAAAGTAATTTTACTTTACTTACTTATTTTTTAAACCAGAAAGAAGAAAATACTGTAACTCTATATGTACTGGTCAACGTTCGCTTGACAAAATAAATAAATAAATACATAAGTATGATGTAATTCTCGTTGATAAACGTTAAACATTTTGGTATCTTTCTGGGATTGTTCTAGGTTTCCTAAAATGATATAGAGCTCAGAACATCAGATCTACAATTGTAACAGTAGCTTTAAGGGATATTTAGGTTTGCAATATATTTTCAAACCTATCGAATGAAGTTTTTAGAAAGGTTAACAGTCATTATTTGATAATTTTGTGATGTTCTAGGTCATCCAAACTGTCCTTGAGTTCAGAACATTAGATTTACAGTCGGAACAGTAGAGTTTGGAGTATTCAAATGAACAATATGTATATGACAATATTCATTGAATAGTGTGGAGGATCAACAGATATAATGCGCCAATTTTGAGATATTCTAGGTCATCCAAACTGTTCTTAATTTCAAAACATAAGATCTACAGTTGTAACAGTATTCTTTTTTTAGGATCTATTTGGTGACGATATGTACTCAAATATATTTAATGAATCTTTTTTTTTTATTCCTTTGTTATCGATATTTTCAGCCCTGGGCTGGTTCATCTCCCGTTGTAGTCACTCAAAAACCCTTTGGGTGTTTTTATAACTTGTCCAGGGGTGAGATTAGAACTCGTGACTTTGGCGTGGCCACTACGCCGGGGCGCCCCCTTCAATAAATCTTCTGCAAGGTCAACAATCATTTTTTAATAACTTTGTGATCCTCTAGGTAATCCAAACTGTCATAGAGTTTAGAACTTGAAATCTACGGTAGTAACAGTAGCGATTTGGGCAAAGATACATCGCGTATTCAAGCATGTTCAGTGAATATTTCCGAACCTAAAAGCGATGAGAGTCTTCTGCCATCTTCACAATACGTAAAAATACATAAGAGGAAAATCTTGGAATTATCTAGGTCATCCAAACTGTCCTGGCATCCAGATCTTAAGATTAACAGTTGTAAGAGTAATTTTTAGGCAATACAAAGTTTCAATCAATATTTAAACATATTCAATTAATATTCTCAAAGGTCAAATAACATTTTAAAATAACATGACATGCTCAAGGTCATCCAGACTATCCTTGAGATCAGAACATAAGACGTAGAGTTGTAACAAAAACTTTCTAGGCTATGCAACGGTACGATGTGTATTGAAAGATGGGTATTGAAAATAAATGATATATGAAGACATTATGAGATAATTTTCTGATGTTCTAGGTTCTTCAAACTATACCGAAGTTCAAAACTTAAAATCTACAGCGGATACTGCAGCCCTCTGGACTAAACAAAGTAACAATTTGTATCAAATTGAGTCGTCTCTTCCAAATAAAGTGAGTCTTCTGGAAAGTCAACAGATTTAATGATGAAATTTTTCAGAAGCAGATAATTTCTCATCAACATGAGAGGCTCTAGAAGTGGACAGTAATTTATTGCTAGAACGAATAGAAATGAAGAGAAAGTATTGATAGTTCAGTTTAGCGTAACGGCAGGCTTTGAAATTGAAAGATACAAGTTGAAATGAGCGGAGGGCATTTTAACGGTAGTATCCGATCACATAATCTTTTACCAAGATACCCCCAGGGTAGCGCTTTGTTTGTTTCACCTCTCCCAATGTCTAACATGCGTGAGAAATTATCTCCTGCTGTTGGGTTTATTTTTGGCATGCAGATATAATGCGATAGCTAGGGATGTTCTAGGTCACCAAAACTGCTGGTGAGTTCAGAAGTCCGGATCTACAGTCGTAAGAGTAGCTTTATAACCTACGAAAGTGGCGATTTGCTATCAAATACACTCAGTGAATCTTCTGTAAGGTCACCAGTCATTATCTTGGGATGTTCAAGTTCATTAAAACTGGCCTTGAGTTCAGAACTTAAGATATACAACAGTAACAATAGCCTTGTGGGCTATACAATATGCTTGAGTTCATATTGTTACTTTGTATAGCTAATGTTACAACAAGATCTTAAGTTCTGAACTCCGTGACAGTTTGAGCTAATTTTAAATAGTGGATCTGAACCGGTCAGCTCATTGGAATAAATCGATTCTTTTACCCAGCTCTTTTGATTTTGTGATGTCAACATACGCACAAGTGTGAGAGTGACTATACTTAGGTATTATTGGCCTCTAAATATGCACTTTTACATTTTTTTAAAAACACTATTTAAAAAACTTTTTTGAGCGTATTAATAGAACGATTGTGATTGGAAAACTAGGAGAATTTAAAATTAACACTTCCAAATAAGTGATCAAATGAAGTGTTAATTTTTAATTCTTCTAGTTTCCTAATCTCAAATTGTGGACAAAATTAAGCTTTAACAAAGAAAATACTACACAACTTGTTTATAGTCTAATCGATTTAAAGATGTGATCTGATCACGTGAAGTTCAAGATTACAAGATTTACTTATTTAATTTACTTATTTAATGAGATTCGACATGTATTTGTTTTTCAGTTAAAAGTCAACAAAAGGATTCAACTACATATATAGATTGAATAAGGCTGGAATTCCGAAACAAAATGGTTTCAGAATCTTTAGTGTAAATACTAAGAGTACCAACTTAGTAAAGGGTGATACGGTCAAAATTTGGTCAAGGGAAAACGCGTGTAAATCGGTGAAATCGTTTATTTAAAAAATCAAATTAAATTTCTTTTTCAAGTTCAATTAGTATAAAATTCAGGAAAAATATTCAGTTAGGCTTCCGCTTTTCCAAATCCGAACTGCCGGGCCTTACGCTTGACCCCTGCCATCAGATTTTGTACAGCCACCTTGTCCACCTTCTTCGCCGCAGAAAGCCAGTTTGCCTTGAACTGCTGCTCGTCCTTAGCAGTTTTTTTTGGTCTTCTTTAGGTTCCGCTTGACAATAGCCCAGTATTTCTCAATTGGGCGGAGCTCTGGCGTGTTGGGAGGGTTCTTGTCCTTGGGAACCACCTGCACGTTGTTGGCGGCGTACCACTCCATGGCCTTTTTACCGTAATGGCAAAATGCCAAATCCGGTCAAAACAGTACGGAACAACCGTGTTTCTTCAGGAAAGGCAGCAGACGTTTATTCAAACACTCTTTCACGTAAATTTCTTGGTTGACAGTCCCGGAAGCAATGAAAATGCTGCTTTTCAAGCCACAGGTACAGATGGTTACCAAACCAGATATTTTCTTTGCGAACTTTGACAGTTTCGTGTGCTTGAAAATATCTGCTACCTTTCCCCTTTCTTTGCCGTATAAAACTCCTGTCCCGGAAGCTGCTTGTAGTCGGCTTTGACGTAGGTTTCGTCGTCCATTACCACGCAGTCAAACTTCGTCAGCATCGTCGTGTACAGCCTCCGGGATCGCGCTTTGGCCGTCGTATTTTGTTTATCATCGCGATTTGGAGTCACTACCTTCTTGTAAGTCGATAGTCCGGCTCGTTTTTTGGCTCGATGCACGGCTGTAGACGATACACCCAGCTTATTTGCGGCATCTCGGAGAGATAGGTTAGGGTTTCGCTTGAAACTACCGGCAACTCTCTTTGTCGTCTCAGCGGCTTCCGGTTTTCGATTTCCCCCCGATCTAGACTACCTGGCTGTCGACAAACGTTCCCCAAACACTTTAATTACATTTGTAACGGTTGATTTGGCAACTTTTAGCGATTTTGCCAACTTTGCGTGCGAGTAGCTCGGATTTTCGCGATGCGCGAGCAAAATTTTGATACGCTACTCTTCTTGCTTGGACGGCATTTTGACAACTGAGAGGTGAATTCCAAAATCAAAATAGGAGCAACATTCTACACACACAAACCTTCAAAATGAGGGGTGTTCAGGTTTTTTAAATGCAAAATTGAAAGAAATACATCAAGTTGATATTGACCAAATTTTGACCGTATCGCCCTTTAGAACTAGATTCGTCTATTTTGAAACTTACTCTTGTTTGCATTACGTGAGATTGTGCTTCGCAAAATGACAGCCGGTTAGTCGATTTGTGGAAAAAGAAAACAAAAGGAGAATCAGTTCATTTTTCACAGTCTCTTCTCTTTTTTCTTCTGCATTTTGATTTGTCAGAGTCGATGAGTTGTTCAGCTTACAGGAAAGCAAACCGGACACGGAGAACGGGTAAGCTGATGAGCTACGGTTCATTTTTAAAGGGCTGGTTGTCATTTGCTCACTGAAATGAATCGATTCAGTGCAACAGCTCAGGAGCGGATTGCCCATCTCTAGTTTGGATGACATATGATATGGCGAGATTATTTTTTAGTGTCTGTTGGTCTTCCATGGAATTTATTGAAGATGCTTGGCTGTTACATCTGTCTGTTACAAGCTACTGTCAGCTGACTGTTACAAGCTGCTGTTGCAAAAGTAGATCTTATATTCTGAACTCCGGAACAGTTTGGTTGACCTGTAATATCCTATGATTAGCTCATAATGTCTGTTGGTTTTCCAGGACATTCATTGATTATGATTGAACTCATATTTTTACTTTGTCTAAGGGTTACAGGTACTGTTACAACAATAGATCTTAAGTTCTGAACTCCAGGATAGTTTGGATAACATGGAATATCCCAAGGCTATCTCGTAGTGTCTGTTGGTCTTCCAGGACATTCATTGAATATGATTGTATTCATATTGTAACTTTGTATCACGGGTAAAGCTACTGTTACAACAGTAGACCACAAGTTCTGAACTCCAAGAAAGTTTGAATAACATAGATTTTCCCAAGATTATCTCATAGTGTCTGCTGGTCTTTCAGAATATTCTTTTAATATGATTGAATTTATATTGTAACTTTGCATCATGGGTAAAGCTACTGTTACAACAGTAGATCTTAGGTTCTGAACTCCTGAAGAGTTTGGATGAAATATAATTTCCCAAGATTATCTCATAATGTCTGTTAATCTTCCAGGACATTCTTTTAATATGATTGAATGCGTATCGTAACCTTTTATAGCGGGTAAAGCGACTCTTAAAAAAGTAGATGTTAATTTCTGAACTCCTGGTATGTAAATATAAAGTATGAAAATTAAGAATAATTCATAAATCTAAATGTTTTTACATATATTCCTGTGAATAAAGACGTTAGTAATGTTTGAATAAGAAGTATAAGTCCTATTCCTAATGGGTGTTTTATTGGTCTAAGTTCTAAATTTGTTCTGATAAAAGTTCTAAATATAATATTATAATATCAAGAAATAGTTTATAATAAAATATTGACTTTGGGAGTTAATGAAAAGGAAGTTTCTTTTTTCTTGAAGTTAAAAAAATAATAATTTATTTTTAGTTTACAAGACTAATGTTTTTTTTAAATTATTTAAACTAATGGTAAATTTATATATATGTTATATAATATTCATTTTATTTTTATTTGGATGTATTGTTTTTATTTCTAGACGAAAACATTTGTTATGTACTTTGTTGAGATTAGAATTTATAGTATTGATATTATTTTTATAATTATTATTGTATTTAAATTTTATAAATTATGAAAGATATTTTAGAATATTTTTTTTTATTGTTTGTGTGTGAAGGTGTTTTAGGTTTATCTATTTTGGTATCGTATCCATGTAAATGATTATTTTCAACGTTTTTCTATTTCGCAATGTTTTTTTTTTTTAAGTAATGTTTATTTTGTTATTTTTAAAGAATATTTATTGAAAGGTTTAAAGTTTAGTTTGTTTTAGCAACTGGTTTGTTTATAATTAAGGTTAGTTCAAATTATAATTTTTGTGACATTTCTCATTATTTTGGAATAGATATAATTTCATATGGGCTTATTTGGAAAAAATATTTCCTACATTTTTCAATCATTTCTATGTTATTAAGCACTAACTCGATCAGAATATACAATTTTTTTTTGTAAAATAACGCTTGGAAAATTTTAGGCCTGACCACTTTAAACCCTTAAATCTGAAGGTGTTCTTCAGGGATTGTGATTGTGACTGAATTGTATTTTTCAAATCAAATAGTAGTAATGTGATGAAAAGTGCAATGTTACTTTTTGAATGTACACTGTCACTTATACATGTTTTTGAGCGAAGAAGACTTTTGCTTTCTCGGCCATTTTTTTTTATATATTGAGAAATTATCGTGTTCTTGACAGGAATTATATAATTTTCTAGTTACAGGAATTATAGTTTTCAATGAAACTTCCGTAGCATCTTAAAAAGGTAGTGTGTTTTTCCACATTGTTGCTAGTAAATTAATGAATTAATAATCATTAGCAGTTTTGAAATTTGATATAGCGTTGCCTCATAGCGTGGGATTTTGATTAATTTGCGGGGTGTGAAACCAAAAACAAAATATTGTAAAAATTAAACTAGTGGAATGAAAAAAAAAGGCCATTTGCTGGTCAAAACAGACAAATAATTTGAAATGCAATCACCACGTTTTGAGTTTTGTAATGCTGGTTGTATATTTAACGCGTGCGATGCTAATCTTTACATTTATTCTGTCGCGAGTGGATGAAACTAATTACGTGACAACACCGAAAACAAAGTAATGTTGTTTTGGAGGCGGTTTTTGGTGAGATCTGTCATATTATAAATATATGACAAAAACCTTTTCACAAATATTACTAAACACGTGCCAGGTTTGGAGGGATGCCTCTTATCAATAAAATTTTGAATTTTCTGGATCTCTGGAAAATTTAGAGTCCAGATTTGTCAATTGCTCAATTGATCAATTGCTTAGATGAAATTGCTAGAGAACATCAGTATAGTGCTTTAAATATTGATGTATTGCACATTATAATTGGAGTGTGATATTTCATTCGTGGTGGTTCTTCCATTAGGATGATTTTTGCTGTTATAGTTGTCTGAAACTTTTTTAATTTTTATTTGTTTATTCTGGCCGAAACACCAGTTGTATGAAATTTAAAGAACCTTTACAAACCTTTGAAATGTTTCGGAGAAATTTACAAAACTTTTCAGGTGAGGGTTAAGAAACACTTTGGTAAACGAAATTGAACATTTTTCAAAGATGCATCAAACGAATAAACAACTAAACTTTTATCGAGTCATTTGAAAAGATAAGCTAAGCATGCTTAAATCAGAGAATTAAAAAAAACTACTATCAAAATTTCCGTCTCTCGAGCGATCTATGAATTGTCACTCTACTATCTAATTTGAGGTCAATTTTATAAGTCGTTTTTATGGAACATCAGTAGGAAGAATTGGAGTTGGTAAACGACTAAAATTTAAATTAAGTGGAGCACACTCGAAAAAGTCAAACAATACAGAGAATGTTTTTGCGGAATAACTATCTGACAAAAGTGACAATTTGAAAAATGATGAAAAGATATTTAAAGTCACTTGAAACATTCTTCTAGATTCACAGTGAGATACGCTTTTCATTTCATCCTTAACTAATTTTGCCTTCCTATCTCTTAAGGCCCAACATCTCGAACTGTTGATCTCGTATCTCCTGTTTTCCCTAGATCAACATAAGCATCCATTCCGATCTTCAAGCCATTCATTTGAGGAGGGTTCCGTCCCATCTCTGGACCCAAATCCAGTTCCAAGGGAATTTCCCGAAAAAAGGCTTTCCATCTGTCCGTTGACAAACAAAAAATCGTGTGTCAAAGAGTTGCCCGCCTTCGGAATCGTGTGTGCCCTATCTGATAAGTCCCATTCGAAAACTGAAAAGTCATTTCAACGGGCTCAACGGGTTCCCATCGAACGTCATAGCGATGGCAGCCCCGAGATAATAGATCTCCCGTCCTTTGCCGGTTGTAGGAAATTGCACCTCCTCTCTTTGCTGCTACCCCCGGAAAAGACTTGAAGAAATAACGATCTCGGAAAAAGCAATAGAAGTTGGATATATGTACTCACACGGTTCTTCACATGCGAGCACAATTCCTAAAAGTGCAAAATGAGCATCTGACCTATAAAGTCGTGATTTATGTCCTTCTGACGTTCTCCGTCCCACACACTTGCTTGCTTCCATCGTCCGCGGCGGCAGTGAATAACGCTGTGATAGCAGTTGAAAATAGTTTATGCACTTTTTCTCACTGGCAGTTGTCTGGGAAAATGCTTTCGAACGGACCCCACGGTTCCCACGTGAGTTATTCAGTTGCAGTTTGCAGTGCTGTTGCAGTAGTTCTTCTTTAAATATACTTTCCTAGCAGCTACTTTGTGAGTATCGAATGGTACACTTCGTTTCCGATTTCCGTTCGTTCTGCTCTCGAAATGACGTCGCCGAGGTAGTCGGAATTATAACAAAGCAAGCTCTGCTATCCTGAATAAATATACACGCTCGGTGAAGTTGAGTTGATGACGAGTTGGTTGGGAATCACGAACAGACACGGACGGTATTGCCGCCAGCGACACCGGGAATTGGTGATGAAGTTCGGGAATGTATTCTCTGGCGTTGGCATTTCAAAGTGGAAATTATCCACCGAGCGGAGAAAAATTCCGCTGGGACACGCAAACCCACACACACACCCGGCTGTCACTTGGCTCGGTTTCGGCCTGGTGGTTGGCGGTTGGGACGTTTTGGGTGGGAGTTAGTGCCTTTTCCCCTAACTGTGCAAGGGATGATCAAGTGTTTTGAAGAACACCTGGAACAGATCGAAATTCTGGGCCTTCGACCATCCCAAACTATGACTGAAGATAAAATTGCCCCCTCGACCAAAGGAACGCCAAAGCGTGCGAGTGTTGAATTGTTTGCTTCACAATTAGCGAAAGCTTCGAACCCCCTTTTGCCGTTGCACCCCTCGACCGACCGGTAAATCCCTTCCTGATAATTATGTTCGGTTTTAGAAACAGGAATCCCTTGGCTCGACGGTTATCTTCCATCGCAATGCCAGGCACCACGATATGGCAACTATGCCGGTCGAAGTGTTTACCTTCGTGCGGGCAAATCTATCACATTACTCGCATATTTCTTCGCACCCACACTTACCGGGTGCCGGGCAATGATTTATGATCCGATCTCTGAGCACTGCTATGACACACCCGGTCGGGGAAGACTGTGAAAAATCCAAGCTTCCACCGCCCACGCACCGGCGTTGATCGAGAACAAAAGTCCCCATTGTTCCACCGGGCTTCTCCTGCCACTATTTTGCGCAGGTTAGTTATTATCGTTTGCAGAACAGACATCATTCTTAGAGAAGAACGACGCCGACGACGACGAGCGAATCGCACGTGTTTGATAACAGAAACTCACATAAATCGCTCTCGACCCGACCCCTAGCAATTGCTTTAGCAGCTGCTTATCGGTTCAAACATAATAACACCCCCCCTCGGACCCATCACTTCACCTTCCGCCAGACCGACTTGACTGAGAACATGCAGGTGTTGAAATGAGGCTCATTCGAATGACAAACGGACCCCGAACGTTCCCGGCGGTTGATGCTCCGGAATGGAACGCGTGGTTAGCAGGTAGCATGTCAACATGAATGATTTAATTTGGTTCAGGAACAGGACGCACACGTGAAGAGTAGTTTGTATCAACAATAATTATGTGATCCTTCAGGTGGAAAACTTGATGAAGTGACGCGAGCCCGGCCCGGGTGCAATGGAACGGAACATGCCACCAGAGACAACTTTCGCCCGGTTGTCACCACTTGGGGGATCGCTTTGCGGTTGAAAGTGAGCTTGTAGGAATTTTGCGCCAAACATGCAACGGTGTTTAGCAGCTATGGTAGTGTTGGAAGTGTTCTCATTAAATTCTTACAGTTTGAAGTGTTTTTGAGGTTGCTACAGATCGGCTGATTCAACGTTTTAACGTAGGACTACGTTTCTCTTTTCAATACCTTGTGTCATTTCAAAAATTTTAAAAAATGAGAGCGTTACGCTAAAGTGAAAGGTTTTTGAACGCTAATAACCTCGTTAAACAGAACACAATCACTTCATTCATACACCATTTTATTAGCAAAACTTACAATTTTTTTGTATTGAAATTACAATTAAGTGCTCTTTGTATAAGTAGTTATTTTTTTTACCTTAATATAACCTTCTTTTGCTCCCATACAAATTTCTGTATTAACAGGTTGAAAATATGGTTTTCCCTATCCGGGTCCTCAGAAACGGGTAACAAATGGTTCAAATTGTCTTCTTCTTTTTATCTCATTTAGTTTCCTTTCATGATGAATACAGAAATAGCCACACCCCTAATCTGCAAAATTATTCTTCTTATTTGCCGCTCTGATTTTATAACTGAGGGCCGTCCCCTCTTTAGAATTATCTTCGTATTGTATTGTCGTGACTCTCCTCACTCAGAGCCATGCCATCAACGCTAGTATATAGCACTCGAGATGAACCGAAATGATTTCAGTTTTCGACACGCGCTCTTAGCTGGTGGTTCGGACGGGGCTTTGTCCATCCGCCACAGGGTGGACTATCGATGTAAAACTAACATGTATTTCTCAAGAAATTCATTCTGGACCAAACAGCGTATTCCTTGATTACAGAAATTTCTCAAATAGCGCAGTAGAATGCGGTACCGCGAGGCGTGTCCGTGTAAATAAAATACGTAGCGTATCAAGTTTGATATAACTGATTCCAACTTGGTATATCTCGTAATCCTGACCTTCTAGACGGCTATTGTCTTCGATAAAAAGGTCCAATTGATCAAGGCTTTTTTGTTGGTGATTTTTAGTTAGCAATTTTATCGCACGGCGCCAGTGTGCAAGTATATTTTTCTTAAAAATGCTTTATCTTCAGATCCTGACAAAATGGATGGTTTCAGTCTTGGACAAAGTTCTTCAGCAGGTCAAGGTATTCTTATTGATGAACAGTACTTCAGAATTGTCTCAATACGTGGTACTAATGTGTGAGTAAATCTCCCGAATATGCTATATCTTGGGACCCTGGCCGTATAGAACGTTCCTGTCTTTGATACAGTTGTTCAGTGGGCCATGGCCTTTTCATTTGTAATTAATAGTACACAATTTTTCCGCTACGCGGTGCTTGTACACAAACGAATTTCCTGATCATAATGTACGTTTTTATCATGTCCATATGGAAGGGTCATCTCTTCGATAAAGTTTCTCAGTAGTTCAGCACCATTAGTTTAATGGAAAGAAGTTCAGAATGTTCTCACTACGCGACGCCTTGACACCTACTGTACAACTTTGTGCAGCATATTTAGAAAAAAGTACAGTCAAACTAGGGCCACGTATAGAGAAAATTCTACTTGTTGATCATGGATCAAAAGGTTTTAATTCCCTGAACGATATTTTTGCTGACAAAATCATTCCAAATGGACATAATACCAAGGTTAACCTTAGTTAGGAATACCACTTGAACACTAGTGCCACGTAGTGCAAATATCGTGAAATACTAGTCATAAACCAAAAGGAGTTGACCTACTGAACAGCCTGGCTGAAGATTTAGCATTGTTTTTTAGACAGATCTAGCATATCCCAAAAATGTACAGGCACTCTAGCGCCGTACGACGGACAGCTTAGATTCGGAACTGACCGATCGAATCGAATACATAAACCTTTTTGATGATCAACATGCCAAGTTAGGAAAGTCAGTTGTACACCAGCGCAGTGTAATGGAAAGATTGTAAACTTATGATCATGAATGAAAAGGTCCTGTTTGTACCCCGCGTAGCAAAATATTTATGAATTGCTAGTGGCCATTCAAAAGTTCTTGAATCACTGAAAATCATTGTCGGAGACAGACACATTCTATCTGGTCAGAATAGATATAGGATATTCCTGAAACTTATTAACAGACTAGCCCCGCGGAGATTTCGGACTGCTTGTCTCCAAACAATCAACTTTTTAGAAGACAGAAACATGCTACCTGATCAGGATACCTAGATTTAGCATATTCCTTAAAATAATTAGCACACTAGTGCCGCGTAGTGAGAGAATCCTAAACTGTTCGCCAATAAAAAGTCATTGACGTACTGGATAACTTTGCTGAAGCCAGTAACATTCTATGTGATCCGTATCCAGAGATATTCCAGGGATGTAATGTGTTGTACAAAGCACAGCGCAAGAGTGGTGAAAGGTTAAGCGTCATTACATAATACCTGGTCTTTCAAATAACGCTTTGTGATTGACCCAACAGCATACTTCCTGTTGGTATAAATCGAATTTCAGACGTTCTAGTAATTTTCTTCACATTGAAAAACCACCATCACACTTTGTGAGTGACACCTATGGCATTCTTACCGTTGGTTTAAATCGGTTCTTATATTTAGATATACATTTGCATATCTATAGAACCAACTAAACGGAGAATAATCTAAAAACAAAGATAAACAATAATTTAGCATATCGTTTACCATCCTGCTGCCTTCCAACTCTGGTATCTAACATCCCTGTGATTTCTCGTGGAAGTGCAGAGGTGCCTCCAATAAATTACGTGTATTACGTGAACACATTCTTACCCTAGATTAAGGATCACCAGTTTTTACACATTGAGGATGCATGTTACTCCCAAACATCTTCTGTTTGTTCTATGTGTTAGTACAGCTGATCTGTCAATAACGGAATAGCTACCTCGGGCGGCCAAGCATTCTCATGCTCATGTTCAGGAACGTGAAGTCCATGCAACTCTGATTGCCCTCCCATATGGTTGTTTAATCCGTTTTCGGTCGCTTCAGTTAGTTACCGCCGTAGCCTAACCGATTCTAGGAACCGAACTCCGCATTCATCGTTTGACTGTTTATAACTCGTTTGGCTAACGTCATCTCCAAGCTTGAATTCGCTTTTTGACTCACCCAAACAGTATCGTTGTAAAATTTTAATACCAGTTAGTCCGTCGACCCAAGCATAAGATTGCAATGGGGGTTCCCGAGTGGAGGTAGCTCCTCAAATCTTCCGGTCCGCCTCTAAGCTTCATGCTATGAGGTACCAGGTGGGTCTCCACCAATTGCTTCACGATTTGTCGAATTTGGAAGACGTCTGCATTGATTTATCTCAAATTATAATAATCTGCCAATATATCACAAAACATTGCAATTGGTTGAGCGAATTAGAGATAACGAAATCATTGTGTATAGGACCAAGTCTCCACCGGTTGCTACTAAACCGATAAACTAGGACTTCAACAGAAGTCGTACTCTTATTAGTACCGGGTCTTTCAATTGTAGTTTAGGATAGACTAGCGAGGACTGTTCTTTAGAACGTTCTAATTAGGATGTTTGTTGCAGTAATAATGTGGGTTTTGAAGTGCGGTTGAAAAAATTAAAAGTTTGCGTCGAGCGTCGGCTGTGAACGGTTGTGTCGATGCATTGTTGCGCACTATTTTGTAATCGGGCATGGCGCGTCTCGTATTGTTACGGTTATCTTTTGCTCGGTGGCGCAAGTTTACTAACGATTATGAATCATAAATATGATCACATTACTTACCACGTCGAACCCTGATTCATCTAGCCCTAACCTACTAACTCCTTCCCGTGACCTTTGTGGGGCTGCAGAGGTTAACACGGTCCCAAAGGTCACACTAACATTCCTTTCCTATTTCCACCTGATTGCAAGGACGTGGCCGGCGCCGTTGTTGATTACTAAAAAAATTGCATCACCGAAAGGTGTACAGTGAGAATGGACGGTTACTCTCAGCCCCAGTTAGTTGAGTAGCAACCATTGATACGTGCAATCAGTCAAGCTGAGCTAAGTTAAACAACTCCAGCATAAGACTGCAATTCGCTGTCCAAGGCAAGTAGCGTAAAAGTTGCTTAAACTCAGTCTAGTCGATCTTGGACGTATTCTCTATCTTTTTAAACAGTATATCAAATGCTTTGATGTCGGGCCTTTTATTACTTGTGATGTGTAAAAGAGCACCAATAGCGACTTGTGCTCCTGTTTGTTAAGTTTTCTTTTAGTACCCAGTATCAATAGAAATTTTGGTTTTTTCGTTCTACTGAGTTTGTACTGTCTCTCAATTTTTAAATGTACAGTTTGGACTGTATCGAAAATAAGTTATCCAAATATTTTTCTTTCAAATCCTACAATAAAATGACGTTCTATTCAAACAAATACAAATTAATTGTATGGGATTGAACTTGAACATTGTGAAGACCGGATGAAATTAGTATAATTCTTTCACGAATTAGCGAATAAAAAATCAAACACTTTTCATCAAGTTCCGGAGTGTTTCATCACATTTTTGGACGCCTTAAAACAATTTTTTTGGAACTCCGGCATATTTTCTGCTGCTTTATCAGTTTCTTTGAAGACCCTCTTTACAATCGCCCAATAGCGTTCGATGGGATGAAACTGAGGGCAATTGGATGGATTTATGTCTTTCTCAACGAAATCTATACCCTTATAGTGAGCCAATTGAGAGTGCTTATATGGCTTAGTTCGCCAACGCCAAATCCGGCCATAACATTGAATGGGGTACTATACTACCTGGGGTGCCTCTTCTGCAGATACTCAGATCGATAGATTTCCGCATTGATTGTTCCGGTTGTTTTAAATATGGTAGACTTCATACCGCAGAAATATTTTGCTTCCCATACCAGCACTTTTCGACCAAACCTCTCCACTTAAATCTAAATCTCTTCATCGCTTACTTCTCCTCTTCGACGGCAGTGTAATATTGTAGACCAGGAAAGGTTTTTGAGTCCTTTTTGACATAGGTCTCGTCGTCAATCAAAATACATGCATCCGGTCGCTGCAAAACTCACGAATACAATTTCCGGGCTCTGCCCAAGTAGCAAACTATGATCATAATTAGTTGAAGTAACTTGGCTATGACTAAACTCAACTCAACTAGCAAGAATTGATAAATTGTACAATTCTCATCAAATATTGCTCGTTTTCAAAAAGTATACCAAAGCAAACAAATTTTGTAATACACAACGAATGTGTCTTGCCCCATATGACCTACATTCTTAGTGAAATCCAGGCCAATTCCTGTATCCCAAGTCTATACCATCCCGTGGAAAATCCCCCCCAAGAAAAAAAAAATAGAACAATTTCTCCATTGTAATTGTAATTCGCTGACCTGCCCTGTCCGACACGCATTAGCGCGTCCGTTAAGTTTGCTCGGCAAACATTGGCTCCTCGCTGATTTGATTTAATGGCATTCGACAAACAGCGCCCCACAGTATAGCATAACGACAGCTCCTCCAAACGCTTGTTGACATATTTCCTCTTACCATTTTATTCACGTCCCATTAACTATCGCAACACTTCAGACGACTTCACGGTCACGCAGCCCCCCCCCCCTCCTCCCCCTCTCACCCTATCCCTGGAAACGGTTACCATGGCGGTTGATCGGGGCATAACAATTCGATTTTATGCTCCACCGTAACGACATCGACGACAATCCGCCTCCATAAAGTCTCATCACCGCCAAAACTTATTACCCATTCAAAACTCCACCCACTAACTAGCGCCGGTATTTAAAGACGCGTGAACAAAAAGCTTGAAACTTGTTTACCAAAACAACCCGAATAAGGGGAAATCGATTACATCCGTAGAGAGGAAAAAACATCATCGACTCTGTAAAAACATCTCTTAAAAATAGAACCAGGACGGCACTCATTATCCTTAAAATGCGGTCCTCCGGCGGCGACGTCGTCGTCTTCTTCGGCCATGGCGGCAGCCTTGCCAAGTTTTGAGCTCAAAAGCCAAAAACAGCTCTGGGATTGTTGTTTTTGTTGTTGTTGGATAAGTAAGAAGAGAAAGGGTTCCATGCGGGCAATGATGTCGAAAATTATAACCACGAAAAGTGGATAATCTTGCAATTAATTCGGGCGACTTGGGTGCGTGAGGGAGGATGGTGTGAGTGTGTGCGAAAAACAAGGCAGGCATTTTGGTAGTTTGCCTTGAGGGTTTTTTTTTCGTTGCCAACAAAGTTGGCGGTGGAATCCTTTGAAACGTCGCACGGTGTGTCGTGAGGGACGAATTCGTGATCAAAATGGTTTCAACCTTCGGAAGTCGATTTTGGAGATTTGGTGTCTTCGAAGAAGTTTTTGGGAATATTGAATCCCATTTTCTGAAAGTCATTTTGATACTAACTATCAACTGTTAATACAGAATCTGAGATCAACTAGCACCTGTTATTGCTCCACAAAACCAGTAGAAAAGATCTACAGCGAACAGTCAGGAATCATCATTGTGGAAATGTAAGTTGTACAATTTTTGCCGTTTCAAATGACTTACACTCTAGACATACTTATTCCCGATAATTCATTGATTTAAAACATTTCTCAACTGGAATGGGAGGATGCATCAGGGCATCATTAATGCTGCAAATCGACAATCGGAGCCTAGGAGGGGATGTGTCGACCAATTATGATTGGTACATTCCACTCCAACAATTTTAGTGAATTTGACATGCCTTTCTTAAACAATTCCCGGCCCTAAACTCGTTTTATCCGACCATACTACTTGAAGGAGATTCTATTATTTCCGCAAAACTCGCGAGCAAGTGTCTCTACTTACGAGCCTGTCCAACCCTTTTTGGTCCTGTTGAATTTTGAATTTAGAACGGAAACAATGCCTGATCTTTCTGTTGAGTGGAATCGAATGCAGGGCAAGGCCAACGCAAGGATGGTACATACAATGGTACATGGTACATACAAACATTGAATTGCATCTTCCGAACGTATAGATATACATTTTATTGTTTTCATAAAAGAAGCTAGAACAACAGTGTCTTTGGCAAAGGTGTAGAAGAAAATTTACTAAAAAGTACCATCTCGCGGAAAACGAACGAAAACGTGCTTAAGCGCGAACTACACTCTAACACTTTACAACATTTCTTGCATTTCAGGATTAACCGAATGAAGATTATATATAATAGATACGAATGATTGCAGTACTTTTCGTTTATGTTGATATCTACTCTATTATATAAATAACTCATGGGAATTGGAGGACCGTCAGGGCACCCGATTGAAGCACTCTGGATGGGGAGAGTACGAATGCCAACTCCCCATTGTTAACAATTTGTGAATATAGGGTGGGCTCTTCTCCCCGCCCGTTGCATGAGGATGCATGTTAGATAGCTAGTTCTTTTGATCAGTTGTTCAATCTTGTTGTTGGAAGGAGATTCTTTATGTACCTGTGGAAACGTCTAAGTGATGTTAGCTATCGATCCATCCAACCCGTTTTTGGCCTTCATACAATGGCATGATTAGGATAATCGGTGGTTATTAAAGCTTGACCAAGTCTAACAACGAGGAGAGCCCATTGCTGTCGAACTTAGTTTCCGTGCTACAATGGGTGGTAAAATTTTTGGGAATGAGTTTTGTTAAAATATCTTCGTTTGCTAATATGTGACTTTGATTATAGAGATTTATTTTTTTTATTTTATTTTTGTTTTTAATTTTGATTACGTATCTGCGTTGCATAGATTTATCGAACTTAACGTTGCCGTACTTAGAACGAAATTTCTTCACTTAGTACCTACACTGGCATAAACTACTGCATTTTTGTGAAAACTATAATAAATTGCGACAGGTCATAATATTTTTTTCTAAATGTTTACATGCCAGTGTATTATCATAGTAGAACTAAACAAAGTTATTTTCAGTAATAAACGCATGTGTGCGTTTTTAATATAATCATTGAATCGAAATATACTAAGGTTTTTCTTTTGGTGTAGAAGCAATTTTATCTTCATTTTTTTTATCTTCAAGCTACGCCGTATCCTGAAGGGTGGCCACGGGAAAATCGGGAAAATGCAGGAATTCAAATTATCGGAAATTTTTGTCATATGGAACGAACCATACTACACCTTTTTCAAGCGATTCTAGTAGTTGTTTTTAATACCAGAATTCAAACAGTGTTTGACATTGGCATAAAGGGTTTTGGTTCCTTAGTCCAAAACGTGTACCGTTTACAAAATCTGGCTACACTGCTGTGACAGGTGAGGTTTTGCACATTAAATACTGTAGTTTTTATTTTACTTGACTAGAACTTCTTAGGTGATCCTTTTGACTGCAGCATTATTATTGTATGCATTACTGAAATTTGAGGGCTGTCATTTTTAAAATACCATAAAGTCTCAATCCATTTGTATAAAAGAGAAATATATGTCACTGCAGTGGATAGAAACCTGTTGTGCCTGTTACCTTACAGCAAAAACAAAGAAACATCAGGCATTTTGTGTTTTTTATTAGTTCGTTTATTTGCAAGGCTCAGACGTGTGTAACACTTTGCGGAGCCGATAAGCAATATTGTTATTATAGCAATATAGTTATGCATTGCCTTTTGGTGTTTTTGTTAAACGGATACTTTTCAAAAAATAAGCTGTGAGCAAACATTTGAATCGCAGTTTTTCAGCGAATAAATTCGAAAAATTAAGTACACAATGGACTGGCAGTGGTCTCAGTTTGAGCTTTTATTCGTGAGGAATCGTTAATTTAAGGGGCTTATTATGGTTCTCACTTTCCCCGTGACACTCGTAATAAGAACTGCCCAACAAACATCAGTGTCGAATAACAGCTTGTTCACAAAATAATGGAGAAGTTATTCAGCCTTCTAGAAGAAAAAGCTGAACAACTTCTTCAAATTTGTTTGAACAAACAGTTATTCAGCATTGATGTTTGTTGGGAGTGACTACCATTTGATTTACACGTGGGTTTTTTCGCCGTGATTCGTTTTTACCCGTGAATTGTCACTCGTTATAAGCCCCAAATGTTAACAAAAACAAATTCGCTAATTTTGCAAATTTCTCCGGAAAAATAAAATAACGACGAGCTTAAGATAAAAATGATGTAAAATCGTTTTCCACTGAAATTCTACGAAGTTCGTTGGGTGGAAAATAAAAAAGCTGCTAGAAGAGCGCTACAAATGTTTCCACATTTGAGAAGATTTGTGGATGACGTCAGGAAGCAGGAAGAAAGAAAGCTGAAGGAAGGCAATCAAAAAAGTGAGAGAATTTGCAAACAATTTCATCAAGTACTGTCGATCTATTTACTGTGGCTTTCTGAAGTAGCTACTCATCTCCAATAAACATACCCTTTTAAGTGAAACGGGAGGCAGTCGTCTCTCTGTATGAATTATAGGTAACGTTAATTATCACTTCACGTTTTTGAGACCTAGAATCACAAACAAAACAAACCAAACAACGCTCAAATAGACAATGGATGCTTACGGTTCTTTAAAATTTCACACCTTAGTAATAGTATTTGAGGTTTATGCTAAGCCAACTTCGAAGTAATAGGGACTAGGTCCTCACTGAAAGATCAGTGACTTATATAGAGGGATTTTTGTTCTCGTTTGCAAAATGAGAGACCAAAGCAGGTTACGCAATACGCAAGAAGCCCGATTTGCGGCTACTTCCCGTCCTTTTGCCAAAAATCAGAATTCATATTGAATTATTTCCTCGAAAACTTCAAAAACATCAATTAATGCCAATTATATCAACTATTTTTCTCAGTCGGGAAAATTAGGTAAAAATGTGGGAATTTTAGAATCAAGATTGTGTAGCCCCCCTGATCCTGTTAGTTTGAACATAATTTCTTCTTGCATAAACTTAGATTATCTTCTTGTGGATAATGTAGCACTGAGAGCAGCTCAAGCATCCCCCTTCTCTGACTAAAAGGGGTTTCAAACTTCTATCAGAACATGATCCTAACTCTATACATTTGGTGTTGAAATTGCCTTCATAATTCTCATGTTTGGTTAAATTTTTTGTTTCATTTGTATGAGAGCCCTCCCTTCCAGAAATCCTGCCTCCAAAACCCCCACATGCCAAATTTGGTTCCATTTGCTTGATTAGTTCTTGAGTTATGCATAAATTTGTGTTTTATTTATAGGGACCTAAACCCCCCCCCCCCTCCCTCCCTGCCAGAAGAAAGAGAGGTCTCAAGCCATGATAAGAACCTTCACCGGACCAATAAACCCCTGCATGCAATTTTTTACGCCGATCGATTCAATTTCTGTTACATTTATATGGGAGCCTCCCACTCCTTCAGAGGAGGGAGGGGCCTCAAACCACCATAGAAACAAATGTTGCCTTCAAAAACCCCCACATTTCAAATTTGGTTTGAATCGCTTGATTAGTTCTCAAGTTATGCAGAAATTTGTGCTTCATTTATTTGGGAGCCCCCCCCCCTCCCCCCTTCCAGAGGAGAGAGGAGTCTCAAACCATCATAAGAATAGGCCTCAAATATCCATGCATACATATCTTCACGCCGATCTCCTCAATTTCTGTTTCATTGGTATGAGAATCCCCCCTACCCTCTCAGAGGAGGGAGGGACCTCGAACCACTATAGAAACAAATTCTGCCTCCAAAAACCCCCACATGGCAGATTTGGTTCGATTTGCTTGATGAGCTCTCAATATGTGATTCCGATTATAGAGCTCTATCTTTTTATTGTGTTTTTATTTATGTTTACGTGGCTGCAACTCCATTCTCAAATGTATGTATCTGAAATAAAAAAATACAAAAAATATTCTTATATATATTTTCTCCATATCTTCAAATTACTGGATTGCTGTTGGATGTGTTATTATTGTTTACTTTCTAAGGTTATTTTTTTTTACCTTCATTTATTAAGGGGATAAATGAAAGTAAATTAATTTCTAGAAATAGTGTTGTTTGTTTGAAATTTGGGTTTCATTTATATGATAGTCCCCTCCCCATCCAGAGGGGCGAACCGCCATTGAAATATTTTTTGCCTCCAAACCCTCCCCCCCCCCCTGGCTAAATTTGGTTCAATTTGCTTGGTTAGCTTTCGATTCATGCAGAAATTTCTGTTTCATTTGTATGGGAGCCCCCCACTCACATCTTCCAGAGGAAGGGGGTCTCGAACCATCATTGTATCATTTATTGCCTCCAAAAACCCCGCCTTTCAAATGTTGTTCAATTTTCTTGATCAGCACTTGGTTTATGCAGACATTTCTTTTTCTTTTGTACGATAGTCTCTCCCTTTTCCAGGGTGGGAGGGGTCTCAAACAACCATTGAAAACATTTTTTGCCATAAAAACCTCCACATGGCAAATTTGGTTTCATTTGCTTGATTACTTCTCGAGTAATGTAGAAATTTGTGTTTCATTTGGGGGGGAGAGGGGTTGTAGGGGTTGTTATAGCTACTATAGAAATATTTCTTGCCTTCACCTCTACCTGTCAAATTATCTTCCATTTGCTTGATAAGTTCTTGAGTTAAGCCCTTCCCCCCTCTCCCTTTCAGAAAACAGAGGGCTCTCAAAGCAGTCTAAGAACCTTCCTTGGCCCCAAAAACCCCCTGCATACAAATTTTCACGCCGATCGGTTCAGTAGTTTTAGAGTCTATGAGGGTGGTCAGCCAGGCAGACATAAATTCCATATTCCATAGAAAAAAGATATATGATCGCTCAGAATTTCATAATAATTGGTAGTTTTGCTCTTTATAAAAAGAAAAGTTCGATCCATATTTATTATATTTTTTTATCAAGGTGGCCGTTTCTGCGTTAGGGTGGTCCAAAAAGTTGACTCTTTTCAAAAGTGTTTTTTGTTTCAAAAAATTATAACTTTTGAATTCCTGGGCCGATTTTATCAATTAAAATTGAAAACGGAAGGTTATTAAGCGAAATTTTAAGTAAAAATAAAAAACATCACCATTACTGCAACATTGACCATAAAAACATGGATTCTCTTAGTTTTTTTAAGTTTACATGATCTCGGGACCAAAGAGCTTCCTCGTTTATTTTTTTGCTTTTAAGGTTTGGACATTTCTGCATAACATTTAAAAAAATTGACGATGAATGTATTTTAGTTTTTGAGATAAGTTTTGTCAAAAATGTTTTTGGGTTCTGCTGACTGTCCTACGCGTTTCCATTACTTGAAGGAACTTGCCAACCAATCCGAAGATATTTTATAAATTTATTTAGCTTTTTTTTATAAATTTATTTAGCTGATTTTTGAGAAACTTGAGCTTCCTATCTTTAGTGGTATATTTAAAAAATGTATGAACCGAGATAAATTTTTTGAATATATATAGTACATGTGTTCTGGTCAACTCCCTCGAGTAAATTTTTTATAAGCCTTTTTCTCTGGCTTCCTAGTATATACAATCTTCTTAAACCGATATATGTTATTCAGGTTGTCAGGCTGCAACTTTAAGGAAATAATAAGAAAATCCATAATAGGAATTAGAGATAATGTAATTAGTACTAATATAGAAGGTTAAGTTTTCGTGCATCGCAGATTAGTATTGTGCAATCTTCAAGAGGCTTATGCCATTTTTAAAGAGCAGTTTCCCGAAATAAAAATTGGGTTTTCCATGTTCGCGAGTAACCGTACGCAAACTGTGATTGTATGCATCTACCATCAAAATGTAAAGTTGATTTATAAAACCATTTCAGACAAAAAATACTTCCACTTGATATCAACTCATATCATGATTTATTTCTTAAAATAATGTTCAATAATCCCAATGAAAAATGTTGATTTTTTAAGCATTTTGAAAAAGGTCAATTTTTTGGACCACCCTAACGCAGAAACGGCTTTCTTAATAAAAAAAAATAACCGGCCGAACATTTTACGGCAAAAAACAAAACTACCAATTATTATGAAATTCAGAGAGACCGTATATTTTTTTCTGTGGAATTGCTGTATAGAAGATAGATAGATATACTATTGCTCTAGCTTCCCAATGGGTAAATAAAATTTCCATCTCACTTCTAGGGGGATTCATTAAAGGAAATAAATACTTTCAAAACATGAGATTCACTATCTAAAACATCTTGCAAGTAATCGAATCTCCTCAAATCAACTTTTGGGGGGTGAAATAATTTTGATCAAGACTCTGGCCCTCCGAAAACACTGTGCTTTCCCGGTGAGAAAATAATCATAAAGTGGGAAAATTATCATCGGAGTTTTCTCCGTTCAGAGAATGAAAAACTTGACAACTAAGATTTCGGTAAAACCCAAAACTAGACCACCGGCACGACTTCTGGTGGCGAGGGAATCATCTAATCCTTGGTCAGTGGCATGAGGCGTTCGAGGCTCACCCGCTCCAAGTTCTCTGTGGGAATGTGCGAGCAGCGTCAGCCAGGCCAGGACGGACGGAAACCACGAAATGCGATGCTGCATGAAACTGTGCGGAAGACCGCAATTCGATTGAGTCCCTCCGGAGGAAAGATGGGAAGCAAACTGACTGCCACTCGGTGCTAGTCAGAAGTGAGCAGGATCATGATGCGGTTCGATTTCGGTTCAATTATGGAAAGTTTTATCCGGTTTTTGGGTCGTCCTGTAAGTTGGGAAAGCGTTGCTTTGTCAGCGTTCAAACGTTCATTTTTGTGAATGGAAATAATTCGCCAATTTGAAATCGTCACCGCGAACAAGGATGCCACCGAGTAGGAGTCATTCAAAACTGTCGGCTCATCTGACACAATCAGCAATCGAACGATATCGAAGTGGCATCTCGTCGTACAAACAATTGCTACCCAAAGGTTAAATCGTAGAACAACGTTCATTAGGTATGTTGATCACATCGAACGGTTTAATGTCGGATTGGTACTACACAATATACACACTCTGTGGCTGCACTATGCACAAGCCGTCGACGGTGCACTCACTCATTACTGCTGTAGCAAATAGTTTGCTAATTGTTATCATTCATTCGTTGTTGGAAATCGATGGTACAGGGGTTGCCTGAATTTTGCGACGGAAGGAAATGTTGATAGCTGTAAACAGCGGTCAACTTTGTTCAGTGAGCCTTGTAGAACGTTTCTTGATAATTAAAATAGCTTTGGGCTGTACCGAAACTAGAATTGCTGTTGTGATGAATACGATGGTAACGGTTCAGCATTGATTGATTTCAAATACATTTTTTTGTATAAGCAAGGACTCCATGGTAACCAATAAACAACTGTTTATACAAGTAGCTCATCGACTGTTCTGGACCACTTTTTCGCATCTAGCGATGAGGTACCCACGGATTGCCATTAAGGATCGGTCCAAACAGATTCTTAAGCATTGCTGAAAGTGTCTTGTATGCCCAATGAATATCCTCCATCACACTTTGTGAGAGGCCCCAGCATCCTTTATGTTGGTCTTAATTGGTTCAAAGTGGCTCCTAAGCGTTTTCAAAAATCTTGTTTTTCCAATGGAATAAACCACCATCACACTTCGTGACTGTCCCCTGCAGCATCCTTTCATTTGTGATTTAAAACGGCCCAAATCGGCTACCAAATATTATTAAAATAAGCTTGTTTTTTTTTCAATCAAACTAGTACCATCACCATCTACGAATGTCACAACAGCTTTCTTTCTGTTGAGTTAAATTGTTCCAAGGGTCAATGAGCGTTTATCAAAAACCTTGGAAATGGTAATCTTCCGTCACATTTTGCAAGAGACTTCATCAGTCCTTGTCTTCCCATTGAAAACCTATCATCACACTTTGTGAGTGGCTCTTATAGCATCCTTACTGTTGGTTTAAATCGGTACTAATATTTAAATATGTATTTGAGCATCTCCTTAAAACGAACTGAATGGAGAATCACGAATCACGTTGAATCACGCTCGTGTTCATGCTCTGCTTTCTACAGGGATCATATATATGCATTCTTCAGCATAAAGCTTCTTCTAGAAAGTTCTGCATGCAATCTTCCGTTAGGTGGATATCTTCTATCAGAAACAGTTCTTCAGCAATTTTCTAACAAGAATCAGCAATCTTCCTGATGCCTTCTGCCAGAAAGCCATCAACAATAAATCTTTTATTTTTCAGGAGTTTTCGCTTGAAAATCTTCCATTGCTAGGAACCTTATCAACCTTCCGTAAATAGTACTGCGCTCACGAATGTTCCATTAGAAATTTTCCGAATTTTCCGAAATCCTTCGTCAGAAATTTTTATTTAGAATCTTTAACCATGAATTCGTTCGTTAGGAATCTTAAAAACTCTTCTTCCAAAGAAGAAAATTTTTTCGTTGGAAATTTAAATGTACGAATTTTACGTCGGTAAAACTGTGTGTAACATTCAACTAACAGCCTCTCCGTACTTATATATTGACTCTAAAGAACTTTCCATTAGGGGCTACCCGAGTAGCAAACTTGTTATCATTTGGTTGAGATAACATAAATATGACTTATTAAGTTATAATCGACTTACTACAAGTAATTATGATCGTAGTGTGCTACTTGGGTATTCATAAACCACGCACACTTTTCTGGGAGGAGGAGGAGGGGCTTCAAAAAATGTAAGGAGAAAAGTCACCGAGGAGGGAGGGGGGGTCTGAGATTTTCAAGAATGAGTCTACGTGGTTTATGAACAGGTCCTTAGAAATTTTTCGTTTTTTGTCTTTCGTCGGGAGTCTTCTGTCCGAGATTTGACGCCAGGAATATTCAATCAAGATTCTTGCCTCAAGAAACTTCTGCCAGAAACATTCTACCAAGAATCTTTTTCATCAGGAATATACCATCACATGTCTAGAATCTTCCGCCAAGAGTTTTCTGTAAAATATCTTCCTTATAAAATATTTCATCAAAATGAATTTGCCAACCGGAATAATCCTTCAGAAACATTCATTTAACAATCTTTCGTCGGGAATCTCATAAATCTCGCTTAAGGAATCTTCAGGCGGGAATTTTCAGGCGGAAAAAAATATTATCAAACTTGCTGGTATATCTTCAGAGAAGTCCTAGAAACTTCTGAAACGCTCACAAAAAAAAATGAGAAGTTCTGTTGAGTTTCGGGAATGTCCGAACCACCGAAATAAATTCTGAGAAGTTTATAAGCTGATAGTACTTCTTATAATCGCCAAAAACAAATGTGAAAAGCTTCATCGCCGTTTGAGAAGCTTCTGGAAGTTTCATGATACGCATCGAAGATTTACTGAACAATCGGAATACAGATATTATTCACTGAAATTTGTTTTTTTTTAGAAAATTAAGGAACACACGTGAACTTAGTTTTATTTAGAAGTCATAATTTCATCCAAAGCTTCACGAGTTTCTTAGGAATTCTGGGTAGCCTATAAGAAGTTTCAATGAACTTCTCAGCAGACAACTACTATGAAATTTCCGTAAACTTCTGAAATGTTCAGGAATGTTCTGAGAAACAACTGAGAGCTTCAGTAAATTTATGGAAACTTCCTACGATTTCATCTGACAAGTTTTTTTTTTTTTCAATTTACTTATAACTTCTGAGAAGTTTCGAAAAACATCTGGGAAATTCTGAAAATCGTCAAAAAACGATAGATTTTCCAAAAGATTGTGCAGGTATTATCTGTCAAATTCATAGATCTTCTTTAGCCTTTGAAATGCATCAACATTGTTTCAGAATTTGCTCAATATTCTGATTAGTTATGAGACTTTTTGGACTTGAGAAATTTCATTGGACTTGTCTGATATTTCAAATTTGTTAGGGCATCTCAAGCAAAATCTATGTTTTTTTCATGATTCTATAGCATTCTGCATTGATCCTAAGCTCTTGATTGGGCATAATTAAGAAAATCAGGATCGCTTCCGAGTGGTTTCACAAAATGAGAGAACTCCCGAAAAGCCTTAGAAATTTTTCAAAATGCATTAGTAAATTATATTGGAAATCTTCCGAGAAGATTTTCAAGCCTTTTGTAAAACTTTTCAAGAAGCTCTTTCATCTATCTGAAATATTCAAAATAATTGATGAAAAGCTTTTAAAATATTGTTAGCTGTTCATAGAGCTTCTTGAGACTTCATGAATTTCTCAGTAGATTTCATTTCTAAGAGTGTCTGAGTAGCTCACTAAAGTCGCGTTAAATTTAGAGTTGTTCGTTGAAAATTAAACAATTTTTTGGAGAAATTTGGTGAGATTTACTTCTTTTTACACCAGTATTATGCTAAATTTCTTATGAGATAAAATTTAAATGATTTTTTAGATCTCTCGTTAATGTAAGAAAAACTTCTTGAAACGTCCTTTAACTTCTGATAAGTTTCAGGGATTATTAAAAAATCAAGAGTTTCTGAGTAGTTCCAAGTTTTTCTGGCAAAGTATCCGAGTTTTTAAACCTATTAAGTTTTGTTACACTTATCCGACATTTCGGAATTTTTAAAGACTCAGATATCCTTTAAGGATATCTGACAAACTTTAATGCCAATGTGGAGAACTTTTGAATTTTCAAATGCCTAGAATAAAAACTCTTCCATAGCATATAAAGAAGACTGTTGAGAAAATTTAACTTCTTAAGAATTTTTGAGAAACTCCAAGGAAGAATGGTTAGTTCGGAACAATCGTCATAGTTTCAACAGTGTTTAAGAATTGGCTTCAAAAGAGTTTAAGAACATGGCTTCCTAAGATGATCTTTTTTTTTCGAAAAAGCTTTGATGCCTACCGTAAGTTCTCCAATTTTAAGAAGATTTTCTAAAAATTACTTACTCTTTCTGAGGATCTCTAAAATCTTACGAAGATTTTTTACTTCTTAAAGCATTTCAGATAACTTTTGTGAAATCTCTGTGAACTTTTAAATTGATTTGAGTAACTTGAAAATCGAAAATCTTCTTTGTAGTTTCGAAAATCGTATGGCGTAAATCTCAATGATCTTCTCAGATGTTCCGGAGAAGTTACCAAAAACTTTCGACCTATTATTAAAAACGTGTGGGAAATTTATAACACTTTATAACACTTGTCGTATTCTGGAAAGTTTTAAGATCATAAGTGAAGTTTTGATAGTTTGATAATTTCTGTGAATCAATCGAGTAGAACTAAAATACTGGACAAATATCCTCCAATTTTAGAAAATTAATGAATGAGTTGTTTTAGAAATCTGACTGATAGTCCAGAATTACAAATAATTCTGTACTTTTTATACGAGAATGTTTGAACAAGTCCATGAAACTCTGAGAAGTTTATCATAGCTTCTGATATAAGTTTTGAAGAAGTTCATAAAAGATTCGAGTCCTTCTAAAGACGTCTAAGGATCCGTGAAATGTTGAGTAAGTCCAAGAACTTCTATAATGCACCAGGGACACGCAAGGCAAAGATACAAGTTGGTTTTAGCATAAAACTTCAACACAGTTATACAGTTATGAAGCTGCTGCACTTTGGTAGGTTTATTTCAAGGGACAGAGAGTAGGAATTTAATTACTTTATGTTCTGGAAAAAAACCGTATAAATTTCATGATAACTAGCGCTATGATTCCATGGAATTCCAAACAACATGGTTCACCCTTCGACTGACCTTTTGAACAACTTTGCCGAAAACTATCACTTTATATCTTATCAGAATCACGCGATAAACAACTTGCAAATGTTTAATTTTGCTTACTAGCGCCACGTAGCGGGGGAATTTCGAACAGAACGGTCCATCTTTTGAATGCCCTTGACCTTCTGAACAACTTTGCAGATATTAAGGGTCTCGAGATATACCATCATGAATTGCATTAGCCCCACATATTCCTTACAAATTCATTACGGTCCTATTTTTCATTCTGGCTCTGGGGCCCTCGCTCACCTCTTGGACCTTGTTCGGCTATCCATTCCACTGTTCTAAGAGTTTTTCATTACAAAAAACTTATTATCGTATCGTGATTTTTTACACGGATCTTAGAATTAGCACGTTTTTTTTAACACGGATTCCGGAATCAACGCGATTTTATTTTACATATTTTTTTTACACGGTATGTATTGTTCGTGTAAAACAACCTGTGTATTCGCCCAAAAAAACTTCAGATAACTTCGGAGACATTTCTACGATTATTTAAAAAAAATCCTGTGGACCTTATGAGAACGTTCAAAAATTATGTGCGGAGTTTCTATAAATGTATAGTTAGATCCGAAAACTCGATTGCCGTCCATAACACAGAGCAGCAAGCTGAGAAGATCTTGTTTTATATTTTCTGTTAACCATTGCGAGTAATAAATGCTTCCAAACTTTAAAGGAATCTTTTCTACACTTCGCGAACGTTTAAGCCGCTTCTGAACTTTTCAGAAGTCTATCTTAAATTATGGTCAATTTCTAAGAAGTTAAGAGGTCATTTTAATACTTTTGACCTGTTGAAGAATCGAACTCCAGGCCTCTTCTACCAGAAAAGACCAGCTCGTCTTGAATATTTATTCAAAAGTCCTTCTATAGTTGAAGTTTGTTCAAACAAATTTCCATCCGGAGGTATGAGTTTGTTTGAAAATCTCTCAGAACATCTAAGAAGCATCTTGAATTTTGGAATACCCGGGAATGTTCCAGGAGGGGCTCAAAGGTTATTTTAGACATTTTGGAGAATTTAATAGATATTAACAGAATGGCCAAGTATTTCTTGTGATTTCTGGGTAGTTTAGTATCAGTTTCAAAAAATCCTTATATTTTCAAGATCAACTGATTAAATTTTAAAAATACTAAAACCAACAAATTCTCAGGACAAATAGAGTAGATCAAATTTTGGAAAAAAAAGATAAAAGAAAACATAATGAGAACTCCGGATATCTTCTTAAGAACCTCTATGAGGTATTCTGGTCTATTGCTGAAAAAAATTAAACTTCAAAATACATAAGGAGAAGTCACGATATCTTCTCAAATATTTTGGAGTCCGATGAGATATGATGGATTATTTTCGGGAAGAAAATTGAAGACCTATAGGTGTTTTCCCGACTTTTCCGAAAAAAAACTGTTAAATTACGAAGGATCTGTTCAGTAGAGTTGACATATTTCCTGTGAAGCTACGCTGGTTGATCGAATGATTTTCCTTGACTCGACTTATTCAGCTCACGAAAAGCTAACAGGCCTTAGGCTTAGCCTGGAAGTGGAATGTCTTTGAGTTTGTATGGAGTTTTTCTGTTTTGAAAAATATCTCTGATCACGTCTTCCTTTGAAAGGGAATAGAAGCCCATGTGATGATGAGCTCGCTATGTAGGGCCAGTGCCGTCCCTTTCGAATGTTCAACATGTTCTTTGAACAGATAGTTATGTTTTAGATTGTTATATGTATTTAAAAGCGGTTGTTCAACTAAATTATTGGAACATTATCTTAAACACCTCACAACCAAAACGTATCCATCTTCCCAAAATCCTATCCAGTTAAAATGCATTTTCCACTTAGAGTTTTGCATCGTTTCCATTCCACGTATTTTCATTCGTTTCAAGATCTGCTGTGCACGTGAACCAACTGAAAAAATGGCAATTTTCTCATGTAAGAATTTACTTTTACACCTGCATTTAGTTGGTTATTCAACATCGATCTATTCTCCAGAGATCACGACCATCAAGAAGCAAAATGAAAGTTTTCGCTCCTTACGTGCGAATACAAATTGACAGTGTTCAATCTTCAATCCTGAAAACAATTTACCACAAGACCAAAAATCAAACCACCCCTGTCAAGCGATTCCCGAGAGACTGAGATTGTATTGTTTAGAACACAAGTGAGCTAATCTCGCTGCCATTGTCAACATCACCGAGATCGGAATGCACACGCCGCTATCCATCCGTCCGTTGGCACTACTTTGATGTCGTCGAAAGCGGAGTGCGTCCTCCAAAAATAAGACACAATGCTCCCACCAACTGCCGATATCGACCTTCGGCTGATCTCTGTTGAAAGGCGATAAGGTAGAATAACATGCACTCCTACTTCCACCGTCTCCCAGGTAACGAACTTCCCCCAAGTGAGATGAGGGGGAATGATTTGCTTTCGCTCTGACAAGCAGGCCATCGAAACGAAACGAAGGTAGGTAGTACTTGCGTTGCTAGAATCCACTTCATTCCGCGCTGAATGCACTCCGGAACAGAACTCCACCCCGGGGCGTACGAGGGTTTGTCGTCGTTGGTCTTGGTGCTGCTGCTGCTGCTGCTACAACAAGATTGTAATTTCCTATGTAAATCCAAAGGCGGACTCCGGTACGGTTTCCTTCATGTGCGGTGGAAAATGTACCAAAGGAACATTAGAAATTACATGCTGTGCGTGGGGTGGGTCCGTGAACCCTTGAGATTTCTGCTCCAGCATCATCAACCATTGAAACAACAGCGGTGGGGCGGGCGGTACGTGGGTGGCTACACAAGATGTTATCGAGGCTGCACGATGAAAATGGGTTTGGCTAGAATGCAGCAGTGCAGTGTTTTGCGGTTGCAGGTGCAATTGAAATTTAGCTAATGCGCTTGATGAGGTAAGCGGCGCTCTTAGTCGCTTAGTTGCACTAACTACCGTGCTTTGTTGAGTGGAATCGGGCTAATTATTGCGATTGCGAGCCGCCGTGAATAGCGCGATCCTGCGAGCTAAGCGGAATGTAAATGGAGTTTTTGGGGCTGGTTGCTGGTGTGGGTGTGGCTGAAGGTATAGATGGCGTGCTATAATGGGTGTTGATCGAGTCTAATCCGCGTTATTGTACGCTGTGTTTGTCTGTTTGTGGCGGCTGTGAGATGTAATGTGCATACATATGGGAGGCTCGTTTCAGAACTATAGTTTATGTGATTAACTACAATGAACGGCTTTATTAGTCAAGCAATATGTTGCAAATGAGGTTCTCTTTAGGTTATGATCATCTGTTTCTCTACCTATAGTGAAATTAGTGGAATTCCCACTCGAATCAGCTGTTTATTTTTGTGCAGTGTACCGGAGAGTGCCCGTACTGTGCCGGAAACATAAATTTGTGCCCTTGTTTGAGTCGTTGTGTTTGAATGTGTGAGCTGTCAAGTACAACACTGTTAGCTTAATCTGCCATATTTACAAATAAAATCATTCCAGTAACTATTTGTAAACAAAAGTTCTCTTAATTATTTTTTTTTTTAATTTTTGCTTTATATTAATAGATTTTATGAAAGTGGTAACTCAAGAGGTTTGAGACAAGTTCGATCGTGACGTCTAACTATAAAATAACTTAATAATAAAATTAACTAAAATATTCTCTTTTGACCGTGTCTAATATATTTTCAGTGAAAACATAGGATTCGATTCCGTTGAACTTTTTCTAATCGACAAAAACTTGCCGGCATAATTTACTGTGCGTTTTCTGTCCACATGGATTATTGTCGAATACCACCTGCCGCTCAATTTTGGTCAACGCAATGGCCCACAAACCGTCGACAATTTCTGTCTTAAAGATTGTATTCGATGAAATTTGGATACACAAAATAGGTCACCAAAACTTTTCCTTGGGCCCAATTCTTTTCAAACTTTTTGGAAATAAAGTACTACTAAATGGTTAAGTTTTGACATAATTGGTTTATTGAACCTCTTCTCCCAACCCAAGTGCCCGCACCTTTGCCTTGACCCCTTTCATCAAATATTGGGCAATGATAGGACCGACATGCTTACTTACTTTTAACCACACTTTCTTTAGTTTAAGTTCATTTTCTATCAGTTTTGGAGTTTTAACGAGCTTTGCCTTCATGATTGCCCAAAAATTTTCAATTGGGCGAAGTTCCGGAGTGTTTGGAGGGTTGACGTCTTTGGACAAAACTACATTATTATCTTTGTACTAGTCTAAGACGGGCCGGGCCAAATCCCAGATGCCAAATCCGGCCAAAACAGTGTCGGGCCATCGTGAGATCTCAAGAAGGGCAGAAGTCGTTTATGGAGGCATTCGTCCTAGTAGATTTGTCCGTTGACGGTCCCAGAGGTGATGAAGGGCAGACTCATTTTGCCACATCCGCAGATCGCTTGCCAGACATGGAATTTTTTGGCGAATTTCGACAGTTTCTTCTTCCGTACACTCTCCGGAACGGCCAACTTAGAGGTGGCGACGTAGTGTTCCTGTTTGGTGTCGGCTTTAATGTAGGTATCATCGTCCATCACAATGCAGCCACTCCCTGTACAGTTTTCTTGCACGAGTTTTGGCCACCGAGTTCTGTTTATCGCTCCGGTTCGGTGCCTTCTGGACCTTGTACACATGTAATCCAGAACGTTTCATTGTTTCCTGCATAAAACAAACGGAAACTTTCGCCTTTTTCTTAAATCCCTGATCGAAATGTTGGGATAACGCTTAAATTGGTTCAATACCATCCTGGCCTTCTCCGGATTTGATGTGCCACGGTTTTTGCCAGTACCATTTTTCCGCTTGGTTGTCTTACGGTCCTTGAACGTTTTGATCACATGAGATACGGTTGAATGGCGATTCCGAGCTGTTTTACGATCCGTCGATGAGAAGCGTTTGGGTTTTCGAAGTGAGTGCCCAAAATTTGTTGGCGCACTATTTCTTCATTCGAAGCCATCACTGAAATCACTCGACAAATTTTCACGAAACTCATTACACAATCGACACAACACAATGAAATACATTCAGTTAAAATTTCAATATTTTTTACCTACACGCTAAAAAGTTACGAACAATTGCGTGTGCCCAAATTTCATCGAATACAGTCTTTACTATCTCCATCGACGATCATCCTGGTCCATTCTTTCGGGCGTAACTGATTTCGGTAGAAAAGTTGGAAGAAGATCTCGGTAAACGAAAAAAACGTAACTGTTCTCGCACGATGGACCGGCTTCCTCTTTAGTCAGCAATGTCAACAAGCTCCAGCGATGTCCGGCACCCGGTTTTCATAGATATTTCAGGAATAGATGTAATGCCCTTGTTGTAATAGGAGTCCTGGTCCACAGAAGGGCTCATTTGCGTATTCCCTGGGGTTTTTACAGGTGCCATACCAGCAACTTCCGACTCCACCATTTTCGCTTGCTCCTTTTTGCCGCCAGTATTACTGTCGCGCTGGTCAGTCCTGCCTTGCTTCACCCGACGTAGTTTGGCAGTGCGATACATGTAGTTGATCCTGAATTCCCACCTTATCACCTTCTGCATGGACTCATCGTTTATCATGAGGACCAGTTCGACGTCGTTCCCATTGGGGATAGTCCTCTGAAGAACTCTCCAAGAGTCCGTACTCAGGTCGTTCTGGGTCTCTATGAATGCCATTATCTCCTCATTGGATTTCTTGGCGCTTTTTGGCAGATAGGCTACCATGATTTCTGATCTAGGAATATCCTTTTCGTCATCCGCTGAGAGTTCTCCCTCGCACACTTGTATGCTGGGAGTTATTTTCTTTAACCAGTCCGCTGTGGCATTGTCATGGCAGTTGATTATCAGGATGCCTGTTTTTACTGTGCAGCCTCTGAAGATCGGGTTTACTGCTGCTCCCCGCTTCTCAACTATGAGATTGATTATGGTTTCTTGGATCAAAATCAGTTGTTGTGTTGTTAGACATGTCGTTGAGTAGTCCTTTGGAATTATTCCTATCTGTACTTGGCTCAAAACTTCCGTGTAAAGCGATTTTTGAGTAGTGGGGTGCGACTCTTTCACCATATTCCCGGACTTTCGGTTTCCTGGGTTGAGTACGCTCACCTCCGCTTTCCGGGGCCTTTGTCCCCCTTTCTTTGTCGATCCTACCATGGTATCCAGCCTTCTAGAGCTTATCCTGGATATTTATATTCCCGGATCCTTGGTTGTCTCTTTGTAGCCGGCTGTTCATCGAAGTAACGTTGGAAGGCTTACTGCCAGCCTTGTGTAGCCCGTCGGCATGAATGTCTCCTTCATTTTCTGTGGATGTGGTTTACTTTCCCCACTAGATAGATCATCTCTGGACCTTTTCGCTGATTCTGGCTGCGAAGTCTCACTTGGTTTTTGAACAAGGCGATAGGCTTCATCCTTACCGTAGCCTTGATCCAACAGCTTTTTAGACGTTTTTTTTCCGGCTCCACTCAGCTTAACCCGGTCTGGGTTCTGAGGCTCGCATGGTTTAACCGCAGCTGATTTGATAGTGACGTTGACTCCATCGTCCTTGCCACTATCTTCCATCACGGAGTTTTTTTATGTGTCCAGGTTGATTGATGGACAGGTGGAATACTTTCCAGTGGTTTGCTATCTAACTGGGCTTCGATTTGCTCCAGAGAGTCTCCGTGGTCTGTGTCCATCTTTTCCGGCTAAGAGGCAGTCGGTACCTTTTGTTCCGTTTATATTGCTGTTGCTCATTTGAATTTCACGATTAGCACGGGAAGTAAAGGTCGACTGCGTCAGAGCCCTGCATTAGCGCAGCAAGGGATCCGATACTGTGGGGTGTGCCCTGGTTCCTCACAGGTTGCGTTCGCGACTGAGTTGTTGTTTCACCCGCCAGCCATGCATCCATAGGCACGGGTCACATTACACCGTAGATTCTGGGTTAGATCGTATTAGGCATTCGTGTGGCAACGGTTATCGCCACATAAAGGGTGTTTCGATCAAAATTTGACGCTTTTAGTTTCATCGTACATTAAAAAAAAATTCACACCCCTCATTTTGAAGATGTGTGCGTGTAGCATCACGTCTCTTTTTTTTTATTTAAATAAAAAGAAGTGTGCCTAAATATGAACCTTGGGGTACCGCCGAGGTGACTGTATATATTTCTTGGAAGAAATTTGCAAGATGGCTTGCATATTTCAGAAGGATTTTCACCTACAATTCCGTCAAAATGCATTCGTGAGGGCAAATTTCTACTTTTCAATTTCGTTTTTACATGATTGAAGATGTTCTTGGGGCATTACTTGACTTCGGTGTCGACTTTACGATTATATTCTTCATGTGCAGAATTAATGGCTGTGTTCAGTTAGTTGCATATTTCATGATAATTTTGCAAATTTGTGCTAGTGTTTTGCTTTTTATATAATTTGTGTGCTTTTTGCTTTTTGTTCCTTAAATTTTTCAATTGTGGATTGAACCACTTTGGTAATTTTTTTTCGCCTTCTTTTTATTGGCACAATTTCTGAAATAAGGCACTGAATAATTGAATGAAATTTGCTTACTTCCGTGTCGACATTTCCTTCGATACTTATTATGTTCAGCCAAATTATTGTAAATAGTCTACGTTTTGCTTCTTCGTAATTTGTTTTATGATATTCCGACACCTCTTCAAATTTCCAGTCGCTGGGGAATGAAGTGTTATGTAAAGGGTGTACGGAATCAAATTGCGACACACACAAATATTCGACAAAATTCTCCCGTTCAAACAATCATTTTCAAACTTTGCGGGAGTAAAATAAAACATGTTATGAATATTTTTCCATGTTTGTTTTATTTAATTTCAATTACATATTCAAATGCACGAATCTTGTTCTTTATACTACTCATAAGGTCCTATACAACATTTGGACCAACTTTTTTTTGCGTGGCAATCCAGTTTTTCTTCATATCTTCCTCCGATTTCACTTCCTTAGGATGCTTCCGAAGTGCCTGCTTCATGATGGCCCAGTATTTTTTAATTGGCCGCACTCTATAATAAAGAAACAAAAAAAATGGCCGCAGTTCCGGTGCGTTCGGGGGGTTGAGATACCTCGGCATGAAATTGACCTCCTTAGCCTTGTACCACTCCAAAACCTCTTGGAACGAGGCTAAATCTGGCCAGAAAATCGTAGGACCATCGTGTGACCTCAGAAGAGGAAGTAGACGCTTTTGGAGGCATTTCTTTAGGTACACCTGCCCATTGACCGTTCCAATTGTAACGAATGGGGTGCTCCGCTTTCCACACGAGCAAATTGCTTGCCAAATCATATATCTTTTTGGCAAACTTTGACATCTTCTGCTTTCTAACGTCCTCAGGGACATCGAATTTATGATGAGCAATGAAAAACTGGAGGCCCGGAAGCTGCCGGAAGTCTGCTTTTACATACGTCTCATCATCCATAACGAGGCAACGACGTTTCGTCAACATCTGGGTGTAGAGCTTCCGTGCACTTGTTTTACCTACCGTATTCTGCCGTTCATCGCGATTAAACGCCTTTTGGACTTTGTACGTGTGTAGTCTTTCACGTTTTTTTCTCATCTTGTACGAAAGTTTTGGTTAGATTCAGTTTCTTCGCCACATCTCGAACTGAAGTGTTGGTATTCCTCTTGAAAGCTTGAACTACCTGCTTGTGATTCATAACACTATATAGAGATCCATTATTGCCACTTTATTCTTTCCGATCGATGGTCAAACGTTCGTGGTACCGTTTTAAAACACGAGATACCGTAGAATGTACCATTCCCAGCTTCCGCCTGATGGCACGATGAGAAAGATATTGATTTTCGAGGTACGTGCGCAAAATATCTGCTATTCATCCGACTCCATCTTCGCAACGATTGCACATCTGCTAATGAAAATAACACAGCGTAAACAAATACACTTTGAACTAATTCCACTCAAAATTTTAATAGAAAATACCCAACGAGTAAAAAGTTACAGCCATTTCAAAGAGGTGCAATTTGATTCCGTACAACCTTTATGAAGATTGCTGTGTGAAACACTACATCTTTCCATTAAGGTGACTATGATGTATACACACAAAAGTCATGCCGAAATACATTAAAGTTATTTCCAAAAATGTCTTCGCTTCTGACGCATTCATCCCAGCTTGTTTCGGTGGCCAAAATAACGTTGAAAGAAGAAGCTAGAAGTTCCTATTGTATTTCTTCCATTTTGGCTGGGCTTTTCATGCGATTGAACTATTGGCAACACACTAACATTTCAGTTGCATTCTGTTCAAATTGCGAAAAAGTTTGTGGAAGTCCGTCATTTGATAAAATTTGAGTATTTCCTTCTGTGCAAGAAGCGTCGTTTAACTTACTATAGAATTTTCTTCTGGAAGTATGGACAAGTTGTCCTTTTCTATTGTCATTGATTGCGTATTTCTTTCTTAATATATAATGAATAGTACAATAGAAGGAATAGAATTGAGTGAAAACCTTTTTAAAATCCGTCAATTTTAATCCGAAATAGACACAAATGATGTCATTCCATAACTAAGTATATAGGGAAGAAAATCTTCTTCCAAAAGCAAGTTCACACCCACAGCACTAGAATCGAGCCCTCGATTGACAGAATAGACCCAATACATGGCGTCGAAGACCCCTCCCTCGTTCCGCGAAATGTTAACAATAGAGAGGAGGCAGTCCCATGCTCCCTATCCAAATCCTTTCACTTGGGTGCCCCGGTGGTCCCTCCCTTTCCCCATTATATATTAGGTACTCGGCAGAACGCGCCCATACCCCTTTCTGAACCGAAGGGCAGGGGCTATGCTGCAAATTATGCTTATGCAGAAATACATTAAAGTTAATTCCAAAAACTTCTGCTAGAAGTTTTTGTGGATTTTCTTTCATTCCGAATGGGCTTTTCATGCGATTTAAATTTTGGCAATACACCAAAATTTCACCATTCTGTTAAAATTACGAAAAAGTTTGTGGAAGTTCGTCATTTGAAGAAATTTTACTATTTTCTTCTGTGCATGAAAATGTACGTTTAAACATTAAAATTTTCTTCTGGAAGTATGGACATAGTGAAAACCGTTTTCAAATCCGTTAATTTAAATCCGAAATAGATCCAAATGATGTCGTTCCCTAACTAAGTGGGCGATGCTTTGTTTTGAAAGCGACGAGGAAAAAATCAATTCAATTCATCAAAGCAACCCACGCTGCTTTGCTAGCTCTTGCTTTAGTTTTCAAAATCTCATAAATCTTCCTTCCTCGCAAAATAACTGATACAGCTATACAACCAAATCTCAGAGCAATCGCAAACAGTTCAATGCGTAAGGATTTCATGCGGAACTCAGCCAGTGCCCGCAGCCACAGTCCGCCCCTCCCTTCCGGTGGTTTCGCACTACCCTTCCATGTGAATATAGCTCAATCTCTCGTTACCCGGAGGTCTCCAGGATTATCAGCGGAGCTCTACCGAAGAAATAGGTTAATTGCTGTGTTTATACCTTTGCCTGGTGCTTCATTCCGGTGCCTCATCCGTTCGGGCTCATGGTGGAAACAGTGGCCTAGCCTAGCCTGCTGTATAGCCTTGGCTTCGTTTCTCACTTCTTCCTTTCCGCCTGTGAGCAGGAAGTGGCGCCGCGCTGAGAGCTCTTCGAAAGTAGCTCGACTCGAATCAATATTTATGTAGAGCGCCGCCGACGGGTGAAACCACTACTGACTGCCGGTTCTCTGGTAAGACGTCTGGAAGGTCACCGGCAATGTCTAGCTGGAATGTTTGCCGGAAAAACCACTTGCCACGCCGTTTCTTGGTTTCCCAACGGCACTCGTCGAAATTTCCGCTTGCGGCTGGCGATAAAGGTGTGACTAATTGACAAGGCTGTGCAAACTTTCAACGAGACCGACCGACCCGGCATTGCAATCCAATCGCGAAGGGTGTCCTATTTTCTCCTTACCAAATTAATGAAGATAAATTATAAAAGGAAGTTTAATCGGGTGGAGTGCCTCGGCGGTGCACTTGAAACAATGCAAATTGCAACATATCCATACATGAATAAAGATGAGATAGTTTAATTAACGGTCTTGACTGTCCTTAGTTGTTCTATCCACTTTCCCATAATCTACATACCTATATATATATATATATATTTGAAAACTATGAACTTTGATTGATTGTTTGCACGTTCCTGTGATGACGAGGTCAAAATGGACTGCAAAGTGATTAATTACTTCTGCCAGTGGCTTTTTGCTGCCGCGGCGAGTGCGAAACGCAATTAACACGCCCCAGAGCCGACATGATTAGGTGTAGAGGTTGGCCTCCCTGCTCCTCCATGAAGGGAAACCGTCGGCGATGATTGTCACTTGGATTGTGTTTAATTAACTACACGATAAAAAAAGAAATGATGCCCCGGGTGCTGTGGACAAACAGAACCGACGATTGACAAAATTAATTACCATCACACAGCTGGATGCTGTACATGTGTATAGAGGGCTATAGTTCGCTCCATTGACCCAGTTTCGGGCAGCAGTGTTTGGGTGAATTGTTGGATTGGTGAAGTTTTTAGACGCTCTCGTGGAAAGTTTCGACTTCAGGATGCTGGAAAACAATCATTAATCAACGGGGGATTGCAGTTTAATCGACTGTTAGTAGCTTTGGTTGGAGGCAATGATGATTCGTGTTTCAGTAAATGATGACTGTTTGAACAAATTTTGTCGAGTTATTTATGATCTGGATGGAAAGCAGGGATGCCATATTCACAGACATGTCTGTAAATTTGCAGACTTTTCATTTTTAAGGCAGACTTTTTTAACGATGCAGACATTTAGCAGACATTTTATTTATGTTATAGTTGATACGGTAAGAAGCTTTGTTGAAATATTTTAAAATATCGTAGGAATCATTTAAAGTAGAAATCCTTGAAAAAACGAAAGCGGTCAATTGGCCGACACAATGGGCCCAGAGATAAATATTGTATAGGCCCTTTCCGTGGGTAACATGGAGTCCCTACTTATGGTAGTGTTCAATCCCACGCGTGTTCAAACCCCTGTCAAAGCGTTTGTAATATTGGTCTTTTCCCATTAAGTCACAACGAAAATCAAGGTTCACAACAATACAAATCATATTTGAGAAATTTAGAGACTTCCTCAAAAGAAAAAAACTTCTATGGTCAGGTAGAAACTTCTCAGAAGTATTGGGAGCAAGCAATTCATGCAAGAAGAACCTTCAAAAATTCATTACCGAAGCTCAAGATTATACTTACCAGAATTTCAAGACAGAACTTCCCCAAGAATCAGCAGAAGATTTATCAGATCTTCAGGAAGAAGTGTAGGGGAGAGGACTTCTCTAATGTTTGGAATTTTTCCGAGGTTTTTGAGTTCTTCCCAGAAATTCAAGATTGAACTTCCCAGAAGCTCAAAAGAAAAAAAAATCCCCAAATTTCAGACGGGAACCAGTAAAGGCACTACCGATAATTTCTCAAAAAATCAGGAAAAAAATCCTCAGGACGATGCGTCATACAGGGCTGGTAGCAGGTCACTTTTTAGTAACTTGGTCACTATTTTGAGTCTAGTCACTAAAAAGTCAATAGTTGCATCCAAAAGTCACTAAGGTCACTATTTTCCGGAAAATGGTCTCTAAAGTCACTATTTTCGTACCTTTTGTACAATAGTCAACCAAATTAAGCGATCTGGCCACACTACATAATGTCGAGAAATATACACCAAGAAACTAGATGCCCTGACAAACTCTGTCCCGCCTGAATGTCCTGGAAGACCAACTTATATTGCGGGTATTCTATGCCAAACAAACTAACTTAACTTTGTATAGCCCATAAAGCTATGGTTACAATTGAAGACCTTAAGCTTTGAAGGACAGTTTAAATAACCTGAAACTAACAAGGTTATCCTAGTACATCTGTGGACGTTTCAGAATATTACTTAAATATGTACGAATACTTATCGTAGCTTTATATAGCCCAGAAGGCTACGGTTACTACCGTGTATCTTAAGTTCTGAGCTCAAGGTCAGTTTTTATGCCCCTGAACATCCCAGGATAATCTGATAAAGACTGGTGAGCTTTCAGAAGCTTCACTGAATGTGTTTGAATGCATATCGTAACCTTTCATAGATTATAAAGCTAACTTTACGACTATATATCCTAAATTCTGAACTCAAGGGCAGTTTTGCTGACCTAGAACATCCAAAGATATTTTGTTATGGTTATTGGTCGACCTTCAAAAAACTTACTTAATTTGGTCAAATATATATTGTTACTTTGTTTAGTCCAAAAAGATGTAGATTTTAAGCTACAATTCCAAATTAAAAATCTACTGCTGTAGATTTTATGTTTTGAATTCCAGGAAAGTTTGGATAACCTAGAACATCCGAAGATTATCTCATAATGTCTGTTGCTCTTCCAAATTACTCAATGCATATGTTTCAATGCACATCGTAGCTTCCCTTAGAATTGAAGGTCCTATGTTCTGATCTCAAGGATAGTTTGGATAACTTGGAATTTGCCACACTTCATAATGTGTTTTGACTTTAAGAATATTAATTGAATATGTTTGAATAACTTTGAATTGCTTAAAATTTACTGTCACAACTGTGAATCTTAAGTTATATGCCAAGGCAGTTTGGATAACCTAGACCATTCCAAGATTATCTTCTTGTGTATTTTTACGTTTGAAAATATTCACTGAATACACTTGAATAGGTGACGTACCTTTGTATAGCCAAAAAAAAAACTACTGTCACTATCGTAGATTTCAAGGTTTGAACTCCAGGACGGTTTGGATTACCTAGAGGATCTCAAAGTTATAAAATAATGACTGTTGACCTTCCAAAAGGTTCATTGGATATGTTTGAATACATATGGTAATCATATACAGCTCAAAAAACTACTGTTATAAGTGTAGATCTTGTGTTTTGAACTTAAGGACAGTTAGGAGTTGGCCTTCCACACTGTTCAATCCTTATTGTGAAACACATTTTGTTCCTCTGCACACTCTAAACACCTACTGTTACAACTGTGGATCATATGTTCTGAACTCAAAGACAGTTTGGATGACCTAGATAATCCCCGTCTATCTCATGACTTTTTTTACGTCCGAAAATATTCACTGAATATGGTTGAATACGTAGCGTTACTTCGTATAGCCCAAAAAGCTATAGTTATTACTGTAGATCTTAAGTTCTGAACTCAAGGATAGTTTGGATGACCTAGAACATCATAAAGTTATCAAATAATTATCCAAAAGGTTCATTCAATATGTTTGAATACATATCATAACCTTATATAGCCCGAAAAGCTGCTGTTGCAACTGTAGACCTGAAGTTTAGAACTCAAGTACATTTTGGATGACCAAAAACCTCTCAGAAGGATACAAAAATATATAACGTTCATCAACGAGAATCTAACAGTACGTATTCATTTGTACAATATTCTAAAACAACGCTTTACACTATTAATAAGGCATTTATTTTTTCTTGCTGAACTTCTTCATATTCAGGATGTTCTAGGTCGTCAATTACGTCCTAAACTCATATGCTTTTTATTTTTTTCCAGATAGTTTGATGTAAAACAAATTTGCCCAAGACAGTTTACACTTTTATTCAGTCTGTGTGAACTTGTTAAAATGCTAGGTGCGGACCTTGAGTACAGAGTACAGAATTGAGGAGTATTGGAACCAGTTGTTTAATAAGAAAACGGCTGTAGGTGAGCTTAAATACCCTAAGGTGATTAAAAAGCTTCCCATGGCAACGGCTCAAAAAAGGGATTGAGGTGTTTCAATAGTGCGTATAGATTTGTCTTCGCAAAAACAAGCTGCGGATCAGGGCCGCGAAGAAAAAAAAGTTGCTAGATTACGGGCTTTTTTTTACAAAAAAAAAACAGGGGTGAACAATTAGTTCATTTTGAAAACCTATAAATCAAATGTATAAAAGATTAAAAAAAAATACTAAAATTTGGAAATCACTTTTTAGTCGCTATTTGGTCACTATTTGGTCACCATTTTTATTATTTTAGTCACTAAAGTCACTATTATTTATCCATAAATCCGCTACCAGCCCTGGTCATAGGAGTTGAGGAAAGAACTTCTCTCAAGTTCAGGAAGTAACTTACCACAAGTTACGGAAGAAATTTCTCGAAATGTTAGTTGGAACTTCCTAGAAGTGCTTGGCAGCTTTTCCAAAGCTCAGAGGAGAACATTTTAACATTTTAGAAAAAGGATTTCTCAAAATTCTTTAGAGAGAATAGAATAAAACTTTCCAGGAGCATTGGGGGTAAGGAAATTTCCCTTAAAATTTTAGAGACGGCTTTCCCAATGTTTCCCTCGCAGTTTCGGATGGGACCAATCAAAAGTTTGGAAAGATTAAACTCAAGAAAAAACTTCTCCGAATATCAGGAAAAAACCTACCGGAGAAGGCGCTACCTGTAGGGTCAAGAAGGATTTTTTCAAAAAAATCAGTAAAGAACTCCTCAGAAGTTCACAAGAGGACTTTTCAGAAGTTGCGTAGAGACCAAACGTTTATTTGGAACTACCCAGAAGTGCTAAAGAGCTTCCTTCAAGTTCCGAATCGAACATTCCAGCATTTCAGAATGAAATTTCTCGAAGTTCACGAAATCCCAGAAGTTATGGTAGATACTGTTGATAAAATCAGGAAGAAACTTTCCCGAAGTATAGGGGAAACTTTCTAGTAGTGCAAGCTGGAATTTCTCAGAAATTCAGAAACAAACTTCCCTGAAGTTCAGGAGAGATTATTTCGGCAGTTCAGAAAAGAACTTCTCAGAAGCTCATCTATTCTAATCTAATCTAATCTCACACTAACGCAGCCAATTCTTGAAAGCATCCTGGAAACTGATGGTTTCTTGAATACATAATTTTTCTTGTCATCGGCCAGGCCAACTGCGTTGTATATAGCAGAGGCGTAGCAGAGAGGATTCCAAAAACTAGTGCGATTCCAGAAAATCGCTCTACTATGAATCAAGGGAAGGAAGAAAGCGTGGACCTCCCGTACTAAACGCTTCCATGTAGAGTTAAACAGTGTGATAATTTGTACTTTATCGTTGGGAGCATATATGCTAGAAAGATAAGTTTATGCTCCTTTTGCCTGTGGGTGAACTTTTGGCATTTGAACCAAAAGCCTGGCAATAATTGCCAAGGTTATAGCATCTTATCTATAAAGCGCCGAATCTATAAATATAAAAATAAACTCGAATACTATTCAACCGATCAGCGTGAAAATGTATGGAGGGGTTTTTAGGGCGGGGGAGGTTCTTCCCTGAGAGGGGGGCTCCCCTACAAATAAAACACAAATGTATACATCGAAAATGACAGCCCTTCGACTTAACCTACAAAAAATAATCCGTTTTAGTGTTTTGTATTTTTTTTTACTAATGAAATAAAACAAAATTGAATTCAACTTTATAATTTATGTAACGGAAGTATGACTCTGTTATTCAATGGTTATTGTTGAATCAAAAAAAAGTCTGTTTAATTTATCAAATGAAAACTAAGTTGTGATTTTAAAATACAAAACTGCAGAGAATGATACAGGAAAAAAACTATATAAAATAGTCATTTATGCGAATGCTTCAAGCTCCAGTGTCACTTTAAAAATATGAAACAATAGTGAAAGGTTGCATACAATCCAAGAAATAGATGCAAACATGTTTACATAATCACACAAATAGCGAAAATGACATAACTCGCTTTCTTATAACGTCTTTTCGTTGCAAGAAGTCTAATTTTCTAACAAAAAATTACAGATTTTCATAGGCATTCCCAGACATTTGAAAAAAAAAAAAATATCTGGCATCCCTGATGGAAAGAATTCGACGTGGATTTGACTGGCTTTAAAGGGAAACAACCGAGGGCTGCCAAACGACTTCTTCGAAAACTTCTTATTCAACCACACGAATCTCAGTTTCCTCCCGGAGCACGCAGACACTTTTCCCCACTTAGTCGTTTTAACTTTGCATACTCAGTGCATAGCTCTAAAATTCCATTAAAATTTTAATAATTACACTTCATGACTTCGGCGACGAGGCGGGGCGGGGGAGGTTTCTGCCGAGCTTCCAAAGAGGTTCTAACAATTATGTATAAATTTTACGACTCACTTCTTAGCTCGGTTCTTATTCTTTCTTAGTTTACTTTTCATCCGCTGTCGAGCATCAACCTCAGTTTGGGCAATTTTTTTTTGTGTTGCGTTGCGTTCGTCTTGGAACGCACAGCTTTTGACCGCCGAAGGCAACTTGCAAAACTGAGAAACCTCGCTCGGTCGAACAGGCAACAAAGAAAATGGAGCAACGATGCGAATTCCACGAAAACAATGGGCGACGTTCTTGAACCAAAAAAAAAAAGAACGGAAGAAACGACGATGCTTGCTTGCTCCAAACTTTAGTATTACTCCCACTCCGTCCACCGGCTGCTCCACGCATCATTTTCCAACTCGGCAACAAAAGAGAAATCTGAGGAAGGAAGGAAAGTTTTGTGCTCTCCGGCGTATCTGAACCTTTCCCAGATAGGAACCTACTTACCGACAGTAACAACCACCGACACCGAGGCACGAGCAGCATCCGTAGAGGCAGCACATTTTCAACATTAACATCCGGTGCGCGACTAAACAATGGGGTTGAACGGGGTGGATTCTTTCGGGTTTCGTGTTTTCTTTAAATGTCAAAGAACTCGCCACACAGTGGGTGGAAATGAATGGCGACGATGGTCAAAACTATGCTGCAGCGTTTGATTTCTGGTTTCGAGAATGGTAAAGACATTTTCGGATGATATGCAATTCACGCAGACAATAAGTTATATCTGGAAGGATTGTGTGAGATTACGATCAGTTGGGTTGTTCTGGTGATGAGAAATTCAAGACCGATTGTATCGGTAATAACGGCAATGATGAGGATGATTTGAACTACCATCTAAAGTAGCAAGGCAAATGCCTATAGCACTGGGCTGTTATCATTAAACGATTTGTTCAAAGTTGTACTGTGGTAAATGTTTCATCATGTTCCTGTATGAAGGGCCAAAAACGAACTGTAGGCCCGTGAACAGATTCACTTATGCGCAAACCAAAGTAACAGGGGTCTAAAGAGAAGCTCCTTCCAAAAACACTATTAAAACTGAAGCCCTCTTAATGTAAAAAGTCCCACTAGGTGGAGAAAAGAGCCCGCCCTTTATTCACGAAATGTTAACAATAGGAAGTTGGCAGTCCTACTATTCCTTTCCAAATCGCTTCAATCGGGTGCCCTGATGGCCCCTCCGTTCATCCCATCGCTTGTGTTTGAAACTTTGGCTAGAAGTAAAATTGGTCAGGGGTTGCTGCTTTCTGCTTCAGCCTCCATTTGCTGTAGGGTCCAAAATGCCGTCTCGGTGTTTCTGCTTTTGAAGAGCTGACTTTAGTAGCGATTAGTAATTGGTAACATGATATGCACGTGTGAGATTTTCATGGTGATATTCTCAGAACGGCTTTTCAGAATGGTTCGACAGTTGCATATGAGAGATTATTTCCCGATGATTTCCCACTCCTTCATTCCGTTCCATCACGTTTATTTGGGAATATCGGGGCAATGATCGCATCTTCAAGTGATCATTATAAGCTGTACATTTGATTCAGGCACTGAACGTTGCTGTGACAGCCTATGCACACATGAAATCTGCCGCGACCAAACCGGCAAAACACGCCCATACTACTTTCTGAACCGAAGGGTACGGATTGAATCGGTAAAAACGGTAATAACTGAAATTCATCAGAAATCGAGAATGTTGTTTTCCATAAATTGCCAATTTGATAAACAAAGTATAACTAGCTCATAAAACATTTTACACAACGATGATGACTTTTGACGTTTGACAAATTTGTATACAAAATTAAAATCAATCATCGTGATTTCCCAACACACCTACACTGTGTGCAATATATTCTCATACACTTTTTCCTTGCATTGGTGTCGTGCAACTACTCAACATGCTTCACGTATGTGTTGGTGTAGTTTTGCACTATGTTTATACAAACGCTTTGAGGTTATATCCGATTGTTTTCATTCGGTGTTTATCTTTTACCAGCGATGAAGTAGTTTCGTGCTGTGGTGATAAAAAAGGTTTTGAAAGGTGAGCGCCCCTCAGTGATCGAAAAAGCCCTTTTTCACGGCTAAATTAATAACTCCTAAGGGTTACGTTTCTGAATCATGGTGTCTTCTACAAAGTTGTATTAAAACAAGTTGTCCATCTTGTGATGATAATTTTGAAGTACCAAACTTTTGAACGAAACACAATAGAAGGGTGACGTCAAAAACAAGTTTGTAGGTAAGATAATTGAAAGCAACTTTGCCCAAGACACAATTTTTCTAGCTCTTCATTCGACCATGATAGAGCTACTTTTCTGCTTTAAATCAGGGTGTCTCTAAAACTTGAGTTTTTTTTTATTATAACTTCTTTGTTTCTCATTTTGAGAAAAAGTAATGTTCAAACAAAATATAGAAAACCTTATAGCGCACAACATTGCATTGAATTTTTTTTACACAGGCTACAGGCTGTTAATTCACGACTGGAACCGGTGCGTGTGCACTGTTTCAGTTCAGAGCTATTTTGCTGGTGTAGATTAGGGTGCCCTAAAAAATCAGTTTTTTCATTCTAACTTTTTAGTTTCGATTGTTAGGAAAAAATAATCTTCAGATGAAGTCTAGAGAAAAATATGATGCATGTTTTTGCTGAAAAAAGTATTTGGGTATATCTTATTATTCAAAAGTTAGGGGAAATTTTAACGAAAAACATGTCCTATTTTAAACAGTCCCCGCTTATGTGCCCCAGGAGTACCCGGGCTCATTTATACAGAAAGTTGTTCCTCGATACCCATGGAAACAAGAATTTGATGATTTTCTGGCAAATTCTTGCCTTAATAATCAATAGGTCGAAAAGAAAAAAACGCATATTTTTAGTTAAAATTGCACGTAATTTTCAAATGATAAATTGTGTTAAATTCAATGCCTAAATGTGCGCTATAAGGTTTTCTATATTTTGTTAGAACATTACTTTTTCTCAAAATGAGAAACAAAGAAGTTATAATAAAAAAAAACTCAATTTTTAGAGTCACCCTGATTAAAAGCAGAAAAATAACTCTATCATGGTCGAATGAAGAGCTAGAAAAATTGTGTCTTGGGCAAAGTTGCTCTAAATTATATTACCTACAAACTTGTTTTTGACGTCACCCTTCTATTGTGTTTCGTTCAAAAGTTAGCGGTAAAGTTTGGAACTACAAATTTTATCACCACAAGATGGACAACTTGTTTCAGTACAACTTTGTAGAAGACACCATGATTCGGAAACGGAACCCTCAGGAGTTATTGAATTCCCCGTGAAAAAAGGCTTTTTCGAACACTATGCGCCCGGGCGCTATTTTCAGAAATTTGAAAAACCTCGGAGAAAAGCGTGTACCGAATCATCTGAAGGTACCGTGACAGCTGCTCGTTGGATGACCGGAAGAGATCCGGTCGTACTCGTACGGTGCGGACTGCACGAGTTGTTATAGTGGTCACGGAACGGATTAGACGAAAATCACAGCGCTCTGTACGTTAACTGGCCGCAGATCTGAATGTTTCGAGATCGTCAATGCACAATATAATGACCTCAGACTCCAAGCTTTCAAGAAACCTAAGGCTCACGGAGCTTTGGAACCTTCCCAGCAGAAACGACTCGAAAGAGCAAGTCTGCTCTTGTCGCGGCACGGTGGGGAAGAATTTATCTTTTCCGACGAAAAGTTATTCGTCTTGCAACAATCTCACAATGTCCAGAACGACAGTCAGTGTCAGTCAGCTGCGTCAGTGATGGTTTGGGGAGGAATTTGTAAGCGAAGCAAATTACCACTGGTGTTCTTCGAAAAAGGCTTTAAAGTGAATGCAGTATATTATAAAACGGATGATTTGGATAAAGTTGTCAAGCCATATGTACAAGAGATGTTTGGAGATGATCATTCTGTGTTTAAGCAGGACGGAGTGCCATCGCATACTGCAAATTTCGTTCAGGGCTGGTGCCGAGAAAATTTGACCGATTTTTTGGACAAGAATGAATAGCCTCCCAGTTCACCAGATCTGAATCCCTTGGATTATTTTTTCTCAGAGGTGCAAACTTATACAAGCTTGATGATTTTTTTCATTTCGGTAATTTCCATAACACTATTGTAACATGTTAAAATTCCGTAGCTTAGGCAAGGCATAGGAATACAAAGTTCGATAGAAATTGTATGAAATGACCGTATATGAAAGACAACCTCCTAGCTCAGTCTGGGTAATTGCATCCAGCGATTTAAAAAAAAAAACAGTTAAAACTTTCCCCCGCTCTAAAACCACATGCATTGGTCGTGAAACCTGCTTAGGTGAGAATAACAATCATAACAGAAACTGCTGTATCCATTCTAAACTTTCGAAGGTGCCTCGACGGCCATTCGAGGGTTGGGGCGTAATACAGCATGTCTTCTGGACAAGGATAATTCAAATGTAGGTTCAGCGCCATCCCATTTACTTGCTTTACATGATGAATAGCCTACTCCACTATACTCCTCCGTGGAAAATTTCTCGACTACCTGGGCATAGCGTATTGTACACACAATCATACTTATGCAAAAAATGGTACTTGGCATAGAAAGCTCTCAATTGATAACTATGGAAGTGCATTCAGAACACTAAGCAAACAATAAGCGCTAAAGAAGAAGATAACTTGTGCCATCTCCGTTCTGCTCAATTTGGTCCTGCCACCTCTAGCGTTGTCCAGGTAGCATTTCCAAAAACATCCAACCTTATTAAGTTTTATTAAAGTTTCATGAAAGCCTCTAGAAATCAATTTGGTTCTATTATGGCACCAAGAGGTTTTATTTTTTAGTAAAGTTTATGAAAACCTACATAGCTTGTTTATAGCAATCTTAAAACCTTAATTTCTCAAAATCCTTTAACCGTAAATCGTAAAATACTGTTTTGAAATGCTGTGTCAGGATTCATTCATATTATCTTATTATGAAAAACCATTTTGCCTCCAGTTAAAATTAAACGGCAAATTGGCATTGAGGAAAGTCACCACGACCTCTGTTGTCACTGACGGCCACATAATCCAATGATAGCGGCTTTTACCGGATAGTACCTGATTATAGCAAATAAATAGTATAATTCTGATACTACTTAAGCTGATTGTCAATGCTTTTATCAACAAATTGATTTACAGAAGGTAAATATGCTTCATAAATATAAGCATTGCTCATGAATGGTACCACAACGGTTGCTGTTCACTGTTAATGCACTGGTAGGTGCTCTAAATAAAAGGCCATCTGTGGGAAACAAATTAAAACTTATGTTAGCTTCAATGGGGTTTTAAAATGGCAAAAAAATATAACCAATAGTTTAATAGTTGTCATTACGAAGCTAAATAAGCTTTTTGGAAAAACTTTGCTTCTGCAAGGTTGCAATCGCCGAGATCGGAGTAAGCGTTGCTTTGAGTGCGGTTGATTTTAAATTTTACTGTCACGTATTTTTTTGCGTGTGTAGCCAACGGCTTCCGAGAAAACGGGCTCAGAAGTGTTTGTTTACAAATGTTGATGGGCCCTTTTCTATTGTTGATCCAGAATTAATAGTAGCATCTGTTGTGTGCGTTTCGGAAGTGAGAGAGTCCTGAAAGTGTTTCTATTTAGTAGCCAGAAAAAAGGATGCAACGAATGCAAGAAAGGAGCGTAGTTAGAGTGTCAGTTGGCAGGTATGATCGGGAATCCCCTAAATCTCCAATGTTTATGGCAACCAGAAGAGCAACCAGTTTGCTTTTGGGTGAAATATTTTCATATAGGCGCATTTTTCTCGGAAACGCTGGGAGACAGTGCTTCGAGGTGTTTTAGGGGCCCATTACCTGGAATTCAATTTCTTAGCTCCAGCTGAAATTCCTACGATTACGGTAAAAAATTGGTATATTCTTTGGGATTGTAATTCACGTCAGTATCTATGATTCTTGCTTCACGATTGACCACTTTCTTCGACATTATTTATGGAAACTCACAAATTTTACATGGGAACTCACAACAATGGCATTGCAACGTACTCCGTTTGAGATAATTTTGGAATCTATATAAATAAAAATGAGTTGGGGTTTCCTTTGTCACGATTTAACTCTCGAGCGGAAGGAGCGCTCGGCGTGAAATTTTGTATGCAGGGGTTTTTGGGGCCGGAAAATTGTCTTATGATGGTTTGAGACCCCTCCCTCCACTGAAAAGGGGGGCTCCCATACAAATGAAACACAAATTTCTACACAACTCGAGAACTAATCAAGCAAACGGAACCAAATTTAGCATGTGTGAGTTTTTGAAGGCAAAACAAGTTTTTATGGTAGCTTGAGAACCCTCCCAGTCATAAAAGAGGGGGCTCCCATACAAATAAAACACAATATTCTGCATAACTCGGGAACTAATCAAGCAAACGGAACAAAATTTAGCGTGTGGTGGTTTTTAAAGACGAAAAATGTTTCTATGTTGGTTTGAGACCCCTTCCCATCCTAAAGGGGGGGGGGGGGGGGGGCTCGATACAAATGAAATGCACAATTCTGCATGACTCGAGAACTAATCAAGCAAATGGAACCAAATTTAGTATGTGGTGGTTTTTGAAGACAAAAAATTGTTCTATGTTGATTTGAGACCCCTCTACTTTCTAAAGGGGGGGGGGACATATTCAAATGAAACGCAAATCCTTGCATAACTCGACAACTAATAAGAGAAATGGAACCAAATATCGCATGTGGAGGTTTTTGAAGGAGGGAAATGTTTCTATGGTGATTTGAGACTCTTCCGTCATATGAGGAGGAAGGGGGGGTGCTCTCAAACAAATTGAACTCAAATTTCTGCATAACTCGACAACTAATCAAGCAAATGGAAACAAACTTGGAATGGACGCGTTTTTTAAGGCATGAAATGTTTTTATGGTGGTTCAAAGCCCCTCCTCCCTCTACAAAGGGCGGCTCTCATACAAATGAAACACAACTTTCAACCAAACATGAGAACTATACCCACTGCTTTGCAAATTTGTATTCAGTGGTGTTTGGGTCCGGGAAAACATCTTATGATAGTTCGAGAGCTCTCCCCCCTCTAGAAAGGGTGGGATCCCATGCAAATGAAAAACAAGTTCCTGCATAACTCGAGAACTAATCAAGCAAATGGAACCAAAATTGGTATGCGTGAGTTTTTGAAGGCAAGAAATGTTTTTATGGTAAATTGAGATTTCCCCTCACTCTGAAAAGGGGGGCTACTATACATACGAAACACAAATTTAAACCAAACATGAGAACTATCCCTACTGCTATGCAAATTTGTATGCAGGGGTTTTTGGGTCCGGGAAAGGATCTTATTATAGTTCGACACCCCTCCCGCCTTTAGGAAGGGGGGCTCCCATGCAAATGAAAAACTATTTTCTGCATAACTCAAGAACTAATCAAACAAATGGACCCAAATATGGCATGTGGAGGTTTTGTAGGCAAGAAATGTTTCTACGGTGGATTGAGACTCCCCTACTCTTTGAAAGAAGGGGCTCTCATACAAATTAACCACGAATTTGAGCCAAACATGAGAATTATCCCAACAGGTATGACTATTTTTATGCAGGGAACTTTGGAGTCAGGGAAGGTTCTTATGATGGTTCGAGACCCCTCCCGCATCTGGAAGGGGTGCTCCCATACCAATGAAACACGAATTCCTGCATAACTTGAGAACTAATCAAACAAGTGGAACCAAATTTTAGATGTGGGGGTTTTCTGAACCGAAAAATGTTTCTATGGAGGTTTGAGATTCTTCCCCTCTCTGGAAGGGGTGGGCTCTCATGAAAATTAGACACAAATGTCAACCAAACATGAGAATCATACCTACTATTATAAAAACTTATATGTAGGTGTTGTTGAGGCCAGAGAAGGTTCTTATGATGGTTCGAAGCTCCTTCCCCGCCTGGAAGGGGAGGACTTCCATACAAATGAAACACAAATTTCTGCAAAGCTCGAGTTCTTGGAATTGGAGTTCTTCAAATGGAACCAACTTTGGCATGTGGGGGTTTTTGGGCAGGATTTTTTTCTTAGGTGGTTCAAGACACCGTCCCTCTGGAGAGGGTGAAGGAGGGCTCTAAAACCAATGAAATAGACATTTGAACCAAACATGAGAATTATCCATGCAACTAAAAAAACAAAATGTGTATATCTCGGATAAGAAGTATATTCTGATAGAAGTTTGAACCCCTTATTAGTCAAGAATTGCAAGAGAAAATTACTTACAAACTGATAGGATACGGCTTCGTTTATCTTTGAAATGCTTATACGCAAGCAAAACTGGTAGAAACTACCGGTCCAAGGGTTAAATTAATAACACAAACCTTTATTTTTGCATAAATAACACACACAAACAAACAAAAATATTTTAACCAGATTCATTCAGAACAAAAACCACAAACGCGCCAATTCTATTAATTTTTCATTCATTTAGTCGCATGTGTTGAAAGTCTCACACCGGGTTCAGCTAGTATTTAATAAATGGATGAGATCCTTTCTATAAAACACAAATTAAAAGACACCCGCAAGATAAGAAATTGAACCGTTGTTTTCTGGGTGTTAAGATATGAATTATTGTTCAATTTGGGATGCGGATGGTTACTAGATCCCAAACTGGAGAGTCAATTTGGTTAGGTAATAGCCGTACGAATACGAGAGCTGCTGTGACATTTAAGGATCAGCCACACTCTCATCTTACTGAAACTAATAGAACAAACATTGGCGTTTGTCGTTGGACTCAGTACGGAATCTTCAATCAAAAGTTTTATAATTCGGTTGAGCATACAAAAAACCCACATTTTTCGTGAAATTTTGAGAATCTGCGACCCTGGCACTCTCTATGCGAAGACCATTCCTTAGTCGGTCAGTTAACATATTTTTCTTTAATCGGGCTTTTTGTTTTAAATCGTTATCAAATGGATTGAAAATTATTACTCCAATATAATATTTCTTATGCCGCATAATCTCACTATCATAATATTCACTGCTAAATCTCTACAACGAAACAAATAAGCTATAGATTAAGGATTCATTTGTTCAATTATAATATATTTCTTGCACAGTAAATTTTTAACTGGCAGTCGTAGAACCTATTGATTCAGATAGGGGAAACTAGAAATAAATAATGATACATGAAGTTGTGTATCGAAGTAACACAATGTTGTTGCTCCATCCAAACAATCGCACAAGTACTCCCCCCCCCCCTCCACCCTTTTGCATATTTTCAGACATTCTTCTCTTTTTAGAGGGCGACTAATGGCGCTATAACCATAAGCCATAGGGAGCAAGGACTATAGTTAATGCTAAGGTCCCAATCTTTGGAAGAGAAATGGAGCATCACTAAACCTTCTTAGACAAGATGCTCAAAACGACCATTTTTAAATATATTTTTGTTCTGTACACCAACCATTCTGTTCAACTATTCGCTCCAACTATTCATTGCCCTTTTCCTTTGATATCTATTGAAAGCTACGTAGATTCCCCGTGTATCTATATCGGAGACCGATTTCGGCATTCTTTTAAATAACCTTATCAAATTCAATCAATTTTCAGGAAATTTATGATTAATTTATCGATTACAGCTCTCATCGTGCAAATATTCTCCATAAAAATGCGCATATTATTTGAAGCATGATACGCTGTAAAAAACTCAATTTGTTTGGGATATTTTCTGCTCAATTTGTTTGGGATATTTACTGCTAATTGAATCAGAACAGCAGAGAATCGAACAAAGCAGAAAAACCAACCACGACATCACAGTGAAGTTTGACAGTTTTGGCCATTTGGCCGTATGCTGGTTTTCATGGCAGACAATAGGTTTTATGAAGGTTCGTAAGTGGCCAAAACATCTTTTACTAGAACATTTTCAAAATCCTTATGGTCTTATAAAGGTTGTATAACTTGTACTCACAACCGTCTATAGAGTGTGCCACTTAGTATAAATTTCGGCTTTAAAATAGCATAGAGGAGGTTTTGGTACACACAACAGTTTTGAATTTAGTTTGATCTACAATGCCGGGAGGAGTGCTATACTTACCTAGCGCACACTGGTCCTCTTCGAGCATCGTCCACGTCTCATGCCCGCAAAGAACAACTGGTCTAATCAACGATGTGTATACTTGGCACTTTGTACGGGGTTGAAGTTTTCTAGGACACAAATGTTTGCAAAGTCCATAGTAGGCACGGCTTCAATCGAGTGCACTGGTTAGCCAAACGTTTTGCGGACAATATCCAATTCATTCGCGGAGCTGACCGGATCTATTGAAAATCTTGCCCCGCATGCTTAGACCCGCTCTCCGTACAACACCTTGCAACGCAATGTTGAACAACAAACAGGAAAGTCCATCGCGATATGTTAATCCCCTGTCACTCATATTTACCATATGTTTCACAAAGAGTGCCTCTTCCTTCGTCGAAAATGTTGACTGACCTCCAATGCATTTGCTGTATTTTCCGGAAAGCTTGATGCAGATGGTGCTCCTTGGAATACCAAACCAGATTTTTCATCGCCATGAGGCATGCAGTCATACTCTTCTTGGTGTAATTTTGATACGTCTGCGATTCAGGAATGGTGTTATACCTTACAAGTAGCAAGTTCATCCAATTCCACGTCTGAGTAGGTTTTTTGAGGAGATTTTTCGCAACCTTTGTTGTGGTATTCATGACTCTTACCATTACAACACTAACACAACGACAATGAAAACGTATCATTTTTGGCCCAATGTCACCCCGAATAGCGGTGGTTCTAAATCCGCCAGTTGTATTGAAACAACGTACGAGAAGAATTCATAAAACTTTATTCATAAAGACAAAATTTAGATGGAAAGGAATCATGATACACAAAATATATAAATAAATATATATATAATAAATAAACCAACAAACAAACAACAAACATGACCATTTTACACAAAAATAAAAACCAAATTTTCGTTTTGATTTGCCAATCTCATCATTGAACTTTTTTTTATTGCTGAATAATTTTGGAGAAATAAGAAAACAAACAAAAGCTTTTCACAAATGGAGCAGTTTCGTATACAAAAGTTTTCTAAGAGCAATTTTTCATAGATTTTTAAAACTTTTTTAAAATGTTTACTTATCAATAGGTACATTTTTCTAAAACACTTTGACTTTGAGGTTGTTTTTAGCAATAATGGTCAGAACAAAAAAATAATCCTAAATTCAACAAGTACCGATTCGTAACGTCATTTTCATTATTTAGTCGTGAATCTCCTTCTCGAACAATAAAGTTTTCACAATGCACACAGATAAAAAGAAACATTGAATTTTCTGCGTTATCTAATGCACATAAAGGGAATGCTAGATTTGCGAGAAAATTATAGGATATTTCATGTAAAGTTAAGCCAGATAATGCGTGAATCTAGCCTGTTGTATGAAAGATTGCAAACATTGTTGTATGCAAACATTGTTGTATGCAAACATTGTTGTATGCAAACATTGTTTACGTCTCCTTTGGCTTGGAATTAAACGACGCGAAATTTTACGCGCTTGTTAAAATTAATTATTTTTTTCTGTGCACATAAAATTTCAAACATCTTCAGTTATGACATCTTCACGATAGCGTGAACCACTTTAACCATGGGCTGAAATATTTATTGAGAAACCATTCATTGCACATTTTCCTTAAACCACAAATAAAATATTATGGCGGTGTTGCCAATGTTTCCCACTTGCGAGTTTATGATTTTTTCTGAACATTCTTGAAGAAATAAGAATGCAAACAAATGATTTAAAAAAATAGAGAAGCTTCAAACAAAAAACGTTTTCCAAGAAAGACTTTTATATGGATTTGCAATACCATTTGATATCAATTCATCAGGCACATTCTAGTAACATAGTCCAATTTTTTTTTTTAAATATTTGGATTGAAAATGCTCATAAAAGGATCTTACTAGATGCAACTATTCTCGAGATAATTTGTAAAACAAATCAGAAAAGTGGGTTGTGTTCTGCAAACACGTTTTTTTCGTGTTAGTTAGTCGTGCTTCTTCACCTGTAACCATAAATGTTTTAAAAATTAACCCAAACTCATAAATAGCTTGTACTATGACACTTTATGCAGCCTTATAGAGCAATTTTTCCGTGTGTAACCTAAATTTTTGAAAAATGGTCCAATAAATTAATGTGTTTCTGTGAATATAAGCAATTCATTTGAGAGTTTCTAAAAGAAAACATTTAAAAATCGCCTTTCAAGCATGCCCTACGCTCAATTTCAACGAATTCTATTCAATTTCACAATCTGCCGTGCTCTTCCGGCCCTCTCAATACTTTCCCTTCACATCTTTAGTTCTAGAAGATTCTTTAGTTCTTTATGCAAAAACAAAACAAAATAAGTTGAATGTATCTCAAAATGGTTTTGGAGTCCGAATGATAGTGAAAACTGCTCAACTATAGGCTCCATAGGCTGAACTACACACTGAGAATTAATGGTTCATGCAATGGTCAAAATCCGATTTTTTTAAATTTTGAGTATTTACACCAACAATTGTGATTTTTTTGGAAAACTTGATTTAAGTAATCAATACAAAAAATGTGATTCGAACTAGGTCGATAAGTTGTTCCGTTCTGGAGTTATCGCCGAAAACAAACCGCATAAAAAGAAGCCGTGACCTCAATGTATTCTCAAAAAGTAATCACTTCTACCGAAATTGTTTTCTAAATAATTCGAAAACGGCTGCAAGTTGGAACTGGCTAGATATGATTCTAAAATTGCTTGAAAATTCATATTCTGTTATAAGCATGACCGTATTTCGGGGGGTCGAAGAGGCCACGGTGCCATTCACTTGCTGACTGGTGTATTTTTCTTTACGGTTCATTTAAAAAACAACAATATTGTATAAGAACTTGTTCAATTTTCAAAATAGCATTTGAAACTAAAAAATTCATAGTAGCACACTTGTTGCAAATCAGTCAAAGTAACTTCAGTGTGGCTCATTTAAATCACAATCAAGTAGCTGCAACCGGTTATGACAGTTTTGTGTTGATGATGTTGTTTGAGAAGAAAATAATTTCTCATCACCATGAGGCTCTAAGAGTGAACAGCATTTTTTTTGCTAGAACAAAGTTGTAAAGAGAATGTATTGATAGTTCCGTTAGAGTACGGCAGGTTTGTGAAAATTAAATAGAAGTAATTTTGAAAATGAGCGGAGGGCTTTGTGTGGTAGTATTTCGAAAGTGTGTTGCTTGGAATTGCTTGTTCAACTTTTAATGGTCTCAAATTTGTTGTTTTCTTGTGATTCTTGTTTTCAAGCGATTTCACCTTTAACCGAAGTTTTAACCATTCATCACCGCCGCCTGCGACCACTGTGTTCTCCATTGTGCAGACGGTACTTACGTCGCTGCGCTGATGCTGTTGAGGAGTACCTAATTGTTACGAAACTTTGCTCTTTGTCGTATTTTTCTTCTTTTCCTCGTTCACTTCCTTCGTTTGCTGGTGTTGTTGATCGGATTCATGCTCCTGTTATTTTGAATTTTAATGAGTTGTTTCTTTTCCGCGAAATTGTATAATACTCTTGCAATTAGGTGTATTTCTCCTGCGGAGGACAGAGCGTGAATGTTACAATCCAAATGACATATATGTTTTTCTTAACTTCTATTGTTGAATTTCCTGCAGTATGCTTGTTAATGTAGTTTAGTGTTGAAAAAAAAATACCACCGTAATTTTTGTGCAACCGAAGAAAGAAAAATCGAAGTGAACTAATCCAACGAAACCGTCTCAAAGCGAAAGTTGACTTGGGTGAGTGAGTTGTGTTGAAGTGAACCCACCCGAAGGAAAACCAAATGCCATCGAAGATGAAAAGTGCGATCCAGTCAATTAAATGGAGGCGAAGAGTAAACCGCGCACCGTCGTCGCCGTCGTTCCTCAGCTTCCGCCGGGGCAGTTGTCACCTCTGAAAGGTGCAACAACCGCACCGCCACCAGCGTCGTCAAAGAAAAGAAAACCATCTGCCCTCGCCAACCGTGGTGACCACCAGCAAACGGTCAAGCCGAAGCATACGGTCAAGTTTAAGGAACAGGGCGACCAGGAAATCCTTGTGGTGACCGTCGAACCCCCCTCAGTGTCGTCACCTGCGGTCTCTCCTGGAAGCCCGTCGTCATCGTTGTCGAAGCAGCACTGCCAGCTACCGGCACTTACCACATCGGAATCGTCTGATCGGCCCACCACAGCCGCCCGCGGAACTCCGTATCCGAGTGCAGCTGGTGCAGGTGGAATAAGGCGACAGGAAAAAGTTAAATCAACCGAACAAAGCCGGTGCAAAAGTGCAAAAAAGTCCACCGGAAAGGGAGGGCTGCTCCCGGCGTCTGCGGCGCCGTCCTCCTCCCGCGGACACCAGCGGCTCTCGGAAGGATGCACGACGCTTATGTACGCCTGCCAGCAGGGACTTACCGAGGAAATTGTTAAGGAATTGCGCGAAAAGGTGAGGGCGATTGTGTGTTTTAGTGATTTCTTTTTTTTTCCAGATCTTCGATGACAGAGTGGGATTTCGAGTGGGACGAGTTGGGAACGGAGGAGTATGAATAATGATTATTTTCTTCAGGACTTTTTAATGTTCGTATCTTACCAGCGGGGGCAGACCGCGCTCGGAAATGTCGTTGCGTTTGTCATTTTTCATATTCAAACCAATTCAATCCAAGAGAATTAAATATGGCAGAAATTCTTTAACATTTTCTACTAACAACCATTCTATCAACTTAGAATATTCAGTTTGACATTTGGAAATGGAATCGATTTATGGCTGAACCACCCTCATCTCCATCTGTGTAACCATGTGGTTGCTGAATGACAACTCCCCTTCTCCATACCGTGAAAGAAAGCTGGCAAAAGACCCACCGATCGGTTAAACTGCACTGCATTTAACCCTTTTCGATCTTTCGACCCCCTTTACTTCATAGATACATTGTTAGTACACGGAAAAAAATCCGTGCCCGGATCCGTGAACTGCAGTCATGAATTCGAGAACAAGCAAAAATACACCGTGAACTGAATCACGTAATCATGAACTAAATCACGTTTTTAGGTAAAAATCCTGAAAACGTGAACTAGTTCACGGTCCGTTTTCATTTTCGTGAACGTTTTTGTTTCTGTGTACTATTTTAATCAGTAAAAGTAAATGGGATCATCTGCTCTCAAGTGAGCTGAGAATGAAGACAACCTTAACGGTCAAACCGACCATCTTTGTGAATTCGATTTAGGAAATGACAGCATTCTCCTAATCAGAGCAACCGCTGAGTTTTGAAGTCATTGTTTGGTTTTGTTTAACCGTCGATGGATGTTCATTATCGCCAGTGCTGTTGACCTGGGAGGGAGAAACAGACTCCAAAAATGCGATGGAGCCAGATTCGAGCTGTCACATACTGTCAAGTGAAGCAAAGAGAATAAAATATCAGTCAATGAAAAGTATTGATATTGTATATTCTTGCTTGAAAATTTGAACTTGTTTTTTTTTCGTTTTTTCATTGCCGAAAAGAAAGGAAATTTGCAACTCTATTGAGTATAAGACACTTTTTGCCATAAATTTGAACAATTTCTTTTAATGCCTAGAGCCATTTATTCTTGTGCCAAAGTCATAACTACACGAGAAGAAAATCTGCAAACGTGGCTAAGCGTCTTGTTAAATGTGGCGGTTACTTAATAACTTGTGAGAATAAACTTGAGCTTTTTGATCATGAAATAAATTTCAAACTATAAATTTTAATTAAACAAAAAGAGTTTTATTATGAAAACTACACGCGAAGAAACCTATCGTTAGAGCAAATATATTTAGGTAAATTTAAACGTAAACTTTCGTTTGTTCTGGCCACAAATATGTGTTTAATTTGTTTCAAGAGTATTCTTTTTTAAAATTCGCGTTAAGTCAATGTTTATTTTAAAATTATTTGTATTGAAAATATATGTGAATATTTTTGGATTTGACATAGACACCTGAATAAAAATATGTTCATTTAAAACATACTCTACATTTTTGTCATAACAATGTTTGTACTGTCATGATTGTTATTATTAAAATTAATGATTATTATTATTATAATCGATTCAATTTTACTGTTATGGTATCGATGAATTTGATTGTTATAATCATGATTTATTGACAATTGCAATTATCATGACGATTATGATCGTAATTTTTTTTTTTAAATGATTTTAGTTTTTACTATAATTATTTTGATAATGTTGGACTATATATTTTTATTTGAACATTTTGGAAATTCTAAATGTTAGGATAGTTACAATTGTTTTGATAATTATTATTATTTAGTTGATTTTAATGATTATTTTGAATACAACTCTCTTATGAGTGCGAAAATTCTTTCAGTGACTTCCAAGATAACCATCCACATAATGATTTTGTGTATGATGAATACTAATGTTGTAGTTATGTGATAAATATTATGATTATAATTTTATTGTTATGATCATAATGAATGTCATTGGGCGATTATTTTTAATATGAATATTATTTTATTTTATTAATTATTCTTTTGTAATTATTTTGATTGTGATTATATTTATTTTGATTCCAATAATAACCATGAAAATAAATATTTAAAAAAAAATTGAAAAAAATAAAACAATATTTATAACAAGGTTTAGTTGAATACTTCCATGATAGTAATGATTATTATATTTTTATTATTATGATAAGTATTATAATTCTCTCTATATAAAAATAGATTTCTGTCTGTCTGTCTGTCTGTCTGTCTACGAACCTAGTAGGATATAAAACTACTGAACCGATCAGCGTGAAATTTTGTGAGAAAAAGGTTTTGGGGCCGAGAAAAGGTTCTTATGATGGTTTGAGACCCTTCCCTTCTCTGGAAAGGGGCTCCCATGCAAATGAAGCACAATTCCACCCCTGCATAACTCGAGAACTGATCAAGCAAAGGAACTCAAATTAAGCATGCGGAAGTTTTTGGAGGCAATAAATGTTTATATAGTAGTCAGAGACCCCTCCCTCTCTAAAGGAGACTCCCATACAAATGAAACAGAATTTTCTGCATATCTCAAGAACTAATCATTGCAAATGGAACCAAATTTTGCATGTGGGGTTTGTGATGACAATTTTTTTCTCATGGTGGTTTGAGACCCCTCTCCTCTCCCTAGGAGAGGTGCTGTCATACAAATGAAACTAAAATTTCTCCATAACTCTAGATCTAATAAAGCAAATGGAACCAAATTTGGCATGCGGGGATTTTAAAGGCAATGATTGTTTCTACGATAGTATGAGACCCCTCCTCTCTCTCTGGGAGGGAAGGGGTGTCATATAACATGAAACAAAAGTTTTCATATATCTCGAGAACTAATCAAATGGAACCAAATTTGGCATGTAGAGATTTTTTGAAGGCAAAGTATTTCTAAGGTGACTCTTTATCCTCATACCCTCCGCTCTGTAAGGGGCTCTCATACAAATGAAACACACATTTGTGCACAGCTCCGAGAACTAATCAAGCATATGGAACCAAATTTGACATCTGAAGGTTTTTGGAGGACCGAAATGTATCTATAGAGGTTTAGAACTCCTCTGTCATCTGGAATGGGGCCAAAGGGGGGCTTCCACACAAATGGAAACACAAATTTCTGAATAACTCGAGAAATTATCAAGTTAATGGAACCAAACTTGGCGTGTGGAGTTTTCGAAGGCAAGAAATGTTTCTATTGTGGTTTGAGACTCCTCCGCTCACTGAAAGAGGGGTCTCTAATATATATGAAACACGAATTTTTGCATAACTCAAGAACAAATCAAGCAAATGGAACCAAATCCAAGCAAATGGAACCAAACCTCTCAAACAAACGAAACAGAAATTGGAACCAAACATGAGAATTATCCATGCAACTTAAACTCAAAATGTGTATTTCTAGGGTAAGAAGCATGTACTGATAGAAGTTTGACCCTGTAGCCAAGAATGGGGGATGCTGAGTTACTCTCAGTGCTACATTATGCAAAAGAAATTGATCAAAGGTTATGCAAGGAAAATTACATTCAAACTGACAGAATACGGCTTCGTTTGATGATACATTTTTTTGTCAATGAAATGCTTCTACGCAGAAAGAAAGACCTATAGAAACTACCGATCCAAAAGTTTAATTAAAAACATAAATCTTTCAGAAATTACATTAGTAAACGAAAATATTTTAACCAGATGCATTCACAAAAACAACATAAATGAGCAGGTTCTATTAAATTTTCATTCATTTTGTTGCATGCGTAGCAAGGCTCGCACCGGGTTCAGCTAGTAATAACTAAAATAATTCTTCTCAATATTTTTTAATTGTTATGATTATTATTAAAAAAATTATTTTGATTAAAAAAAATGATGATTATCATTTAATTTTATAATGATGATTTTAGGATTTTGATCTAAATTTAATTGATTTGATTACGATTAATATGATAATGATTATAAGATTGCTTTGATTGTTATATTTATGCTGTTTTAAAAATTATTTCATGTTTATTTTTTAATCTGTTTGTTAATTATGAAAAAGATTATCATGATCATAATGATTATATTATTATATAAACATCATTCTGATCATATAATGATTATAACAGGGTATCATAAACACAGTTTTAATTATAATTTGAATTAAATCATAATTAAACGCTTTATTTTAATAAAAGTCATAATCATATGAAAAACGTTAATTATAACAATGATACAATTATAACAAAAAAATTAAGATGGTTTTATTATATTTATTACTCAAATTACAATATAAACAATGATTATAACAAAACTTATGATGAATATTATGAAAATTATGAAGTCAATGCTGATAATAATAATTATTATTATTAATTTAAAGCTAGTGAGCATGCATGAGCATGAGTATGAACATGAGCATGATTGACCGCCCGAGGTTGCTACTCCGTTATTGCCAGATCAGCTGTTATTTCACAAAGAACCAGAAGATGATGCTTGGGACTAGCATACATCCTTAATGTGTAAAAACTGGTGATCTTAAACTAAGTCAATACCGGCGCTGGCCTCGCCCGAATGCAGGTCATGTAGGGAATGGGTAGGAATATGTTGACGTGATACTCGCTTTATTGGAAGCCGAGGACACCTCTGTACTTCCACGAGAAATCACTGGGATGCTGGATAAAATGGTTGGGTTGGCCGCGACATCCGTTTTGGTAAACGGTGTGCTGAATTCAGCTGACGTCGGCAGCGAATAAAATATTTAACTATGTTCCCGATTTATTCTCTGTACAGAGATACACATTATAGCTATTCAAATTTTAGCACCGGTTTAAACCAACAGTTATGATGCTGTTGGGGCCAATCACAAGAGTGGGTGGTTTATTTCAGCAGAATACAAAAATAAGTTAAAACACCGAGTTTGAGAACCGATCTAAACCAACAGTAGGGATGCTGTTGGTGCCACTCACAAATGTGAATGGTTTACTTCAACAGAATACAAAAGTATGTTAAAACACCGAGTTTGAGGACCGATTTAAACCAACAGGGATGCTGTTAGGGCCACTCACAAGTGGGGGTGATTTATTTATTATCAATTTATTTAGTATTAATTTAAAGCTAGTATTTACAAAGTAAAGTATAACACTATACTTGATAAACGAGATCAAAATAAATGCTGTAAAAATTTTCGTTAGCTTAGAATATTATAATTATTATAATTGAAACTAAGATCTGTAAAGAAGCTATGATTATCAGTAGAACGATTATTATTAATATTTCTCATATGATTGTTTTGGTTATAGTCACATTTGTTTTTCATAATTATGATTGAGATTATTTGAACTATTTTGATTATTTTTATGTTTATAATAAGTATAGTAATAATTATTACTATCATTATTAGAAAACCAATACTATATAATCATAGAATGATAATAATAAAAATTATCATTCTTATTTTACTAAGAATTTTAACAATTCTTATAGCGACACTTACTTTCATTGTTCTTTATTTTGCACTTATGTTTGTTACTTTGATTTATAATCATTGTTATTGTTATAATTTGTGTTAAAATAACAATCATCATATTGATAGTAAATATTTAATGATTATAATTAGCTTCGTTATTTTGATTTCCATTAGTATGAGCATTATTATTATTACTAATTTTTTTTTTAAAATTATTATCATTGTTTTTGTTTGTGATATTTATTTTTGTTATTAGTATCATTTTTTCAATATTTGCATTTTCTTAATAAGAATTATTAGTTATTAATACTATTATAAGATTTTATTTGAGGATTATTATGATTATTAAGATTATTACCCGAACAGCTTTAATTATTTGTCCTGTCCTCTAAATCCAGTGTTGCTCCGAATTCTCAAGTCAGATTGTGTTCCTTCCTCACTCACTGGTTCCGATTCTTCTACTTCGTCTTCAGATTGCATTCTGGCGGTCCCTACTGCAACTATGTTTACGTAGTTGTAATCTTGAAGCGCCGATGAAGAGTCGAGAGGACGAGATATATAGAAATCCAACATTCTATCGCTGTGTAGCGGCTAGCCTTCTGAAGGCAACAGAAATGTATCAATTGATGGGATCGTAGTGGAAACAAGTCTTTTCAAAATAACACTACAGAACGATAATTAAAGCAGATTATAGGACATCATAATCAAATACCTGTAACAAAAAAACTAATATTTACGCTACAGACTCGCGAACTTAATTTAATTTGTCTCAGAGCCTAGCCGACAGAATTATATTCATTTAAATTTTGTAACACCATCAATGGAAAAACGCAAAAAAACGTAATCCCGGATAGTTCTTGCTGTCTCGGCCACAGTATTTTACAATATGATGGTTATTTTGGTATTCTCCCATACGCGGAGTAACAATCTATGATGATGTTGTTTAACACCTACATGCCTGACCCCTCTTGAAGCAAAAATCTGGATTTTATTTGCCTGTCATTCTGCGAAATCTTGAATGCAACGTATTGCAAACGATCACAAGTTTGTCTTAGTTTGTGATTCAGTATTGCACATTCCGGAATATTACGTAGTTCCGGATATATTTAGGAGAACCGTGGGGTAAGTACCCTTCCCGAAGCACTAACCAAGATCAAAACAGTACCAAAACATGGCTTGAGACACCTCAAACTGCATGATTTTGCAAAACAAGACCATTGGTGGTCGTTTTGGAAATATTAAGCCATTGTGGTCACTCCTGGTCGCCTTCCGGGAACCGGTTTCCACCGGAAAAGTGGACCGATTTTGAACGGTACCAAAACATGACCTGTGACACCTCAAACTTCATGATTTTTCGAAAGAAGACCATTGGTGGTTATTCTGGATGTACACCGCCATTATGGCCCCTCACGGTAGCGTTGCTGGAATCGGATTCCTCCTATACAGTGGCTTGATTGGTATCGGGCATCAAAAGATGGCTTGCGACACATCAAACAAGACCATTGGGGTGATCACAATGGCTGAATATTTCAAGAATGGCTTCCAATGATCTTGTTTTGCAAAATCATGAAGTTTGAGGTGCCGCAAGCCATGTTCAGGAACCGTTCAAAATCTGTCCACTTCCCCGGTGGAACCCGGTTCCTGGAAGGCCTGGTAGCCACAATGACCGAATATTTCCAGAATGACCACCAATGATCTTGTTTTGCAAAGTCATGTAGTTTGAGGTGTCGCAGGCAATTTTTTGGTACCGTTTTGATCTTGGTCAGTGTTTCGGAAAGAGTACTTACCCCAAGGTTCCCCTGAATATATCGGAAACTACGTAAAATTCCGGAATATCCACAAACTAGGACAAATTTCTGGTCGTTTGCAGTAGGTTGCATGAAAATCCAGATTTTTGCTAAAAGAGGGGTCAGGCATGGAGGTGTTAAGAAGGAAACAATTGCTCATCACCATGAGGCTCCAGAAGGCTAGCAAAATTGGTGTCCACCTCTGGGGAGCCTTATGGCGATGAGAAATTATTTCCTTCTTAAACAACAAAGTATTTAACTCAACGCTTCATGTTGAACAACTTTGAAACGCCCGCGACAGCTGCAAATAGCGAAACGAGCGAAACCTAACTGATTTGTGAACGAATATTGAAGTCATGTGACGGTAACACATAAACATCAGAGACACGCCAAACAAAAACTACTGATTTACACATCAGTTTTTTTGATTTCATGTCCAATATCGAAACTCATTCAATACATTTTATGTGTAGTATTTGTTTCTCTCTCCGAGCTGTTGACTATTAGGCTTTTTGACGTTTAATCGCCTTTCCCTTTCTGGCTCATGCAGAGGAATCATGGTTTGTTTTCCTCCACATGATTTCCGTTCTTACTTGCACTGCTATAATCTTAATGGCGCTGTAGTGTGCGTGCGTTAAACGTCACTAATCCTAATACATACTTATGCCTTGTTCAGACTATAGAGTTATAACATGTTATAAGCCTATCTTGATGACGAATTTCTTGTTGAAATTATTTGACAACCCTTATAACATATTATAACTCTGTAGTCTGATCAAGGCATTAGATTCAATTTCATCTAGGTGGATGTGACTTTGATTATCAAATAAAGTAACAATATTTGTTTCGTTTGTTGTGGAACATGGTGTGTAAATTTTTAAGTTCAGATCGATAGGTTACAATTACTACAAGTTGTCAATATGTTAGTAGAGGGCAGTCAGACTCTGCGATTGACACTATTCAAAATAATCATTTTAGTTGAATTGAAAATTACTTTTTTAAGGTTTGCTGACCATTTTTAACCATTTTAACATAGCAGCCTTGGAAACTCAAACTGTAAAAATCAAGAAACGAGTAGTCATGGAAGTATCATGAGTTGATTTATCCATCATCCAGGATTTTGACATCTGAGATTTTCAAAACAAATACAATTCATCTACATTGACTCGAAATGCTTTCCATCGCGTATGATTTTAATTGATGTGTACTGACCCAGTACCGGTGACAATGTTGCTAACTAAGTTTGGATTTTAAAATAATAGTTATAGGTTGGTTATCAGCCGAAGTAGAACCAACGGCAAATATCACGATGAATTCTCAAGAAGAATTTCTCATGGCATGAGGTGTAAGGCGGTTCTGTTTCGACTTGTTAACTGTTATTTGATAAGATACATCACCATCGAGGGAAAATTATTATTTAAACACCATAATTGAAATTTGGTTCTATTACATTTGTAATGATTGAACTTATGTCCATGGCCGATTATTCCTCATGTACAACAGCCACTTCCAGACAAACGATCTGACGCCATCAGAATTATCCCGAACAATCCAACAAACAGGCACCAGCTTAATTTTCTTCGGAACTAAACAGCCTCTTAAGTCAGCAATTTTGCAATTCCTCTATAACAATCGAAAACAATCATAAAAAGAGGATTATCCTTCTGCCAAAAGAAGAAAACATCCACCATCCCCTCACCCTCAAGAATAGCCACATAGTGCCATTATCATCATCGTCATCTTCCATTCCTCCCTTCTCCCGCCCTTCTCACCCAATCACTATCAGCAAAGTCATCATCTTTCGTCTCCCCGTGATGAGGACACTGATGTCGCAATAAATAATTTTCCCTCCGAAGGATAAGTTCTGCCTGGGAGGAACATCGGGCATTCAAACGAAAGTCCTCGTCGTGATTATGATTATGGAGGCATTCCCACCGCTGGCTGCTGACTGCCGGCAGAACGCGCAAGGACAGAGCGATTCTCGCAACAGTCCCGTTGGGACTCGAACCCCGTGGGACAAAAACCGTTCACAATCGAACAACAGTCAGCGAGTGTGTCGAATGATTTTCCGAATCTTCTTTGACCATTCCTCCTTCCCCCGAAACCTCCCGGCCTTGTCCTTGCGCTGGCTGTCGGAATCGACTACGATTACGCAAGCGATGGAGATTAAATCAAAACTTATTATTTATTTATCCGATTCTCGATGGCCATGAGGGAGGGAATGGAGCGTATCCTTGTTGCGAGTGAACGGAAGCGGAAAGAATTTTGCACGTCCTCCCACTTGGACGGTTTCCCAGGCTATTTCTCCTTCTTGCTTTGCTGGCAACTGATCTCGACTGCGTGAGTGTTCATAATTTATGAGCTAAAACTCTCCGTCCGGATCTTGAGCTCCGATATAGATATCGTTTGATAAACTTTCCAACAGTTTGGAGCCACATTTTCTCCGGGTCAACGAGTTTCAACTCGCCGTCCTCCTCCGGCCTTTGAGACTGACTATTGATGAATGGCTTTTGATTCTGAATCGCTTTCGCGAGCGGCGGTTCGGGGGAATATTTCAACTCTTCGGTTTTGTGGCGTGGCTCGCTGAAAGGGACCTCTAATGAGCGCAGGAAAGGTGTGGAAAGTCATATTTGATTGGGAATCGAATTTTCGTGCCAAACCATGCCAAATGAGGGAACGATCGGATTCGAACTCATCCGGTTTGCATGGGGCTTGGTATTGTTGTTGTTGTTATGGGCAACCAAAAAAACAAAACAGAGCATTATATTTCTTGCTTCTTTTTTGATCAATGTGCCGTTGGGAACAGGTTCTGTTATTCAAAGTATGTCCATTGTACCAGAGCATTTTTAATAAGTTTGAAAACAAACCTGAAAATCACGTTTCATAATACTATTAGACCTGGAACTGCTCTCTTCTCACATCTATATGGCATAAGAAATAAATATGTATACATCGATGCATTTCGTTTCATTCAATCAAGTGATTTTTTGACGTGACGTAGGCGAGGGTAGGGTGTCAAATGAAAATTTCTAAAAAGCGACCGTCACGGAAAACTTACACTCTTTGAACGTTAGTAACTAGACAATTCCATGATGAATGTTCAAGATATTAATCGGTTTGTCAAATATTCACGTTTTGTACCTAAAAACATGTGACAACTTTGACGAATGACACACCCGTTATTCTCTCTCTCTGCAAGTTTTCTGAAAGATTAACAGATATTATGAGATAATCTGGGATGTTCTAGGTTGTCCAAAGTATTCTTAAGTTCATGACTTAGGATCTACAGTTGTAACTGTAGCTTTATAGTCACACAAATAAGCTATACATATTCAATAAAGTTCATCGAATTTTTTGGAAGGTCAACTGACACTATGAGATAATCTGGGATGTTCTAGGTCCTGGTCCTAGGTCAAGCTGTCCTGGAGTTCAAAACTTAGTATATACAATAGTAACGGTAGCTTTTTCAGCTGTATTATTCTACGATGTGTTCAGCCATGTTTATTGAGTCCTCTGGAAGGTCAACAGACATTTTGAGATAATCTGGGTTGTTCTTGGTCATCTAAACAGTCCTGGAGCTCAGAACTTGGGATCTACAGTTGTAACTATAGTTATACGGCTAGGCAAATTTACGATATGTATTCAACCATGTTCAATGGATCTTCTAGAAGGTCAACCGACATTATGATGAATTCTGGGATATTCTTGGCCATAGACTGTTCATTAGTTCATAAATTAGGTTCTCTAATTGGAACTGTAGCTTCCCAGATATACAAATGTACGATATGTATTCAACTATGTTCATTGGATCTTATGGAAGGACAACCCACATTTTGATATAAACTGAGAGGTTTTAAATCATCCAACCTGTCTTGGAGTACTAAACTTAGGATCTTTAATTGTAACTGTAGCTTTTTCAGCTATACAAAGTTATGAGTTGTTTTCAACCATGTTACATACATGAATACACATTGTAACTCTGTGCTACCGAAAAAAATACAATTACAACTGTAGACCCTAAATTCTGAATTGAACGACCTATAACCTAGACCTAGACCTAGACGACCTAGACCTTTGGAGTCGGATATCTCGGTTCGGAGATATTGATGGAACCAGCTTGGAAAATGCACGGATTTTGGGAACTAATTTGTGTTTCTCAGCAACCACTCAACCGAATTGAGTGCCAAACTAGTGGGTTCATGTTCTCATTGAATGCTATTGAATTATTTTAGATTCGGATATCTGGTTCTGGAGGTAATGTGGTCCCATAGAACTTTATTAAATGTTTCTGGAATTGGTTACCTGTTTTCGGAGATATGGCCGGAAGAAGCTCCGAAAAACACGGATTTTAAGAAAGAAGTCGTATATGTTGTTAACCACTTGACAGGATTAGACACAACAATTGTCAAATGAGAGGTATTCTGGTTCCAGAGAGCCTATTTAATATTTCTGGATATGGTAGGACAACATTTCGGAAAATTTAGATTTTAGGAACTATTTCGACCTTTTTTGGTATCAACTAGCCTGAATTCGACGCAAAAAAACGACAAAAAAAAGTATAATGGTCCGAAAGATTCCTATTCAAAAGTTCCAGAGACAGTTTGGGCAACGTTTCGAAAAACATAGATTTCAGGAACTAAGAATTGGACACAGAAGCCGCCAAATAAAAGGTATTATGGTTCTTTAAAAAAAACTTGAATTTATCTACCTATGGTGAGTTCTTACCCTTTTTACGTATAATATATTTTTTTAATTGCTGACTCATGACAAAGGAGACAGGAAACAAAAAGTGATATGTTTTGCTCCAAGAAAAAAACTTGCCATTTCCCCGAAGGTTCATGTCCGGACGTTACCAATGTAGTTCTGGGCACTTGTTGACCACTATTGCACTTATTTTTGATTTCGTATGTGATTCGGATTCGGATTATCTACACTTCATGTGTGGATTCGATGGTTTGAATATTTTTTACACTTGGCGTATCGACTTTAAATACAGAACTGGCAAAATCGAGGAGAAGATTAAAGTAGCTGATCCAATATCAGCAACCGATTCAAAATCGTAATGGGCATGTAAGTTAAAAACCGCGCTCTGAGAGCTGGCACACTCAATGATGGCAATGTAGCAAGCAAATTTTTTTTTGCGAACGTGAATAGTTTGAAAAAACGTGTAATTTTCTACGTTATTTAATGCACAAATATGGAATATTTGATGTAAATTTAGGCTAAATGAGGACTGAATCAGGTCTATTGCATGAAACATAGCAAATAATTTCTTTGTTAACGCTATCGTTGCAGTTCAATATTGCAAGTCATGGTATCTAAATGTAAGATTAACACAACCGCAATTGATGACTATTGGCATGAGCCTGCGCGTTTGTTGGTCAGTTTCACAGAGTATTGAAACATGGATCAACCGTGACTAATCATGCCCTTGTTCAAATCAATCAGTTTAAAGAGGCAAGAGAATTGTAAGAGAAATATGCATTTTATACCAACGAATACATTTGTAAAACTTTATATTTTCAACATACATCTAGACTTCAATACCCGCAAGCCATCAAGAAAGGGAACGAATCACAATCTTCTGAACTGTCTTCTACTGATTGTTTATTTCACAATAATAGAGTTATATCTACATTAGAAACAGTTGATTACGATGTTACTCCTTCTCTCTGTGAAATTCTCGAACTTTCCGTGGTTCATTCGTGTTCCTTACGGTATCCTCAAATATGCCCACCGTGATGATTTTCCATCCTCTCTTGAAATCACCGGAAGAGTTTCCGCTTAACGAGAGCCCAGTATTTCTCCATTGGGCGAAGCTCTGGACAGTTTGGTGCATTGGCTTTTTTTGGCACGTATTTGACCTCTTGTACCTTATGCCATGCCAGGACGAATATCGCATAGTGGCAAGAGCCCAAAACAGAGCTGGAGAGTCATGGCTTCTGATAAACGGGAGCAACCGCATTTGCAGACATTCTTTCTCGTACACATTTTTATTGATAGTGCCGGTAAAGACGAAATGTTTAGATTTTCGCCCACATCTACATATGGCCTACTCCTTGCGCTGAACCTGCCGGCTTGTCGTGCTGCAAGGGTTCAGTAGGGATTCTTGGCCAAGACCCGAAGCTAAGAGTCTGTTCAGTCACATATAAATACACATCAAGTAGTTTTTCCACCTGGTACTAAGGATCGTGTGCCTGGAGGTCACATTGAAAATTTTACTATTCACAGTAGGTTCGTCGTTGCAGTGCGCTTTGGGATCATTATTGCTTTAGATCCATCATTATAATATAGTAGGATATTACGGGAATTAGAGGACAAATACATGTTTTATCTTTTTTTGATGTAATATACTACGTATAAATTGGTTTCAGATTATCGAAATTTGGGATGTACGGTCTATTACAGTTCTGTTCTGTTGCCGTCAAATGAAAGCTACAACATTTCCATCGACCGCTACTGAATTTTTTCATTCAGACATTTCGTTACGAAGATATGAACGAAACAGTACTTTACGACCTATTATAATAGTAATCAAACAGTTTAGGCTCCGATTACATACTAAGTTATTTGTTTACCGATTTTAGTTTTGCTAGTGCCGAATCAAAGCAATATTGTTCTTGAAAAATCTGTAAAAATGTTATCATAATTGGATAATTCCTCATGAAGATATGAATACTACAATACTTAAGAGCACATAAATTGTGAGATGGAAATATACTCCGCATACCGGACTAAGTCACTCGCACCAATCGATGCCGCCTGCCTTTTGTGTCGTATCTGGTGCGCCATCCCCACTATGCGAGCCTATAGAATTAGAGCAGGATCCATTGGCGAAGTGGTAAGTGTCCGGATTTGAACTGAAAAGAGTATATTCAAAAATTACATGAAGTCTCCATTTACTATAACTGCAAAACTTTCAAGGAACATGTACTTATTTAGCAACTTGAATCCAAATCGATAATTAAAATTGGCGGTTAGGATTGTCTAATAGTTCTGTCTGAAAGACTGTTTATATGAAGTAAAAGGTGAAGAGTAAGAAGGGTTCAGTCTCACCATCGGTGGATTAATTAGGGTTTCTTAGAATAAGTTTTGTTCAAATATTTTCGTTTGCTATTGTTTGCTATTGCTAAATTCTGCAAAATAAAACGTAGGTGTGTTTTTGAGGGAACTAAATCTTTTCTTCAAAAACCCTTAGATGCCAAATCTGGTTCCATTTGCTTGATTAGTTCTCGAGTTATGCAGAAATGTGTGTTTCAGTTGTATGGAAGCCCCTCCCCTTTCAAGCGGAGGAGTCTCGAAACATCAGAAGAACCTTCTCCGGCCCCAAAAACCTCTGCATACAAATTTTCATAACAGTAGGGTTAATTTTCATTTTTGGTTTAAATTCGTTTTTCATTTGTATGAGAACCCCTCTTTCTAGAGAGAGAAGGGATCGCAAACTACCATAAAAATATTTTTCGCCTTGAAAAACTTCCACATGCCTGATTTGGTTACATTTTCTTGATTTGTTCTCAAGTTATGCAAAAAAAAAAACTGTTTTATTTATATAAGAGCCATCCCTTCCAGATAAGGAAGGGATCTCAATTTACCATAGAAAAAAATCTCATCGTGTAAAACCCCCACATGCCAAATTTGGTTTCATTTGCTTGATTTGTTCTCGAGTTATAACGAAATTTGTGTTGCATTTGTAGGCCCCACCCCACTTCTCCCCTTCAGACAGCGAAAGAGGTTCGAATCATCATTAAACCTTTTCCGGCCCCATAAGCCCTTGCATTCAAATTTTCATAACAGTAGTGATAATTCTCATGTTTGGTTTGAATTTATGTTCAATTTGCATGAGAACCCCCCCTACCAGAGAAAGAGAAGAGGTCTCGAACCACTGTAGAAGCATTTCTTGCCTCCAAAATCCCCACATGCCAAATTAGGTTCCATTTGCTCTGTAAGTTTTCGAGTTTTGCGGAAAATTCGGTTTCATTTGTATGAGGGCCACCTCTTCTAGATAAGGGAGGCCCATAGGCACATTTATTGCCTCCAGAAAACCCCACAAGCCAAATTTGGTTGCATTTGCTTGTTTAGTTCTTGAGTTATGCAGAAACATCTGTTTCTTTTTTATGAGGGCCTCTCGGTCTAGAGGAGGGAGGGGGAGGGAGGGTTCTTACCACCATAGAAACAGGTTTAGCCACCAAAAATTCTCACATACTAAATTTGGTTTCCTTCGCTTGATTAGTTCTCGAGTTATGCAGAAACTTTTGTTTCATTTGTATGGGAGCACCAAGCCCCCCCCCCCCCCTTGGTCACGTTTTTTGTTTGGATCTTCAATTTTTTTTGTATGGATAGATAGTTTTCCCAAACCTATGCTCCCACCTTACTGCGTGACGTAATTAATGGTCTTTCCCTAATAGGTTATACATACTTTTAATTTATATGCCTTATTTGTCCAATTATCATTTTAATGCCTTGTATTCTTGTGCCTTGAATACATGCAACAGAATCTGTCGTAGGCTTTTGCACTTATTACTGAATGTATTTTTTATTTACGGTTTGCAAATGAATGTGAGCTGATTCATGCAGCACTGTGTGCCATTTGACTAGTTTCTTATTTTACAGTTCAATGTTTTTCATTACTTTATCATAACTCACAATATCATTATATTTGATAATATTGTTTTATTGATTTTACTTCATGTATGATTTAAACATTACTTATTGTTTTTTTTTTCTATGTCCATTTTCCAAGTAACATTGCCAAAACCATCTAGCTTCATTAAGTTTAATTAAAGTTTTATGAAAGCCACTAGAAATCAATTCGGTTTTATTATGACAACAAGAGATGCCAATAGGTTTCAAATTTTAGTCAGGTTTATAAGAACCTACACAGCTTCTTCACAAAGATATTAAAACCTTGATTTCTAAAATTCCTTTTACTCCTATCAAAGGTTTTATTTTGACTTTATAAACCCATACAATGCTGTTTTGAAATGCCGTTGTAGGACTCATTCGTATTATCTTATTATGGTCAGTTGAAAAAGCATTTTAAAACCATTTTGCCTCCAATAAATGCATTAAACGGCTAATTGGCATTGAGGAAAGCTACCAAGCGACCAGATAGTTTTATAGTAGCCATTACTAAGATAAATTGGCTTTTTGGCAAAACTGTGATTTCTTGCAATCGCCATATTGGAATATATGAAATAATTGAAATGTGGAAAAATAAATTCACCAAATTTTAAATGTAATACAATTAAACTGTAGAACTGAGCCAAACTTTGGTATTCGTTTAGATAACCTTATTGAATTTCATCAATTTTCATGAGTTTCATGATTAATTTACCGAATGTATTTCTTTCAATTTTGTTTTTGTTGTTGTAAACTCGAATAATTTCCGAGGCGCATTAATTTTCAGCTCTTATCGTGCCAATATTCACCATAAAGTTAAATGCGCATATGATTTGGAGCATGATGCGCTATAAAGAAAAACTCAATTTGTTTTATATATTTTGCTATCAAAGACAATTTCCCACAACACTAGAACTTTTTTCTCAGCCATTATTTACTGTTGAATGAATCAGAAGAGCAGAGAATCGAACAAAGCAGAACAACAAAAACCAACCACGACATCGCCGTGAAGTTTGACAGCTGTGGCCATTCGGTCCTATGCTGGTTTTGATGGCGGCCAATAGGTTTTATGATGGTTCTCAAGTAGTCATAACATCTTTCACTAGAACATTTTCAAAATCTTTATGGTCTTAGAAAGGTTTTATGAATTTGTTTTCACAACCGTCTATAGAGTGGGCCACTTTGTACACATTTCGGCTTTAAAGATGCATAGAGGAGTTGTGGGTGGACAAAACAGTTTTGAATGTGTAGTTTCATCAACAAAGCCGGGAGGAGTGCTAGACGGCTGGAATAGAACTGAAATTGTTATTTGAGTTGTCTTTAACTCCCTTTCAATTAAATCTTCATTGTTTTCATAACTCAGGAATAATAAAAGCGGACTGCTGTTATAAAATGAAGCACCAACTTGTGACCATGGCAACAATAAATTAAAATGTATAAATGTTAGTTTTGAAAAATTTAAATAGATTTTTATTTTAAGATTTAACAAACTTTATCCGGATACCTCAAATCAAGATTTTGGTGAATTGCTGCTATCAGGAAAAACAAATGAAAACGTGCACTTTAACACTTTACAACATTTCATGCATTTCATAATCAACTCAATGAAGATCATATATAATAGATACGAATGCTTATAGTATTTTTCATTTACATATGGGAATGGAAGGGACCACCAGGACACCCGATTGAAGCACTCTGGATGGAGAAAGTGGGAATGCCAACTCCCCATTGCCAACAGTTTGTGAATAGAGGGCGGGCTCTTCTCCCCACCCATTGGGGCATCCTCGTGTTAGATAGCTCGCTCTTTTGACCAATTGTTCAGGAGAAGATTCTTTATATCTATGTGGAAACGTATAAGTGTCGTTGCCTTTGGCCCTTCGATTTCGATATGTGGTGGGTAGTTCTGACTATCGTCAGGATCCGAGTTCACTGACTTGCGTTTGATCCCTAGTTTTCTTCGTGTATCGTGCTCTTTGTGCTTCTGTCAATTGGTCCACCTGCAGCATTTTCTACCGACTTTCCATCAATGAAGGAATCCGACTGTAATTGGATAGCATACAAAAAACACATGCAGATGTGGCACTACAAATTCTGGATCAGTCTATAGAACATCAAAACAAACCTATTCAAATATCTGAAAAAAATGACTTAATTTAAATTAGAAGAAGAACTAAACGCCAGACATAGTTTTCAAACGAAAACCACCAAAAATAAACCTAAATATAGTTGTACCAACTGATGAAAGGCACACTAAAGCCCTCATCTTGCATTATCCAGTAACAATCACACCGTTTATTTGCCCACAGCCACACTTTGTAACAAGAAAAAAAAATGTAATACCAATCAATTTCCATTTAACTGCCCGCTTCAATCAACCAAACAGTTGATCCGACTTCCGACGAACAAGGAAACAAAAAAAAAACCATCCCTGGATCGAAACGGCAGCCATCCGAACAAACAAGGAGTGATACTCCCTATCACCCGAATGCAAGCCTAGTTCGCTTCTAAACTTGCAAAAAACCGTGATTTGCATGATCCATATTTGTGTCGGTTGCCAAGTGAGTGTAAATTCGCAGCTTTTTTTTATTTCAACCACCGGAAGCTCTTCCCTGCCAAAGGACGAGTATTCAGATTGGTTTCTAAATTTGTTGAACCGGATGGACGCCATGCGACGCGGCAAAGCCCCGGGTGTGAATTTCAAGCCCCCGCCGACCGCCGATTTAGCGTTTGATTTCCGCCGATCGATTCCGTTCGAAAGAGGCAAATGTTACGCGCGACTAAGCGATTTGCTGGGAATCCGCTTTCGGCCACAAAACCAGACGCCGGATCGGATGATATTAGGTTTCAACTGTTTGAATGTTTAGTGATTTTGGCGGGCGCAAAAAAAGAAAGTAAAACACACGGGGATCGATTTGGAGGGCTTCGAAAAACGGGATGTTTTCAGACTCGAATGGGCGTGGATAAAAACTCAATGCGTCCCTTTTGCCGTTGTTGATCTTTGCAAATTTGTAAAAGAATGTTGATGCTTTGGGATTTTAGAAGTTTCGTTAGTCAGGCAATTATGTTCACCCGATTAGGCGGGAATTCTTTTGAGGACTTCAAAGGACTCCGAATGAACGCTTGACGCTCGCCCATGTGTTTCTGGAGTATCAAACGAGCAGCATTAGTGATGAAATCGCCTAATTTCCCAGACCGACCCACTTTGCCAACAATTCATTCCCATGACAGAAGTAAAAGCAGCGGAACATGATAAGCATTCACTAGTCCGCACTTGCTTCCTGCCTACAGCAGCATCCCACCATGTCATCGTACGTTCGTTCGGGAGGCAAACTCTGAGCAAAAGATGTCATCGTGACAGGACAAAAACTGCAAATAGCAGATCTAATCTTCTTCCGACAAATTGTTGAGCACCCGGTACTTATCACACTCACCAGCAGGATGGTTCAGTGCGATGGATGGAGCAATTTTCCAATTGCAGATAAACCATGACTTTGCTCTGCTGGTGCACTTGTGGATGACTTGTGCTGCAAACATCCACCTATCGCATCCACCCACAACCTCAAAGATTGAACTTTTAATGGAGCAAAACGAAAGTAAATCTGAGGTATTTGCATAAAGCTTCTTAACCTTTTTCCGTTGTTCCGTGGGCTCCTGCCCCATCCAACCATCGCATATGCCGGAAACCAGTTCAACTCTTTGATGATAAAGGAATCCGAACAGGTCCCGGTCCCAGACGAAAAGTCATCTGAAGTGAGATTTCAATAGACGGAAAATATCAAGCTGGAGCAAAATATGTGTACCGATCTTATGGCTGAGGAGAAGTACTTTTGCACTGATGGCTTTCTCGCACAGAATGGAAGAGATAAATTTATGCATTTGATCGGTGTGGCGTCACATAATGGTAAACATAAGCATTGCAATAACAACTGTCAGAAGAACGGGACGATGCAAAAGAAATCCGAATGCATCTCGTAAGGAGCTTTGCGAAGATGTTTGCACAGTGCTTTTCTATCGACCCACTGACTGAAACGACGGAACATGTTGATTGGGAATCAGCTCCAGGTGGAAGATATCTTGATCCTCTGAAGGTAAGGACACTCAGGTAGGATATTTTAAAGCAGGGAGTTGTTCAACAACCAGCACTGAAGATGTTTGTGAGGGGGACGAACATTTATTCGGCATAAACAGCCATGTTTAATGCACGGAAATGGCTTAACTATATGCTAGAGTAGAAAAAATATACAATTAGGACTATGCATACACTACTGGAGAGAATAAATCATTCACTTGGCCTGATTACGCATAATATGTTATTCTAGCTGAACCCGGTGCGAGGTTTGCTATGCTTGCAACTAAATGAATGACTATAATATTGTTGAATTTTTGAACTGGCGCTTTAATGGTTGTTTTTAGAAATGAGTATTATTACAATATTTTCATTTGCTAATGTGTGTAATTCCGCATAATAAAACTTGGGTGTTTGTTTTTAATTTAGTTTCTATTCAGATTGTTAGTTTCTACGATTGTTTTTCATTCTGTGTAGAAGCATTTCATAGACATAACATTTATTTTCAAACTACGCCGTGTCCCGTCAGTTTGAATGTAATTTTCTCTTGCATAACATTAGATTAGCTTCTTGTGCATAATGTAGCACTGAGAGTAGCCCAAGCATCCCCTCTTAAGAAGGGGTTCAAATTTCTTTTTTCTCATGCTGTTTACCAGAGAAATACACATTTTTTGTTTTAGGTGACTGGATAAATATCATGTTTGGTTGAAATTTTCGTATCATTTGTATGAGAGCCCCCCCCCCCCTTCTCTTCAGAGAGGGGAGGGGTCTCAAACCACCATAGAAAAAAATCCTGCCTGCAAAAACCCCCACAAATTTGTTTCCATTTGCTTGATTAGTTCTCGAGTTATGCAGCAATTTCAGTTTCATTTGTTTGTGAGCCTCCCTTTCTAGAGAGGGATGTGGAATCGAACCACCATAGAAAAAAATAGCCTCCAGAAAACCCTTACATGCCAAATTTGGTTCCATTGGCTTGATTATTTCTTTAATTATGCAGAAACTTCTGTTTCAATTGTAAGAGAGAATCCGCTTCCAGAGAGGGGAGGGCTCTTAAACACCATGGACACATTTATTGTCCCCGAAATCTCCCACATGACGGTTTTCGAGCCAACTCGAACAAATGTTGGCAGCACCTTCTAAGATTACAACGAAACTTTCTGGGTGTGTAGACCATGACTAGATAAGCCACTTTGCATACTTAGTTTCTTCAATTTTTTTCTAGACTGTCTTTTGAAAAGGGCTAAACTTTTTTTTATTGATTTTTTTTCAAATGTGTTTAATAAAGAAATGACTACTCCTACAAAAAGGGTACGGGTGATTATCACAAAATAAGTCAAGTTTTAAGATAAAAAATATTGTAAAAAAAACAAAATGAGCCCTACACTGAAAAAAATCATTTATAAAAATTTAAAGTCGCTTTAAAAAAAACAATTTTTAATTTCGATGAAATTTTGTCTCAAGATAGGTAATTATGATTCCTACCAACCGTTCATACATCACAAGATGGGCACTTTTAAGGAATGGATTGGTTTGAGTGGTGGTGAGTGTGTGAATGCATGCATCTCATTTAAACGATATTAGATAGTACTGATAGTGATAGATAGCGCCACGCCAACCTATGACAAGAAGCACTTTTTTCGACGTTTCAACAAGCCAAGGGATATGATCCTAGACATTATGCGACAGCTAGAGTCAACTGGTTACTTTTTCCAGCTGTTGCGATGCAGCTGGATATGTTGGCCTTAGTGTTACATAGGTGCACTGCAGCCTAACGGATGTTGGTGTATGTCCTCAGCTAGTTCTCTCGACGAAAACTTTGAGGTTGGTGACCCTGAGGATTTTTTGCAAATCTGTCCTTAAGACTTACGGCCAGTATTTACGCTCCCAATGGACACGGATGGACAAAAATTTTCTGCCAAAAGTTCGAAAAAAATCTTGTTAATTCAGTGCACTTAGAAACTCAGGGAACTTATCAGAAGCTCGGTATACTTTTTAGATTTGACTTAGACTTTCGCGAGGTTTAGCTGTTCTTCCTGATGTCAAAAGGACATACCATAAAATCAGGGAACTTTCCAGAAATTAAGGGTTTTTAGAAGAAGTTCAGACAACTTTCCTGAATTTCAGATTGTTTCCTAGAAATTCATGGAACTGTCCACAAATTCAAGGAGCTTACCACGAGTTCAGGGAAGTTTCCAAAAGTAAAGGGTTCTTCACAGAAGTTCAGGTAACTATCCAGAAATTCAGGGGGCATCCAGAAGTTTAGAAAAATTATCAGATTATTTTGGGTATTTTTTCAGAAGTTCATAGAACTACTCAAGATGTTCAAGGAATTTCCCAAAAATTCAAGAAACTTTCCAGAAAATTTGAGAATTTCCAATAGAGAACAGTCAAGAAATTCATGAAGCTTTTCCACAGTTTGCGGATCTTCCTAGAGTTTTAGTGAACTTCTTAGAATTTCATGAAACTGGCTAGAAATATACAGAACTTCTTAGAAGTTCAGCGAACATGTAGGAGTTCAAGAAACTTCCTTGTAGTTCAGGGTTTCTCATGAATTCAAAAAACTTCTCAGAACTTCAGGAAATGCTCACAAAGCTCATGGAACTCCCCCAAAGACCAGGAAACTTTCCAAAAAGTCAGCAAACATCTCAGACGTTCAGAGAACGTCCCAGAAATTCAGAAAATTTCCCAGAAGTTCAGGGAACTTTCCAGAAGCTCGAAAAAACTCCCGGATGCTCAGGGGATTCAGCAATTCAGGAAATTTTTCAGTAGTCCTGCGATCTTCCAAGAATTTCAGAAAACTTCCCCCTAGATCGCGGAACTTTCCAGAATTTCAGAAAAAATCCCAGAACAGGAAACTGGATTTTTTGAGCAGAACGTTTGGGGAGCTTCCTAGAACGTCAGGGATCTTTCCAGGTGATCGAGAAATTTTCCAATCGTTCTGAAAAATTCCAAAAAGTTCAGAGTATTTAAGTTTTAAGAAGAACTTAAACTTCTTACTACTCGATAATTTTTCGAACACAACCAAAACGAGAATAAAGAAACCAACTACTTTTTAATCAATTTCCTAGAATTTCCACCTATTCACGATCTTGGAGATCATAAAAAGTTCTTGTACGGCTTAACAACATCTGGTTGGTAATGCTAACTATTCCACAGAAATTCCACGGCTTCCAAGATTTTTTTTTTCAATTTCTCGTAAGTTATTTGAATATGTGTGATATTCTGCTTTTTATCGCAGAATATGTAACTTCTTGATAGCGTTCCTATTCCATGGATGATCAGCAAACTTTTTGGAAGTTCATCCAAGTTTCCAGAAACGTTAATAATTTTTCGGCAATTCAATGAGCTTCTCTAAAGTTCCACCGTTTCTCTTCTGGAAAGACAGCGAGCAAACTTCATGATTATCTGGAAACTTCCAATTATTTTATTCAACTGCCGAGCAGTTCCATAATCAACTTCTGGCATGTTCATTATATTTCCGACCAATCTTCATAGATATTCCGAAGTTCATTAAATTAAATTTTTGAAGAGTGCGTTCAGTAAGAAACTTAGAAGCTTATATAAGTTCTGAAATGATGCAAAATAGATCCGGTATGGAACAAAATTTACAAATGTTTTTGCGTTTGGTCTAAACAAATAAATCGAAACCACGATTTGAACCACCGTTGAAGATACCCTTAGAAGATCTGGCTACACGGCTGTAACAGGTGAGGCCAGAAATGATCTTATCTTTCATGTGCTGGCGAATGTGTTTGAAGTTTGACGAATTGCGTTTGTAAGGGTGTTAACACATGGTGAAAGAAGAATTTGGGCAGCTGTGCTCAATGCCGTCTGACATTGTTTGCCGGATTCCAGAGAAAAGAAAATAGTTCGGACAAATTTTGGCTAGAACCAAGAAGGAGCTACCAAATTTGACAACATTTGTTGAAAATTGGCTCATCCTGTCGCACAAAAAGGCGTATTTCAAGTAAATGGAAAGTGTCTGGTGGTAAGTCAAACTGGAAAAAGTGTGGAAGCTCAGAGATTTAGCTACGAGTAATTTTTATTAACTCATCTTAATAGTCGGGAAAATAAGGCAAAAATGCGGGAAAAAATCGGGAAAAATGCGGGAATTTTTATATTAAGATTGTGTGGCCACCCTGGAACAGATTAAGCCGGATACATTGGAGAAGCTATTTTGTTCATGAAATCACGACTAATTCAAGTTATCCGAAGCAATGGATCGTTTACATTACTAAGTACTCCTTCAAGTTGAATTTTGAGAAAATTTAATTTTTTTTTTGTTTGAAAGAAAAGATGGTGTTATTTTTATTTCGCCCAATTTTTGAAATGTAAATAGTCACAGAAGACTTGATAATTTTACCCTGACTTGATTGGTTACTCATCTGAGAACATTTTACAAGAATTCAATTAAATGATGGGTACTTACTCATTCATACATATCAAAAAAGCATGGTGGTACTATTTTTATTTCGCCGAGTGTATAAAGGGTGTAACGATCAAAAATTGGTCGAATCAAATATGACGTAGTTTTTTCAATCGTGCATTTGAAAAACTTGAGCACCCCTCATTTTGTAGGTGTATGCGTACGGAATGTTGACACTGGCGTCGAAGCAAGAAGAGTAGCGTATCAACATTTTACACGCGCAAAAGCAAAATCCTAAATATTCCGACGCCGACTTGGCAAAATCACTTAATATTGCCAAATCAACAGTGACGAATGCTATAAAAGTGTTCGGAGAACGTCTCACGACTATGAAGAAGTCGGGATCAGGAGGAGACCGAAACCAGAAAGCCACAGCAACCGGAAGAATAGAGGCCAGCATATTCCAACGCAGTCCCAACCTTTCCATCAGAGGTATCGGAAATAAATTGGGAAAGTCCTAGACAACAGTGCAAAATGCGAAGAAAGGAGCACATATAAGGTTACAGTGACACCAAATCGCGATGATAATCAAAACACAATAGCCAAAGGAAGTGCGCGTAAGTTGTACACGAGTTTGTTGACCAAGTTTGGTTGCGTCGTAATGGACGATGAAACATACGTCAAGGCTGATTTGAAGCAGCTCCCAGGTCAAGAGTTTCATACGGCTACCGGAAAACGAAAGGCTCAAAATAAGTCAGCAGATAAAAATGTCAAAGTTCCCGAAAAAATACTTGGTTTCGCAGGCGATTTGCACCTGTGGGCTAAAAAGCGAAAGTTTCGTGACAACTGGCACTGTCATCCAAGATATTTAGCTTTCAGCAACGTTTATTGACTTTCCTGAAAAAACATAGTTGTTCCGTGCTGTTTTGGCCAGACCACGTTTCTTGCCACTACGGAAAATGGCCCAGGAATGGTATACTGCAAACAGTGTGCAAATCGTACCCAAGAAGAAAAACCCTCTAAACCCACAGTAAGTGCGTCCAATTGAAAAATATTGGGCAATCGTGAAGAGAAACCTCAAGAGAACTCAAAAAAATAGTTCAAGGCAAATTTGCGTTCTGCATCAAATAAGGTGGATATAACAGCGGTACAAAACTTGATGGAAGTTTGAAATGTAAAGCCTGACAGTTTGCATTTAGAAAAACAGATGCATAATCAAATAATTATCCGGTGCTTTGTAGACGATTTGTAGACCAATGTTTGACCAATTTTTGACCGTTCCACCCTTTATAATTGACACCGCCAAATGCGTACTCTCACGTTTCGCCCATCTAAATCTTACTTGTTCCTTTTTCTTATCAGTATTGGTCCTACATCAATCTCTTGTTTGTTCATCTTCGGAGCAGATTTCATTTAAGAAGACTTTCCTTTAGTAGTTTTTTCAAGTGCCATTAAGTTTTTCCATTATCTAGCATAACATTCAAGGATAATAGTCCACACTGATTACTTTCTTCAAATAAAAATCGAAAAATTTCCTTCCAATGGATTCTCATCGCCGCACTTATCCTTGGAAATATGTGATGAACTTTTCCTTAATTTGATTAGGCTTGATGTTTTCCTCAGAGTTATAATAGTTCTTTGCATTCTTCAGAGTTGTCATCCATCACCCCAAAAGACCAGTTAAAAAACAATCCAACAAGGAAATGCAAGGAAATTTTCCAAATAAGTCATCAGAAAGCCCCATAATCCCAGAAAGAGTCATCCCACCAGTTGTTTCCAATGGCATCTCGTTTTCGCAACTAGAACGAGCCTCCGACTAAAACCAAACTCCAAACCCCTTTTCCGGTTGTTTTCTCTCACGTACATCATTTGCAAAGACGCCGCCTGGAACCCGGTCCGCTATACCTCGGATGGTTCGGCCTACATCCGCCGCCCTCGCCGCCGCTTGACTGCTGCTGCGACCAACAACTTTATCAATTTGTTGAAACATTCCCATACAGATCGAGGCAGGCGTTTTTTTCCGGTTTCTCAATTTTTATTTTTGTTTCCCAACTCAGAATGTGGCCAAAATTGCCGTTCCGAATTAGTGTAGCAATTTTCGACCGGAAACTTTCCGTCTCTCGAAGTAAGCCGCCGGAAGGGTCATTCGAGTTTCGCCTCAAGAAAAGAGTGTAGGTTTTTGCTTCCAAAGTCCAAATCAGCCATCGGTGCAGGACGGTCGAGAATGGAAACTAATATCATCAGCTTTTCGCTTGAATGGGAAAGAAAATTGAAAACCCGGTTCCAGTCTTTGAATTTTTTAAGTTTAATAGATAAAATGCCATAAATGTGCTTCCGACCCGGAGTCTTGAGCCACGCGGGGACGAAGGAAGGGTTGAAAGCCCTCTACTTCAGTGCCGAACTTGGTCAGATCCAGTGTGGACTTCGGATCGGGTGGGGTTGGGAGTGCGTTTTGCTGCTTTCATGTTGACGGGACGGAACATACGAAGCATGAAAGTGGTGTCCAGATTAAATATATAAACAGAACAAATGTATGCTGGGTCCATATCGGGGCCAAGTGAACAAGCGTAATGTGTGGGAAATGCGACACCAAACGAGTTCCGTTTGTCCGTCCAGTTATTTTTCTCGGTAGGAGTGCCATAGTGGTCGTTTCCGGAGGGATACGTGCGTTTCGTACTGCCCCCACAAGAAGTCGGCACCCCTGGGTCATGAGCAGAGCATGATCCGAGAAGGGTTTCATCCATGAGATTGTTTTTCTACTGCTGTTGTGCTGTACAAAAATCTCCTAAACCAATTGACATAATGGTTCCGAGTACGTTTCCATGCCATTCATTCTTCCGTATGCCAAAACGAATGGAGCAACCGTACAAATTAGGGCCTTGTTCTGAATTGTCCCATAGGTCCCTTAGTCGGAAGATTCCTCGCCCCGGAGAAATTGATTTCAGATTCATAAATGATGTTATTGAGTTAATTTCGGTAAAACAATCGGACCGTGTGAGCTCTGGATTAGCTCTGTATATACAGATTAATTTAATCAATGTTCTTCCATTGGTCACCTTTGGGGCGAAGTGACGAGGTAAAATGGTCAATAATTCCCGTGCTCCGCGTGAGAAAGTTCCGAACGAGCGCGTTGTAGTGCAGATCAAATTGAGTTAGAGACTGTCCACTCGGCAGCCAGACCAGGCATTAGTCGATTGGAGTATTCTGCTAAATTATTGATAACAGTGAAAGCAAGACGATGCCTCTTGAAAGCTAATTCACTGGAATCGAGCTTTGTCATTCCAAACCCGAACAAACCGATTCCAATCAAACAGCATCCAATCAACTCATCAGACCAGTTGATTAGATAGCTTCGATTTACCCCGATTCTGATTAAAATCTCCACTCCTTTCGTTCTGAAATTGACTTTCCATAAACGTTCCTTTCAGCAACGCCCTCCAAAAAAAAAGAACGGTGTCAAACATTTCAAAATCGGCGCCCGTGAACCGATTGCTTCAAACACCTCTATGCAAGAGTTGAATCCTGTGAAGTCAGCATATCACCGAGAGTCTCTTCTGCACTGACTGTAACCGTAAAACAAACCATGTCCCATCGAGCGTGAAAAGGGGCTCTGCATATTTACCATCGTCGTTCGTGCTCATGCAGGCAGTTGGAAAATCAAAGCAAGCTCGTTCTATTAACGTACCTCCCACATGGCCTACTATGTGTGCTAGTGCTGCACATTTCAGCAACCGAACAACGCCAACGGTATGACTCGGTTTGCGGATCTTGGCACAGTAGGCGTCATCGTCATCGTCGTCATTGTTTGTTATGTTTCGGAATGAACATTCATGCAGCAATGTCTGCTCCATGCTTCAAGTCGCATTACAGACGACTTTCGGTTGGTAAGGTTAGGGCTCGCACTACACGGAAAAGCCAAGCTCAGACGGTGTGATGACGCCGCCTATCTACCCCTTTTATGTTTGTCACAGTTGAATAGGACAAGCAGACAGGTATCGTCGATATCAACAATAATACAGAGGAATGCTTGAGCGGAACCAGAGTATACAACCTTGGTTGCTAACGACGACAACCGAATTACGGTTTGTTTGGGTGGCCAAGGTTGGAAGTTGTTTATTACATTACCACACTTTAGAAACGTTTTTCAATCCATCAAGCCTGGCAACCCCGTCGCGTCGTCGGCAAAACCTAACGAAACCCTTTCGTTAGGTTTCCCGGGGCAACGGTTTCCGCGACTACCGCGCGCACCATTCAGTTTATGTTTTTCGCGATAAACAACAACAACATTGTACCCCAACATTGACCGCCTATGGTCGAAAGTCACGATCCCCGCATACAGTTTTCATACATCAACCGTCAAAACCTGAGATAAACCACCACGGCCCTGCTGCACCTGAATGGAGATTGATTATCCCTCCGTCATTAGCAGAGGATACTCGATACTCGCTTCGTTAGCTGCTGCAAACCGAGGTCGAGCTAGCAGCACATTATCGCCCGCCCACCCAACTCCATCATCCATCCACTGCATCCAGAATGTTAAATTCTAATTTCAACTTTTCTCCGTTTTCCTTCCCCCACAGCCGGACGTCGTCCATCGGCGGGACCGAAACAATCGAGGCGCCCTTCACTACGCCAGCAGCTCGAGGGACATCGTGGCCGCGGCCAGCGTTGCAATGGTGGCCCCGGAGCTGATCGAATCGGCCGATGAGGACGGGTTCACGCCACTGCATCTGGCCGTCATACAGGGCAATCTGCAGCTGGTCAACCTGCTGCTGGCGAACGGGGCCGACGTCAACGCGCTGGACAACGAGGGCCACTCCGTTGTGCACTGGGCTACAGGTGAGTCGATGGGGGTGGGTCCACTGTGTGGAGATTCATTTGGTATATGAGCTGTGCGTGGGATTTATTGGATTTGGTTGGCTGATATCGTTTTTGCTGAGATCATCCGTGGGGGTCACATTCAGTGTGAGAGGAAATTTGAACCAACTATGGAGAGATGTGCCCATATTTACGTGTCGCTTGCGATGGGTTGTTGGCGATCACGGACTCTCGGTGAGAAGCACATTTTTGCTGTGTGTTTGCGTCCAGCTAGGATTTTCGGTTAATGCATCAAGTACACAAAGTTAGAAAATCTAACTCAATAGTTAAAATGTTTATACAACCTAGTGATGTACTGCTGACATTCTTTTCAGAGAATTGAAGTTGTTGCAAGAAGTTGCGATTTACAATTTTTCATTCACAATAGGGTAGATGTTCCATAATAGCGAGTCTAAGCACTAGTGTTAATAGAAAAATTCGATGCCTATCATGAAATTTTTTTGAAAATTTTTGAATGTGCATGGTCCTAAAGCTAATAAATTTTCATGTTCAATATACACTTACGGATTTTATTGACATAATGTATTAAAAAAAATGCAATATACAGAGATCTCGCTATGTTCCAGTAATAGAGGCAATGTTCCTGTACAGGGTGTCTTACAATAGGTGTCACTAAAACAAAATGGGATTACAGCAAAAACAAACCATCCAAATCATAGCATTTATTTATCATTTGAAAGATACATGTTATAGAAATAAATCATATTAATTCAATGCGAATCTCTCGCCCTTTGCTTTGATAACTTTGCGCAAACGTTTTGTAAACACATCGCAGCTGGCACGCATGGTTTCCGTAGGAATTCGATCCCAAATATAAACCAAATGTTTCTAGAATCGATCTAAAGTAAGTTATTTCGTAGCGCTTATATGTTGAAGCATATAACCCCAAACAAAGACCATTCTACAGCTAGTTTATCTCTTGGAATATTGGTGAAACTTTTGCCATACATACGACCAATTTGTTGATTATGACTGTCCTGAAGGAGGAAGAGCTTTTCACCCGAAAATAAAATCTCGCCGTCACCGTGCCGAACCAAAAGATTTCTTCTTCTTTGGACATTGGCTTGCTTTTGACGCTCCGTAAATCCGTGAACCCGTAGTTTTTTGTGCAGCTTGGGGGAATTTGTTAAATTTACGGCCAGATACGGCCGGATTACGTCCACAGATTTGATCGTTTTCTTCGTTCTGGCAGTTCGCTCCTTTGTGTTGAATATGGACAGCTCCAGTTTCCTTGAACCGTTTCTAGGTACGAAAAACAAAACGCTTACTCACTCCGAACTGCTTAAGGCTATTGAATATCTGACACCGTCTAAGCTTTTGCAAATGTAATTTTGAAACTTGCTCCCGTGTGGCTTTCATGTAGCTGATAAATAGAAACAAACGGAACCGCTTCTTTATCTTCAGCGATAAACTGTCAAAAGAGTACACTTAAAGCGGGTATAATCAATTTCGCTGCTAAAATTACCAAGCTGAAATAAACCAAGACTGAAAAAAGGTGACACCTATTGTGAGACACACTGTAATAATGGAAAATGTTCCAGTAGTAGTGGACATAAAATGTTCATCTAAAATAGTGTTTTTATGTACAAATGGAATTTTTTCCTTGATATTTCTTCATTGAGGTAGTACAGTGCATCCTCACACCTTCTTCGTGATGATTTTTGTAATCTTGTTCAAGTACAAATTTGCATCAATATGTATGATGTATAGTATGTACTACCAATTTTTGTAGCACGGAAACTAAGTCCAACAGCAATAGGCTCTCCTCTCTGTTAGACTTGATCAAGCTTTAATAATTACTGATTATCCCAATCATTTTATTGTATGCCAAAAACGGGTTGGGTGAATTGATAGGTAACATCACTTATACGTATCCACAGAGATATAAAGAATCTCCTACCAACAACAAGATTGAACAATTGGTTAAAAGAGCAAGCCATCTAACATGAGGATGCCCCAATGGGCGGGGAGAAGAGCTCGCCCTCTATTCACAAACTGTTGGCAATGAGGAGTTGGCATTCCTGCTCTCCCCATCCAGAGTGCTTCAATCGGGTGCCCTGATGGTCCCTTCCATTCCCATGAAATATTTATTCAATAGTGTATAAATTAATGTAAATAAAAAATACTACACGCATTCGTATCTATTATATATGATCTTCATTCGGTTGATCCTGAAATGCAAGAAATTTTGTTAAGTGTCAAAGAGTAGGGTTCTGTGGTTCGCGCTTAAGCACGTCATCGTTCGTTTTCAGCGATATCAGTATTTCACCAAAATCTTGATTTGAGGTAAAAAATAGTTAAATCTATTGAAATTTTACAAAACTAACATTTATACATTTTAATTTACTGTTGCCATGGTCACTATTTGCTACGTGATGCTGATTTTACAATAGCAAAACACTTTGCTGCTCGCTGACTTAAGGGCAAAGTCAGTCGAGGATCTGAGAATAACGACCGATTTGAAAATAATTGAATGAACTGCTCTATACAATGAACCAATCACCAACACATCTACACTATGGTACATAATGAACATTTTATAATTCTTTTTGTTAATATATTTTGCCGAAGAAGTATTGTAATCATAAAAAAACTAAGAATGATGAAAAAAGATTCGCAGAAGAGATCTTCTTTAAAAGATTCCCAGTTGTTCTCCGGTACTTTACAAATCTTATTCTCATATTGGCAAATACAATCACCGCTGACATTCGCCTATTGCTACGCTCACATGAATCTTGTTCATAAATAGTCAAATATTTCCAGAATATTCATTATATTCTGATCAAAGTACAACAAGATTCCTTATATTGTTAAATAATTTTGTTCAAGTACGTGAATCCAGCAGTTTTTATTTCATAGTGAATGGATATGAAGATAAATTTAAGTATATGAACATAAATCACATTTTCATAGACTCAATAGAATAAAATTATTTTTATATTCTCCATCCATAGCGAGCAAAATAATAGCTGAATAATATTTAACACATAAGCAACTTTCAAACGGCATAATGGCACAGACCCACTCTGAACATCGAAGTGAACTCAACTCTGTTCCTGCATTCATCGCTTGGCATTCGTTTGAATGTAGAAGTATGGACGAAAAACATGTTTCTTTCACACCGGGATTACTCGAAATTCACATGCAAAACTATATTATATTTTTACATCAAAAGATTGCTAAGAAAATTTGCAAGCTTATGGTACCAACAAAAGTACATAAAACAAAACTTCATAGCATACTTTTTGAATTTGCAAAACCACCTAAAACGTTCCACGCTATGGGAGCTGTGAACCGTGGGAGGTGGAGGACGAAAAAATAATAATTACCAACAGCACAAACCGTCTGTTCATTTCCAGTTTTAGTATATGTCCAGCCGTAGCTAGGATAGGATGTACGTTTCGTTTAGGAAGAATTGGACATCGAAGAGGATTATTTTGAAACGCCGACAACGTGGCATCAGAATTTTTCAGAATGAGTAAGTGCAGGGAAGATGTTTGTTCAATTGATACAATTTTTTATTCCTCTTTTTCAAATGATTAGTCTAACAGCTTACAAAACACCTGAATATATCCAAACTGGCTAACAGTCAGGTAAAATCGTTTGAACTTTATGCATCGTTCTATATTCCATAAACAACGAGTCACTTGTTGAATTCAAATGGATATTGCATATGTTGAATTAAAACAAATCTTTGTTTTTTTTCCCTGTGACCAAAACTTTTATTCTATTGGCCAGATGATACATACATTTTAGGAAAATTTGCAGACTATTTTCATCGACCACCTAGTTAACTAGCTTGAAGTTAATTAATCCATATCAGAACCGTTTCGCCAATATTTGAAAGGAAAAAAAAATGAAGGCATATTATACATCAAAATGTTCAAGTGTTTTATGGAAAGTTGTATAAGTAATAAGAATATTTTGAGAAAATTGAAACCAATCATCTGACGATATGTGTATGTGCCAGCAGATTTCCCAAAATAATAAATCAATTAAGTTTGGTAATTTAGGTAAGTATATTGCGAGGAATAAATATTTTAAAGGCATGGTGTAGTGCCTTTAGATACTTTGAAAGACGTAAATAAACTTTTAATAATTTTGAAAATAGCTGCATTAGTTCTTTATTAGTCAACATATTGAAGTATTTTAATGAATAATATTCTGAGAAAATTTATCAAATCATCTTACGACATATTGATTTTCGGAATAAATCGATACATTTAACAACAATTTTTCACAAGCTATCTTTGTTTTTCCACGTACATACTTTTAAAGTAAAATTTTTTCACTTTTTTTATGAATGCAAGTATACAAGCATTCAAGTATTTTATTATATTTTGAGATGATTTTTTCAAATAATTCGAAGGCAAATTGATGAACAAATGTTGTGCTAAAATACATCATGCATCCCCAAGATATATGACGCTTTGGAAAAAATACGTGCACATTACAATCAATTCGAAGAATACTTTACTAAGTCATTTCAAGTTAATTTAATATGAGTAAAAATATTAAAATATTTCTTATGAACGATTTTCTGTGATTTTGGAACGGTCTGAGAAAGTTTTATTTTCAAATTATTTGACGGCACACCAACCAGGCCATTTTCTATAACTAACATAAACTTTTGACATAATTTTGAAAAATAGCTGAATGAGAGATATAAGAGAACATCATGTGTAAAATATAACGTAGTAAATCTATATATATATATATATATATATATATATATATATATATATATATATATATATATAAATTAAAATGAATTTCTGTTCGTCTATCTCACTCTATAGACTCGGAAACTAGTGAACCGATCGGCGAGGAAAATTGTATGCAGGAGTTTTTGGGGCTGAAGAAGATTCTTATGGTTGTTTGAGTTGTTGAGGGGGGCTATCATACAATTGAAATACAAATTTCTGCGTAACTGGAGAACCATTCATGCAAATGGAACCAAATTTGGCATGTGAATTCTAATTATGGATTTGTGAATTATGGATTCTAAAGGCAATGATTGTATGGTTGTTTAAAAATTAAAAAAAATGTTTCAAAATGAATGAATAAATATGAAACATAAATTTTAACTAGACGTGAGAATTATTTAGGTAACTAAAACATAAAATGAGTACTTTTCGGGTAAGTAGCATGTTTTCGTAGAAGTTTAAATCCCATCTTATTCAATAAAAAAAACTTAATCTGAAAAACAACCCATACGTGCCAGTTCTATTATATTTTCATTCATTTTGTTGCAAGCGTAGCAGCACTCGCACAGGGTTCAGCTAAGGTTCAGGTATAAAAGTAAAACTACTCAAATCTTTTAATGGATAATTTTTAAAGAAAATCAAATGCAAAATGTTTGGCTTGAGATTTTCTTGACAAATTGGATTCGTTTGTTTTTATGCTTGACCTGTACTTGTTCTTCAGTTTTTTTTAATGATTTTTATTGTACTTCAGAACACTCTGAAAAATATGAACAAACTCAAATGACAAACTAGAACAAAAACAAAGAATATAAATGGTTTTGAAACCTAAGACTCTATTGTAATATGATATTTTATTCATGTATTATTGTAAGCGCTGTCGTCAGTTTTTTTGTAATATCCTGAAAAGATCATCCGAGGACATTCTAGTGTGCCAGTAAATTTTCCAAAATGCATTTCATATAATTGAAAAAATACAAAGCATAGTCAATTTACGTATATGTATTTTTTCAAGTTACTATGTTTGAAGTTATAATGAATTTTAAATGGTTCAATATTTCAGTATTAGTACGACTGATATTATATATTCTCTTAATATATAGAGAAATACAAATAAATGATTCACTGTCATTTTGAGGTGGCTAGGGATTTAATTTAGCCCATTTTGAAAAAAAATGGAAAATATCTGACCAACTCATGTCGTAAGTAAATGTTAGGTCAAAAGTATTTCTTTAAAGTAATTTATACAGAAAACATCATTTTAAATTTTGAAACCCATCAAACCAAACTATTTCAAAGGATATACGGGTTCATTGAAAACAGGTCCTCCTTTTGTTTTTTTTTCTGGATATTCTAAAATATAGGAATACCGCTCATTATAATGAATAATCAGTTATACATGTTGATTCATAGATGCATTTTTTTTTCGAATGTTTCCTTTATCGTCCTTTGAATTGTTTATATATATCAGAATGTTCTAAAATACTATGAAAATCATTCAAATAATGTTTATGAACATTTTGATAACAATTATAGTTACTTGTAATAGCTAGGTCACCCCTTAGGTCAGTCAGTAAAGGCGCAGCTACACAGGCATACCATGTTGGAGTTGAGTTTAAAAAAAATCGTCAGATGATTTATTTAAATTTCCTCTTGTGTTGATATTCTTAGAACATTCCAAAAAAAAAGTTCAATCATTCCTACGAATACATGAACGCTATTACCCGCTGCAACAAAATAATATAAGAGTATTTTCTCCAATGCTTAAAATAATGAAAAATGTTGTAAATATACTACAGATCAGAATGTCTAAGGGTTTTTTTTAAATGAAAAATGGTCAAACTTTTAAGAATACTTTGAAAAAAATTAAAACACATCTTATGATGGCATTTTAAATTCAAAAATACCAGACTTACTCAAAGGCGCAACAAATGAGAATATAATATTGCAAAGTATAAAACTTTTAAAAATGGTATTTTGAAATATTGAGAAAAACTAAAACAAATCCACTGCATTTCTGTGAGTTTGGAAATAAGCTGCCTTATTAATTTCAGGTTAATATCTTGGAAGTCAAAACAGTCAAGTATTTTTATGTACAATTTTCTAAGCTCTAAGAATATCCCAAAACCGTTTAAGCAATCAACTTTTTAAGTTGACTCAACATTTTAATGAGCCTGGCAGTTTGCTAACTAATTTTTTTAAATATCTTAAACAGCGCTTTCCTTTCTTCACCGTGTCCAATATATTCTATACAAATTTAAACTCTATTTATTTCAAATCGATACTCCAGATTTTATTGATAACTTTACCCATTATATTGCAATATAATACTGATCCGCTTCAGTATATGTTTTATAATAACACCGCCTTTAACCTTCTTGACCAGCTCCAGACGTTTTTCGAAACCTGATTCGAAACCTTTATTCGAAACGAATATCTGATATAATAAAGTTTTGATTTTTTTTTTAAATTGTCTTATCCATTTCCAATTTGTGAGGTTTGATCAAAACGATTTAGTTTAGCAAATAATAATTTGTTTTATTATTATTCAGAGGAAATTTGCACAAAATATTCAGAATAATTTTACTGATGGGTGGAATTCGAAAAAATACGCCCTTTTTGAGGAATTTGTAAAAAAATCATTCAGGACATTTCGAAAAACTAGAAATATTGCTAAAAATGATACATCAATAGAGTATAATTTTTTTTCCGAAAATTTTTTTCACCACCATATGATTTGCTTTTATTTTACAGAATGATTTAGAGTAAAATGAAAGTCATTCAAAAAAAATTAGATAACTAGTTAGTGTAAAATAAATAAAAACATTTTTTATTTCCTTAGAAAATCACTAGGAACATCATAATTGAATTACATAGATGATTCATTTTCATAAGAAAATTAATTATGAAAATAGATTACATTACATTAGAAAATCGCCAGGTTTATGAGTCTGTTGAATGCAGTCCAATTTTTATTTGAAATTTTCTCAAAATGTTCTAAAAAGCTTCGAATATCATACACACAATTATTAAGACATTTTGACTTACATTTTATTAACTTTAAATGACTAACCCAAGTGATTTCCAAATTAAATATTTGTGCTGCTATTTTCACCAAACTTTCATGTTCCTTGGGATTGCATAATGTATTTTAGTCCAGTTTCTATTCATCAAAATGCTTCTAAATGATTTGAGAAAATCACATTAGTGTTTGACAAAATTCTAACAATACTATCGAAAATATAATAATTGCATATTTTTGATTCAAATATTTGTACGTATTGTATTGTAGTAAGCTTTTAACAAAATTATGTATAATTTAATTATTCATTAAAAACAAAAAGTGATGCATATTCAGATGCTGTAGGAGGATTTGTTAAATTTTCTCGAAATATTACAGAGAGAATTATTCATTCGAATACTTTAACCTTTTTTTTAAATATTTTTAAAATTTTGTAAAATGTATTACGTACTTTAGAAATCTTAAGGCACTACAAAATGTCTTCAAATTATTATTTTTTTTATAAATTTTTGAGAACATTCCAAATGGTTAAAAAAACGTTATTGTAAAAAAATGCCAGGCACATTAAAATATCGTTAGACCATTTGTTTCAATTTTCTCAAAATATTCTTATTACTTATACAACTTTCCATAAAACACTTGAACATTTTGATGTATAATATGCCTTCATTTTTTTTTCCTTTCAAATATTGGCGAAACGGTTCTGATATGGATTAATTAACTTCAAGCTAGTTAACTAGGTGGTCGATGAAAATAGTCTGCAAATTTTCCTAAAATGTATGTATCATCTGGCCAATAGAATAAAAGTTTTGGTCACAGGGAAAAAAAACAAAGATTTGTTTTAATTCAACATATGCAATATCCATTTGAATTCAACAAGTGACTCGTTGTTTATGGAATATAGAACGATGCATAAAGTTCAAACGATTTTACCTGACTGTTAGCCAGTTTGGATATATTCAGGTGTTTTGTAAGCTGTTAGACTAATCATTTGAAAAAGAGGAATAAAAAATTGTATCAATTGAACAAACATCTTCCCTGCACTTACTCATTCTGAAAAATTCTGATGCCACGTTGTCGGCGTTTCAAAATAATCCTCTTCGATGTCCAATTCTTCCTAAACGAAACGTACATCCTATCCTAGCTACGGCTGGACATATACTAAAACTGGAAATGAACAGACGGTTTGTGCTGTTGGTAATTATTATTTTTTCGTCCTCCACCTCCCACGGTTCACAGCTCCCATAGCGTGGAACGTTTTAGGTGGTTTTGCAAATTCAAAAAGTATGCTATGAAGTTTTGTTTTATGTACTTTTGTTGGTACCATAAGCTTGCAAATTTTCTTAGCAATCTTTTGATGTAAAAATATAATATAGTTTTGCATGTGAATTTCGAGTAATCCCGGTGTGAAAGAAACATGTTTTTCATCCGTACTTCTACATTCAAACGAATGCCAAGCGATGAATGCAGGAACAGAGTTGAGTTCACTTCGATGTTCAGAGTGGGTCTTTGCCGTTTGAAAGTTTTTCGCTTTTTCATTGTATATTGTTTCAACCTTCAACAATTATTTGATTTGGCCCGATCGTTGCAGAATCAAATTAATTATATTCTATTGTTTCGAATGAGATCGAAGCATCGAAAAGACCTAGCAAGGAATAACGATGAAGTAATGATGCTTATATGAAGTTTACTGCACTACATTGGAAACATTCGAACGAAAGTTAAACTTTAGAACTTTTGAATAAATTTAGCTTGTTGTTGAGGAAACGTATGCATTTTTTTTATCAAATTCCGAATATAATAAAATTTTGCCTAGAAATTGAATGTTTTCGGTTGTAATAAAGTTAGGCTAAGCCCTGCACAGTGGATTAGTTAGAAAATTCATTTTGTTCATTTTTGTCCCCCAGCGCAGGTTCATGCATCGTCTCGTGATTTCTTTCAACATTGAAGGCTAATTTTATGAGATAAAATGCTAATTTGACTTTGGCTTGCAATCACATTCACTAATAATTGTGAATAATATATAAAAATGTTTTGTAACCAAATTGTTCCTTGAAGAGTTTGCTATCGATGCACCTTTTTCAATTTTCAAAAAAATGAACCATACGGAGCTTAGCACTTGAAAATGGAGGCAATGTCTTATATTTTTTGCAATTTTTTTCAGTAGAAACGGATTCATGTAAAAACTACAAGATTTATCAACATGGTTTGTTCTCGAATTGTGCTTCATTTAGTTAGCACAAACGGACGGAAATAAAATTTCAAAAAAGATAATCAAATATGTTTAAATTGCGAAATATTGCGTGACCTCCCGAACGGGCGCGCGACTGACTTTGCCCTTAATAGTTATTGCTGTCGAGTTAGGAAGGGAAGATTCAATTGGAAGGGAGTTAGAGGGCAAAAAAAAACATTAAGTAATGTTTTATTCATCTATGAAGTAAAATCAATAATACAATATTACCAAATATTATGATATTATGAGTTATGATGAAGTAATGACAAAGATTAAACTGTAAAATCAGGCACTAGCCAAATGGCACACAGCGCTGCATGAATCATATCAGCTTATATTTTGTCCAATTTGTAAAGCGAATAGAAATATACCTTCAGTGGTAAATGTAATTGAAGTGCAAATATGCATCAATAATGGATAATCTCTTAACTTCACATTTTTCTCGTGTTTCGGTCCTGCTCATCCTATAGCAGTTCGATTGGATTTAGATCTGGTGATTGCACCGGCCAAAACCATGTCAGATAACGTTCCGTTTTGGTTCAAGTCTTGAACGAACCCTGACTAAAATATGAAGTAAGTCAGCTTTGAATCACTTAAAAATGAAGTGAATTAGACCTGAATCACTTGACCATGAATCAGACTACGAAAGCGTAGTAAGGCAGTCCTGAATTATTTCAATTTTGATGTAATTCCATCCTGAATTACTTGAATATGAATAAATCAGGCCTAAACTATTTAAATGTGAAGTAAATCAGAACTGAATGACTTGAATATGAAGTGAGTCAGCCTTGAATCACATGAATATGAGGTACATTAGACTTTAATCACATGAATGTGTTGTGAATCAGTCCTTTAATTTGATGTGGATTCATCCTGAATCACTTGAATACGTGATAAATTGAACCTGAAAAAATTGTATTATGACTAAAATGTGGAGTCTGTTAGTACTAAATCATTTTAATTTGAGTTGAGTCAGTCACTTGAATATGAAGTGAATCTGATTTTAATCTCTTGAACATGAAGTGAATCAGGTCTGTATCACTAGAATATGAAGTGTATCAGGCCTGAATTACTTGAGTACGCAGTTTATCAGCCTTTTTCAAGGTGAATATTAAATGAATAAGGGCCAATTTCTTCACCTCCGCTTAGAGCTTAAACCATGTTTAAGCGTATGGGTAAGCACCGCTTAAAGAGTTAAGCGGAGGTGAAGAAATTGGCCCTAAAATTTGATTCAAATGAATATGGAGTGAACCAAACCTAAATTACTTGAATGTGTGGTGACTTGAATTTGAGTGTGGTCACTTGAATTTGAGATAAGTGAGTTTTGCATAAGTGGATCTGACTTGAATCACTTGAATATGAAGTGAATCAGGCCTGAACCACGTGAATATGAAGTAAGTCAGCCTAGAATCACATTAATATGCAATGAATGAGATCCTTAACACACTAATATGAACTGAATAAGACCTGAATTACTTGAATTCATTGTGAGTCAGTCCTGAAACACTTGAATTTGAGGCGAGTCCTTCTTGAATTATCTAAATATGGATAAAATCAGGCCTGAATCACTTGAATGTGAAGTAAACCAGACCTGAATCACTTGAATGTGTTGTAATTCAGTCCTGAATTAATTTGAGAAGGATTCATCCTGAATCACTTGAATATTAAGTGAATCAGACCTAAATCACTTAAATACGGAATAAATTGCATGTATGTATAATCACTTGAATAAAACATAAGTCACTCCTAAATCAATTGAATTTGAAAATAGTCAGACCTGACTTGAATACGAAGTGAATCAGGCCCATATAACCCCCTTCTGAAAAACTTTCCGAAGTCTCGAACATTCTATTTTATCATTTTCCACTTATTCTATATCGAGATAGAACGACTTGAAAATACTCATTTTTGCATGGACTGTTAAACCAAATTCTCCATTTTCCGGATGCCCTTGATCTACTGAACAACATTGCCGAGACTAGAACTTATCAGAATCTTATCAGAATAACGAGATAGAACAAGTTGAAAATGCTTAATCTAACATGCTCTCTAGCGTTACGTACCGGTAGAATTTTCAAATACCCTTGACTTTGAGAACAACTTGGCTTAAAACCGCAACTTTGCAGATACTAACGATCTAGAGATATAGTATCATGAATGTATCTGTATTTAGGTGATGCTAAACTTTTCGAGGTGATGCAATATTCAACTGAGTGTTGTTAAACTTTTCCAATCGAGTCCGTACTTATGACTGGTAGTGTATGTCATCCATAGCTCTCTTGATAGTATTGATCGAAATTATAACGTAGTCTTGTGACCGGATGCACATAATATCGGAACTGATGATTGTTCATTGGGAGCCATTGAGTCTACGGCATCGGAGTGAACTCCATTTGTAGTTGCCAAGCATTTACTGAAATCGAAATTTTCTGGGCCAAATGGACACAGTCACAGACTGCTGACTTCCATGCACTCTTTAGTGGATTGAATATAGCTACGTCTGCTGGTTGGGTAATTCGTGTTGTGTTGGGGTACGGCGCCATCAGAACGATACGGAGATCGAAGAAGTAGGAAAGATGGGAATTCAACGTACTTCTTGAGCAGGTGAGGATTAGGCCATCCCTTATTTTGAAAAAAATTGCCGAGTCAAGAATTCTACCTCTTGAAATGTTCGTCTTGGCTAGAAAACAAACATACTTAAATTTGAAGACCGTACGTTGATGTTAAGTGCCCAACGGACCTGAAGAAATGGTAGTACGGGTGACTACCCACGCGGTGGCAGGCATGCTACTGTAGTGTATGGTCTAGCAGTTCGTTAGCCAAGGTCAGGTTAGCCAAAAAAGTTGAAGTTGAAGTTGAATAAAACCACTGAAATGGCTCCACTACACTTACTTTTTGAATCGTGTTGTACATATGATGACCTTATTGTGTTGTACCTAAAAACGTGTGTACTGATGATAAAGTGTCCCAAACAACATTGATAATAAAAAACAAACAAACATTCCACTGACGGCACTGATCTTGGTTGACCTGCAAGACCATACACTACAGTAGCATGCCTGCCACCGCGTTGGTAGTCACCCGTACTACCATTTCTTCAGGTCCGTTGGGGGAGCACTTAACGTCAACGTACGGTCATCAAATTTAATTATGTTTGTTTTCTAGCCAAGACGAACATTTCAAGAGGTGGAATTCTTGACTTGGCATTTTTTTTTCAAAATAAGGGATGGCCTAGTGAGGATACAATATTTGCCTGAAAAGCAGCATAAAATTCTCGACGCTCACTGCAGTCACTTGTTTTGAAGTGCGTATTGTGATGCCATCATGATGGGCCAAAAATCGAGAGAACCATTTTGTTTTTGTAATTTACACTTGTATTAGGTGTGCATTTTTTCTCAATTTTATTATTTCACAATAATAGAGTTATATCATCATTAGAAACAGTTGATTAAGATGTTAAACTTTCTTTCTGTAAAATTCTCGAACTTTCCGTCCGTTGTCCTCAGATGCGCCCGCCGTGACGATTCTCCATCTTCTCTCGAAATCATCGGTACCATTTGCTTTCCTCTTAGTTTCGAAGAGTTTCCGCTTAACTAGAGCCCAGTACTTCTCTATTGGGCGAAGTTCTGGACAGTTTGGTTGATTTGCTGTTTTTGGCACGTATTTGATCTCTTGTACCTTATACCATTCCAGGACGGATTATGCATTGTGACAAGTAGCCAAATCAGGCAAAACAGAGCTGGAGAGTCGTGGCTTCTCGTACTTTCACTCCCGTATATTCTCGTACTTTATTGATAGTGCGAACAGAGACGAAACATTTAGATTTTCGACCACAACTACATATGGCCTGCCAAATCAAATGATTCTTCGGGAATTTGGACACCTATTTCACTTTGTCCGCTATCAATCCTTGCCTCTGCTTCACTTTTTGTACGTATGATTTTGACTTCCCAACTTTGCGAGCCATATTTCGCACAGAAAGGTTGGGATTTTTCTCAGTAATGGCTACCATTCTCATGTCCAACTTACAACATTCCAATTGTCCGATCCACAGTCAACACAGTTTCTTAGCAAGATTGGGATTTTGCTGCCATTTGTACAAAATGCCTTTGCACACTTCCACTTGCTTCGACGCCATTTTACTGAATGTAACAAGAATGTAAACATGTTGTGCCACGAAATAAAGTGGAGAGTCTTTGCTGTCATACAAGTGAAACGTTTCAGCGATCCGTTGAATAATTCTAAATCCACACTGAAAAAAAATTCTCCGCAATTTCACGTGGACAGGCTTTACTTCAAGCGCAATACAAACCATCCGATTTGAGACGTGACCAAGAAGGTCGCTTCTTCCTTCGTGTTCGTCCAGCAGACAACAGAGTGGGCTGCATGCCCTCAAAGTAAGGAAAGGGTCTTAACGAACCGATAAACAGAATACGGTGGCCATATCCCACGCCAGGAAGCTGTAGTGCGAGTTGTTAGTGCAGCCGAAAAGCATCGTTATAGCGACGAGGGGTACATTTAAGCAAGTCCCACCTGCATGTTCCGTTAAAGTTCCGGAACAAGAAGGTCCATAAATTTCCCAAGAAGAACTTGGTGTGGCAGGCGATCTGAGGGTGCGGCAAGTTAAGCAAGCCGTATATAACGACCGGCACCATTCAACGGCCAAATGTATAAAGAAGAATATTTCCAGAAGCGCCTGCTGCCCTTCCTCCGGTCTCACGAAGGTGACAATCTGTTTTTGCCGGATCTGGCATCGTGCCATGACGCGAAACCGGTAATGAAGTGGTACGAAGCCAAAAATGTTGTTTTTGTGCCGAAGGAGGCAAATCTGCCAAAATTGCCAAAAAGCCCAATAGAAAAATTCTGGGCGATTATGAAGGGCTAGCTACGAAAAACAGGGAAGTTCTTCAAAAACGACAAGGATATGAAGAAAGAGTTGATGAAAATGTGTAAGAAAGATGGCGCAATTGTTGCACAGGATTTGATGGGTAGCGTTAAGTCCAAGGTGCGGGCATTTAGCCTAGGAGAGGAAGTTGAATAAAGCAACTTTGCAAAAACAACTGGTGCAAGTTTGATCAAAGTAGTCGATTGTCAAACGTCAAACTTGAACTCGAAAGAAGAACAAATATAGTGCACAAACACCTGGAAAATCCAGAGTGGTCCAATACCAAGCTGGCTAAAGTGCTGAAGATGCCGAAAAGAATAGTTTGTCGAGTGCTCAAAACCTACAAGGAAATCCTGAGTGTGGAAAGGAATCAGTGGACCCTCGAAAAAATAGCAAGCAAGGATCGTCAGCGCGCAGCAAGGTGCTGAGGTGCGTTAAAGTCAACTCCGGTGCTTCGATCCGAGATGTGACTAGAAGGTACAACGCCTACTCTCAAACGGTGCGGAACATCCTTGCCATGGAAGGATACAAGTCGTACAATGCCAGTAAACATCCTAACCGGCACATGAAGCAGAATTCCGTGGTCATAAAGCGTGCAAGGCTCTTGTATGATCGTGTTTTTAAGAACCACAAGGGCTGCACTTTGATCGATGAAATAATATACGTCAAACTCGATTTTAAGCTTCCCGGTCAAAAGTTTTATATCGCGACTAGACGTGGGGATGTACCGGGAAGATTCAAGTTCGTGTTTGAAGTTCGCGAAGAATTTGTGATTTGCAGTTGTGGCCTGAAAACGGAACCATTTGTCACATCCTCGACGATGACATTGCAAGTTTGCCGTTCATTTGGCCAGCTGCCACTACTCCAAGGTGGTTTTGGAGTGGTTTGCTGCCAACAAGATCGATTTTGTTCCAAATCTAACGAACTCTCCGAATTGCCCGGAATTTCGACCAATCGAAAAATACTGGGCAATATCAAAGCAGTTTCGACCAAGCGGCGGGGCTTTCAAACACATCCAGCTAAAGGGGGCAAAATGGAAGAAATGCGCTGATTCCGTGTCCGTTTTCACTACTTTAAAGCAACCATTAATGGGCTTTTCAAACTTATTGAATCACGAATTACAGGTATTTTTGTGTATCGCAATTAACTTTTAGTCAGCCATTAGTCGTGCGCAAATTTTTCATATGAAGCAACAAAATCTATCCCATAGTTCTACGTTAATAATGTGGTCGCATTTCGTTCAGAACTCATTACTTTTCTTGCGGAAAACTGTGCGCCTTCTTCCTGTCGGTGGGAAGTCCTTTTCTCTCTTCTGAAAATCACTTCCAATATAAACCAACAATCGGGCAACCCCTCTTTACCACAGCCAAGCTGAACTCTTTTCCAAGTAACGCTGACTTCAACCAACGAATGATCTTTTTTTTCTCTCTACTCACTATCTATTCCTTCCCCGCACCATACTTCGGATTACCCGGCCCAAAACCAACAGTATGCGGCGAAGTGGAAGCCCTCCGATCGGTGCTTTCTGCCGGCGCCGACGTATCCACCCCGGACATCAACGGCGGCAGTCCGCTACACTACGCAGCCCAGATGTGCGGTGCCAACTACGAAGGCAAGACGGCCCGTGCTTCGGCCAAACTGGCCCTAGAAATCCTGAACACACTGCTGGCCCATCCGGATACTTCAGTCGAAGTAGAGGACAAGGATGGCCGGCAACCGCTGCTTTGGGCTTCCTCGGCTGGCTCTGCCAAGGCTGTCCTAGCTTTGATCAAAGCTGGTGCTCAGGTCGAAAGTGCAGATAAGTATGTATTTTGGCTATTTTTGTTTCCTTGACACTAACTGGTAATTCCCTTTCGTTTCAGAGATGGACTCACGGCTCTCCACTGTGCTGCCTCCCGAGGACACACGGAATGCATAGACACATTAATCAACCTGTGTGGAGCACATACAGATCAGATCGATTCGAATGGCTGCACGGCACTGCATTATTCGGTGACACTTGGTCATGCGGATGCAACCTCGCTGTTGCTCAAACTGGATGCCGACCCGAATCGACAGGATAGGAAAGGTCGTACTCCGGCCCACTGTGGCTGTGCAAAAGGACAGATGGAAACGGTAAAAATTCTACACATCAAGAAAGGGAATCTATGGTTGAGGAACGCCAAGGGTGACTTTCCGGTTCACGATGCAGCCAGCTCTGGTCGAAGACAGCTGGTTCAGTGGCTACTGCAGATGAAACCGAAGCACATCAACACGCCAAGCAATGATGGAAGGACGCTGCTGCATATTGCCGCAGGACACGACAATGTAGACATGTGTAAGCTTTTACTGGAATCCGGGGCGGAGATGAACCATCTGTACAGGCCATCATCGAAAAGTGCACCTATGACCCCATTGGACTATGCCCTGGCCAAAGGCTTCCGATCTGCGGCCAAATTTCTGCAGATGCAAGGTGGTCTTCCAGCTAATAAGTTACGCCTCTCCAGCCGACAACAGAAGATACTGCCAGATATTGATAAGGTTGAGCCACTGAAGCTGACCGAAAAGGAAGAGTTGATAGATTTGAAGACATCCAAGCGCTACATAGTTTATTTAAATTCAAACTCGGAGTCAGAAGGTCAGGAAGATCACTCACACCGGAAAAGCCGACATAAACGAAAAGGAAGCCATCGAAGTCGTCGAACGAGTAGTTGCAGTGATTCCGTTTTTTTGTACAGAGAGGGAGCAGCAGATATCAGTCGATCTCGGAGTAACGTCGAGCTGAACCGTATTCAACATCACCGCCACAAGCATCATCACAGGAGCAGCAGTTCCTCATCGGCCTCCAGCAGCGAGACGTCTTCAGATGAGTGCTGCAGGCACATCAAACGGAAACATAAATGCTATAAGAAATGTGCATCGTCAAAGTCAGCTCGATCAAAGGATCGCTCGCATCAGGACCGAGATCGGGATCGGGAAAAGGAGCCGAAAGAACCCAAGGAGTACGAGTTCATGTATGCCGAGAAGCGAGAATCTGGAAGGCCAAGAAAGCCAGGTGAAAGGATGGGAAGGATTGTGCTGAAGCCGGTTCCAAGTGGGTCATCGGAAAACGATTCGCCCGAAGGCTCAAGGCTGCCTGGTAGAAGTGGTCAGCTACTGTCCGTCCCTTCAGAAAGAATGGGAATGTTGGATGAAGATTCACTGCCCAAAACACCACCAAAAGCTGAGTTCAATATAAGGAAAGAATCGGATGTGAAGAGCGACGGCAAGTCTTCTGCTGATTCAGGCGGGAAAAAGCTGAAGAAAGTCAAGGGAACGGGAAAGAAGGGAAAGGCGCATGGGAAAGTAAAAAAGACAGATTCGCCAAGTGAAGAGGAAGCGAAGGACAAGCAACAAGGAGAGAAGGTAGTAACGGAAGTTCAAGTTCATACAGTACCAGATGCGATGGCAAAATCAACAGAAGATGACGGAGCTATGACGGATGCCACGTATACAATCGATCAGAAGACAAAGTCGGATTTTGAAGGGTTTAGTGAGACGGAGTCTAACGAAAAGGGGAAAGTCAAAGGTAAAGGTAAAGGGATGGGACCGGAGACGATAGTGGAAGTGAAGGATGAGGCCCTGCAAGAAGTTCCAGCGCCGATCCCTTTAGCGGTAAAGGAGGAGGTGGTACCGGCTCCAAAAAAGGAAAGGCTAAAGCTAAAGTCAAGCAAAGACAGTAGCAGCAGCCGATCCAGCAAATCCAAGTCGGATTCGTCGGAGAAGGAGATGCCAAAGCTTAAATTGAAACCGAAAGAGAAAGCTGAAGAGGCAACTCCAGTGATGGCAGCGCCAGCGCCACCGCCATCGCCACCACCGCCACCTCCTCCTGAACCAGAACCAGAACCAGAACCAAGCGTTGTACCAGAACCAGAACCCGTCGAAGAACCACCCAAATCAGAACAGCTTCCCGAGCCGCCAGTCACAGTGCCGGAACCTGAACCTGTGTCGGCAACGAAAGAAGAAGAAGCAGTTGTACCACAAGAACCTCCAGTCATAGAACCGGAACCTGAGCCACCGGAACCGGAACCAGAACCAGCTCCCGAACAAGCACCAGATCCTCCAGCCGTAGAAGAAACACCCACGGAAGAGAAGAGCTCAGAGGTTGAGGAGTCACCTTCGAAGTCTAGTGAGGATCAGGCTGACCAGCAGCCTCCAGAACCCGAAGAACCGCCAAAACCCGAACCAAGTGGGGATCAAGTGCTTCCTACTGAGGAACCATTAGCACCGCCCCCACCACCACCTCCATCCCCACCACCAGCAACAAAGGAAGAATCACCAAAGAAAGTCAGTTTTGATAGAGAACGGCCAAAGTTGAGGAGGTCAGCCGAATCCATGGTGGAGCCCGTCGAAGAAGAAATAGGTAAAACGGAAGAGGATGCTGTAGTCCCGTTAGCAGCGACAACTACGGTGGACAAAGAGAAGGTCGATTCGACCCGAGGATTTTACGTGAGCCTTGTCGAGGGAGAAGACGTTGAGGAAAAGAAGAAGCGAAAGCTCAAGAAAAAGAAATCCAAGGAAGAGAAACCGGATGAAGAGGCTCAAAACAGTAAGGATCAGGACTCTGGGTTCGAACCAAGTCCACAGTCGGTACGGAGCAAGTCGACGGTGTTCGACAGGCCAACGAGTACGGCGGTCTCATCCAAAAGGCCATCCTTTACGATGGTTGAAGAACGTGCGGTCAGTTCTAGACCGGAGGGTCGCAAGCCAGGTGACAAGAATGCGGTCAACATGACGACCGTGCAGCAATCTATCCAGCGGAACATTCGAAGGTAGGCTTGTTTGTAGATTTCCACTATTCGTTTGTATGTAGTTGTTTGGAATCACTTTAAACCTTCTGTACGCTTAAAACTAACCTCACTTCCAGTTAGTTTCCCCACCCTCCGTAGATTTTCCATTTGTCCTTCTCACTCTGCTAACGAATCAAATCAATCGCAACAAAGAAACATTAAAAACAAACTCTACCAAAACTCTGAAGTGGAACCACCCGTGTTATTGTTTCAGATGAACATTGAACAGTAAACAGACAATCATCCTGTCAGCTTCCATACATTCCGTTCCTCAAACAGCAAAATTTACGAACCATTCTCCACGCTTGATCGAACCACACTTTCTTCCCTTTCCTTCCAACCCGAGTCAATACCAACCAACCAACCAACCAAACAAACCGAATGGCACCGAATTTCCTCCCCTTTCCGGTAAAATGAAAGTAAATCATCCTTCCGAGTTCCCGCTGTGAAATTGAAAATTATTTCGGCAGAAAAAGAAACTGCTAACATACTATAATAAACTAGATGTCAGCAGAGCACTGACTGTTGGTATCGATAAGACTCTAGAGTCGTATAAAATAAACAATTGTTAGGAAAATAAGGATTCTTAGACGTGAGGAGGTGATCAAACCTGATTAGGATAACCGGTAGCAGTAATTGTAGCAGCCTTTTGTGAGTATTAGCCTTCTCCCTAATATAGTAGAACATTTCCTAGTCAGTGTGTTTGTGAGTGGTTTTCCGGTGCAGTAGACCAGATCCATTCCGTTCATCTTAGATCAATGAAATGGAGGTAGAAACACAATTTGGCATGAAATATGTTAAACGTAGATTTTTTCCTAGACTATTACACCGTGACCTGTTTCTCTTTTATGGGTAAAACAAGCAAAAAATACACTGGCGTAGCGGGCGGGTAAGGTTGTTGATAAGACTCTATTTATTTATTTGGCGTCAATCTTTTGTAGACCAACAATTGATTTTGATATCAGAACAATTGATTTTGATGATTTGTCATTTATCAGTATTATTTCTAGATAGCCATTCCGATTGAAAAGAAAGAAGTCATCGAGGGTCAAGTCAAAGTTCCGTTAAAACCGCATTTGCGTAACATTGTTCCACCAAGAAACTCAGTTGAAGACTGATTGTTCCCAGGCCCTCGAATGTTCAACACATCCAAGATGCTTCACTTCATCTAACCATCTGGCTCGTTGGCCCTAACCAATCACCATTTGTGAGGGATTGCTGTATACATTTTAATGCTAATTGTTGCGTCATATTTCTAGCAGTAGATGGCAACACTGCTTAGTTACAACGTCGCTTATGCCATTGAAATTGAAGAGCTCAGACTTGTGTGCGAAATTTGAATTATTGATTTCGCACCAAGGATGACTTCCTGAAGCAAATCTAATGCCTTTCAAAATTATTGTAGCGCAACTTTCAGTTACAGATCGGATAACTTTGGGAAGATTTGGGCAAAATGGCTTCTCGGAAGTTCCATTTAGCTAAGCCAGGGATTCAAGAGTCAGTTCAAAGTGCATTATCCTAGCAGCACACTTGATGTTATTCGAAAAAACGTCAATGTGACTCAATTAAGTCACAATCCAGTACTACTTTTGAACAAGTAAAGCGGAAGCTCTCTCATCGAGTTCAGACAGAGTTTGACTAAGAAGTACCAAAAACTGTAAAGGATTTTTTTCGAACATGCATAAATGTTTCCCTAACCGCTAATATATCTTTTGAACCCACTATCGAAGAACTTAGATTGCTGACTAATCTTGAAAATCTAAGTAGAGATGTATCTTGGTGGAATAAACGCTTAGAAATGTTTAGGAAAAAAATCAGAAAATTATTTAATAGAGCAAAGAGAACCATGGAATGTGATCAATACAAAATTTCCCAATACAGAATACAACAACGAACTACGAAAATCTAAATTGGACTGGAAGCGTACATGTGAAAACATTGAAAATTCTAATGTGGTTGCAAAAAGTCCTCTCAAGAGATCATACAAATGGCTTAGGCACTGTTAAAAAAGAAAATGACTGCCTGACTTCTAACTGATTTGAGACTTTGGAAGTAATTCACATTTTCCTTGTCCAGTAGTAATCGGAAACAATGATAGAAACATACCAAAGTGCTCTAGTGATGAAGAAATACAACAAAGGAATGAAATTAACATTGGAAGTAACCTCGAAAGCTTTCCAACATCTTTGAATAATTCAATAAACATAGCTTTTAAAATATTTACTAGACCGAAAGTAGAGTGGGCAATTCATTCATTTGATTCATTCAAATCGCTTGTTAAAGATGGAATATATCCAGCCATCTTACAAAAAAGTTATGGATTATTAACATCATGTTTACCGAATATGTTAAAAGCATGTTTAATACTTGGCTATGTCCAAACATCATGGCGTCAAGTGCGTGTTGTTTTTACCCTGAAGGCTAACAAAAAAGATAAAGCATCTCCTAAATCATTTTGACCAACAAGCCTATCGTCAATAATGCTAAAAATAATGGAAAAGCTCATTGATCATCACATTAAAACAATTTATTTGAAAAATAGTCCTCTGGACAGGTGTCAGTTTGCTTATCAAACTGGAATATCAACTGTAACAGCACTAAATACAATCGTTTCTTAAATAAATAAAAACATATGAAGCAAAAGAGATTTTGCTTGCAACATTTTTTTATATAGAAGGAGCATTTGACGACGCGTTGCACAAATCTATGACGAGAACAACGTTAAAACATGGCAAATGTACCGTAAAATAGATTAATAGAATGCTATCGCAACGTGAAGCATTATTTCCTCCATTTGTGAAGCCCCGTGAAATTGATTGTACGCTAAATAGGGATTACGACCAGCAATGATCCACTGAATATAGAAGGCAATTGTAAGACCCAGAATTACATATGCTTGCTTTGTGTGGTGGCCAAAAATTAAAGAAAAATGTGCCATTAAGAAGCTAGGAAAACTACAAATAATGGGTAAATTGTCCACAACTGGTGCGATGCTTAGCAAACCAACGAAAGCTCTTGTTGCAATTCCAAATCTTCCGTTGCACCAGTTCATTAAATTGGAAGCCGAAAAAAGGACATGTTTTGTGTCAAACGGACTATGTTTCGTATCAAACGGACTAAATCATTCCCTGATGGCGACATCAGAGTACATTTAAGTATTTTAAATGACCCTTTACTTCAAGTCAATAACGACTGGATGGAAACGCAAATCAACTTTATTCATTTGTTCAATGTGATAGAATCAGACCGAAGAGCCCGCCCTATATTCACAAACTGTTAGCAATGGGGAGTTGGTATTCCCACTCTCCCCATCCAGAGTGCTTCATTCGAGTGCCCTGATGGTCCCTCCCATTCCCATGAAATATTTACATAAGGTTAACTATCATCTAAAACTAATGGATTATGTCGAAGATGATATTTGTCGATTTTATAATGAGAAATGCGAAACCTCTGAACATTTATTGTGCAACAGTGCTGCAATTTTTAGCACAAGAGCAAAAATTTTCTAAAAGAGGCTTTTAAAGCCCTTTGAAATATGGTCTCTATGCTCATGTAATGCCTTGTTCAGACTACGGAGTTGTAACATAATACAAGGGTGTTATAAAAATTATCAACCGAAAAACGTCATCAAGATAGTCTTGTATCATGTTACAACTCCGTAGTCTGAACAAGGCATAAGGAGGTGCGTTATGTACGACACATTGTTCCTTACTGGGATAATACCCTAAATCATGCGATGATGGTTACTTCTCATAGTAGCTTATCGCCTTGAAAGGGTTTAGAAAAATGAGTTGTGTATCACAACAGATCAAAATAATTCTTATGAATTTCATTTCATATGGGACGAATGGCCAGTTTTCAGTGGCCCGAAATTGTATCATTGTATTGGGCAGACATGGAAACGGGTAACTGTCCGATTACAAGATTGCAAGACTCTGTCTACCATACCACAAATGGGCGGACTGTGGCGGCTGGACAAAGCCCTGTCCGAATCACCAGCTGAGAGCTTGTGTCGAAACTGAAATCATTTCGGTTCATCTCGCGTGCTATAAACTAGCGTTGATAGCATAGCCCTGAATACGAAAATACAGTACGAAACAGAATTCTGAAAAGGAGACGGACCTCAGTTAGAAAATCAGACACCGGCAACAAAGCTAACTGATTTTGCAGCTGAGGGGTGTGTTTATTTCTTTATAGGAATAAAACAAAAAGAAGAAGACAATTTCAACCATTTGTTACCCGTTTTTGAGGACCCGGATAGGGAAAAACATATCTTCATTGAAACTTCTTTTAGAAGCCTATTGATCCTGGAAGTAAACTCAATTGATTTTGAGTGTGAAGCGAACTTACTCAAGAAGTCACTTGACCCAGCAATGCTTGAACATGGCATCAATTCAATTGTCCTTATTGGACTACTCTGGAGTGACTTTCAAACGACTGTGGAAGTCCTCTGAATCGATTGGCCCTGTATTGGAATTGAATCCCAGAATCCCATCGAACTGAATAAAAAATTCCAGCAAACTGAACTGAGAGTTTTCTGAAAGCTCCCTTACCTTCTGAAATCACTTGATCCAACAATGAAAATATCCTGGGTTAATATTAACAGATTCTTTTATAATGAATCTGAAATGTATCCGTATTGGTCCGGCAAGTCATTTGGCATTGGAAGTCTTCCAACCGACGATATCTGTATTTATTAAATACTGAAGCTAAGCACAATGATCGTGTAAGTATTGCGGTGGATTTTCTGATAATAAAAAACCGAACCATTATCGTCAAGAATCTCCAGTTCCCTCGGATACGTGGTATATGAGCAGTATGTAAGGCTTGTTGTACGCGACAAAATCTGGACAGATTAAATTTGGAATAAAACAAATTTGCTGTTAGCTCAATCCAAGACGCATTTTTTATTCATTTAATTGTGTATTATTAGTCACCCTAAAACTTTTAACAGTTACTTAACTAGGCTGCATGAGGAAACTACGAACTTTTGAGTTTACTCCAGCCATTAGAGTCTATGCAGACATCTCTGCAACCTATTTAGCTGCTTTTGTATAAGATTTTCGAGATTTTTCTAAAGTTGTAGCTTTTTGTTTATATTGAGAGAGTTCTCTCTTCAACTCCGGGCAGTTAGGTGGATTCCATTTGCCTTATACCATTCCAAAACATCTTTGGCGTAATGATAAGATGCCAAATCAGGCCAGAATAGCGAGGGAGCGTTAGGGCTGCGTAGGAATGGTAACAATCGCTTCTTTAGGCATTCTTCATGGTATATTTCCTTGTTTACCGTTCCGTTAGTGATGAAGCTTTGGCTTGCTCGACCACAGCTGCATATTGCCTGCCAAACGAAATATTTTTTGGGAAACTTGGTTTTTCTTCGTCCTGAAATGCTCCTCTACGCCGTTCCGTTGCATGGCAGTATAATAAGACATTCCGGGAAGCTGCTTAAAGTCGTCCAGCACATAAGTTTCATCGTCCATTATCACGCAGGGTTTTAGCCGCCACATTCTGTTTATCATTACGGTTCGGTACAGTTCTCACCTTGAACGACCTTGCCGGTGCTTGGAAGTTAGCACGAAGGTTAGGGACATTTTTATTTTTCTAGCCACAGTACGTACCAAAAGATCTGGTCTCTTCTTTAATATTTGCTTCACCTTCGCGTCGTTCTGGTGGTTCCTGAGATCCGTTTTTGTTCCGCTCCCAACCTTCCTGGCTGTTGTCAAACATTTTTCGAAAAATTTAAGAAAGTTATGGACAGTGCTTGCAGAAAACCAAGCTTTTTTGCAAGGATTCTTACTGACAGATTCGGATTTTTATTGCGACCGCAAATAATTGCTATTCGCACTTGCTCTTCTTTCGACGCCATCGTTGATCTAAAAGCTTGTACTATCACCAAAAAATGATTTTACACAATGAACAGACATACGTTCATCAGTCTGCGAAATATTTCATGCGTTGATGAGGTATTTCCAGAGATAAACGTATTTAGGGGTGTCCAGATTTTGTCTTGAACAAGCCTTAGCAGTACTAAAGGGTGTCCCAAATCAAATTGCACCACGAAAACAAAAGCTGTAGAAAATTATCTAGTTTACCGCTCCTTTTCTTTCAGACTGTCAGAAAATATTAGTAAGCTTTTGGCATATTTATTTGATTCAAATTCAATACCATAAACGTACGCTCGTACCTTACGCTCCTTTCATTAGACTCTCTACAACTGCAGTTTCTTCTGAACGGAAACCTACTTTTTCTTCATGTTTTCCTCAAATTTGACCTCCTTGGAATGCTTCCGTAGTGGCTGCTTCACAATAGCCCAGTATTTTTCGATAGACTTTAGTTTCGGTGTGTTGGGGGAGGGTCATGTCCTTGGGTACGAAAGTGACCTCGTTGGCTTCGTACCAGTCCAGGACAACATTTGAATAGTGGCACGAAGTTAGATCAAGGCAGAAGATCGTAGGGCCCTGGGATTGCTTCAACAGAGGAAGCAGACGCTTCTGTAGAGGTTCGTTGCGATAGATCTCCCCGTTTACAGTTCCGGTAGTGACAAACGGCGCACTCTGTTTGCCACATTAGCAGATTGCTTGCCGAATCATGTATTTCTTGGCAAACTTTGAAAGTGTCTGCTTCCTTACTTCTTCCGGAACATCGAACTTGTACTGGGTGGTGAAGAACAGTAGCTCCGGAAGCTGTCGAAAGTCCGCCTTGACGTAAGTCTCATCATCTTTGATGAGACAATGAGGCTTCGTCAGCATCTGGGTGTACAGTTTCCGGGCCCGTGATTTTCCCACCGTATTTTGCCGTTCGTCACGATTTGGAGCCTTCTGCACTTTGTACGTATGCAGTCCCTCCCGGTCCTTGGGGTCTGAGCGAAAGACTTGGTCAGATTCAACTTGTTAGCCACATCCTTGACCGAAGCATTGGGCTTCCGGTTAAACGCTTTCACGACACTTTTGTGATCCTGATCACTAATAGAACATCCATTCTGACTGCATTTCTTCTTCCGTTCGATGCACAGAGTTTCTTAGTAACGGGATTAGTTTTAATTAGTTTTAATCACGGGATTCGCCGTTGATTGCGCGGTGTTTTCCAAGGTGTTTTCCGATGGGGCTTCTGTGAGTTCCCCAGCGATTCCTTATTGTGGTTCGTACTTACGAAAAGATCCTTGAATGACCGACACTTCTTACAGTTGCCCTTGAACGTAGGAATGTTTATTGATGGAAGACGAAAATTTCAGCAAGTTTTGCACTCCATCAGCAGGAACACGGCTGCCGGTTAGGTGTAGTCGTGCATCACCAAGCTGGGTAGTTAACGTGCTCGTTTGGGTTGTAACTACAGCTTGATTCGACTTTAGCAGCACCGATTGTGCCTCCAAAAGATTATCATTACATTATCATCTTCACCTGCGACAGATCCAGCATCCAACTTGTATGTAGATCGCTTTAGCCTTGTAATATCTATCATCTTATTCGGTGCGGTAATTGAATACCGACACGATAGCTTCCAAATCCGTTGTCCGTTCTTCAATACCCCCTTGAACTGTTAAAAAAGCATCTCCCATTCAGTTGAGCCGGTCGACGCGCTTCCTAACCTCACAAATCGGCGCATTGAGAGCCACCACTGTCTTCGCGGTCTCAAGTTCCCATTTCATCTTTTCGAAGAGTGAATTGCGTCGCACTATCAGCTCTTCAATCTTCTACTGATTTCTTTTAATACCCGGTTCGCGAATGACCATGAATGTTTTTGATTTAAACTGTACTTTCCGGAATTGAAACGCAACAAAAACAGCGGCGTACATTTGCGACCAGAACGAATTGTGATCTTTTATATTTCTCTTCTCACAAAATTGCGTATCCAGAATTTAGTTAGCGAGGGAAAGAAATCAAAAAATCAGTTACACGCTGACAATATTTTACTCAGAACTAGGTATAGACTTCTACACTAAACAAATACTCTATGCTAGCTTTAAGTGTTAATTGTATCACTTGGAGTGTAATACCTAAAGACGAGGAGGTTTCATGCCCATTTTAGAAGAAAGGGTTAAAAGTTCCCCTAAAATATGGAAAACATAGTTCACACATCAAACATAGTTAACCTTTTTTTTTGAATTATGACATCCCCTTGAAAACTTCTTATAGCACCTAAATGACCAACCTAGCTACGCCATTGGTTAGCCATTCTATAGATTTCAGTACCTAGTAGGAAATGGTAGCAAAGTAGAGCTAGTAGTATTAGTAGACCACTGCGAAAAAGCAGAACCTTTTGTGCTCGTACAAGAAGCAGTTACTAGCGAAAATCGTGCGATAAAGCATGTTTTAACATATTGGAACGACGTGCGTCGAAAGTAAAAAAAAATGTGTCGAATTCAATACCAGCTTCTATCATCCTCGATTAAACCTCCAAACTCCTAACCGAATGCCGGACGAGAAACACAGCAATCTCATACATTTTTATCCCGCATCATCTCGCCTCATTCTGTCTTGATTAAATTGGCATTGCATCAAATACGTATCACATCCCATCACATCCCGATCGATCTCATTCTCAGAGTTTCAACAGTTTTCGCTCAGAATCACCCGTTCGTCTCTCTCTGTTTATGTATGTGTGTGTGCTTGCACTACTGCTCAGTGTCTGTTATCAGTTTTACCCCATTTTCATCTCCTCAATTCAAACTCAATTCATTTTATCTCATCCCTTCTCATCCTCTCCCCTTGTCCGCTCACACACACACACCAACCCATCGCAAAACTGCATCTTTGTAATTCCCTCTGATTTCTTTGCAAACATCCGGCCACCCGTCCCCTCTTCCGAAACTTGCAACAACACAAAAAAACCCGACCAACCCAACCACTCCAACTTCCCGGAACCTTTTCCAGATATTACATGGAAAGAAAAATTTTCCAACACCTACTCGAGCTGAAAAGCCTGCAGATCCGCTCGACCAAGGTGAACGAGAGTGGCCTGGTGAAGCGGGCCGTCGACGACTACCACAAATCGACGATCGAACTGGGCTACGAGACGGGCTCGACGCTGCGACGCTATCCCTACTCGGAGTACTCGTTCAAGAACTTCGAGCTCTTCCTGTACGATACGCTCAAGAGTCTGCAGAAGCGCGAGACGTACAACTTCCAGAACATCTCCGAGGTGTACGACGAGGTGAGTACCGCCGCTGAGAGGAGATTGAACGGTTTCATTTTTTTTCGGGAGGGGATGGAGCGGGGGCTTCTGTATAATTGAATGTGTCAGTTTACGATCCTGTCTGTGCTGTTGAATTGCATATCGTTGCCCTTTGTGTCGTAACTCGGTGGGGGTGGGTGTTTTTGTTGTTGTTTTATGTCGGTATGTTACTGTTTGAGCTGTTTGTCGTCGTTCGATGAATGAAGACATAAAAACCCCGTTGAATCGTGGTTGCTTGGATGGAGGTGGGAACTGAAATGATTCCATTTAATTTAATTCCACGTGTTTTACGCTTCTGGGGAATGATCTTTCGTTTGTTCTTCTACTTGGAATAAAGAGGTACTTATCAGTGTGAACTTTTATGACCTATGATGTTATTGGTTTTCATCATGACTATTTTAGTCGTATTATTTTTATTTGATAAATAGGGCTTCATTCATGGGTGACTGTTTTCATCTGTTGTTAGAAAATATATCTATAACTCATATATTTTCCAAATTATTTTTTCACATTTAATGATACGAACATAAACTCTATCAATCGGGTTAATGATTTGTTGCATGAACCATGAATGATTACCAATTATTTACTGTCTTTTTGAAGATTAACCGTTAAGTGTCCAACAGGGAATTTCATTAAGTTTTCATAGTAGGATATTGAAACTTTGTGACATCTCATATCTCTTTAACACTCATCATCCTGGAGTGCAATATTGAAGGCATAGCTAGGGGGAGGGGGGGTCCGTGAGGAGGGCTTCTGATTCTTTTATTGCGTAAAGGGCCGACAGGGAACGTTTTTACCCACGGAACTAAAATGACTATAATTAAGGATATATCCAACCGATTTGAAATATTTTGACAGTTTTGGATTCAGGAACTCAACCACTATTTAATAAATTTAATAAATGTCTAATATGACCGATGGCCATAATGCGTCTTTGTAAAAACGGATACCATGTTCCGAGAATTGAATACTTATAAATGTTTGAATAGAAAACCATAAATAATGGTATAAAACTGTGGAATAAATACACATGCAAGTGTGTGATTGCCATATGACATATGACTGGATGGCCAGAAAATTATTTGAATTGATCCATAACAATATGAGTGTCAATATTCATGGAATCGTTCCTGAAGAAAATTTCTTATCGTTATCGGTACATCCGATGACTTTTCTACGGAGTGGCCAGTCTAGAGAAACGCGAGTCAGGAGCTATCGCTACAGTTCTGTTTGTTGGCAATAGAATCCCGGATGGACAAACCAAAAGTGCTGGCTTTTTCACACGGACGGCTATTGATCAAGTTCTTGGAAGAGACCTTGCAGTCGCGCCTGAACCTGTAAATAATTCAGTTGAACGTGATGCGGCCGCAAGACCCACAAAATGGCGCCTGCCACATATTTATTTAATTATTTAACGCATCTGACAATATGTAAAGGGTGATACGGTCAAAATTTGGTCAAGGGAAAACGCGTGTAAATCGGTGAAATCGTTTATTTAAAAAATCAAATTAAATTTCTTTTTCAAGTTCAATTAGTATAAAATTCAGGAAAAAATATTCAGTTAGGCTTCCGCTTTTCCAAATCCGAATTGCCGGGCCTTACGCTTGACACCTGCCATCAGATTTTGTACAGCCACCTTGTCCACCTTCTTCACCGCAGAAAGCCAGTTTGCCTTGAACTGCTGCTCGTCCTTAGCAGTTTTTTGTCTTCTTTAGGTTCCGCTTGACAACAGCTCAGTATTTCTCAATTGGGCGGAGCTCTGGCGTGTTGGGAGGGTTCTTGTCCTTGGGAACCACCTGCACGTTGTTGGCGGCGTACCACTCCATGGCCTTTTTACCGTAATGGCAAGATGCCAAATCCGGCCAAACAGTACGGAACAACCGTGTTTCTTCAGGAAAGGCAGCATACGTTTATTCAAACACTCTTTCACGTAAATTTCTTAGTTGACAGTCCCGGAAGCTAATGAAAATGCTGCTTTTCAAGCCACAGGTACAGATGGCTTGTCAAACCAGATATTTCTTTGCGAACTTTGACAGTTTCGTGTGCTTGAAAATATCTGCTACCTTTCCCCTTCCTTTTTGCCGTATAAAACTCCTGTCCCGGAAGCTGCTTGTAGTCGGCTTTGACGTAGGTTTCGTCGTCCATTACCACGCAGTCAAACTTCGTCAGCATCGTCGTGTACAGCCTCCGGGATCGCGCTTGGCCGTCGTATTTTGTTTATCATCGCGATTTGGAGTCACTACCTTCTTGTAAGTCGATAGTCCGGCTCGTTTTTGGCTCGATGCACGGTTGTAGACGATACACCCAGCTTATTTGCGGCATCTCGGAGAGATAGGTTAGGGTTTCGCTTGAAACTACCGGCAACTCTCTTTGTCGTCTCAGCGGCTTCCGGTTTTCGATTTCCCCCGATCCAGACTTCCTGGCTGTCGACAAACGTTCCCCAAACACTTTAATTGCATCGTAACGGTTGATTTGGCAACTTTTAGCGATTTTGCCAACTTTGCGTGCGAGTAGCTCGGATTTTCGCGATGCGCGAGCAAAATTTTGATACGCTGCTCTTCTTGCTTGGACGGCATTTTGACAACTGAAGAGTGAATTCCAAAATCAAAATAGAAGCAACATTCTATACACACACACCTTGAAAATGAGGGGTGTTCAGGTTTTTTAAATGCAAAATTGAAAGAAATACGTCAAGTTGATATTGACCAAATTATGACCGTATCGCCCTTTAATAGTCTTAATGAATCCATATTCTAGTTCTGAACACGTCCACACTAATATTAAAAGGTAGAACTAACGAAAATATTCGTTGTGTTCTGCAACGAAACTGATTTGTACTTTTTATGAAGCTACCTTCGTAATTAATGCCACACGCGCAACTGTCAAAAGCACGAACCATTGGAACCTACTCTGAACTGACCAATCCGAAGCAAAGTGACCGGATGGTCCAGTAACTATGGTAAACGTACTTCTAGAACGATTTCAAGAATTTGGACACCCATATTGTTAGGATTCAATTCAAATAATTTTCTGGTCATCCGTGACCCCATTAGAACCTGCTACGTGGTGGCTGTTCTAGAATCAAGTCACCGGATTGTCATATGGCAATCACACACATTCCTGTGTATTCTTTGAATGACTTTTAGTGTCATTACTGCTGGTTTTATATTGGAATTTTTTATCATTTTCGGTCATATTAGAAATGTATGAGAAAGTGGTTGAGTTCTTAAATTCAAAACAGTAAACATATTCCAAATCGGTTGGATATTTTCTGTTTTTTTAGTTATGGTCATTTTAATTGGGTACAAACGTTCCCTGTCGGCCTCTTAAAGGTGTGTTTTTTTTGTTGGACGCACAACGGTTAAAAATACTTCACCCAGAACATTTTAGATTTTGCCAAAACTTTGCAAATGTGTTCGGAATAATAGTGTTCTGGTATGAGGAACGGTCGTTTTGATACTAGAGTAACTTTTGAGAAGGGATTATGTGTCTTTGGTAGAACAGTTTTAGAAAAGAAGTAACTCGGAAATCGTTCGTTTTTCAGAAAAGGTGTCTGAGAAGAAATGGAAAGGAATCGAAATATCCATTTAAAATAATAAACACTGAATATTTAAAAAAAAAAACTTACATTAAAAAATCTTAACTAAAACTTTAAATTCAACTTCTCAAAATACGAAATTTTTTTAAAAATTTTCGATGGTAAAATTTGGACAAAAAAGCAATTGTTTAAGAGGCAAGAGCAACATGGACTATTTTTTTACGTTTCCTTATAGCAAATTTTCGAAAAATTTCATAAAATCAATTTATGATTTTCAAAAATACTTTTTTGCAAGAATCTGATTCAACATCGAATTTCTAATCGAACTGTGTACAGTTATAATCTCTCTAAAGATATCCGTTTTCGAGATATTTTGAATTTTAATTCATGAGTGTCTAAAAACTTAATAAACACGCCCTGTTTATAAGTTATTCGAGATGCTAATGAACCAAACTATGTTGTTTTCAACACACATAAATATTTCAACAACTTTTTCTGCGATTGGACTAATAGTTTGAAAGTTAACGGTAATTACTTCAACACTATTTATATTCTTGGCGGATTCCACGTCAATTTCATAAGGAATTTTGTAATTCTGCGGGTTTTAATCGTCAGTAGATGAACATGATTGCATTTTACTGCTAATACTTTACTATCTCTATTGGGTACTTTTACTGGTCATTTCGTAATGTTTCCCAAGTATTTTTACCTATAACAGCTACCCACGTTGACGTCAAACTAAATGTTTATGGTATAGAACGTTGTGGTAGTTTGACTTCGTCACTCGTCTACCCAGCAATGTTCATTATGTTTTGCTACTGAAAAATGCAAGCCACATATTCATAGCAGGAATGTATCTGCTAAATAGAATCTGTAGGTATGCGCAAGCGACACATCTTGTTTTAATCAAGTTGAAAGTACTGACAAATGACAAAATCAGGTAATAAATATAAATATTTTAAACTTTCATACTTTAATGTGACATAAAAAGCGCATAAAGTGAAGCCTTATAAAACATTAAATGGAAAAAAAATTATCACCATTCGCATGGGATTTGAACACTACTCCTTGGCGTGATAGGTCTGCAGCTTCTTTACTAAGCCAACTACAATTGATGAAAAGTATCTATGGTTTGCTTCCCTTTGACAATTAAACCACAATCTTGTACAACAAGTCCATCGTTATGAAAAATTAAACGTTTTGCAAAACATGATTGGTGTAATGTAATTTCAACATTATTTAGAACTATTCATTAAATCTTATCCTGTTCATGTTTTTAAATGCATGGAACCATTTTAAGAACAATAATAAAGTATAAATCAAAAGTATTTTTATCTCGATCGTTAGTAAGAATACGAGAGAACCAAACCTCTCCGAACTTGACATGTTTTGTAATACGTTTATGATACATTTATAAAACATACAATTATAAATCTTCTAAAAAGATGATTTGTGTGTTACTTGGGTGTACAATAACTGATGATATTTTAACTGCTTCACTTCGGCAATGCAATGCTCTTGCTCTTGCTCAGTTTTCAAGTTCTCGTGCACGGCGTGCAACCGATCTTTTCACAGCGTGTACCAAGTTTTCTGCTCCGCGTGTGGTGCAAAACGTACACTTGCTAGCTACACGTACGAATAGAAGCCAAGCCTAAACAAACACTGATGGACATCTCGAATAACTTATGAACTTTTTATGAGGCTTTTAGCCACTCATGAAATTAAATTCACAATATCTCGAAAACGGTTACCTTTAGGGACATTATAAGTATGCAAATTTCGAAAGGAAATTTGATTTAAAAATCATATTTTGGCATAGAAAAAAATTCTTTCTATAAACATTAGAGAATATTAGGAAAACTTACATTAAGTTGATGTAGAAGGAGATGTTCGCTCATCACCATGAGGCACCAAGAGTGAACAACAATGTTTTTTGGCTAGAATGAAAGATATGAAGAGAAAGTTTTGATAGTTCCGCTAGTGTGCGGCAGGCTTGGAAATATGACAGATGTTTTAGGAAAATTGAGCAAAAAGGGCATGTGTACAGTGGTACTCGAACCAACGACATTTTTGCCTAACATCCCACTGCGGGGTAGGTCGAAGCACGGACTAAGTCCGCCACTTCAACAGGCAAAAATGTCCGTTTGGAAGACGCTCATGTACCACTGTGGCTTGTATAGTTATTCTAGCGATCTATTGTGTGCACTCTGTTTCTCTCCGAGCCCACTGTACACATGCCCTTTTTGCTCAATTTTCCTAAAACATCTGTCATATTTCCAAGCCTGCCGCACACTAGCGGAACTATCAAAACTTTCTCTTCATATCTTTCATTCTACAAAAAACATTGTTGTTCACTCTTGGTGCCTCATGGTGATGAGCGAACATCTCCTTCTACATCATAATCGTTACTCCTCGCACGGAGAATATATAACATAACAATAAATGTAACATTAAGTTGCTATTAGAAAACTTTTTTAACAATTTTTTGTCCATGTTGTTCTTACCTCTTGAACAATGGCTTTTTTGACCAAATTTTACCATCGAAATTTAAAAAAAAATAAAAAAATGCGTATTTTGGGAATTTGAATTTTATGTTTCAATCATGATATTTTGAGTAACTTTTTTCAGTGCATATTTTTTTTCATGAACATTTTGATTCCCTACCATTTCTTCTCAGACACTTTTTCTCTAAAACGAACGATTTCCGAGTTACTGTTTTCCTAAAACTGTTGTATCAAAAACACATAAGCCCTTCTCAAAAGTTACTCTTGAGTCCAAACAATATATCCTTATGTCAAAATACGTATTCTGTTATACTGAATATGTTTGCGAAATTTCGTCCAAATCCAAGCGGCTCGTGTCAAATTTCGACATTTTATGGCCAGTTTCGCTTGGAACTGCTCCAGTTGCGTATTTTGCATTTGGTCGCGTGTACCGGAGGGAGTTTTTTAATCAGCTCCTTCTCATATCCAGTATGTAATGTTGAACATTGAGTTGAATTTATTTCACCCTTAGATGATTTGAAATCACTATCAATTAATGGTTCTTCCAGTACTTTGAGGTTCCTCTCTTCTTTGATAACCATGGCTATAGCGTACCGGTATTGTAACCTGAAGCCTGTTATCTATTACATTTGCTCGTTTTTAAATTTTAAAGGTGCTGGACGGACTTTTTATTTTTAAAACGCTATATCTCAACGATACCTTAAACTTTCCAGCTGAAACATTCACCAAAATCAAGAAGAGTGGTTGTCCTAAATTTTGAATATATGTACCCCAATCCAACCCAACACCGCTTCCTTTCGTGGCTGAAACTAGGTGGCTTTGAGGGTATTATTCATCATGATATTGAAATTGTTTTTGTTTTTCACTTTTTCTATAAACGGTTTTAAGGGTTTTAGTTGGTTTATATCACAAATGGTACATGAAATTGCATACTTTGGGTGAATACATGTTTTTCGGGATGTTCTAGATCATCCAAACTCTCCTGAAATGTTGATCAAGGACGATGGCGCTATGAAACCTGAGCATAGGACCTACATACATGAAACATGTCCAACAATGTTCAAGAAGAGTGAAATTATTATCTGTCATCCATCTCCATTCATATCAGTCGTTCAAGTCTCTCTAAATTGTCCTGGAGTTCAACTCAAATGATCTACTAGATCAACCATGACTAGGCTACTGTCCTTAGTAACGCAGCATACCCAAGCAAACTCGAAGAAGCCATACAAAGAGATTATAATATATTTCCCTCCATATAAGATGTTTTAGGTTCTATGCTGGAGTTCAGATTGTTCGCTGCAATTAGTTCAACCAAGACTAATGTAATGTTCCTAACATTGTATAATACCTTCGCTGATTTATAGTACCAGTGCGCATCGCTTTCGACCCATTTCGATTTATATTTATTGTTCTAGGTACTCCAGGTCGTTGTGGAGTTCAAGTCATAAAATCGATTGAATCAACCAGAGCTATAATATAGCACTTATGGAAGAAGCATATTCAAGCAGACTCACGGAGACTTTGTGCATAACAACCAATCTATTTGTCTGTATATCAGTTATCCTATCTTCTCCAAATCATCCTGAAGTTCAAATCAAATGATCTACTAGATCAACCACGTGACCCATTGGCCTTAGTAACGCAGAACACCCTAACAGACTCAAAGAGTCTATACAAATTGAAAATAGTTCATTTCTCTCCATATAAGATGTGTTAGGTTCTTCAAATTGTGCTGGATTTTAGATAGTCTGTTGCCATTAGTTCAACCAATACCGATGTTATATCACTAACATCGCTTATATACGCAAAATGTGCGAACAAAACACTACTAGAAGAAGTTATTTGCAAAATAATCTGAAACATATGAATTGGATATTGGATTAATTAACCATCGAACACACTAAAAGCGATGATAGAATGAGAGTTTGGAAGACCTAGAACATCCTGAAAAATGTTTATATACCCACTTGTATACTTGTCATGTACCATTTGTGTTAAAAACCAACTGAAAACCTTAAAACCGGTTATTAAAAGTGAAAAACAAAAACAATTTCAATATCATGATAAATTTTACCCTCAAAGCCACCAAGTTTCAGCCAAAAAAAAGAAGGGGGAGGGTGGAGGGAGGGTTCATATATTCAAAATTAAGTATGTTTGTACCATACTACCTTGATTTTAGTGAATGTTTCGGTTGGAAAGGTTAAGGCATCGTTGAGATATAGGGTTTTCAAAATAAAAAGTCCGTCCTGCACCTTTAAGGGTTAAATGTAGCAAGTTTGGCATCACAGTCGCTTTGTCTAACATTACCGTGAGAGTAAAAGCAAATAGAAATACACATTGCTAATCAAAAGATCAATGACAAACTAAAAATTTGGAGATGTACGTCTGTCTCATAACATGCTAGTAAACGAGTTTTCAATCGTGGTGAATCGAAGTATCAGGAAATTGGCATTAGCCACAAATCGTGTACTGGCCTATTTTATTTCACCTTCTCATTCGCACTCATGCAATCTTGTGAGTTTATGTACGGATTTCGGTGTTGAAGAAAACATTTTCATGGTCGGAAAGCAATCCGCATGCTTTTAATAAGTACTTGCGATTGAGAAATTCATTCCAGGGATATTAAATTTCTCGCAATGCTAATGCTCGAATCAAAAGGAAGGTTCTGGTAGATAAACGTAAGCAGAGAGGTTAACGTCCAAAACTTTGCAGTTATAATTTCAGATCACGTACAACATTATCAAATATCCCAGCTGATTCATGTTTTGTCTACAACACGACCCGTCTTCAATTTAATTTTTGAGACTAAGTTAAAGCAAATACATTGAACCTTTCTTGAAATCACCTTGATTAGACAAAGACTAAAACATGTGACTAGAAAGCCTTTGAATTTATTCTTAAAAGTCTAAAGACTGGACTCGGAAAAAATGAGACACACAAAAATAATCACCAAAAATTCATTTTAAATCGGATACTTCTGAAATTTTCAGGAATTAAATAACTATATGTTAGCTATGTTAGCTCGTACATTTCTCTTAACACTGCTCATGAGATCTTGGGCGAGGCTTTGTTCATCTTCCTTACACAATTTCTCAGCCACTCACGGTACAGCTTCCGCGCACGCAATTTGGCCACCGTGTTTTGCTTGTCAGTCCGGTTTGGCGCCTTCCTGAGCTTAAAAACACGTAGCCCAGCCCACTTCATGGACTGCTGGACGAAATTACCGACGAATTGACCTTTTTGGCCACGTCTCGGGTGGAAAGGTTCGGGTTATTCTTAAAGTACTGCCTTATCTTCCGCGCCTTCTCTGGGTATTCCGTTTCTGTTTTCGGCCGCTTCCAGCGCACCACTCGATGGTCTTCGTCTCCTGGAACATCTTCGCAATGCGGGACACGGTGAAATGGTGGATTCCAAGCCTTTTGCCGATCCATCTGTGCGACTGGCCAGGGTTATCGATCACCGCGCCCAAGATTTGCTGGCGTAGCTCTCCTTGTTTCGAATGCATGCAAACTACTTGACAGATCGCAATAATGCACACATAAACATAACACTCTAAACTAGTATTACCCTAAATTTCACTAATTTTTACTCACGCGATAAAAAAGTACACCCAAAACCCAAAAGTGTTGCATTTTTTCCGAGTCCAATCTTTATTATTTGGAAAATTAAAAAAAAACACGAAAGACGTTCTAAGAATCATATAAATATCTGTGGGGGAAAAACTCGACTTAATAATTTGAGAACTATTAAAAAGTACGTAAACGGGACGCAAAAAAAAAGAATATCAAAACTAAAATTAAAACAGTCTTTGAAAACCCCTCGGTAATTTCGTTCGCCAGTAAATTCGTTTTTATGAACGAAAAATCATACCCTTTTCGAGGTGTCTTTTTCTGGCACGGTACTCATTTTAACGACAGTATCCTCTGACTGCTAATAATTGGCTCGGTCACTAACAATCAAACACCCGGCACTCTAATTAAAATCCAATTTCCAGCTGAAATCAATAAAACAATCAAACTTTAGTCCCCCCCAGTAACAGGGCATCCATCTGATTTCTAAACCCAGTGGAAAGTCCGCACAAATGCAAACGTTCCAATCTGCTGTCAGTGAGTGGGGGGTGGACTTTTCGCTCCCACCTTTTACTACCGATCCAATAAAGAGGTCCCAGAGTGCGATACTGATTACTCAATTTATACCGCCAGTAATTTACTAGAAGCTGTCTGCAGCAGCAGTGGCTTCGGCTTTCGCCATCCCTCCTCCTCCTCCTCCGACCAAGGTTAGTTTTATTGTGCAAAATTTATCTAGATGCAGGAACGACCAATGCATCGTACCGTACCACTCTGTCAGTCAGGATAGCTGGATTCCCGTCGGAACTGACGACAGCTTTTAATGACGAATGCCTGACGTGACATTTGTGCTGCAAGATTAATTAAACTGTTGCAGTCTGCGAATTCACTGGCAAGCTTGCAACAATGTTCTTCCTTTTCCAAAACAATAACGAATAGCTTCGCTGATTAAGGCAAATTGATACACCGATGAGTATGTTGAATTCGAAATATGACAATGATCTATCAGAAAACCGATTATCCATTCATCTATCTAAAAAATTTCACACAATCATTTCTATTTCTTTCTTTCTTCTGTCTCGCCACGAACTTGCCATCTCATCACCGCTAATAATTCAACCTACGCGTCATCCCATTTTGCGAATATCACATCTCCTATTTCTGCGACTACATCAATTTATGTATGCCAAAAATAACCATCAACCACCTCCACAACCACCACCGATCATCGTCATCATCATTAACTATGCGCGCGTGCTGTCGCTGTTTGTCGTGTCGTGTTGTCTCGCCTGTTGTTCTGTTTCGTTGTCAGCAAGAGGTACGCATGACAGATGAGGTATCATATATTTTATGACGAAAAGCATTTTTCATTTGCGCCTGCCTGGCACGACGATTGTTGAGAATACATAGTTTGTCGCAAAATTGTACCCTTTTTCACATTCGTAGAACACGTTTCCGTAGTTTGAGTAGTGTTGCACCGTTGTAGTACTCCATCTTGCCAATCTTGCTGCATGATAAGATGGCGTGAGGTAGATCGTTTATTTGTAGTTGTAGCATTTGAGTTTGTTTCTACCATTTTTGATGTTTTCCAGTGCCCTTTAAATCAGGAAAATGAATGTTTCTTCCACTTCTAGCATGAAATATATTGAAATCTTAGTTATATCTTCAAAAACCTTAGTTAATAAATAGAGCTTGTAGCAATGGAGAATCTGAAAATTCCCATAGAAAAACTTTTGTTCCCATAAATTGATTGAAACATTCCAGAATCAAATGATCTCCAGCAATAATATGATGTTAATCGAAATTGCAATAAAACATCGTAGCAAAATCGAAAACTGAACAACAACACTGAAAATTTGCTTAAAAAAAATCCATAAAAGTATCGCAAAAAAAAACAAGAAAAGTATAAATTCACATTAAACTTACATCACATATTATTTTTGAATTTGTCAACGGAAAATCAACCAACCAGTACCTCAATGATATTAAACAATAAAAAAAAGTTTGTATTCATTTTCATAATGAAATGAAACGTTCCCATAAAATAAATAAAACAAAATTCAGCCATGGAAAAATAAAATAAAAATTCCATAAATTTTCTACCATAATGGAAATTTTCTAAAAAAAAATTCCATACTAGAGTTTCGGAAATATTAGCCTATTCCATTCATTCGACGAATCTACGACGAATCAATGTGTGATTAATTCAGCAATAATCGAGAGATTCATGGTGGTCAACTTCTTCTTAAACCATAGGGGCCGTTTTCATCACTTTATCGTGATGTAATTTACATTTACCTGACTTTACAGCCGCCAGAATTTCGCTGGTGAAGCTTACAGATTTTCTTCATGTTCATGAAATGTCCCAAATTGGACTTATTTGATCGATATCCATTGTACTATAGGGTGTCCCACATTAAATTGCATCACGAAAAAAAACGCTGAAGAAAATGTCCCATTGGGCATTTTCTCTTGAAAATTTGGCTAAACGTTTAGTTTAGTTTAGTTTAGAGTGTTTTTTTTTATCGCTGTCAGTTTTTCGAAAATTTGATAAAATGGCGTCACCCGAAAAGCAGCGTCTCGAATTGATTTTGCGCAAGGACCTGGAAAATCCTCAGCTCTCTCATCGCGACATCAGAAAACAACTTGGAATCGTGCAGTCAACGGTGAGTCGAGTGATTAAATGTTACTACAGAACTCTGAACATCAAAGGCGAAAAGACATGCAGTCAGAATGGATGTTCTATTAGTGATCAGGATCACAAGAGTGTCGTAAAGCGTTTAAGCGGAATCCCAATGCTTCGGTCAGGGATGTGGCCGAAAAGTTGAATCTGTCCAAGTCTTTCGTTCAGAGAGCCAAGAACTGGGAGGGACTGCATACTTACGAAATGCAGAAGGCTCCAAATCGTGACGAACGACCAAAGTACGCTGGGAAAGTCACGGGCCCGGAAACTGTACACCCAAATGCCAACGAAGCCTCATTGTCTCATCATGGATGATGAGACTTGCGTCAAGGCGAACTTTCGGCAGCTTCCGGCAGCTGTTCTACATCGCCCAGCACAAGTTTGATGTTCTGGATGAAGTAAGGAAGCAGATACTTTCAATGTTTGCCAAGAAATACATGATTTGGCACGCGATCTGCTCATGCGGCAAACGAAGCACGCCGTTCGTGACTACCTGGAGTGTAAACGAGCAGATCTACCACAAGGAGTGTCTACAGAAACGTCTGTTTCCTCTGTTGAAACAATATGAGAGCCCTACAATCTTCTGGTCGGATCTAGCTTCGTGCCACTATTCAAATACTGTCATAAAGTGGAACCAAGTAACTTTGGTACCCAAGGAGGTCTAATCTGAGGAAGACATGAATAAAAGTGGGTTTGCGTACAGAAGAAGCTGCAGCCAGATATTGTACAGAATCTAATGAGTGGAGTTAAGCGTCAGGTACAAGCGTATGGCTATGGTATTGAAGAATCCAAGTAAAGCTAAAGTGAGGTTAAACATCGCAGTATCTAAAACTGAAATTGATAATAAATTTCTGGCTATTTTTCAAACTGTATGGAATTGGTCAGTATCGTCATTATCGTCGATTTTCTTATCTCTTTATCACCAATTTCTTTGCTTAGACTCAAAAAACCATTTTAAACAAGTGCCATCTACGACGTTTAACCTCACTTTTGCGTTGCCTGGATTCTTCAATTGACGTTGAATGGAATAAATATGCCAAAAGCTTACTAATGGATTATTTTTTATTGAATCCTGGAGAGTGTGAGCTGTTTAGTGTAATACCTGTAACTAGAAATTGAGAAGAAAGATTAGTAATTTCCATTTAATTCCAACTACCTTTAACAGATACGTGTATATCGTCTATAAAGTGCAGGATTCTTCAGTGTCGAGTCGAGTATTAGTTCACGACCCTGAAGAAGTTTGTCAAGATAAGCAACAAAGGCAGACTACTAATCTTTCTTCTCATTTTCTAGTTATATTTCATTGTCTGAAAGTTTGAAAAGGGTCGATCAACTAGTTAATGTTCTACAGCGTTTTTTACGTGATGCAATTTGATGTGGGACACCCTTTATTAAAGATGCAAAAAGTGCTGTTTTATCAAGACAATGTACCTTGTCACAAGTCAGTCAAAACAATGACAATCCGCATCCCCCAAATTCTTCAGGCTTGGCTCCCAGCAACTCGGTGGTATGAAATTTCACTTGACATTGAAGAGTTCATAGCTGAAACTGGGATCACAGCAGACTGTGATTTGAAACTGACGTGTTTTGATTTTGCTCTGTCGTTTTCGCGAAAAAAAATCAAAACATAATTCGTAGTTTAACTTAAACTAACAGTGAAATCATAAAATCTTTACGTGCTTTGTGTACAAAATAGTGAATACAATCGATTCCCTCCCGAAATGTGTGAGTGTCGGTAGTATTTCCTCATTCCCACGCACCCGGAAGAAGAACTACAATTCCGTTCCATTTTGCTCAATTTTTGAGTACAATTGAATACCATCTCTTTTTCTCTCACGGAAATGTTACTCAGTTTTCGTAAATGTAGATCTACTCATAAAATTGAGAAGATCCATGTTTTATGAAAATTGAGTAACATTTCCCTGAGAGAAAAAGAGATAGTATGCTACTGTACTAAACAATTGAGCAAAATGAAACGGGAGTGTACAACAGTTTAGTTTTGTCTATGGGTGGTAGTATTGTGACAATCGGATATAAATTTTTAAATTAGAGTGTTTTTTCCGCTTTTTCACAAGTGAATCGATGATTATTAGTAGTTTTTAAGTTCAATTTAGAGTCGCCTAATATCGGAAATTTTGATTATCGGCAGAGTGTGAAGTGAAAAACAAAGAAGACCACACACTGCCAAAATTTCATGTAAATTTTTGTACCCTAAGACCGACACATGCAAGTGTTAATTAGAATGAGTTGAAAGAGATAAGAAAACAAATTCAATCAAACACGTCTTTCCTCGTAGAATGTGAAGAAGGTTGAGCAGATCTGAACTTTATGATATTCTTCTGGCTCGAGGTAGACAAACCAATGTGCCGGTTTGGGATATTTTGGCTCTACGTGAGCTGGAGTTTATGAAACTCATTTATGTGTTTTTGACTAACATTTACCTGAGATTTTAGTGGGGGAGTTTGCTCATTAACACTTTCGGTCCGCTTTCTAGCATCTTGCTAGCATCTTCTTGGTGGTAAATCACCCACCGATTGTCTGACGATCTGCCAAACTTTGGTAAACCGACTGCTTAGAATTATCTCATATTGCAATATTCTGCCCACCAAATCACAAAAAATGACGAGTAGTTGAACGCATTGCAGATAAGGAAACCCTAGTAGCACACATGTTGCCATTCAGTTGAGATAACATAAATATGACTTGCTAAGTCATAATCAAGTTATTAAAACTAATTATAACCCTAGTGTGCTACTTGGGAAGCGTTGAATATAGGATCAAGTCCCCCGATTGCTACCGAATCAATGAGCTTACAAATCATTAAAATCAATATCAGTTACTAATGCTCTGATGAGCTACAAATCGAAGCATCCACAGAAAAGGGGGTATGCCGCTGCTAAGAAAAAAAGGTTTTCTAGTGAAACTATTACCTGCACAGGCCGAATAAGCGATCACAATTATTTAGGAGCCATCTGGCAATTTTTCAAGGGGGGGGGGGGGGTCTCGAGTGGCCACGAATTAAACTAGCTACAAAAAGTTGAGAAATCTAGGCAAAATCTTCAAAAAGCCACAATTGTAAACATTGACTTCAAACATAATTTTTCTGGAAATGCCAAGTTGCTGACATCTATATCCACTACCGACGGTAAGAACTACTTGTATCTGTTTCTGGTACTATTTTGTTTGTGGGAGCAAGCATATCCCAGAAAAATACTCTAGATGCCATTGTTTACAAATGTTACTTTGACTATTTTGTCTAGAAATATCCTACTGGAGAAATTTCATGCGTTTAGATATCCATATTGCCTGGGTTTCCTTCTGAAATTGACAGGTCCAAGAACAAATTATCAAATGGCCATAAAACGTTGAGAAATGTCCTACTGGTGAAATTTCATGAGTTTTGATACCCATATTGCCTGGGTTTCTTTCTAAATATGTTTGTGGTCACACTACGCCCCACGGGAACCATTTACAGAATGGTCGTTCCCGAGAAAAGTCGACTGGAAACCCAGATTTTCAGGAGCCATATGAATCCAAATGGACATGGCCGATAATTTCCATGAAGCGAATAAGGTTTTGAATCTCACGGTGTATAAATAGTTAAAATGGGCCAATAATTGCCAGAGTTAAAATCTTTTCAATTTGGTGGGTACCCGAGTACCCTGTCGAACACGTAAGGAGTAAAAAAAAATCGAAGTCCCTTCCTTCGGCCCCCTTGCTACTATACAAAATGTTTTTATGCAAATCGTTGCCTTTCAACTTTTACTAATATGTCACTGAATTTCAGCTTCCTTTTTTAAAATAAACTACGAAATATCGTAATGTAAAACATGAAAAGTTACCCGGGTCAAACACATAAGAATTAAGGAAGCGGCTATGCGTGAGATCTATCTGATTATAACTATGTAACAATAATCCTATTTTCAAATAATACTTACAACGTGCCTGGTTTGGAAATTTTTGGGCGTGACTCTCCAGACATTCTGAAATGTGTTGCTGGATCTGCACTTTCTAGCTCCTGGATTAAACCTGCTTCCAATGGTCACTTCAAACGATTGTTGTAACCAGATTTCTTCCAAAGAACTTTTTACACAGTGACACCTTGAGCAATCAGCTCGGAGAACTGATTTTTGTTATTTTAAGGCTCAAAATTTATTCAACAGAGCAAACCTTATTAAATTGCGCTCCTCTGACTCATTTTATGTTGCAGCTACGTTTTGGAAGTCGATGCAAATCGATTAAACGAGAGCACAGGGCGGAGGCCGCAATTGCGAAAAGTATACTTATCAGTCAGTGAGTAATCAGTCCTAAATCTGTTTACAATGACGAAACTGGATTTAATATAATCTAATCTAATCTAATCTAATCTAATACAAACGGAGCCAGCACGATAAAACATCCTGGAAATATTTGGGTTAGATGACACCCAATTTTTTTTTGTCAATTTTGATGCCTGCTCCCTACAGGTCTACTTTGTTGCGGCTGATTCTGTAAAACGAGTTGTATTCAAACAAATAGATTTGAACTACAACGCATTTTGTGAATCTACAGGGGAGGATGTATGCGTGGACATACCGTACCATTCGCTCCAAGATAAAAAAAAATAAAATAATATTAAAGTAAATCACGAAAATTCAAGTAATGATAAAAACGGTAATAATAATAGAAAAAAATTAAAATAAATATGCAATGTGATAAAGAACAGTGTATGAAATATAGTGAGGAGATAATATATTGTAAAATGATAGTAATAATATCACATGTCTGCAGACTGTTGTCCTGCTCTAATAGTAGAAGGATTTGCTCATCTATTGTGAACCTAAAATATTAGATAATGCTTTGCTATGATGCTATACTCATATGTGGTGGATCTCAAAGGTTTAAATGATGACATCCACTGGTTTGTCACTGATCGAATCTCATCTAATCCAATAGAAACGCAGGAGCATTGAACATCATTTATTTAATGTGTTTATTACAATTGAAAATCCACATCCTGAAAATTGAATATGATAAAATAAAATAATATACAATGATATGCTGAAAATAATACGATTTTATTAGGAAATACTAAATAATATATTAATTTCTTAAATGCAAAACATGTATTAACAAAATACATCTGACATCCGCTGGTTAATTACTGAAAAGGAAAATATAGGTATGCGCCAATATCCCAAAGCTCCTGTACAACCTAAAAAACATAGCTAATCACTACAACCATCATAGGTAAGACTTCAGTGAAAAGATGTATTATGTTGTTTTTCTGAAAAGCCAAAGATTATTCAAAAAAAAATCTTATAAAAAGTTTCTCCTTCTAGTTACATTCCAAGGATTGCAGTACAAGTGATCGAACCCAAGCAACACATAGCTATTATAATTGGTTACAGCAACTTGCTTTTGCTTGATTGAATCACAGTGAAGTTACTTTTACTGCTATAAAACAGGTGTGCTACCAGGGAAGAGCCTGGCTTGATGATAATTAAAATTGGCTTATCCAATCACAACATCAATATACATGACGTAGAAGGAGATATTCGCTCATCACCATGAGGCACCAAGAGTAGACAGTAATGTTTGCTAGAATGAAGGATATGAAGAGAAAGTGTTGAAAGTTCCGTCAGTGTACGGTAGGTTGGAAATAGAATAGAAGTATTAAAAATGGAGCGAAAGGGCATGGGTAAAGTAGCTCTCGAACCAAGGACGTTGCCTAACATCCCATAGTTGGATAGGTCGAGGCACGGACGAATCCGCCACCACAAAAAAAAAACTTGAGTGATCTCAGACGTTGCGAATCAAAACAAACCCAGAAAGGAGAGAGTTCCTCTCCCATGTGCGCATCAAAACAGAGCGGATTCGTCCGTGCCTCGACCTACCCCGCAGTGGGATGTTAGGCAAAGGTAGCGTCCTTGGTTCGAGAACTACTTTACCCATGCCCTTTCGCTTAATTTTCAATACTTCTATTCTATTTCCAACCTACTGTACACTGACGGAATTTTCAACTTTTTCTCTTCATATCTTTCATTCTAGCCAAAAACATTAATGTTCACTCTTGGTGCCTCATGGTTATGAACGAACATCTCCTTCTTCATCATAATCGTTACTCCACGCACGGAGAATACAAAACAGAACAATAAGAGTATCAATAAACAAATTTATATACAACCCCATACTGCTAAAGTTCGCATGTTAGCCTTCCACGAAAATAGCAGTCGGAATTCAGAGGCGCAAATTATAAGTTCATGCTGAAATAAGGATTAAATTGAGCCTTTAATTGATCTCCAACTAAACAAGTGTTCCACCCAGTTGCGTCACCGCCAAAAGCTTCTGCTGCTTCACATTATGAGATAAGTACTCTTAGCACACTTGTTGCAATTCAGTTAAGATAACATAAATATGACTTGCTAAGTCACAATCAAGTTACTGCAACTAAGTATGATTGTAGTGTGCTACTTGGGTCCCACATCATCTTAAAATGATTCTTCTCCTTTTTACTTGACAGAAAAAAATGTTAAATATAACCAGAATATTTGCACTCTTACACAAAACAAACACAACCTCAAAGACGAATGAACCGATTTAAACCAACAGCTAGAAGTTGTTCGGCTACTTACAAAGTGCGAGTGGCCGGTTCACACTCCCACGGTGGTAGCACTAAAGTGCCCAAGGCGGCACTAAGTTGGAAGGGTTGCCTGCGGACAGCTGTCGTTTCCTCCAAGACTCCCATGGAGCTCACTATCAAACCCTGACTTTATATTCAGCTTAAAATTTTACATAACAAGAACATGCGGGAGCTAAAACTATTTGAGTCTCAAAAATATAAAATATACTGAATTCTGAATTCTACTTGATCCCGTATCCAGCCCAAGAAGTCCGAATTAAGTTCACAATATCCCTATCACAACTCATGCTCTTCCCACAATGCTGCTCTTGGTGTGACTCAGCTTAAGACTGGGTTAAAGACATGGATCAAAATTGACATTACACTTGTTAAAACTTATACTTTAATAACGTGAAAAAAAGTGCTATATCAATCATCAACCATGTTGAACAAACAAAAAAATTAACATACGATAACACAATAATTGTGGATGAAAAAACGTAACAGCTCACGAAAACTCAACCGTTGACATTCAGCGCTTGCTTTGATCTTCTGATAGATTATTTTGATGATGTGTCAGTTTACAGTGAAAACAATGTATTCACCTCGATATCGATATCACCTCGTTCATTTAAAGAAACCGGAGCATATTACCAACGGTATCGAGAATTTTGTTTATGGCGCATCGGTGACAATTCACTGATTTAGTGCAGGTGATGGCTACTTTTTCATCTGCTTCAATAACCTACAGATTTTCTTCAGTAACAACTCATTCATTGCGGTTGAATTTTGTGAACTAAAGCAAACAATCCAGGCCCCACCAGGTCAGTTGACAAAAGAGAGTAGGTACATTTGCTAATAATTAAACTTTTCAAATCTTCCAGTTCCCATACCAGTTACCAAGGACATGTTTTCCCATCGTAGACATATGATAAGTCCTATTAAATCTCCGCAAATAACTTTCCACTTTCAGAATAACTCTATTCCACACATGATCCTGACTTCACGCCATGTCCCATCACATCAAGCTGGAAAAGTTTGATTAGTACGCTCTAATTACTTCCAGAGAAAAAAAAGAGGTGCCAAACACCAAATGCCCTCCTCAGCCAGTATTCGACCGGGCGCAACCCAAAGTGGCAGTTCAAAGTGGCGTGGCAGAAAATCCACTTTCACGAGCCAAAAATTCTTTCCGTGAAGAGTTGATCTCTTGGATTTTCTCTGCTTCGGGGCTTTTTCGTCCTCTCGTGTGGTGTGCATGGGACCTGTTGGCATAAAGTATGGTAAAGTACCTCCACAGTCCAAACACGCCGACAGAAGAGGAGCATCAGCCCCAAATTGGACGTGCAAATTTATGTAAAACGATTCACCGAGTTTGTATGCATGAACGGAGCAAATTTTAATTTAGTGAAGCGCGTCTGAGAACAGGTCCAGCAGGAGAACACACATTTGCACACCAAGTCAGCAGCGATTCCATTACACTAAATTTCCCAAGTGTTTCTCTACAGTTTGGGTGAAAGGGGCAAAAAAAAACTAGCCCAAGTGATGATGAGAACCAAGCGAGAGAAAGAGAAGAAAAAACAATGTTCTACTGACTGTAGATTGAAAAAAAAAAAGAACCTAGTTCTCTGGGGGAAAACTAAGCGAAAATGACTGGGCTGGGCACAGCAGCCATTTCACTTTTCCATCGGAGCAGAGCCCTGATATATTGGATCATGATTTGAGCGAAAATATTTCCAATTGAAATTATTCGAATTCTTCGGCCCGCCATGAAAATATGATTGAGATAAAATGAAGCTCAAATTTCCACCAGTGTATATCGAGTTGGGAAAAATGGTGGCCGCGATACGGGTGTCTTCCCCAGTGCACCCGAGCTTTGAGCCAGTAGCTTCTATGGGGAAAAAATGCAAGAGCAACGGTGAAAAATCCTATTCTTGGATAGTGCAGGGAGGAGAATCCATGTTAATGAAATTACAAGGTGTTAATTAGATAAACAGCTCCTTTCAGCTCATAACCGCAAGAGATGGGGATAAAATTGAATTTTCTGTGGTGGAAATGCTTTAGAAGTGCTTCACAGTAGATTACATATATTTTAAGTTGTATCGTAGGTAATAGAATTTGCTTTGCTTAAACTGCTTACGTTATAGATTAGACAAGACTTATTGCATCTTATTGACCAGTTATTAATCATAAAAGCAAACCTTCGTAATCGTTATCATTATTCTTCAAACGATTTCCATTCCATCAAGAGAGACAGACCCACCTTGGATACTAACTTGTGGACCAGTAATTGTTCCTATTCTATCTGGCTATTCATATAACGCATTTTCGGCAACTGTCTGATCCATCAACTAATTTTGATTTTCAATTTCCTATAACTACCTTTTAATAACGAATCCATATCCAGGCCGAGCGTCGCCTCAGTCCGGACGTCAGTCGATACGAACGAGCCCTGAATTGCACCACCAAAACACATCGCTGCCTTCACGCAACCCACGCCTACACGGGAATCCCCTGTGCAGCCTACAGTAAGTACCATTCCCACATCAAAACACAAACCCAACTAATCAAGAAAACATTCCCCGCATTATTCCTCCCAACCCGCAGTCCCCATGATGAACCATCACACGATGCCGAAGCTCGGATTTGGCCAGTACAAATCGTCCTCCAGTGGGGTTGGAAGCTTTTTCCTGCCGAAAATCCTCACCAACCCGACCGACCGGAGCTGTCCCGGGAGTAGCAGCTATTTGGCCCCATCAGGCGGCGGCGGCGGCGGCGGCGGCATCAACAGCAAGGTAGCCCTCGAGTTGACCCACGGTAGCAACAAACAGATCATTACACTGCCATCCGAAAAGCTCGATAGCAATAAGCGATACTATGTAACCTTTACCCTTAATCCTAACGAAAACGAGAATACTCCTAACCCTAACAGTAGCAGTAGCGATAGTAGAATTAAAACCGACCCGCCCGATCCGAATGCAAATGCGAGTGATTCGGGCGGTACTGACCATTTGTTGTTATCTCCCACCACTACAGGGAAGTCCGCGGAAGGTCAGCCTCAGCAGCAGCAGTCCGCTTCCATTGGCCGACAGCAGCAATCAGAGCCCACTGGTGATGCCCAGCATCCATCACAGCAACAGCAACAGCAGCAGCACAACAACAACAACAACAGCAGCAGTCTCACTCAGGCCCCCTTCCAGCTGTTGTAGAGGAGGACTCCAATCTCGAGTCCAGTTCCGGGCCTTCGCCTTCGTTGTTGTAGCACGGGGCTGTTACAAACTACACTGCCAGAATTGTTCCAAACAATTGCCTTGAAAGTTGATATTGTTTCGTTCTTTGGAAATTGTCGTCTTTTAGAAATTTATCGTAGAAATTATCTCGTAAAGAGTTATTCCAATTTGTAGGTGTTTTTTGGTCAGAATTTGATTCCTAGCTATATTGGGAGATGGAAAAAAATAGTAGGGAAATTGAATGTTGGGCCGGATTTTGACACCGGTCGCAGTCAGTCGTTTGTGCAAGTGTAGGTAAATTGACAGTGATTGTAATTTTAGGTGAGAGCTGGATTCAATTTGCGATTTTTTTTTGTTTGTTTCGTTTGTTTAGCAAACTCTCTTGTGTAAATATGGAAATATACAGACATATACAGTAATATTTAGCGATCCCGGTCAACTCGCCGGGTGAACTAGATGATATCAAATTGTGGAAATGTGTTGTCATTTGTCCATGTCCTGCTGTTGCAAAAAAAAAAAACTGACCTTTAGGTTGGCTCATTGTTGCATTGGTAGATTATGTTTTCAAAATTTCATTTCATTTGAGCATTGAACATAATCGGAAAAAGGAAAAACCATGGTTTTCATATGAATATTTATGTAAGAACTTTTGTTTACAGTTTAGATGTAAGGTGAATAAGTCTAAAAGCATGCTGATATACTTCATTCTGCACTCAGCTCTCGATTTTGATTTACTGGTAAGCGATGAGTTTCCTTATTAACAGAACCCGTGAGTTTTCTCTACATCTGCTGCGATTTTCGTCCAGATCCGTTTGAAGCCGGATATGTTTTAAGGTAGAATTGGTCTCTCGGAGTACCGTTTCTTTCATATGAACCAAAACTGTTTGATTGGTGTTGCGTGTGGCAATGATGAAGGATATTGATTACGGGATACATTCAATCTTTGGTTTCTGGAGGTGGCAGCAAGCCATGCTTTGAAGCTGACGTGTTTTGTTTATGCTGCGTAGTTTTCGCTAAAATAAAAATTCTAATTGATTCATTCAACCAGAATAAAAAGTTAAAATTTCGTAATATCATAGTGCTATATGAAGGACATTGTGAAGATAATCAATTCCCACTCAAAGTGTGTTGTGATCGCGTTTTTTCAGCTAGGTTGTGCGTCAGTGGTTTATGCTCATTTATTGTTTTTTAGAACGGACAAGCTTTTCTGCATTGGATTAGGATCTTGGTGAGTCGTTTTAAGTTTTAGAAAATATATCTTAACTATGTCCAGGTCCAATAAGCAGTTCCGAAGCGTCTTTACGGCAGCCTATCAAGCATTTAAGTCGCTTTTTTTTGTGTAATGATAATAATGGGGACAATTATAGAAATCGAATTAATAGTCACTTTCCCTATCGGATGCCGAGATCGACGAAATTTTGTCGAGTTGGTCGACTCAATCGAACGCTCGAAAACTAGTGTCTTTTGTCTAGTGCGAGGCCAGTCAATAGTCCCCCTTGCCTACCCTGCATCTGTGGAAGCTTGGTAAAAGAATGGGTGCTCGATCGCATACTACCGTTCGAATACCCTTCCGGTCGTTTTCAACTTTCATCTTTAAATTTCACAGCCTGCCGTATTCTAACGGAACTATCAATACTCTCTCTTCATTTCTCCGTTCTAGCAATAAATTGCTGTCAACTCCTACAGCTTCTCATGCTGATGAGAAATTATCTGCTTCTGACAAATTTCATCATAGTGAGAGTTTGTTTTGACTCGCTTTTTGCATCGGCAATCGGTAATTGCAGCGGCTGGATAGTCTTGAAGAAAATGGATATAGTTTTTGGCTCAGGAAGTACCAGTACACCAGTCACAAGCTCGGTCCCAACCATAATGATTCGCCCCTAAAAATCAACTCACACGAACACACACACATGTTCTGTCAAAATATCGCAGCGAATCAAAACCAAAACAAAGATTCTAGTACCGGAAAACGAAAGAATGTATTGCAAGGTATACGCAGCAAGGTATATCTCGGACCAAGGGGCTCCACAAAAGTGAATCAATTTCAAATCGCTAGTTTTATATTGATTGTTGGTAATTGGATGAGTTGCGCCATAGGTTGGAATGGCAAAAGTAAGTGGCTTCAAGGATTCAGAACAACCAAAATTTGATATTAATTTTGAAACAATGATTTTTGGGATTTGGAAATCCACCTGGTTTATCCAAGAAGAACACTTGTTTCATGCCAGTTAATATTACCATAGAGTAACTCTAAGACCAGTAGGTCTCGAACAAAAACGATTTTCTTGGCTCAGTCAGTACTAGCACATCGGTCCCAAGCTCGGTCCCAAGCTTAATAATGCGCCCCTCATAATGAACTCACACGAACACACTCTCAAATATTCTGTCAAAATAACTCAGCAAATCAAAACAAAGGTGCAAATTTGCTATACATATTTACTGCCTTCAAGGTGTACTTCGGACTAAGGGGTTCTACAACAGTGAACCAATTTCAAATCGCTAGTTGCATATTGGTTGTTGATATTACTTTAATCAGGCTCAATTAAGTTATCATCAAGTTGGTGTAATTTTGACAGGTTTTTGTTGCTTGGGTAAAGAAAATTACCTAGAATTTAGTGGACACTTTCTAGAAACTCAGATGGAAACTTCCCAGAGTTTCAGGAAGAATCTTTCCCGAAGTTGAAGACATACATGACCGAGTCCCTCTCGCTTCGCGAATTTCTGACCACAAATCTCAAATAACTTTAAGACCTCATTCATAATATGTTCAACAAATGTTTGCTCCTTTGAAGCAGCTTTGAAGTTTCAACATAGCTGTGATTTTCAGCTCTCAACACTTGAAGTGCAAATTATTCTAACATAGAATTTATATATGGGAAAGACTCGGTCGTGTATGTCCTTAAGCCTAGTATGCAGCTGGCAAGTAAAGACCGGAAGTAATTTTGGCCATTTCTACCGAAGTAATTTTGACAACTGCTCCAGGATTCGTAAAATGTCAGTTTTCCCTGCGGAATAACCGAACGGAATATTATTCCGCAAGGAAAAGTGACAGCCCCATTTATACTACATGAGCAGGCGTTACTAATTTTGCGAAACCTTCCGCAGTCTGACTTCCTTTACAGTTGCATACAAGGTAAGTAATTCCGACGTTAAAAGCATTGCTTGAACATTACTTGTTCTATACTAATGCATATTACTTTTGAGCTGCATACTAGCTTTTAAGGATAAGACTTCTTCAAAAAACAAAAACTTCTCCGAATGCTCGGAAGACACTTTTTAAAAGTATAGGGAGCACTTTGTAGTAGTTCAAGCAGGAATATCCCATAAGTTCATGAACAAAGATCCCTAAAGCTCAAGATCATACCTACCTTAAGTTCAGTAGAGGATTTCAGAACTTCAGGAAATAGGTACAGGACTCTTGAGAGGTTGTAGTGGAACTTTTCAGAGATTCTAGAGAAATTCCCAAATATTCGAGATGGAACTTCCCAGAAGTTCAGAAAAAAAGTAAAGAGCATTTTCCCTGAAATTTCCAAACAAACATTGTAAATTTCCTACAAAAATCAGACGATTCATGAACGATCATGGATGCCATGAAGTTCATGAAGAACCTTGCCAAAAGTTCAGGAGGAAACATCCTAGAAGTTAAGCAGTGAGCTTTGCAGAACATCATGAGAGAACCTACCTGAAATTCATGAGATAATCACTTAGCTTAGTCTAGCTAAGCTTAGCTTGACTGACTGCACGTATCAATGGTTGCTACTCCGTGATTGATCAGAATCAGTGAAATTGCACAACGAATCAACTGAATGGGGCTGGGAGTAACCGATCATTCTGACTGTACACGTTTCATTGTCTCAATTTCTATAATAATCAATAACGGCGCCGGCCACGTCCCTGCAATCAGGTGGGAATAGGGAATGAAAGTTAGTGTGACCTTTGCTGTTTAGGGACCGCGTTTACCTCTGCGTCCCCTCGAAGGTCACACGAAGGAGGTTTTTCTATGCTAGTAGGGTTGGGCTCGATGGATCAGGATTCACCTTGACAAGTTAAGTGATCATACATATATAATTCATAATAAGACCAAATTATATTTGAAGTAGGTTCAAAATAGAGTGATATAGGGACAAAATGGATAACAATTACCTGCTTCGCTCCTCGTTTTGAGAGCACTTACCAACTCTCAAATGTCTGAAAATCGTTTGCGTGGTCTGACTGGTCAGTGTCTGCTTCCACCAAGGAATTCGGGTTATTTAAAGGATTCCCATCCAGATGCTTGCCCCATATGGCTTTGCTCGCGGTCATTGTATAGGGAAGAGTGCAAAAGAACGTGGAAGGGAAAAGGGGCAATTTCAGCCATCCTATTGATTCTGGATATATTGTGGGTTCCGCGAATGAAGCTTTTGTGTGCATGTGTGTTAGAGAGAGGAAATGAAAACTGCTCTTTACTCACACTAACTCTCATCCACAAAACCTACACAATCACTCATTCTAACCACTCTTGCTATTTATTAATTCTTATAGGATAAGAACAGGAATTCTAGAGTGAGAATGTACTGGCGCCCCGAGTCGAGAAAGAAAAATAAGCCAAGCTTACCGATATTTCAGAGTTGATTTCTGCATTGTAAAGCTACTATCCGTCTATTACCCTGTGATAATGTTGTTTTACCTCTGTTGTATCAGCCTTACTGACCGGGCACCACTTCAATTCGCTCAGGGCTCGAACATTACTTGATCCCATATAGAGCCCCCAGGTCAATTGTGGGTATACTTTTTGGTCAATTTTCACAAATAATCCTGCTCTCTCATGCTCACGGTGATAACTTTCACTACGCGATTTTTACCACACTTCTGCTGCAGATCACAAAAACGAAACAGAGAAATGTCAAGGAAGTTATCGCGATACTGATGCGCTAAAAGATTGGCAAATTGGATTGAACTATTAATTTGTTTTAAACTGAATTTTTATTGAAAATGTGAGAAATTTAGCAGCAGAAAATATTAAAGACGTCTTCTTGAAACCGTAGCTTACTGCGATCTCAAGGCTCGTCTCCTGAAATTCATGAAATAATCACTGGCGAAAAAGCAGCCTGTATAACAAGCATTCAGCTAGAGTATACACTTAGAAAATTTTACAGTATTCGGTAATTTTTTACCTAACTTTCAACAGCTGAACAGTTCGGTAATCCGATTTAACGGACTTCGGTAAAATTTGACAAGTTCCGGTAATTTTTGTACCGGAATACTGTAAAATTTCACCGAAATCCGGTAAATCGGATTACCGAACGTTCAGCTGTTGAAAGTTCGGTAAAAAATTACCGAATACTGTAAAATTTTCTAAGTGCGTACAAATTCGAGTATGAATTACAGTTCCTTGGTTAAAATCGCACCTCGTTTGACAGATTTGATCAGTGAGAAAAACTTCCTTGAAGTTCAGCAGAGAACTTCAAGAAAATTTAAGAAATTTATAAATATTTCAAAGAAGTTTTCAAGAACTCTTCCAGAGTTCAGCGAATTCTTCAAAATTTCAATAAAATAATACTCAATTCCGATGAACTTCCTACTCAGGGTACCAAATGCACAGAAAAAAAATTCAGAGGCTTTACCAGAAAGTCAGACAACTTCGAGATAAAACCGCCTTAACATTACTGATTTCTAAATTCTGCTAGAAGACATGCCCAGGTGTATGTTAACAGTTTCGGAATACCAACTCAGAACATCGTAAATAGTACTGGATGGAACTTCTTCCTCCCTTGGGTCCTCCCTTAGCTCAGTCGGTAAAGGCGCGCCTACAAAGCAATACCATGCTGGAGTTGACTGAGTTCGATTCCCGGTCTGGTCTAGGAAATTTTCGTTAAGGAAATTTTCTCGACTCCCTAGGCGTAGGGTATGATTGTACTTGCCACACAATCTCTCACAATCTTCTCAATTAGTAACTGTGGAAGCACTTTAAGAACACTAAGTTGAGAGCAAGCTTATTATTAGCTAATTGACAACGCAGTAAGCTTGAAAGAAGAAACTCCTACTCAGAAGTGGCGATAGGTAGTAGTTTTGTACCTATTTGCGGTGTTTTGATTAACTTGGACAATGCATTTCGCGCGCACTTCCATTTTCTTTTCTTTTTTTTTTGTTTATTTCATATGTTTCAAGTATATAGTTAATATAAAACAACTTCTTCTAAGTTGCCGCATCAAGCTACCGAATGTTCATTCAATTCGGTTAACGTCTGCAAAATTCACTTGTGTTTCATAAAGCAACACAATTTCCTGGAAATGATTTTGGCTTAATAATGAAATTCCCTTGAATTGATACCATGCAATACATTGAATTTGAGCCTTTGAACACTTGATCAACTTCCTCTTAAGCTTTTGCTAGACTTTACGGTCGTGTGGTGAATGTCCAACCTCATCGCTCCGGGGTGGAGCTGACAGCACAAACAAACCATCGAGCTTAGTTGCTTAAATGTTTTCGCCACGGCTGCTGTAAATCAACTGATAATCTTGTCATTTTTTAGCTTCTGTACATAACATGGTTGCTAGGATTGGCGATGCCTAAGTGGATTCTCCAACAAGTGGCAAGGTGATTGAATGAAAAATCGTTAAAACCAGTTTATTGTCTTGAATGCATACAATATGCTGCTGTTCAGTGAAGAAGAAACCAGTGACCAGAAATGGTGCACTTGCTCTTCAAAAACAGGAAAAGGCAGAGACCCCGAACAAGGGTCAGGTAAGAGATTCGATTGTGTTAGAATATCATTTCCCTAGAGCGCCATAGATTGGCTACTAAATAAATTTTTGAAACGAATACATTCAGTGGTGTTTCCCATAATATTCATGGTGAAATTGCCTCACTCGTCATCTATCATCAGATCCATTTCTTTCCCTGCTTTGTGATTAATGATTCCAATGATATAATTGATCACAATGAAGGACACAAATTTTGAGGATTAAAAAGTCTGGAGGCTATTACATTCATGCTTGTGAAATATCCAAGCAACCTTTTGATTTTCCCATTGTAGAATTCAGTACATAATCGTCAAATTCTTAATATAAACGCCATCAAACGCCAGCGCAGTTTAAATTCGCAACCAAATGAGTTCGAATTTTGGCCGAATGATCTGGATGGGATTTAGAATCAGCTGAGTGAGGTGAAGCTGAAATGATACTATGATAGGATGGATGAGTGTCACTGGACAGAAATTTAACTCGAGAAGGGATTGACTAGATTCTTTTTCAAATATTGAGAAAATCCACAGGAAAAGTTGGAAAATAGAGAAAACCCATTTTAGCTGTGCGAGAACATTATAAAAATGATAACCAGAGACCAAAATGTTCGCCTACTTGAGAAGAGAAACGTCAATTTTCACCCGCTTGGAGAAACAAATGAGAATGTGAGATGCGAGAGACTCACAGCAGTTTTCGCGAGAAAAGCAAAGGCTATTTATAATTTTCGGAAAGCATGAGTTTCTTTCATTCCTTTTTCAGTGAATCCTAGATGCCGATAATAATTTTTCACTTACTTTTTGACACCTGAAAATGGACCAGTTTTCATGCTTGTTCTTTTCTGACATTATAATTCTTTAATGATGGTCCATGGCGGTGCCAGTGCGCACCGACTTGGCCTTACCTTCGGTTTTTGCTCCTCGTATACGATCTAAGCATGTTTTCAGTGAAAAATGTGAGATGAGATAATATGTTCGTTGAATTTTGGAGAGAGATATTTTCGCATATGCAAGAGAGAGGATAATGAATTATCGGGGAAAAAGGAGATATGAAAATGTGAACTACTCATCGAAAACCTGCTTGAGAGAGAGTATGGTTTTCACCCAGCTGAGTGAGAATTTCGATCTCTGGATGATAACAAAAGAATTCGCCAATCGTAGTGCGCGCATTGTTCTGACGATAAATGCCAACAAGATCGATTCTGGTTGACAAATTATGCATTAAACGGTTTCAAATGAAAATAATAACTTAAAAATTAAAGGAAATAATTAATGTTGACGGTTTTAATGAGGCTATTGAGAAATGCCATCAATTAGACGGAGATATATCGGCCGCAGCAGCCCTACGGCAATCAAATTCGTGATGTCAAAATGAGCTAGATCGACAACAAATGTCACTAGCACGGAAGATGCAGACGCAAGAAGAGGGAGAAAACAAGCTTTAGATAATAAGATGAGAATGAAGCGTAATCGGGAAGCTGTAGAACAATCAGGTTGAAATCGCGTCCAACAAGCCCTCCTTAATCGAGTACGCAGACAAACTAAAGTTCCACTTAGTTCCATTACGATGCTTTGGTTGATTATAGTGCGGATAGATTTGTCACTACTCGATCAATGAACGTTGTTTCTCCTCATTGCAAGGCATTGAAGTTCACAAGTAAACCTCCAGAATAAGGTTGTGCAAGTGGAAAAGTTGAATTGACGGCAGAAAATCCCCCATCAGACCCTTTTATCTCTTCGATGTCTGGAGCAAGAAGAGATTGGAAATATTTTCTGCAAAATATCCAGAGTTAAAATGATTGTTTTCAAATGACTTTGTTTGTGGTGGTAAGCGTGACTGCTACTTGGCACCCCAGTGGGTCTGGGTTCAATCCCAGTCGACGTTGGTGGTTTTTTCTGAGGCGAAAAAATCTGGTCACGTCTTCCTTCGAAAGGGAAGTAAAGCCGTTGGTCCCGGTTCATTATTATGAGTCGATAGGTAGGGTCCAGGTGGTGGAGTCTCCCTGGCGTGGGTGATTATCACCACGTGAGGAAAGAGAATTTATAAATTTTGAAATTTAACGAATAACGCATTGATCTTGGGTATGTATTTCAGATTCAAGGTGAAATTTATCAAAAATCAGGATCTTTTCATCGGACATTTTTTATGGGAGATTCAAGCCAAGAAACGCATTATTCCACGACGAAACGAGAAATTGTCCAACAGTTTCAAGCGTTGCTTCACACCTTATGCATTCAAATGTTCAAGACTGATCTAGATCAAATGCCATCTGAAAGCCATAAGGTTGTGATTCGAGATGACAAAACTGCATCTGGGGAGTATGCCCGTCTATAAAATTTAAAATCTTCATATTGGAGAGTATCCCGGGAACCGAAGTAACATTATTCGCATGTGGAGTGGAGATAAGCAATGACGTTCGTTTTCTGGACACATCAAATCAAGATTCACGTTACACCTGAATTTTCTCACTTTACCAAGTGACAAAAGTCACTACGACTCTTGGAATAACCTTCATTGATTTGTTAAAAATCTACAATATGCAATCAACAAAAAGTCAGTCAAAGATGCAGTCAATACCTAATTTTTTAAACCCAATCTTACTAATTACAAAGGGGAAATGTAAGCTTCGGCAATGTATATTTCTAATGTTATTCTATATTTAATTCAATCAAAGCTGTTAACTTAATGTATACATATGAAAACTTGGTGATTTACGATAAATTTAATTATCTCTCAAATTGTCAGCCGTTCCGTTTCGCCATTTTTTCTTCAAATAATCCACTTGCACTCGAAAGCGTTGCTGTTTCCGCTGCCTATAATATAACAATTGATTCATCACACGCAATTCAAATAGAACGATAGCCGAATGAAAAAGAGGCAGTGAATTGAGTTACACCGACTTGAGAAGTTTGGTACTTTATAAAAACCCCTTCAAGTCGTTCCGATTATTCTGCCGATTGTAATAGATTGTACATAATTACTTGCTTATAATAGGTGACTCCCTCTTCTAAATGCTACATCATCATCGGAACGAAGGTTCGAAAGTTCCTATCGGGGATCAATTTTCCAGACATCTTTTTTAGGCGTCAACTATCGATTTATTTACATTGAATCACCAGCGTTTCGCATTCGTTCAATTCACCTTGCCAGTCAGCCGCCACTTTGGATGTTTTGCTAAATAAATAAAACTTGACCTTGCTGTTAGTCTCTGAGATTCAGTCCGAAAAGCCTTCTTCAAATTGCTCAACAACCTCGTTTCCGCCTTTCACTTTTTCCTCTACGAAGAAAACCAAACGATCTCACCATATTCCAATAACCCCGCCTCGAATGTGGGGTTAATAAGTCCTCCCGGTAAAACCCGAACGGCCTTGACCCAGTCGTAACATCCCACTCCATTTTCGCCCTCATGAGCCCAAGTCATCCTTGACTCAAATCCCCATGTCATGCATGCTTGCATGACTGCCACAGGGAGGTATGTGTGTACAACAGAAACATCCCATATCGGTCGCGCGGTGTATTATTCCATGTACCCGAGGCCCCATCAAACTTTCTGATCGCTACCCTTTGCCGCATGAATGAAAAGGTAAAAACCCATTCCGCTCATTTCATATTTCATCCACCTCTGGGTCTATAAAAACTAAACAGAGCTTTAAACTAGATCCCTACCGAGTTCCGTGCGCATAAATTTCCTCCTCGAAGGGGGCTTCGATGGAAGTGCGAAACGAAATCGCTGTAATAAACACACACACACAGCCCAATCCTTTTGGCTCCACCGACCGTCGCTTGGGATGCCAACAATTGGTTCCTTTTGAATAATTAATCAGAACAGCACAACAGACAGAAGCCACCGCACACGAACTACGCGCCGATGGAGATGCTCTTTGATGCTAATCGAGAGAATCCGCTTATACGGTCCTAGGCGGGTGGGTCGGTCGGTGGAATGTAACGTGGAATGCAAATCGCTGCCCCATTAGAGGAAGGAAGGGTGCCGTGTGCGTCGCTTTCCCAACTGGCAGGCGATTTTCGGCGGCCAATCCGGTCTCGTTGGCGCTTGTGGGGGTATTTGTGTACGTGTGAAGTGTGAGGTGGGTTCAAGGCCAGTGCGATGGCGATGCCGTTCCGTTTTGGTTCGAACGGATCGTTGAACTTGCGGGTGCGTAGGCGCTGTAAATAAATTCAATGTCAACTGCTGAAAGTGGACAGGCTCCAGCAGTGGAATTTGCATTGCAAGTGATTTATAGAGCTGTGTTTTGTGAGCATTAAAATCTCATGAAAGGCAAAGTGCGCTTCCGTTGGGATATTCTCACGTTTTTCCCTGCAAATATGCACCTGAACGGCGATTCAACCCCTTTCGGTAAAAAAGGAGCGCAATGCATTTTAATGGCGCATATTTTTTCAGCTGCGCTTGTCTTTCCAGCGGAGATATTTCAATTCTTTCGTTCCACCTTGTCACGCCGGGGTAATCCGCAGAGAGAAGCAGGATGTGCTAGAGTTGTGAGCCAGTCGTGCCAGGATTGTCGTAGGGGAAAAAACGAACTTTTGAATGTTCAGATATAAATAACAATTGCATAACTTTGCTTTGAATCTAAGCTTGAACTGCCATTCCCCATTTTCTGAAAAGACAAAAATTTGTAAAAACAAGGATTTGTAAAAACTCTACTACTACACAGAAACAAAAACGTTCACGAAATTGAAAACGGACCGTGAACTAGCTCTCGTTTTCATGATTTTCACCCAAAAACGTGAACTGACGTGAACGATGAACTGAGATATCCGACAGATACTTCTTCAACCATCACTCTCAGAACTCATCACCCATATGCTACGCTACTTCCAGCTACTTCTGAGAGCAGTCCGGTAAACCATAGGCAATACTGGTAGTTGCTTGACTCCGGAAGAACTTCTCAGAAGAAAGAGGTTCGGCGTTAGCGCTTGCGGATCAGCCAATACAAAGGGGATATACGTTTGCGGTCTACTTTTAATCATACTTTCTACTTCGATAATCATCGTCTCTAGCGTCTCATCATCTAATTTACGTGGCGCTTCCATGATGGTTCCGATTGCCATTTTAACCGAGTGTACCATTCAAATCCCTCCCATTTGGGAGGCTCCGGGTGGATTGAACGTCCAGCGGGTATTTGCATTGGTGAACACTGCTGCTAGCCTTGCCTCTCGGTTTCGACGTTCTTCAACTGGTTGTTAGTACCATGGTAATTGGTACCATCATCACTGAAGAATTCAGCAGGGGAACCTTTCCTCAACACAAAGCGATGAATTGCTAGCACACAGGATTCGGTAGACATAATGTGTACTACCTCCAAATGTACTGCTCGAATGCTGAGGCACGTAAACAGCGCTACCCAGCGCTTTACGTTGCTGCGTCCAACCTTCACCAAAATCGGCCCAAAGTAGTCCAGGTCCACGGACGTGACCGGTCTTACCAAAGGTGTGACCCAAACATTCGTTAGTGGAGCCATCTTACCAAATTAAGGTAAGACAATACCAAAATAGTATCCAAAATCCAAAAATAACAAGTTAGGTTATTCGAGAGATAATTTGCTTAGGTATTGCTTAGGTATTTTACCTCTTAATCTGAGTTCTTTAATACCAAGGCCAGCAATCAAGATAAAAATTAGGTATTCATATGTTCTTGTATCCTGCTTGCAAGCGACCTTCCGGTAGTGAACCGGAACATTGGCCATGGTGGACGAAAACATGCGAGTAGGCATGTTTTTGAGTTCTTTCTTCGTTGATCAATTCCTTCTCAGTTTTCCCGACAAAATTGTTGTAGTAGATCTTACGTTTCAGGTTGGCCCCAAAATTCTCAATGGGTCGCAGCTGGTGGACGTTGGACGGGTTCGCCAACTTGGGTACCACATCGATATTCAGCCGCTCCATCTCCTTCAACGATCGCTTCGAGTAGTGGGCCGGGGCCGACGCCAGATCCGGCCAGAACACCGCGTCTTCGCCCTTATGGTATTTCTTGATGATCGGTGCGGCAGGCATTTCGTACTATAAATTTTCCCGTTCACGGCCAGTCCGGAGCGAAAGCAGAGGGGCTTTGACATCCCTTTCTCGCTGATTGTCAGTCACAGCAGCACCTTCTTGGGGAACTGGGTGTGTGAAATGAATTTCACCATGGAGCTCACTTCCTTCGTGGGGAAGTAAAACACGAATTGCCCTGCCAATCCGTTGCCATCCATGGTGAGATAGGTCCCGTCGTCCATCACCACCGCCACATCGCGATTCGCCGGGAATATCGAGTTGACCATCTTTGTCAGCCGCTGCCACTGCGTCATTGTCTGCAGCTTCGAAACCAGTGAACGCGACTCCTGCTTCCTGACATGTTCATGTATGTTCGTGTTCGCCAAGTACTTTTTCACTGTTTGGCCGGTTGAACCGACCTCCAGGCACGTGGAGTGCACGAAGGGATGTAGCCACTTTTCTCTCGGTCTTCCTCTTCCGCATCCTTTGGAGCTTCTTGTCGCTCAGGTTCGTCAGCCGTCCGGAACCGGACTTTCTTTCGATGCTCTGATTGTTGTCTAATAGTGCCAAGATGTTGTAGATGTCGGAACGCGCGTATCCGGCGTCCACAAAGTGCCACACGATGTCCGCTTTCGACGTGGCGGGGTGCCGTTCTTTGAACGCGCACACTTCTGAACGGAGTTGCTTCACTGTTTTTGCCATCACGGTTTAGAGTTCGACTGATAGAGCTGTCAAATTTTGTCTGCTGACTCATGGGTTACTATGATTGATGCTGCATGGTTAGTTTCATCAGTGCGGGCGAAGTTTCATCAGTGCGGGAAAAATCGACAATTTTTGTCCATTTGTTTAATGCAAACATTATCAACATGCTAAAATGTTGTAGTAATATTGACATGCTAACAAAACTTATAAATAATTCTTTATACGAGATACTAACGAATATTGTGCTGAACTTTCTACATTTTCGTAGACCTTCCGTAAAATCCTCATTGGATCTATCGGACAGTTTATATAATTGTCGATATGCTCATATAAGTTTGCATTATTTGATAAACATAAACAGATCTGAGTACTTTTCGGAAAGTTTCGAAAACAAAATTCTAGAACAGCTGATACGTTCATAAATTTGCCTATTATAACTCTCATCAAATTAAAAAAAAACTATTCAAAATCTGCATAGAAATTATAATCATAATCCTGAAAATCATTCAATATTTCGTGTGACCTCCCTTGGCTTCAAAGACAGCTTGACATCGTCGTGGCATTGACTGGACAAGCTTAGCAGTCGTTTCTGGTGTGATTTTGTCCCATTCAGTTACAACAACTTGTCGTAATTGCTGAATGCTTGATGTTTTGTGTTCTTGAACCATAATTTTCAAAATAGACCAGAGATGTTCTAATGGATTAAGGTCAGGAGACTGTGCTGGCCACTCCAAAACATTGATTTTCTTTTCTTTAAACCATTGGGATACCAGCTTCGATGTGTGCTTTGGATCCCCATCTTGGTAGAACGTGTATCTCCGACCCAGCTTCAGTTTTTGTGCACTTGCTGAAAGTTTTCGTTTCAGAATGTCCAGATAAACCTCCTTTGTCATTATTCCGTCAATGAATTCGAGTTCTCCAACGCCAGACGAAGCCATCGAGCCCCAAACCATGACTCTACCTGCACAGAAATTGATAAAAGCTAGTTAAGTTAGTTGAAAATTAATGATGTTGCAATAACTCACCTCCACCATGTTTGACTGTAGGCTTTAAACGCTGGGTTTTCAGACTTTCACCGGTTCTGCGCCATTTTCGTGTGATACCATCAGACCCAAATAGCATTATTTTAGTCTCCAATCATCGACTGTCCATGTAATATGATCTCGAGCCCACTTCAATCGTTTTTTAATGTTTTTCGCTGACAACCATGGTTTCTTGATTGACACTCTACCCTTCAGACCTTGTAGATGCAATCGATTTCGGATTGTTTGAGGTGTCACATGGATAGAAAATTCACTCTCAACTTGCTTTGAAATTTTTGGAGCTGACAAACCTCGATCTTGTTCCGCCTTTCTGACGATAGCCCTGTCAATCCGGGAACTTGTCTTCGCCAGTCGCCCTAATCGCTTTTCTGGTGTGAAAGAACCACTCTTTTTGTACTTCTGAACAATTTTGGCAACCGTATCTTTACGTATCTGAACGATATTAGCAATTTGACGGTAGCTTTTACCGCACTTGTGATGCTCTATGATAAGTTTTCGGATACTCAGCGAAATTTGTGCGTTTTTAGGCATTTCGAAACACGAGAACACAAATTTGAATCACGAAAGCTTCTATACTACGAAAGGATAACTGTATGTAATGTTTACATTCGAAAAAGTGACAGGAACCGCTCAATACACGGCAAAATGGTACTAAGCATGTTTGGGTGGATAAACTTTTTTTGCATGTTTTACTTCCCTTTTCTGTTGATCTTGGCATAGATTTTCAAGAGCAAGATAAATTCAAATATATTTAATGGTATAATGATAGGTACTATTTAATGGACCAAACGCATAACAACACTCAGTTTATCAACTAATATTTGAATCGATAACAGGAAAATTGTAAATTTGAAGCAGGGATGGATATACTTATTTTACATACTGTATATCCTTCAGTAAACGCTCAAGATAGTCAGGATTTTTTTCACAGGCATAGCTGGCACATAGTGCTAGGGAATGGCAGGTGCATTTGATGATAACTAAATGAGGGCAGTCAGCTTTTAGCAACCTCATAACTGAGTTTAAAACACCCATCATAGCTGCTGCACCATCCGACAAGCAATCCTTGTAAGGAATCGTTCAACAATTGCATTATATACACTTTTATGATCAGCAGTACCAAGCGACACTGCTACGTAAAACTCATCACTTACCTGAATGTCGCCTTTTAGATTCTCGTTGCAAATCCTCACCATCATTACAAGAGTCTTTTTAGCCTTAAGGACATACACGACCGAATCCCTCTCACTTTGTGATTTGCTGAGCACAAATCTCAAATATTATTAAGACTTCGTGCATGATATTTTCAGCAAATGCTTGCTCCTTTGGAGCATACTTTGGTTAGCAGTTTGAACTCTTTTTGTTTCGGTATAGCTGTGGTATTTAGTTCCAAACACTTGAAGTGAAAATTATTCTAACCTAGAATTTATATTGGAAAAGGACTCGGTCGTGTATGTCCTTAATGTCCGTAGACTCATCGACGATCAGCGAGAAATTACGTTCCCTTATCTTCGCCACCAGTTCGGCATGCTGCTGCTCTGCTATCACCCCACCAACAATAGCGGTTGCTTTTGTTCTCCCGAGCTTAATTTTGGCCAGCACCTTGGAATTCGGATCAATGGTTCGAAGAACATCTATCAGCTTGTCTATTGAAATGAATGATAGTTCTGCTTGTGTTGACAAAGTGATGTCGGGATTCTGAACACTTGCGAAGTCTTCCAGCTTGGTATCATCGTCAGCTATGACTTTCGAAGCAGCTTCCTTATGGCGCTTAGTTAAAAGATTGCTCGGCAGGTTTGATTTTCCTCCTCTTCTAACGCTCAACTTATCAAGGCACCAAGCAAATGATACGTCCTTCTGGTACTTTTCAAAACACTGACATTCCGACTCACGTATTCGGTTTTAGATTTTGGCACTTTATCTTTGGCAGTTCTCATTTTCTTAGAAACCGGTTCGTCAGATGAAACTTCTGTGTCAGGGTCACCGGCATTCCTGTGTTAGTTGAGGCTGGAAACAGACAAATTCAATTTTAGATATGAGATTCAAATGAGCGTTTATTTCATAGTATTCACATTACCACTCGGCATTTGAATATCCATTTCGTTTGCTTGTTTCTTGACAATGGAATCGTCGTCTTCCATCTCGCCATGTTGCGGGCCCAGCTTCGAAGAGTTTTTACCTAAAGAAAACTCAATTTATGTCAACTATCTGTTTTCGGCTTCGACTGCAAAGCTTACCGGTACCAGCATTTTCCTTTTTGTGGAAATAATCCGTCAAAGTTGTTTTATGCGACATCACTCACTTAAAAGGAAAACTAGTTCTCTTGTTTTGTTGCTTTCAATTCATCTTCGTTCCCAAGACTCAATAGATTTGCTTTCTCTTTCAAACATCTGTAAATTAGCCTATCTGCTGACGTTTGATCGGCAAACGCGTGCTAGACAGAGACAGATGATTAAACGTCAGAATATATCTAATTTGTTTTTTCTTTTCAATGCTGGCCGAACTCCATTGATGAATGCCAGACAACTCTCGGGTTTTTTTTTTCATTAGGCGAATCTAACATTGAGAAACTCTTTTTGATTACTTTCTTTTTCATACATATTTCATTCTCCTTAACGTTTTTCATTCGATAATTTGTTGAGTATGCTTGCCAGCCTGTTGTGTTTGGATCTGTATTAAAGAATTCCTCGAAAATTTTATAATGGCGCTGTAATAAATGAAAGAGAGCGAAACCGGAGAGAATCTCTCAATGTTAAATTCGCCCTAATGAAAAAAAAACCTAGACTTGTTTGCACTGAACTTCACAGATACGTTTTCATTCAAACACATGGTGAACCAAGGTATGCGTCACAAGTGATTTCATGTAATCATAATTTATAAGAGAAGTTAAAAAAAAACGTGTTTGAATTTTACTATTTTGCTGCCAAAACATCTGCACTTTATCACAAAAATCTGTAATCTGTACTGCACAGAATCTGTACCACCCAGGTAACCAATAAGCATTAGCATATGCAGCAAATCAACCCTAAATCTGCATTTCAGATGCTACAAGCATTGTATTAGCATTACATCAGCATCTTGAATGCTATCTGTTGTAAATCTGCATTTCAAATGCTATTTAAATGCTTGTAGCCTGTAATAAGCATTTCGAATGCAAAATAGCATTAATCAAGCATTATCATAGCATTGCAGTAAAGCAGCCGTATTAGCATTAGCATTAGCATTGACGTTTGCACACCTCGTGGATGGAGCTACGATGAGGAATAATTCGTTGAAGACATTGCGTGCCACCATGAAACGAAATCAGTTTCTGATACGTTTCTTCACGCAATAATCTCCACGAAGACACTCCTCGATCGCTCACCTGGCCACGTCCATGCAACCGTTGGTGATAGGGAGGATTTGGTATCTACCTTAAGAAGACACGGGGAACCCACGTAGCCTTCAGTAGATATCAAAGGAAAAAGGAAATCAATAGTCGGAGAGAATAGTTGAACAGAATGCCCTGTTTGGTGTACAGAACAAAAATGTATTAAAAAATGGTCGTTGGGAGCATCTTGTCTAAGAAGGTTGAGTGATGCTCCATATCTTCTCTTCAAACGGTTGGGACTTTAGCATTAACTATAGTCCTAGCTTCATATGGCTTATGGTTATAGCGCCATTACTCGCTCTCTGAAAAGAGAAGAATGTCTAAAGATATAAGAACGGGTACTGAAAGAGAATTGGTCAGATTTCTTGGATTGCTGCGCACGCTCACACATACACATATTCATGGTTTGCAAAGAGCTTCAAATGTTTGGAAACGGTTAGACATAATGAGTAAAAATAGAACGAGCTTACCAATTCAGTCGTCAGTTCAATGCCGTTTTGTTTCGCAGTCCTAATCGTAGATGGTCTGCTAGACGAGCGTCAACGGAATCTTATCAGTTCGGCTACAAAAGCACTTAATCTCAACGTTCAAATATTACTATTAAAACGCACAGCAAATCCGCATCTTCGTGCTGGGCTGTTTCAAGAAAAAGGTACCACCAATATCTGGCTATCTTCACAAACAATTTCTTTATTCCATTTTATTTTTGGCCAATCAAACACAAATACTGAGGCTACAGCGTTTGCAGAATAAAATAATGCGTTTGATTTTGAGATGTAACAGATTCACTTCCTCGACTTTAATGTTAGACGCGTTGCAATGGTTATCGGTGAAGCAGAGAATTGTATATTTGACTATGGTGTTCATTTTTAAAGTAGTTAATGGTTTGCTGCCTCGATATCTGTGTGATCGAATTGAAAGAGGAAGTGATATTCATAGATACAACACTAGAAACGCGTATGAAATAAGAACACCGAATTTTTTGACATGTGCTTCACAAAACTCATTATATTTTAAAGGAATAAATGTTTTCAATTCGATGCCAAGACACATTAAACGTGTACCGACGCTTTCAGCAAATTTAAAGAGACTATGTATTTGCTACACGTTAAAACTGTTTGCTAAACAGTAAGCAAATTTTTAAATCATATATCGCAAGATCGTCAACTGACGATGTTTTACTGATATAAAACGGATTATTTTCGTATGGACTATTTCTTGTACGGCTTATGTTACTTTTTTTTGTTTTTTAAATGAAGATTGTATTTTGACGAAGTTTTTTACAAACAGATTATAATGAGTTGGCTATTTTCTTTTTACATACTTTTTTTTCTCACTTTTATCAACACTACAAACTATTTTGTTCGTCACAGTGATGATGATGGAAATTTGTTTAATGTTGTTGTGGTTAAAAAAAATAAAGAGAGTCAACAATCGTACAATAGTTGGAGCCTCGCGCGCAGTATAGCAGGTATAAAGTGACTGCTTTTTGACTTCATGAAAAACGGTTGGCCTCTTATGCATTGACCATAGATACCATGAGCTAGCCTAGTGGGTTGTCCTGGCTGATAGTCGGCGCATTCCTTGCCAATTCTGTTAAAAGAGGTAGAACGTCTAAAGATTGACAAGGGCCGGTACCAGGATTTTGCGGACTTGCCGATTTTCTTGGATTGTCGCGCACGCTCGCGCATAATCCTTGGTCAAGGGCTCGCAAAGCTAAGCTGGTGGCTCCATTAGTCATTGGAACCGCGTTGGCTCTGTAGCGGAGTAGGATCGGATACTGAGCTTGCCAATTGACAGTCGTCCGTTCACACGCCGATTCTGTGATTTGAATCGTAATAGGATTTCCCGATCGCTGGGAGTACTTGCGAGCATTTATTGGTCGACATCGAATAGCTTATCACAGTTACGTCGCTGTAAAGCAAATGAAGCAGTTTTTGGAAGAAGTCTACAACTGTAGATCAAATCAGTTCGCTATTGCATAACTGCGCAGCAACCGGCATCTTACGTACAATTGTCTAATAGAAAAAACGTCACCAGCTCAATACCTCTGTAGCGGTAAGTGGCGGGACTCATCAAACATCATCATCAATGAACCTTAGCCCTTCTTATCAACTCAAACACACTATAAAATACAAGAAGTATGTGTCACGGGTTTCTTCCCAATTTCGGTTTGCAAAATAAAAACGGAATCACAATTTATACATGGCACATTATCCTACAAACTCCTCTCGCACTTATTTACTACCGCAGTCTAAATTTTTCAGTACCGAGGTCCATCGTTTGCTCTTCCACCAAGCCACTATCGAGGGGTTCCTGATGCAATTGCTTATTGCTCTGCGAAAGAAGCACTTTCTTTTCGAGAACCTGTACCAGCTGAACGTATATGTGCCTACAGTCCTCATCATTCCAGCATTGCAGTAAAGCAGCCGTATATTGGGCCAAAATTGGCATTTAAGTTGCATTTAAGGCGACTTAATTGCTTGATAGGCTGCCGTAAAGACGCTTTGGAACTGCTTATTGGTTACCTGGGCAATAAATCTGTACATGTGGCAACAGTGGTTCGAACTGATGGTAATTTGTCTTCTTATGCGAAGTAGACACTTTTCACTAAAAGATAATAGTTTTTCTGTTAATTCCTCTCAAAAGAATGAAAAAAATGATTTCCTCACCTTATTCAGTCAGTTATTTCTTCTAGACGAAAATCGCGAATCAAAACAAATTTACTCTGAATGTGACAGATCAATCGCCCGTTTTCGAACGGGCTACTGAGTCGACCTGCTCGACAAAATTTCGTCGATCTCGACAACTGTAATCGGAAATCCAACCTGTCGAGCAAAGTGACGGTCGGCTCAACTTCTATAATTGGCTCCTATGTATTTTTTCTGAGAGTGTGTTACTACAGAGTGTTAAATCTAGCACTTATTGTCGTATGGAGTTCTTGAAAGTAAAATTAGTTCGTTCATTTCAAATATCTGTGCCATTGTGTTTAATTAGATTGTAGTTTGCTTGTTTATGGCTGTGGTTGAGATGAAGTAGTGCTCCTCCATTTAGGTAAAATTTCCACGTAAAATTTCACCTGCTTTCTGACTCACAGCTCAGTCGGCGTTCAAGACTACCGCATTTCACAATTTGCCCGGTTGAAGGCACTGCTAGTCGCCTCCGGCAATTCCGGCTCGCGGAGTTCATATTTATGCAATTTTTCATCCTCCTTTTCCACGGATAATTTTGTTTTTTTTTTGCGCTGCCTCACTCAACTCAACTCCATTCGGAACGAACAGCAACGACATGCTCATTCACGCAAAGCCAAATTGGCGACAGGAAGTGGAACCGCGCCACCCCACCTCTTCTCAACCGTCGGCACCTTGGCGTTTCAAACTCGACTGAAATGAACCAAAAACATGGAGCAACTCTCCTTCCTCGTCGTGGTCTTCTTCCGCGTCATTCCCGTAGTTGTCGCTCGTTATTATCCTTTTTTTTTGTTCCACCTTCCCTCGGCCGCGCGGAGACAAAAATAGGAAGCACCCCTAATTGGATTAAAGCGAAAAATCATTGCAAATTTTCTTCCCACGATTTTGCCCGATCTGCACTTTTGTTTCGCGATTTCCCCATCCAGGAGGCGGCGGCGGATGGAAAAATAAAACAAGTTGCTGCGTTTTTTTTCTTTCATTTCCTTCCTCGCGCTGACCTTGGCAAGTCGAACAGAAGTAAAGTCATCATTAAAAGCGAAGAAAAAGTTGAGTGGAAATGAGCAACTCTCCTCGGTCAGCGTTTATAATTGAGGGTGACATGCGGTTCTGGCCCACCATGGCAGGAAAATTCAAGCAGAATAATTTTAATGACGGTCGCATTTGTGTGTGCGAGAGGCGAGGAAAGCATTCATTTTCACTGCTTGCAGATTAAATGCGAGTGCGGTAGAATTCCCGGGAAGATTATCGTGGGGGACTTGGTCAAGTGATTTCAAATTATTTCCCAAAACGGCGCGAACATTTCTGGGAACTCCTTGAGGCGTTGTTGTGAGTAAGCGAGAAGTTTTTTTTCTCTTGCTTTTGGACTGAGAAAGAAATTTACATCCCCGCCCAATTTGGTTGAGGAAGGTAGCCAAGAGGGGGGTTTGATCGATTCGTTAACGTTTTATTCAGGTTGGAATTCACTTCTGTTGATGATTTGGTGGGGAGCATTCAAGGGAAGATTCTGGAGAGAAAGGTGAACCGATGTGGGCGTGAGAGCCCAGCCATTTCCTTGCGTAATTTATTTTGACTAACGCTCTCGAGTTAAGGAGGCGTTACCCGACGGTAGGAAACTTGACGTCCCGTTGAGGTTGGTTCATTGTCGAGTCTTTTTAATGCTTAGCTTTTTGAAAGTCGGTGCCCACGAGCCCGGATAGGAACGTGCCGTTTCCTCTGGGGATTTTAATGGTGATTTCTGTGTGGCTTCGTCGCTCGATTACTTTACCAGCTGCAAAGGTGCGGTCTACAATGTTGGAAGCGAGGGACTTGCTGCCCGGGTCGGCCACCCCGCAGTATTATGTCGTTCCAGAAGGAAATTTAAAAGAAATGAGCTGGGCAGCATCGATTCTGCTCTTGATTTACAACTTGTGGGTTGTCTGCTGGTTTTTTTTTTTTAAATTTATTTCTCATTATTTCCCCAAAACATTAGGCCGAAATAAGCTCTAATTCAGCAATGAATGGCTCTCGAGACGCTTCTTTGAAATTCAAGATGGCGATCGTTGGCTTTCAAAAAGGTGTTAAATAATCAACAATATTAGCAGCCGTATGATACTTGGTGTTTTCTCATGGTTGAGTTTATACATTTCGTAAAACCCAGGTGGTATAAAGCTTGCTTCAGATAGAATTGGAACAAAAACAATTGCCTGTATTTCAGTTATTTATTATTGAATTCAAGATCTTTTTTTATACAAATGTAGCGTTTTCTTCATACTTTTAAGAAAAAATACGGATAAAATTATTCGTCACGGTTTCGAAGGAATTCTCGAATTTTTCCTGTAACACGGCTCATTAGGCGGCGCACACCTTCTTCGTCCATCGTTTTAGCTATCTTATTCCACCAGGTCTTCATCTGATTGATGTCTTTGACAACCTTTCCCTTTGCCTTGAGTCTCCTCTTCATGATTGCCCAGTATTTCTCAATAGGGCGGAACTGGGGGCAGTTGGGTGGGTTAAGGTTTTTCGGAACAACCTGGACCCTTTCTCTGCATACCATTCTTGAACGACTTTGCTGTAATGACAGCTTTGCAAATCTGGCCAAAACATTACGGGATGGTCGTGGGATCGAATGAACGGCAAAATTCGTTTTTGGAGACACTCTTTTTGGTATAGTTCCGACCTCATTGTCTTATTTGTAACGAAAACTTTCGTTTTTTTGCCACAGCTGCAAATGCTCTGCCAAATCATGAATTTTCGTGCAAATTTGTCGGCAAAAACAAATTTAAATTTGGCTGGAACATCCCCCCGAGCCGTTGCCAAGTAAAATGTTTGACCTGGGATTTGCCCGAAGTCAGCCTTGACATAGGTTTCATCGTCCATCAGAAGACACCCGTCGAACTTGGTCAGCACCTGGTCGTATAGCTTCCGAGCACGGATTTTGGCCACACTATTCTGTTTTATGGTCCGATTTGGCTGTTTGCTAGCTCGATACGACTTGATTCCTTCCCGGAGTCGAGTTCTCCTCACGGTACTATGGGCAGCACCAAATTTTCTGGCCAATTCACGATCCGACAGATTGGGATTCCTCTTAATCGTCTTCAAAATCTTACCACGCAGTTTCCGGTCGACAGTTCCACTCCGACGATTGGCTTGAGGCTTCCGAATCGTCGTCAATGTTTCCTTATACCGTTTGATAACGCGCCATATGGTATTTCTGGGCAATTTCAGCTGTTTAGCTAGCCTAGATGCAGACCACAATGGATTTTCCAAATAACTGTGCACAATTTTTTCCCTTCTTTCGGCTTCCATGTTGATTGTTTACAAAGTGCAGTCGATTTGCGGAATGTCAAAAAGACATACGTGAAGCTGACAAAATTCCCGACACGTGGGCGCCAAGAACTTCCAAATCCGTCCACCAGGAGCGCCACAATATGAACAAAAGTTTGTTCCAATTCTAAATGAAGCAAGCCTTTTGAAAGACGCAAAAAGCGTTGCCATGTCCTCACTGGTTGCCAAGCGATTTGTTGGGGATATTTATGTTTCATTTGTTTGGATGTACTCACTTTATTAGCAGGGCAGGCAGAGTTGCCAGATTATTTTTCGTGTCCATCTTTAATTTTTGCAAAAAAAACTTTTCTATCTGTGTTTAACTGCAGAAAATCTTGGCAAAAATCTTTGCTTCAAACTTTATGTTGTAAAATTATGATTGTAAACATTTCAGGTGCCTGGATAGCTAATGCACTTCGTTTTTATAATTGCTATTGAGTTGAATACACATTTATTTTGATGAGCCGATACAAAACGGCCTTTTCAATAGGGCTTAAGTGCAACTATCGGTTTCCCTACATCACACCAGGGATGCCAAATAGTTTTTCAAAATGTCAAAAGGAACATGAAAAAATGTCCTTGTTTGTCTGTAATGAAGAACTTGTCAAAATTTGCGTAAAGAATATGGGTGATAGGATCATTTGGTAAGGAATGCTTGTATCCTAAAAATAAGCTTAACTCGTAGTATCTAATAGATTAGTTTAGTGAAATGAATAATTTACTTTTGCTGCGACAGTTTCATCAACTTTCTGGAGAATCTTTTATTTTCTGAGGAGTCTTAGTCTTTTCAAATTTACACATTCTAAAGTTCCTTTTTAGCAATTAACGTATGCATAAAAAATGGACTGATTTTAGCGATTCTACATGCGATTAACCTTCCATCAGGTGGTGAATCCACCTGTGTATTGCTAATCGTAGCAACCCTGTTGTGTACAGAAAAATATTGACGGCATTATCAAGCGCCCAAATGGAGCGGTTGAGGTTGCTGGTTAAAAACATCTTTTCGACGAAGCGTGACGTCGTGTGCATAATGGATGACGAGACCTATATGGCACTGGACAGCAACGACTGGCAGGAGAGCGGATCAGCGAGAAGGGAATGTCCACGTCGCTTCTCTTTCCATCGTGGCTTGCGGTGAACGAGGAGATATACAGTACAAAGTTCCTGCCGGAAGTTGCCTCCTTCTTCAAGAAATATCAAACGAAGAATAATGTGATCTTTTGGGTGAACCTGGGCTCGGCCAGGATATTGAAGACCACCAAACATCTTCGTGGCCAAAACGAAGAAGCTAACACAATGTAAAAGAAACTAGAAATGAGAAGAAAAATTAGTATTTTCCATTTAATTCCAACTACCTTGCTTATCTTGACAGATACGCGTATTTCGTCTACAATGTGCAGACTTTTTCAGTATCTCGTACTAATAACTCGACATTTTTTTTGCGTTATCTAATACACATAAAAGGAATACCAAAACTGGCTGAAATTTATGGGATATGTAATGCAAATTCAAGCCAATCGATGAAATCAAGTCTGTTGTATGAAAGATTGCAAACATTTTCGTTGTTTACGTTTGGTTTGGCTTGAAATCAAACGAGGTTAAATTTTACGCGTCTGTTAAAATTCAATAATTTTTTAAGCCCAAGAAAAAGCTACCGAAATCTATCTTTTAAGCGGCCATGGATAAGTTTCACTCGGTTTATCGTAGAAAGCACAATAAACGTAGGATTTATGGAAAATTTGTTCAATTGAATTATCTTTCGCAGTTTTTTTTTTGAATTGGCATTCGAAATGAGTGTTTTTTTTAATGCATACGTTATCTAAAATTTTAAAGAGTACTGGAGTTCTTTTGAAATTATATAATATACTTAAGTCTTTTTTGTTTAAGTTCTCAGAACGGTTTCGAAGATTTCTTAAATGTTTTTGAAAACTCAAGATCATTCGATGCTTAACTTTAGCTCATTCGCTAAACCTGTAACTATTTTTTGTATTTACACCAAGGTCTTTTTTACACGATTTGTTCTCGGCGATAACTCCAGAACGAAACTATTTATCGACCTCATTCGAATCACATTTTACGTTTGGGGCAAAAAGTAATCATATGGCAGTTTTTCAAAAAGTTCACAATTTTTGGTGTAAATGCTCAAAATTAAAAAAAAAAACTGCATATTGACCATAGCATGGAAACGTAACAAAATGCAAACAAAATTCAGGCAATTTAAAATGTTTATGCATATGAATTTACTAATTCTATTTGGTCTTTTTTACACGGTTTCATAGTGAAAGTGGAACGTATCTCTCGTTTAAAAAAAAAAAACTTTGTGTATTGTTCTTTTTGAAATTTTATAATTATCTGATATTTTCCACCCTGACTTATATTCAGTTTAAGTTTTGTGGCATTATTTTGTTGTTGTTAATTAATTTGAATTCAATTCCTAAAATTCAACAAATTCCCAAAAATGCAGGTCAAACTTGTCAACAGATGTCGAAAAGGCACATGGTACCATTAAAAATCCTGATTCACAAAGAAAATAGTTCTTGAATATCAGCAAAGATTCAACAGGATCACTTCAAGAAAAATGGCTTCAAGTTTTTATCAACAAAAACCTGCATCTACTACATTATAAACAAAATCTTAACTTCTTGATTGTCTGATAAGTTTTTTGGATTTCTATGGGATTCTTCAATAGGATAAATAGATTCGAAGTTATTTTTTGTTTTTTTTTTAATCTTTGTACCGAATTTTTTTCAACACCACTGAAGTCCTAATAAGGTATATAAAAACATTTATTAAATATTTATTTTCAATTAAAAAGCCATCTTTCCATATGCTCGATTGAAACACGGCAGTTTTCTCCACACTAAAAATTAATTTTAGTTTATACCACAGAGAACAGATATCCAGGCTCGAACTTTTTTTTCCCAATAAACTGTGTAAATTTTCAAAAACAAACCGTTGAAAAATCCGCGCTGCCTACTTTAGGTTTCACCAAACTAACATCGACAGCCTATTAAATCTCAAGGCGCGCAGGTGGCGCCATCAACATACGAATCACCAAAACTAACGGAAACAATCTGTAATTTTAAAATGGTAGTTACAGAAATTTACACACGGAAGGCTCTCTAGCTTGGATGTCTTTTCTCTGTGTTTATACCACAAAACCACAGACATACAGACCTAACACATTATCAAACACTAGTGTCATCTGTTGAGCAAACTGCGGTGGGTGATACAGCTGAACAGATGGCGATAGTGTGCTAACGTCAAACGTAAGGGAATCGACTATGCGCGCTACCTGTGACGATACTACCAACTAGGAAACATTAGCGTTGACCTTTAAAGGTGAAGGATGAAGGAACCATGAGTGTGATGACTGTTTGTCTGTGGTAAAACTAACGAATCTATACGTTGTTTTCTGTTTGTTGTTTTGACGAAGAGCATTTGTTCACACAGAAAAAACATTCGTGCATAGTACGAAAACAATACAAAGAGCTACGAACATTTTGTCACACATTAAAAAGTAACGTCTTTCTGGTGATTGCATGAGTGACTGACAGATCTACTTTATCGACTCGAAAAAAAGCGCAACCACGTTGAGTTGTCCAACGTTTATTTCAAATGTTTCTGACATGGGATTCGATCCTATAATTTTGGGAAGAGTTTTAATGAATCTGTGTTTGATCTCACTAGGCCATGGTGACTAGTGAGAGGGTACTTGATTTATGAGTGTGAATTTATAACTCTCGATAGTGGTTTAATATTTATTTTGGGATAGATATATTATTCCCAACCAAGCCAGCAGCCTCACCATTATGGATGAGTACGATAAAACAGAAACAGCGATTGGCTGGTCTTCACGAAATTCATTACGTGCTTTCTACAAAATGGTGTAATGATTAAATTTCATCAGATAAAAAGCAACATGAATGTTTCATACAATTATGAGACATTTGTAATATTTTCAAAATCCATATTTACGAAACGAATTAGTGAAGGCCATATTACGAAAATACATTTTCAGTTTAACAAGTTTCCAAATCATTCGATGCTTCCACCTCGATGTCCTAGCAGATGATTACCATCCTCAGCTCACGAAACTCATTTATGATGGCCCGTTCCCCACCGCCTTCAAAGTGTCTTCTTGGGCTCAAAGCTCGATGCGGTTCGTCTGAACTGGATCGTTTAGACTAAAGCGCTAAATGATCTGTTTAATCAACTCGGTGTAAAAAGTACAGCAGATCGAGTAGAAAGCCTCTTTCCTGGTATCATCGAGTGTGCGGGATCTTAGCATTTCTCCTGCTTTATATATTTCTGACTTGTTACGAAGATGTTTCTTGAAATCAGAAACTCCGAAATCCGCTTTTTAAGTAATAATCCTCCTAAATATTTGCAAGGAGAACCACTAGCTGATTACACATGTTGAGAAATTCTGGAGCATTTGACTGGAAGATACGGTTCGCTTTGTTGATAAGGTGCAATACATTGCTCCAGAAGTGGAGAAGTGGCTGCGTCAACAGGTCATTAAGTTGACAAAGAACGCACTGTGCAATTTGATTGTTGCTGCAGTTGGATTGGAACGAGAAAAACAACACGAGCTTTGAAAAGCTTTTCAAATTCCTATTGACAACTGATTCCAACGAAAGCCATCGAAAGACAGCAAAAATTTGAAGGGCTTCAATTGCAACATACTTTGTATCATCTGGATCGTTGGATCGTTTCGGATCTGATCAACTGATACAACTGGGCAAGGAATCAGTAAATTTGTTGATAATCAAATGAGGACAGTCAGCAGCTTCTTGGCGGATCGGCCAGAACCCATCATTGCCGATTCTCCATCTGATCCAAAGCCCACTCTTATTGTAATCGGTGCCATGGATCTGGAAATGTTTTACAATTGCGCAATTTATAAATAGGGTTTCGAATTGCAAGATTACTAGGATAACAAAAAAGCACGTTCGAATTATCTATGCTTCGAATAACAAAAATAGTTATCGTGAATATTATTATAACTTCTCAAAATTCTCTGCGTGAATGTATAACAATATTCCTAAATTGGAACTGTTCTTCCAATTTAGGATTATTGTTATACATTCACGCAGAGAAATTTTGAGATGTTATAATAATATTTTTTGTAGATATCCGTGCCGGAAATTCTGTCAAAATTAGTGGAACACTCTCTTGAGGAACTTTGAAACAAACCAAAATCACTTCTTCAGCGGAATACTTGCTGAAATTATTGAAAAAATTCCTGTAGAACTAAATGTAACAATCCCAGCAGACATCCTAGACAACATTTTTAAAAAATATTCTACAAAATCCAACTTGCTTTTTAAAGGTAAAAATAAGATATATATGATTTTGGAATTCGTGCAAAACAATCTTTTTAGATTTCTCCAACCAATCAGGATATTCTCCAAGAATTACTGCAGGAATTACCTTATAATTTTTGTGAAGTTCTTTCATGTGTCTTCCGGGGATTCCGTTCACAAAGCTTCGGAAAAACTGCCGATGAAATGCCAGAAGAAACTCCTGAGAGAATCCTCGGAAGAATGCCTACAAATTCCCGAAGAATACCTGTAGAAACACCAGAAAGAATGAGGGTTATTCCGATAGTCGAAGTGACGTTTGCACTTGGTGAAGTGAGAGGCTGCAGTGACGTGACTCTTCTGGACAAATCAAATGAGAAATCACGTCACTGCAGGTGACTTTTCTCACTTCACCAAGTGCAAACGTCACTTCGACTCTCGGAATAACCCTCAATATCTCAATACCGGAGGACTTTGCATAGAATCTTTGCTTCATGGGCCTAAAACAGGCCTAAAACAGCACAATTGGTAAAAAGTAGGAATTTGTTCACAAAATAAGAAGACATTTTTCTTTAACTTGTATTCACTTCCTCGACATTTGCTTTTATTCACTTTTTCTACATCTGAATTTTTACTGTTAAGATCAATTGAATAGAATTCAAACATTCCAACCGCTCGCGACGGACACTGAGGAACTTTTGAAATAAAAACTTCGCGCCAAATTGATTGTGACCTTTTAACTCGATGCGTTGCCAAACCGATCGCAGTAGTCGGTCGAGGGCGAAAGCCACGAACTTACACAAAAAACTTCGAGCTGTCAGAATGCAGCCCGAACAACACCAGTGGACAAATGAGATCTCCTTTCTTAGCACTTCAATAGTGTATTCAATGGCACCATTGCACAGTGGGAAAAATGGGACCCAAATTCACAACTAATTAAAGGCCGCTGGATAAGTGCCCTGTAAAACAGCTTATCATATGTAAAAAAAAGTGAGGAATCGAATGGTGATAGTTTCATCTTGGACAGACCCCGGGAAGTGGCTCATTTAGACCGATTTTCCCCTAATTTCGGAAGGAAAATTGAATTATCACACATTTAACATATTAGCTCTGATAATATTGCATCCATTTGTGCTGTACTATTGTGGAAATGTCTGGAAAATCCAATGGAGGTAATATTGCCTTGTAAAAACGTTAGGAACTGTCCATTTTGCCTGATTTTCCCCACATGCTGAAAGTACTAGATATGCTATGTGGTTTTGGAAATTTGGGCGATTTAGAATCTATAAAAATGCAATACACTATTGTGGAACTGTCCGGGGAACTGAATGAAGAGTATGTCGTCTTGTGTAAACATCAGTTATTGTCTATTTTACCCGTTTTTCCCTACATACTGGAAGAATCATTAGATAAAATGCGATTTTTGGAAAAGCTGGGCATTAGAATCAAATCAAATGCACTACAATATTATGAAAATGTCTGAAAAATCGAATAAAGGAGATGTTGACTTATGCAGACTTCAGGAAATGGCTCGTTTGTGCTTTGGTATTATGAAAATATCTGGAGAAAAAAACGGAGGCAATATCGTCTTGTAAAAACGTCAGGATCTGTCCATTTTGCATGATTTTCACCACATATTGGAAAAACTAGATATAACAAGTGGTTCTCGAAAGTTTCACAAATTATAATGTATGTAAATACAATGCTCTTTTGTGGAACTGTCTGGGAATTAAATGACATCGATATTTGTCCATTTTACCCGCTTTTCTCTGCATACTGGAAGAATCAATATTTAATGTGGTTTTTTAAGTAGCCGCGAATTAGAATAAAATTAAATGCACCGCAATAATCTAAACATTTCTAGCAAATTGAATGGAGGGATTGTCGTATTTTGCAGACCTCGAGAAATGGCTAATTTAACCCGAATTTCCCCTATTTTCGAGATTAAAATTAAATGCAATGAATTTCCACCACATGGCATATCTAGTACTTTCAGCATGTGGGGAATATCTGGCAAAATGGGCAGTTCCTGACGTTTTTACAAGACAATATTACCTCCATTGGATTTTCCAGACATTTCCACAATAGTACAGCACAAATGGATGCAATATTATCAGAGCTAATATGTTAAATGTGTGATTATTCAATTTTCCTTCCGAAATTAGGGGAAAATCGGTCTAAATGAGCCACTTCCCGGGGTCTGTCCAAGATGAAACCATCACCATTCGATTCCTCACTTTTTTTTTACATATGATAAGCTGTTTTACAGGGCACTTATCCAGCGGCCTTTAATTAGTTGTGATTTTGGGTCCCATTTTTCCCACTGTGCATTGGAGCAACTTAGCGATGCATTCAGAGATACTCCCAGAGACGCGTTCAACTTTAATATTCCTGCGATAACCTCGGACCTCGTTGAAGCTCTCAAACGTGGCAAGCCCAGATGAAATTCCTTCATGTGTACTAAAGAGTTGCTCTTCAGTGTCAACGATTCCTCTTTTGAAGCTTTTCAATATCTCGTTACGCCAAGGAAAATATCCAACACATTTTAAATCTTCGATCAAGTTCCCGATTTTCAAGAAAGGAAATAAACAAAAATGCCGAAATTTATCGTGGAATCACATCGCTCTGTGTCTTCGAGATCAACGACTGGTTGTTTGCTAGTTGCAGACATTACATCTCTCCTGAACAACATTGATTTCACCCCAGACGATCGATCTCACACAACCTTGCACCTTTCGTTTCCTCGTGTCTCTGGAATATGGAAGCTAGATCTCAGGTCGACGTCATTTACACGAACTTCAAGACTGCTTTTGACCGGGTAGACCGTGCTTAAATTTTCGCAAAAGTTAGACAAACTTGGCGTGTCAAATAACTTAGTTCGTTGGTTTAAATCTTACCGAATCTTATCTCTCCTTGCTAAATATTCTAGAGAAAAGCAACAGCGACCTATCATGGTGCCCTATCGAGACTAGTCTATGTGAAAGTAAGCCCTTCCATAGCGAATCTTCCTTCAAAGTTTGCAAAAACATTTCCCTATGCAGCAGCCAAGCGTCCCAGAGCGACATCGCCCCATTAAAACTTTGTTGGCGTCGTCTCCCAGCAAAAGCTTTTCAGTTTTAAACAGGAACTCAAACAATTCAGTTTTAAATCGAAGGTCAAGTGATTCCAGAATCTTGTCGATAATTTTCTGATACTGGGATTTCGGAATCTCTTAAACCGACCCTGCGATCGATTCTCTTCTCTGTGATGGTTCGTCTAGATTGAATCGTTTTGGCACCCTCCTTTTTCGCGGCAGCTTCGGAGATCCTACCTCGGCCGGTTTGCCTAATGATTTGCCTTTCCCAAATTTCTAATAAAATGATAAAACAGATGACATGGACACGAATTTGCCTGTCCATCTTGTTGGGTCGAAGTTTGGTGGAATCATCTGATTTAATAAGCTGAAACATCGCGAGACGTTTTGGTCAATCCCTACCGAAGTTGATCAGATCCTTCACTAAGTTTAAGGTATATCTCGGCAAATAGGAATCGTCTTTATGGTGTCTTGCGCCACCAAGTTCAAAGAATAAGCCAAGCAGTGGACAAACAAAGCTCTCCTTCCATCACCAAGAATCGTAGCTTGCACTCCCTTTTAGCCAACAGCTATATTCCTTGCTCCGTCATAACGCTGCCTTCTACAGTTGGACAGCGGCAAATCAAACCGGATATCCTTGATGACGGAATAAAGGCTTCCAAAGGATTTCTGGCTAAACGAATGCAAAATGAAAACTGCTCCTTCCTTGAAAGGTCCGTTGTCTCGTCACATATAATAGCATAGAAAACAGCTAACTTTACCAACTCAATGAGATTCCGAAGCAGAATATGGCTAAGGAGAACGGAAATTTCGTTTTGGATTACATGGCTACATCAAGTATACGATTCGCCTTTCAATCTGCGTCAGAGATCTGCGCATAAACGTTAACTGATGCTCGCAAACCAAGCAGTTTCATCACTGCTCCCCTGTGACTTATCAATTACTCAAGCAGTTTGAACTTTTCCACTCCCTTTTTCCAGTTATTGAAACCCGATTCGGTGAAAATTATTTCCTCGGCAGACCCATCGTATGAAAAATTTCACTACATGTGGAGCACAGAACAATGTCGTTCGCCGAGTCGTAAAAAATCCATGGACACACTTTTTGTACTCACACAGCGGTCGGGACATGTCAGGTAATCAGCAACAGCATCCTCGGAGGTTTAACTGCTTCGATTTGGATATTATACTTACGTCCGGATGGATAAATTTTTCAGCGTAAATTTCTACGAAAAAAAAGGTAAACAATTGACAGATCAGTATTATCAACCGATTGATTCAAGATTGTTATTTGCACCAACGTTGAAAACTGAATGAAAACCCACTCAGAAAGCTCTCCCATATTCATTCATCAAAACAAAATAAGATTGACCCGTACGCCCAGTGCAAATAAAATGGGTAGGTGCGTAAAGCTCAAATTTGAAATGCCGGTTGACGTGGATTATGAGTTCACGATACAGCCTTTGAAAACGGGCTATTCGATGCAAATTTGATTGGGGAGGCGAAATGATACTTCGCCCCTCTACATATATATGGGGGGGGGGGTCAAAGGTGCACCCCTACCACCCCCAGATGGCGCCTATGCTTCCCCTCTTTGATTGCAAAATCAGATACATCTGTTTGAAAAACTACTCGAGAATTCATAGCTGGTTTTAGAATGCCAAAAAACCGCCTGCATAAAAAGACTCGTAAAATCGCCGAAGCCCTCAATCCACAACTAACTACAACCACTTGTTGTTCCGAAAGCCAGCCCATTTCACGATTGGTGCATATTCAATAAAGCATTATTTGAGTTCTTAAATATAAACTTAGTAGATTTTCCGTGCTGTTGTTTGAGACATTTTCTGGACATACAGTGAGTAGCCTATCATCAAAATAATCTTCAAAATGGAAAGAATGCGGTCCACTTTTATGGCCGTCACAAAAATCACTGATAAACCTTTTCACTTAACCATTTCAACTGTAAAAATTCACTTCGCGAAAAAAATTGCAAAACATGTCAATTTAGGAGCGCGGTTTACTTCGATCGAGGCCAGCTCCGATAGCTTCCGTTCTACACTCCCGTTTCATTTTACTCAATTTTTGAGTTCAATTATATACTATCTCTTTTTCTCTCCCGAGAAATATTACTCAATTTTCGTAAAAAGTGGATCCACTCAATTTTATGATTATTGATTAAAATGAAACTTGAGTGTAGTTTTCAAAATGACAACACATGAACCATGACGACACCATCCGGCGAAACCACATGCTTTCATTTTCCTCGCCGACTCCGCCCATGCATCATAGCTTAAGCTACAACTTACCGCCGGGCTCCATTCGAGATTCTATAAACGGCATCCTGTGTATCAAGGCACGGCAGAAACGTGCTATCTGTCCAATTAGCGCAAATCCGTCACAAGTTTACTTACGAAATCAGGAAACACCAGAAAGGAATGGAGGAAGGATTCGTGCTCGGGATGTAAAGCAATGAGCGAACGTTGTCGGCTCTTATTGGACCACTTGAGTTGAATCCATCCTACTTCTTCGTCTTCGTTTTCCCGCGCTTTTTTCTTCCCATTGCAGGAAGCACAAAGTTTCGCAGGCGACAGAACACCCACCTGTGGGGTTGCGCACCTGGGAGCGACGGAAGGCTGTTGTTGTTGTTGCTGCTGCTGCTGCTACAGCTGCCGGTTACTAATCTGCAAGTGACCGGAGAATCACTTATTTTTAACTATATTCATCCACAGCGCTGTTGTTGTCGGGTTTAATTAACAGGAGATTTGTTTTAGTCTGATAAATTGTGTTCCTACCTACTTTCAGTTCGAAGCAGCATCCGGGGGCGCGTGTTGATTGGAGATCGTGATGGTGCTAGAGGCTGACCTTCCGGAGAAGTAGCACAAAGTAGTTTATTAGCATCGAAATCTCAAAATTAAATCTTTGTCGTATTTTAGGTGTAGCAAAATTCCTAGCAAATTTAGAAACCGATTTCATCAGGAATCAGGAAAGGAACTCTTATGAGAACGAAACGAGAAAGCAATGTTCAAGAAAGCTTTACTGTATATTTTTTGAAAAACAGATGTTTGTTACAGTCAGTGTTCAGGTAAAAGAAGAATTGTAGATTTGTGAAATTTGTCGATCCTGTAAATATATTGAACTTCAAATTCAGAAAAGCGAGGTTATGAATGCTTCGAACAATGGCCAATCCCAATGGTGATCCCCCTGAGCTTTCCAGAACCATGAACGAACAATTTTCTCAATTGTCATCTTGTACTCTCCATCATTCTCGCGCTGCACAATCACCCTAATAATCGTAGCGTCATTTCAAAGAACAACCACTCCAGCGGCACTAGCACCAAAGATAAAATAGCTGGGAAGGAAACAGCAATCAATGGTATTCTAGCGACGTAAAAAAGAACAATCCCCATCGTCGTCGTCTTCGTCGCCTTTGCTACGACAATCCCGAGGAGTGTATCAGTATGTCATTAGCATGATCATCATCGCCACAATAATCATCACGGGACGCCGCGCCCGTCGATTCTTCTTCCATTGGCAGCTTTCTCTTTTTGCCCTCGACGGCAAAACAAAACAAAACGAAGCGGAAGTGGAAAGCTTTTCCGTCCCCATGCCTCGCTCCTCCTGCTGCCATCCAGCAAAATGGCGGATGATTCCGTTAGCTGATTCAACCTACGCTCGCGTTACATTAGAAAAGGGCCTACCCTTGATGATTGAGTCGGTCAATTGTGGATAACACAGCGGTTAAAGCATTTTTCATAGAATCAATAATTGTACAATGAACTTACTAATAATGAAGGCAGAATCACAAACTCGATTGTTTTGCTGTGGTTAGGTAAGGAGAAAGTCGACGAAAAGAATCGATCTTCAAGAATAAGACCTTTTGCAATGATACGAGAGAATACTATTCGACAACAGCCAATCTGAACTGGAAGAAATTCAGCTACCGTCAAAGGGAGTGTAGTTGTGAGTGTTACACGCGAGAGATGACTACAGGAAATGTTAAATCATTTCCCACGTAGTTTGATGAGTATCACGAATAAAAGGTGTAAAAGAACATAAAATACAATGTAATTTAACAATAAAACAGAAAACAATGTGGTTATCAAGAGTTGAAATGTAAATTTATCAAAGAAAATACAAACTGTGTGGTAATGAGTGAATTTGATTAGTTGCGTTGTCAGTTTTTGTATCGTATTGTTCAACCGGATAGTTATAGTGAATGAGGTAGACCAACAATAATAATAACAATTCTCTATTGGAATTTATAGGAATTTGCTCGCGTTTACTAGTGATAATTTGAAAAAAAAAATATTTCAATGTTTTATTTTTTGTTTTTAAAAATTGAACACTTTGAGGTGTTTATTTTAAATTCCCCTAGGTTCTCATTCACAATCGTTCTACTACCTAATACGCTCAAAAACGTTTTTTAAATAGTGTTTTTAAAAAAAAAGTGAAAGTGAATTAATATGTTGGCAAGTTGATGTTTCAGAATTCGATGAATTACTACGTATTAGGGTAGACCCGAGACCCTCTTAACGTTAACCTATAACGCGCATTTTTTGCAGTATGGTGCTCTATCTAGTGAAGCACCATCCTACAAAAAATGAGCGTTGTAGGTTAACGTTTACTCCGTGCTTGGATTAGGGTCTCGGGGTGCTTCAGTCGTTCCCTACCCTATATCGTTGCACTGCAGGCTTGTGATTTACGGTGGTTGTGATTTATGCAAAATTTGCAATTATGAAAATATCGAGGTTTGATTTATTATTAATTGTCTAGTTTTGAGCAGATATCCGGTAGTAATGATTTATTTAACTTTACTTGAGAATGAGTACTACGACTAAACAAAACAGCGAGTATACACACTCAGAAAATTTTACAGTATTCGGTAACTTTTTACCGAACTTTCAACAGCTGAACAGTTCGGTAATCCGATTTAACGGAATTCGGTAAAATTTGACAAGCTCCGGTAATTTTTGTACCAGAATACTGTAAAATTTCACCGAAATCCGGTAAATCGGATTACCGAACGTTCAGCTGTTGAAAGTTCGGTAAAAAATTACCGAATACTGTAAAATCTTCTAAGTGTGTAACTTTTAAATTTAACACCGTTGGTTTTAAGCCGCGTGCACATAGCTTAGAACGCATTCTTTGGCGTATGTAAAATGAGTTACCAAAAGCAAACGCAAAGTTCTCTCCGGAAGTGGTGTGAAGTTCTTTTGTTTTTGGAGTTAAATTGTTTGAAGTAGACAAACTGGATCCGCGAGAGTTTTCATTCTGTGAACTAGTTTAGAAGAAGCAACATTTCAAATAGCTACATAGTTTTTGTTGCACATACTTTTGAGGTTGTGTATGTATTGAAACAAATTCATGTTTTATATATATATATATATATATATATATATATATATATATATATATATATATATATATATATATATATATATATATATATATATATATACATATGTATATATATATATATATATATATATATATAGTTGATGATACATGATCATTTATATATTAAAATATGTCGATATCACTATCGGTTAAATTTATTGTACGAATTCATTAGTTTCTGTTTCTTTAATCAAAATTATTTTTTGTGTTTTCGTGAAACGGCGCCCCATACCATGATTTTCGATACATTCTGAAAGCGTTCTACAGCTAGTTTATCTCTTGGAATATTGGAAAGACTTTTGCCATTCATTCGCTCATTTTGTTGATTATGACTGCCCTGAAAGAGGAAGAGCTTTTCATTCGAAAATAAAATCTCGCTGTTACCGTGCCGAACCAAAAGACTTCTGCTTCTTTGGACCCTGGCTTGCTTTTGACGTTCCGTCAACTCGTCAACCCGTTGTTTCTTGTACGGCTTGCATTCCAGATCATGTCTGAGAAACCTGTTCATTGAAGCAGGGGACATTGGAAATTGTTTGCTCATTTTTCGGCCACATATGGCCAGATTACGTGTTATTCGCCCTCACACATTTGATCTTTTTCTTGGTTCTGGCACCTTCTTTGTGTTGAATATTGATTTTTCCAGTTTCCTTGAACCGTTTCAATGTATGGGAAACAAAACGCTTACTCACTCCGAACTGCGTAAGGCTATTGAATATCTGACACGGTCGAAGCTTTTGAAAATGTTATTTTAAAACATGCTCTCGTTTGCCTTCCATGGTAGCAGATAAATATAAACAAACGGAATCGCTCAATAGATCATTGCACCGAATGTATTAACCTACTTTTTGACAGTTCAGGAGCTGTTTAAAGGTGTTAGAATTTGAATCGCTCAATCGAAAATTTTCATTAGCTTTTCCGACTCTGCGATAAGATTCGGAAACGATGTTAAAATAAGCACTAGTGTCTGTTTTCCTGCCGTTTTATCAACCGTAATAAATTTAGAGCACAAAATCTCAAACCGATCTCACCGAAAATATTCTAAGTCCACGTAACAAGCTCCTGAACTGTCAAACTGCATTGATGACGCCATCGTGCAATCATCTATTATCTTACGCGATACACAGAGAAACCAAACTATCCAAAATTAAGTAATTTTCACTCATCTTGACAGCAAAGTAAAACCAGTCATAATTGAGTTATTGAAGCAGTATCCAATTCTGACTATTTCGGAAAGACTCAATGCTGAGTGAAATTTACTGTTTGTTAGAAACGAATCGACAGTAAAAATAATCCAAAATTGAGTTTTCTTTTTTGAAAATATCATTTGAAAACCTGCTTTAGTGAACTTTCTTTCTCTAAATTAATAAAAGAAAATATATATTTAAATAAAATAAAATTTATTTGATTACATTTTCGAGTACAAGAGTGTTCTATCTTTATTTGTTATGTACACTGGGGACATTTCAGAGGTATGGTTGGTTTTTTGCTCGTGGACATTTGGTGTACCGAGCGAATGTGTTCCTTCAACACCTTGAACTTGCCATTGATGGATTCTTCACACTCATCAATGCAGGTATGCCTAAAATTTCAAAGCGACAAGAATAAAAATAGGCACTTGAATAAATGAAATAATTACACTTACCGGTTATTTTTTGTAGCTTCCCGAGTCCATATTTTTTGCAATTACTCCACGACATTTGTAGGTACCTCACTCGCGTTAAATTTTAAACTGGACCCTAGGAAAATTTAAAACTAAACACTAGAAACGGTACGAAAAAAACAAATTTCCTTCCACCATTGTTGATTGAATGGCCTTCAAAAATTTTCAGCCAAAACAAAGTTACAGCTCAACACTCCAATTTGGATAGTTTCGCGAAAGGCGCCTCTCACATACATTGAACACTTACTTATCTTAAAATATCTTGCTGTAGGTAAAATTAACTTTTTCAATCATACTTCAGGGTTTAGTTAAAACTACCTACCAGTGAGAACAAAATTATATCCAAAATAGTAGTCCTATTAGAATACTTAATTTTTAATACTTTCACACTTGTTTTGGATAGTTTGAGTTCTCCGTGTAAGCTGCTAGAAGGATACACTCAAACGGGTATAATCAATTCCGCTGTTAAAATTACCCAGCTCAAATAAACCAAGACTAAAAAAAGGTGACACCTATTGTGAGACACACTGTACAATGAATAGTTCATTCATACCTCGGGAAATTTTTAGATCTCGGAGAAATGTTTTTCTGGAGTTAAATTTTTGTTATTTGTAAACTATGCCTGCAGATTTGGCAATTGTTTTAACTGGATTATGGTACTTTGGTAGATTTTTCTATTGGATATATTAGTTACAAATTTGGAGCCTACGAAATGTCCTCAGGCAAAAGAAATAGAACAAATTTTTTTAAACATTCATAGATGTAGATGATCTATAATAAACGTAGAAGAATGATTGAAATTTACATAAAATTTGCAAAACGAAAAGAAGGCAGTTCCAGCAGAAGGTTTCTCTTAAGGTTTCTTTTAACTTTATTACTACTACATTTTTTGCATAACATGTCATGAAGGCATTACACAGATAAATCGAAGTGTGTCTTGATTGCCTGGATGATGGCAGCAAATATGTTTTGCTCCCGTGAACATTTTAAAATAACTTACGATCTTTCGTGTTTTAACTTGTTTTAATTGAGTTCTCGTAGTGGTTAAATTGTTTCTCCCTCGGAATAAAAAAAAAAAGTGTGAAAAAATGATTCGCACCGTAGGCGGATGACAGGCGAGCTAGAGTTTGCGATCAATGCCCGTAGTAGAATGTTAAGCAGAAGATTTGTTAACCGGTGGAGAAAAAAGTGTGTGTGTGTGTGTGTGTGTGTGTGTGTGTGTGTGTGTGTGTGTGTGTGTGTGTGTGTGTGTGTGTGTGTGCCTTCCGGGAGTAGCTCGCAGCAAGTATTATGTGAGACATTTCCATTTTAAGAAGTTCTTTTCCAGAGAGCGGTAGTGGCACTTTAAACTTGAGCAGTACAAAGCTAGGACATTAATTAATCAAGTCCCAGCCGCTCTAGATGACGATGTGTATTCTCAGACATTTCAGAGAGCGAGTAATGGCGCTATAACCATAAGCCATATGCGGCAACGACTAAACTTAATGCTAAAGTCCCAACCCTTTGATGAGAAATGGAGCATCATACAACTTTCTTAGACAAGATGTTCCCACCAACTTTTTTCTAATAAATTTTTGTTCTGTACACCAAACAGGGAATTCGGCTTAACTATGCTCTCCGCCTATTTATTTCACCTTTCTCGATATCTACTGGAGGCTACGTGGGTTCCCTGTGTTTTTTTAAGGTAGCTACCAAATTTTCCCTATTTCCTACGGTTGCATGATCGTGGCGAGGTGAGCGATCGAGGAGTTTCTTCGTGAAGAATATTGCATGAGTCTCAAAGTTGCCTTAAAAATCTCAATTAATGGCGAGATCAACACTGCTTCGCCGTTTTAAAGCAATGCTAGAAATATTCCGTTCATTCCTACAGATCTGTAAGACTGAAAAGATCTCGATGCATTTCCTACCCTGGCTTTCTTAACGATTATATCAGCCAAGCCGTTGACTGCGACGTTTTGCTTGAATAGACATTTAAGGTGTCCTTGTAAAACTTCTTTTAACCTTCAAGTGATCTATCCCTATTTGCATCTTCACACAAAACTGATTCAGGAAAATTGGGGGTCCAATATAAGGTTCTTTTCGAGACAATCTACGAGACGTTTTACGCAGACGTTTCAATAACGAATTCCACCATGGAACATCCCTGTTAGAGGACGATTCTTTGATATGACAACTAGTAGTGAAAGAGTTTAAAATTCCTCATTTACCTTTTGGGAAAATGATTTCAATCCGGAACTGAATCAATCTTCCCGAGTAACACAACTTCATGATTTTATGTATAGTCAACTTTTTTATAACCAAATCTAGTCACATAAAAGTATTTTCAACAGTTATAAAACTTGTGTGCTGCTTTGAGTTTCCACCTTCTGTAAATAACTGCGAATTCAAATATTGTGCATATTGATTCTAGTTAGTTTTTCAAGGATTTCTAGACGTAGTAGTTGACCGATTTCCTCCACTCCTTTCCTCAAAAACTTCCCAATTTGCAATTCTTTCACAAATTGCACTATTGTACAATGTTAGATCTAAGACTGCTTGTCTTAAAGCATTTAAAAATGAAGGTACGTTTCCCTTATTGCATATGTCTATACTCTATATTATTTGATGATTGATATTTCAATAATTTTTGATTGTTATTTTTGTATTCTCCCCAGCGCGGAAGTAACGATCTTTGATGAAGTTTTTTCAGAAGCAGATAATTTTCCCATCTCCATGCGAAGCGCTAGGAGCGGACAGTAATTTCCTCCAAGCGCTTCGCATGGAGATGGGAAAATTATCTGCTTCTGAAAAAACTTCATCATTTCAATAATGTTAACTGTTGATATCCGCAGTACCCCACACGGTATGATGTGCGTAGGCATCACGGCCAATAATGAATGACTTTTTGTTAGCTCTGCAGTACTAATACAAGATCAGTAACTTTTGATGCAAGATCAGTAATTTAGAATAAACAAGACGTAATCCTACCTACCACGAGAGTTATTATGTTGCGCAAGCAATCAGACACACTAGAAGAAAAGTTATTTCCGATTTCGCAACTATATTTTGCCGGGTATATAACACTATAACACTAAATAACTAAGGTTAGATTCTTCGTGTAGGATTGTGGGTTTGTGCTTAGTATTGTGAAATGATGATTTCAATGTTTTGGATTTCAATTGTATCTAGTCTCACTGCATGTACTTATGTACGTTTAGTGTTCTTCTTTTATTTTTACTTAATCTGTCCGTACTTGCACGACCATCCGTACTATATGTATAATTACTGTAAGGAATTGTTTTAGAATTAGGTTATATCTGCATGTTTTCTTTTACGTTCGTGTTTACATGTTTACATATCGTTAACTTATATGTCCTGTGATTATCAAAAACTGGCACTAATCGCGATATTTTTAATTAGAATAGATAGAAAAAAGAACTAAGTAATTGCACTTCTATTAACGATTTCGCTAACTCACCTATGCACATACACTTTAGAATGACTGGCGAATAATTCTCGTACTCACAGAAACGTCACCCAGCACTCAGTGGGTTGTTGACAGCTCGGTTGCCAGTTGAGAACCAGGGTCAATGTTGCTGAGTTGCGAGAGGTGTGACACCTCCTGTAGGGTTGTGACAAATTATTTACAATAAAACTAATTCATATAGGAGATTTTTTAAATTCTGTCACAAAGTGGTTTCGATTTAATGTATGTTTTAACTTCCCCACATGCATACCACTGTACAATTGAACTGTTTAATGATAACACTTCAATTTTGGTTCTATTTTTGAGAAAAGATATTCAAAATTCGTGTTTTCAGACGAGGCTAGAAGAAGAAATGGCAATCTATTAAGGCTTTTACCTGTTTTTGATCATTTTTTTCATCGGCCTATTTCCTCACATGGTGACAATCACCGACACCAGGGAGATGACTCCACCACCTGGACCCTACCTAACGACTCATAACTATGAGCCGGACCCACGGCTTTACTTCCCTTCCGAAGGAAAACATGACCAAATTTTTTCGCCTCAGAAAAACCACCGACGTCGACTGGGATTGAACCCAGACCCACTGGGGTGCCAAATAGCAGTCACGCTTACCACTACACCACCGACGCCGGCAATGTGCTGTAGTTGATCAGTATTATATTGCAATATAATGGGTAAAGTTATCAATAAAATCTGGATTATCGATTTGAAATAAATCGAGTTTTATTTTGTATGGGAATATATTGGAAACGGTGTAATTAAAATTGACTTTCAGTTGTAGTTAATCAAATATCCAACCATATTTGCGCTGCAAAACATTTCCTGAAGTATTATACACTTTCAGCGCCGATTCAATTACTTTCATTGATGATACAAACGCGTTTTCGATTATTATGGTTGATCAGGGCTCCAGCCGTGCATAATCAGTGACAGCTAACCAACTTCCCCCGGCTTCACGGTTCTGACTTTAATTTCATTCCAGCACCAGACTGGAAGCGCAAAATGAATTGTTTTTGAGAATGTAATACAGTCTCAACACCCCCACCGTCCACCCGTTTTGGGCCATTGCAACGGCGAAAGTGGATGGGGTATCATTTTGGACACACATACACAAACTTACAATCTCCGAGCGCTTTGAATCGGTCGGAAAGGAAGCAAAAACAATAGCCAAGGACGGAAAACTGTCGGCACGGAAAAGATGAAAGCTTCGTTGGCCGTCGTCTAAACGAGCGACGGACGACAATAATTGACGTTTGACAGGAAACTGTGGACGTTTTGTCGGTTGGTTGGGAGACGTCCATTTCTAACGAAAAAATAGGTACATGAGTAAAAAATATTGGGAGGTCTAAAACAACGGTTTTGAAAATTCAGTTCCAGAGGTAAACTTTAAGAAACAGAACTTTTAATTATCTTAAATCAGAAACAAGTACAAAAGGGAAAACCATTTAGGAAAAGTGACACCCTGACAGTGCACAATTATAGCTCGGAATGACTCAAATCGTCCTCGTTACCTGCCCATCTTTTCCTGAGTTAAGCGAGTAAACACAGCTCTTCTGAGTATAATGCAAACTTTAAGGACCCAGGACACACAAAACAAACCAGGTGAGCGAATGGGGGGTGAGGGGCGGAGGGAGTGGCAGGCAGCAATTTTTCCCGGCTCATGAAACTTTAATTTGTTTCCACCTGGCTGAGTTCGGTCGTTTAGTGTCCGCCCTTAGTGTCGTCTTCTTCTCCGTAGTCGTCGTTGTCATCGTCATCACCGTTTCTAAGGTGCAATTATGAAAATGAACGCCGTTGGGAGCGCCCACGCGCGCCCCTCGGCCTGGCACTTGTTTTCTTCTAAATGTTGCGCCTTTGTTGAATTTTTACTGGGCTTCCCTGGTTGAGTGTATTTATTTTTTCACAGAGCGTTCTTTCAACTCTCCTGTTGCCTGCTTAAATTTGATGACACTTGGCGAGGAGATTTTCTTTTTGTTCGGCTGCAAGAAGAAGCTGCAAACTGTGTGATAAGTTGCGACTGGGATTAGCTCGGGGAATTGAATCGCGATGCTGCGGGAAGATAGTGCTGATATGCAAAAAACGGCGAGTCTTTTCAAATAAATTAGGGTAAGCAAAATGATTGGTAAGGGATGTTCTGTAATGATGGAAAAAACATGGGAAAGAAACGGTTGAATTTCAGAGGTTATTTGGGAATTTTGCATAGAGTAAATGTTCCCATTTAAATATTTTATTGTTCGTATATTCATCCTACGTAGAATCAAGAAATTGTAGCGCAAATAGAGTATTTCCTTTTCGTTCCTGTTGATGATAACTCCTAACATAACAAAGCAGCCTACTCGTTCGTCAATCGTTTGTGTTTGAGTCAGATGAATTGCAAAACATCGAGATTAATATTTATACATGAACCCTATATACAATTTTCCAACTCAATTATAGACTTATCAGTATGACTTCTGAAACCAGTGATTAGAAAACGGTTTAAGTCATTCCATCCGCATTTGTTTTTTTCTTGGCATTTCAATCTTACTGCTTATTAATTAACGTCTAGTCTTCCACAGACAGTGTCTTAGGTTTTCATAAAATATCCATGAGAAGTGAAAATGATTTTATCCCAGTGTAATGATGATGTTTACTTTGCCGGTTTCCATGGTTACCGCTGTCACTTCTATGCCAACTGAATTTTGTTTGCTGCAATGAATAAAATCGGCTCTAAGTGCGGGTCAAAATTCTGTTGTCACTGTTGTTTTGGTTATTAATCGGTAAGCATGAAACGAAAGCTGAAAATCATCTCTTGTGATGGTTTTTTAATTTATTTTTATTATTAAGTGATTTTGAATCCTTATACGATCATGGAACAACCAGGGCCGTCATCATCGTCCCAAAAAAATTGATGCTAGCAATTTTGTGCAAGAATATCCTGGACTGGGCTTCCCTTGCATTGCTTCCGATCCCGACGGGTAATTGATATTCATTGCGGTTTAATGAATTTCATTTCTGACATTTCGAAATTCGTATTGAAAATGATCCTATTCACATAAACGAATATCAAAGCTACGTTTGTTATCACGAGTTATGATTTGATTTTAGTATGGAACTTATAGGTAGTCACTATAATGTTGCCTGAAAATCCACGGTTTTGAACCTAACGAGCATGCTTCCGAGCGTTACTTTTATCAAGACTGTTCACAGTTATTATTTGTAACTACGGAGCTGATTTTGACAGCTTGTTTGCGTGAACAATGAAAGCAAAAAAGGGGTGAATTTCAAACGTGCCGTTTGAACCGATTTTGGTATTCATTTCGAGAATGGTAAGTATATAGCGAACGAGTATGCTTCTGTGGTGCTAATTAAGTTGAATCTCTTAATGTAGTTGTGTTAGATAGCCCTTTCTTCGTTGTGCAAAGTGAAGTCATCTTTGCCAGTCAAAAAACGCACTCTTTTTAATTGCAAATTTTCAATATTTATGCCAAACAAACTAACTCAACTTTGTATAGTCCATAAAGCTACTGCTAAAATTGTAGACCTTATGTTTCGGATGACCTGAAATTAACAAGATTATTCTTTGATGTCTATGGACGTTTCAGCGTATTCATTAAATATGTTTGAACAGGTATCATAGTTTTGTATAGCCCAAGAGGCTACAATTACTACTGTGCATCTTAAGTTTTGAACTCAAGTCAGTTTTTGTGTACTTGAACATCCCAAGATTATCTGACAATGCCTGGTGAGCTTACAGAATATTCACTGAATGTGTTTGAATGCATATCGTCACCTTTTATAGGTTATAATATTACGACTGTAGATCCATACTTCCTAATTCAAGGGCACTAATTACTTTAAGGGACCTAGAACATCCCAATATACAGTACTGGAAGAAATAAAGTGCTCACCCGGAAATAATTATGTCATTGCTTCATAACTTCATCAAATTTGATTATATTATTTAGCTTTCTTCCGCAAAGTTGACTTAATTTGCGTTATCATTCAGTTTTTGTAGAAATAAAATTACTTTTCTCTTGAAATAAAAAAACAAACTTTTTACTTAAATTGAGTTGTTTTTGAACTGGAAGAAAGAAAAGTGCTCACTTTTTACCTTATAATATTTTACTGTGTTTTGTTCGTTCCTAGTCGCTGATATTGACATATCCTCTTATTGTTGTTTATGCGGTATATTCAAGAACAATTTTTCCTTCGTTTTACCTGTTCGTTATTCGTGTTTTACGATGGAAAGTAAGCAAATCCCCTAAAAATCCGTAAACTCATCGTTCGAGACCACCAGAACCATGAATCGTTCCGGAAGATTGCTGCTAAGTATGCTTTAGGCTACTCTGGTGTAAGGAAGGTATGGAAGAAATTCGAACAATGTGGAAGTGTGGCAGACAAATCAGGTCTTGGGAGAAAGCGGCTTACGTCACCACGCGAAGATTCGAGAATCGTACGAGAAGCAAGAAGGTGCTCATCAATAACCAGCCGTGCTATACGTGAGAACTTGAATCTGAAGGTATCCGAAAGAATTATTCGCTACAGGCTGCAAGAAGCTGGATTAAAGAGCAAGTATGCAAGTCGACGCCCTCTAATCAGAAAAGTCAATAGAATCAAACGATTGAAATTTGCTCAAAAGTATGCGGAACAGCCCGTAGAAATTCTGGAAACGAGTGGTATGGTCTGATGAGAGCAAATTTGAACTGTTTGGCAAGAAACAGCGCCCTCGTGTTTGGATAAAGTCGGGAGAACGCTTATTGGATCAGAACGTGCAGAAAACTGTAAAACATGGTGGCGGAAGTATTATGGTTTGGGAGGTGCTTCTCGTGGTCCAGCGTTGGAAATCTCGTGGAAATCGAAGGTATCATGACTGCTGATCGTTACATTGATATAATCAATGAAAATCTGGAGGAATCAGCTTCTTAAATGGGGCTTGAGGAAAGCTTCATTTTCCAGCAGGACAATGACCCAAAGCACATCAGCACGAAAGCCAACTGCATTCTTCAAAGCAAATCGCATTAAACTGTTGGAATGGCCACCACAATCACCCGACCTCAACCCGATTGAAAATTTGTGGTCAATTTTGGATAGATAGGTGGATAAAGGCGAAGTGACGAATAAAACCAAGCTTTTCAAAGCTTTAAATGAAGCGTGGCAGAACATCGATGAAACATATTCTGCACAACCTCGTCGAAAGCATGCCACGACGTCTACAAGCAGTGATCCAAGCAAAAGGTGGACATACTAAATACTAAAAGCTTTATATACTGTGTTTTCTTTACAATTTCTCTTGTGAGCACTTTATTTTTTCCAGTCGATAACAGAAAAGGTTCAATAAAAATTAAGATATAAATTTCCAGTCCTAGATTTTTATTATTTTTTTCTTTGCACGAAACGATAAAACGGAAGAATAAGATTGCTAATTATGTCGAATACAGCTCAAGGTTTTCTCTGAATGTGTAAAGGGTGTCACCCTTCAAGATTATTCGTTTTGGTGAGCACTTTATTTTTTCCAGTACTGTATCTTATAATGTCTGTTGACTGAGACTCACTTAAATCGGTCAAATACTTCATGTTACATTGTTTGTTCCAGAAAGCTATAGTTACAACTGTAGATTTGCTGTTTAGAATTCCAGGATATTTTGGATAACCTAGAGGATTCTGGTTTCAAGGACAGTTTGGATAACCCAGAACATATCATATTGCTTAATAATGTTTGTTGAAATTTAAGAATATCAATTGAATATGTTTGAATATTTATTAAAGGGCGATACGGTCAAAATTTGGTCAATATCAACTTGACGTATTTCTTTCAATTTTGCATTTAAAAAACCTGAACACCCCTCATTTTGAAAGTGTGTGTGTGTAGAATGTTGCTTTTATTTTGATTTTGGAATTCACTCTTCAGTTGTCAAAATGCCTTCCAAGCAAGGAGAGCAGCGTATCAAAATTTTGCTCGCGCATCTCGAAAATCCGAGCTACTCGCACGCAAAGTTGGCAAAATCGCTAAAAGTTGCCAAATCAACCGTTACAAATGTAATTAAAGTGTTTGGGGAACGTTTGTCGACAGCCAGGAAGTCTGGATCGGGGGGAAATCGAAAACCGGAAGCCGCTGAGACGACAAAGAGAGTTGCCGGTAGTTTCAAGCGAAACCCTAACCTATCTCTCCGAGATGCCCCAAATAAGCTGGGTGTATCGTCTACAACCGTGCATCGAGCCAAAAACGAGCCGGACTATCGACTTACAAGAAGGTAGTGACTCCAAATCGCGATGATAAACAAAATACGACGGCCAAGCGCGATCCCGGAGGCTGTACACGACGATGCTGACGAAGTTTGACTGCGTGGTAATGGACGACGAAACCTACGTCAAAGCCGACTACAAGCAGCTTCCGGGACAGGAGTTTTAAACGGCAAAAGGAAGGGGAAAGGTAGTAGATATTTTCAAGCACACGAAACTGTCAAAGTTCGCAAAGAAATATCTGGGTTGGCAAGCCATCTGTACCTGTGGCTTGAAAAGCAGCATTTTCATAGCTTCCGGGACTGTCAACCAAGAAATTTACGTGAAAGAGTGTTTGAATAAACGTCTGCTGCCTTTCCTGAAGAAACACGGTTGTTCCGTACTGTTTTGGCCGGATTTGGCATCTTGCCAATACGGTAAAAAGGCCATGGAGTGGTACGCCGCCAACAACGTGCAGGTGGTTCCCAAGGACAAGAACCCTCCCAACATGCCAGAGCTCCGCCCAATTGAGAAATACTGGGCTATTGTCAAGCGGAACCTAAAGAAGACCAAAAAAACTGCTAAGGACGAGCAGCAGTTCAAGGCAAACTGGCTTTCTGCGGCGAAGAAGGTGGACGAGGTGGCTGTACAAAATCTGATGGCAGGGGTCAAGCGTAAGGCCCGGCAATTCGGATTTGGAAAAGCGGAAGCCTAACTGAATATTTTTCCTGAATTTTATACTAATTGAACTTGAAAAAGAAATTTAATTTGATTTTTTAAATAAACGATTTCACCGATTTACACGCGTTTTCCCTTGACCAAATTTTGACCGTATCACCCTTTATGATTTTGTATTGCCTAAAAAATACTGTTACTACTCTAAATCATAAGTTCTAAACTGTAAATCATAGGTTACTACTGTAAATCATAAGGTTCTGAAAGTTAAAAGTTCTGAACAGTTTGAATGATCTAGAGGATCAAAAAGTGATCAATCATAGCTTCGTTACGCACGATTGCGATAATTTGACCGTTACTCTGGTATTACCCGATTCGAAATGCGCTACTTTAGATTATATGTTTAAATATCCTGGCATCTCGGCACCCGATCTACTGTTCGGCTGTGCTCCATGTACATATTATTTCCCACTAGCTGACCACTAGGAGATCAGCTGTTTTAATAGAGAGTGAAATTTATTGCCTAGGTCAGTTCTGTGTTGATCCGCATGAAGGCCAGTAGAATAGCGAATAGGCGAGAAAATAAATGTAGTGTCGGTACAAATTCTGTTCTTAGTTCTATAGTGATTGTCTGTATACTCGGTTTGGTGTTCAATAAATAGAATTAGTTATACTTGCCTTGATTCGGAAGATGAACCTGTGCCGCGTGATCATTATAAGTGTCCTGAAAAGAAAGGAAATACTTACCATCCGTTACCGTTGGTACTAAAAGATTCCTGTGAAGAAAGTGTCCCATCTTGGGGTGATTAAACACGTAATTAAACACAATGTAGGGACTCGTTTATCAGTTTTTGTGGTAAGAACGACCAAAAAGTTATGAGAGATCGAAGTGTACCTTGTTCGATAATGACAGCAAATATTTTTCCTCCCGTGAAAATTTCAAATTTACTTCCGATTATTCGTGTTTTTAGTTGTTTAGATTGACGTTTTGTAAAATATTCCGGTGGTCTCATAGTGTTTATTAGTGACGTGCCTGAGTTTTGCTTCTGTGTAAATTTTGAGCACACAGATTGAAAAACGCAATAAGTTCGAGATACGATGAAGTTTGTCAGAAACAGATAATTTCTCATCTCCATGCGAAGCGTTAGAAGTGGACGGTAATTTATTGCTAGAACGAATAGACATGAAGGAAAAGTGTATTGATAGTTCCGTATAGGCCAACGGCAGGCCTTGAAATTGAAAGATATAAGTTCGAGATACGATGCTATTTTCGTTCACGTGCAATGGCAGAGGCAAGCATGGCGGGTTTGGATAGGCATCACAGAGATACTTTGGAAGAAGCAGAACGCCAACCAGTTGGATCCCGCAAAGAATGTTCAGACAATTGATAGGTGGTAAATACTCTTAAAAATATGGAGTGAAACAAGTAATAGTTATCCTCTTTGTCCCCTGAATTATATGAACTATATCATATGATCACATCACTTATCAAGGTGAATCCTGATCCTTTAAACCCTACCCTACTAACATAGAAAAACCTCCTTCCTGTGACCATTGTGGGGAAGCAGAGGTAAACACAACAGGTCCCTTAACATCAAAGGTCACACTAACTTTCCTTCCCTATTCCCACCTGATTGCAAGGACGTGGCTGGCGCCGTTATTGATTATTGAAGAAATTGAGTCACTAAAACGTGTACAGTGAGAATGGTCGGTTACTCCCAGTCCCATTCAGTTGATTCATTGTGCAATTTCACTGATTCTGATCAATCATGGAGTAGCAACCATTGATACGTGCAGTCAGTCAAGCTAAGGTAAGCTCTAGAGGATCAAAAAGTTATAAAATATTGACTGTTGACCCTCCAAAAGATTCATTGAATATGTTTGAGTATCTATATTCACCTTATATAGCCCAAAAAGATGCTGTTACAACTGTAGTTGTTGTGTTTCGAGCTTAAGGACAGTTTGGATGACCCCGGTAATCCCAGATTATCTCGCAATGTTTGCTTTCGTTCTAAATCATTCAATTAATATGGTTGAATACTTAGCGTTACTTTGTGTAGCCCAAAAAGCTATAGTTACTACTGTAGATCTTAATTTCTGAACTCAAGGACAGTTTTGATGGCCTAGAACATCACACAATTGGCAAAAATGACTGTTGACCTTCCAAAACGTTCATTCAATATGTTTGAACACATATCATAATTTTATATAGCCCTAAAAGCTACTGTTACAACTGTAGATCTAAAGTTCTGAACGTAAGTGCATTTTGGAGAACCTAGAACATTCCAGAAAGATACAAAAATATTTAACGTTTATTACCAAAAATTTAATAATATGTGTGCTTATGAACGATATTCTAGAACAACGCTTTATAATCCTTATGGGTCATTTATTTTTTCTTCCAGAACTTCGTCATATTCAGAATGTTGTACATAGGTCGTTAATTAGGCCTTAAACTATTTTTTTTTAAATATTTCCCAGATAGAAAAATTAATGTAGAACAAATTGGCAGAAGACACTTTTATTCAGGCTGTGATTTTATACAGCCATTTTCTTTTTGAGGTAATATATGATCCCTTAGGCCTGAAGGGGTTAATAAACGTTTTAAGACAAGGCTTAACATTTATGAATTTTCCAATAGAATGTGGCCCGAAATAAACATTGTTCTCTATTGAAGTTGATGTATAGAAATATTTCCGATCGATTTGTGCAAACATTTTGAAATTTGTTGGCATGTGAAGGATTTTGAAGGCAGGAAATGTTTCTATGGTGGTTCGAGGCTCCTTCTCCTTTAAAAGGGGGCGGGGGCTCCTATACAAATTTAACTAAACATGAAAATTATCCATACTCAGAAACGACTGAACCGATCTGCGTGAAAATCTGTATGCAGGAGTTTTTGGGGCCGTAAACGGTATTTATTATGGCACAAGATCCCTCCCCTCTCTGGAATGCGGGCTCAAATACGAGGGGGGTACAAATGAAACACAACTTTCTTCATAACTCAAGAGGTAATCAAGAAATATTTCAATGGTGGCTAAAGACCTCTTCCTCTCTGGAAGGAGGGGCGCTCATACAAATGAAACAGAAATTTCCACAGAACTCGAGACTTAATCAAGCAAATGGAACCTAATTTAGCATGGGTTTTGAAGCCAGATTTTTTTCTATGGTGGTTCGAGACCCCTTTAGCTTCTGGAAATGGGGGGCTCTCATACAAAAGAAACACAAAACTCAACAAAGCATGAGAATTACCCAGGTAAAATGTGTTGTTTTCGGGAAAGAAGCATGTTCTGATAGAGGTTTGAACCCCTTCATAGTCAAGAAAGGGGGAAGTATCCTCCTTTCTTGACTAAGCTACTCTCAGTGGTTCATTCAAACTGACAGAATACGGCGTAGTTTGAAGATATTTTTTTTGTCTATGAAGTGCTTCTACACAGAGAGAAAAACCATGATTGAAACTACCGATCCGGAATTAAATTAAAAGCAGAAAGAAAAAAACGAAAATTTAAAAATTCAACACTTTATAAACGAAGTAACACATTAGCAAACGAAAATATTTTAACAAAACTCATTCCGAAAAACCACCATCAACGCCACAGCTCTATTAAATTTTCAATCATTTAGTTGCGAGCGTAGCAACACTCGCAGGTTTCAGCTAGTTTTATGAAATAAAAAGAAACGAGACAAATATTTCCTGAAAATTTACAAACCTACCAAATACCCACCGACAAACCGACATGAATGACAATAGAAAATGTCTCAATATTTCTGTTCAAATCATATTACTGACATCTATCTTCGTGTTCGCTGAAAACGTTTATTGAAGCCACGAACTCTCTTCGGAATTTTATAAGAAGGTTCATGTCTGAGCTATTCTGGACAAATTTATTTGATCTAGATAACATGATTCTATAGGTTTTGACAGATGGGATCGCTGAACATTTGAATCGGTCGTTATGGATCCTTGATCAATAGTGAAGATTGAGTTTCATGTCGGTTTGTCGGTGAAATACCACTAAATTTTGAGTGACAGTAGATTTATTTCATGGAATGTGAACGTGTCCATTCACAATCGATTAAACCGGTTTATCAAACCTGATGAATCAATCATTACCGCAAAATACTTCATACTCATTCGATGCTCGATCCCGCGACATGCATCCTTCGCTTTCGGATGCTCAACGCTAGTGCGGAATTCACACACTGAGTAAAAACAACACCGAACAACTTCGATCGGTTCTGACTCGCCTCCGCCAAAAACCGACCACAACATCCGGCGAGCAGCAAACAATTCCGCGCATCCAATGAAAGTTGATGTTTATATTGCTTTCACCGATCCACCGATCTCCACACACAAGCCACGGGACTGTGCTTGCCATCGCTACCGCCACGAAATGAGTGGCCATAAAACTAAACGGATGAAAAAAGAAACCAGGACCAGGACAGGGAACCGTTCACTGCCAGAGCCCCAACAACGGTAGCAAGTTTTCTAGTTGAATTGGAAAATAAACGATAGCCTGAAAGGATAAACAAAAGATTTCTGGCCCGGCTCCCACCTTCTTCCTGTTCCCGTTCGTTGTTCGTTGCGGATTGGCCAGTTGCTATGTGGAAGAGTTTATCGAAACCGAACAACCACTACTGACTGGCGACCGAGCAAAAAAAAATATGGATGAACGGGAAAAAATGGCGGCCTGTGTCAGTTAGATGCTCGTTGGAAAAAAAAACTGCCGGAAACCGGACCGAATGGCAGAGTTTGAAGAGTCGGAACCGGGTGGGAGGGAGGATGAGATTTTCAAATTATTTAAAAGCTTCATTGTTTATGTTCGTTTCGCAGCCTGCATCCACTTTGCAGCTATTTTGCGACGAGATGTGAGTGAATGTGTTTGTGTGTGTGTGTGTGTGCGCGTCTATAGGCAAGCAGGGGAAGTTCCTCTGTTGAGACTTCTTTTCAAAGTAGGTTAGTAATGGTTCCCTCTCATCGTCAAGCGAATAAAACAAAACAAAAAGGAAAAACTCGCCACGCTATTTAGTGCCTACAGGAAGAATCCCGAGCTTTCAGCTCGAAAAATGTAGCATGCCATGGAAAAATTCCAAATGCATTTGGAAGTCTGAAGTTAATTCGGCTTATAAAGAGCGTGCAAGCATGTAGGGTATGTTGACGCGCGCATACGTTTTATGTTGCACAATATTTGATCAACTGTTTTATTTTTTTTCGCTTTTGTTCTGCTCAGTTTCAGCCTTCAATGCTATTGTCTTCAGCACCTCCCGCCCGCCCACGTCATCACGATCCTCGAAAGCGCCGTTTTCCTTTTTTCCATCCGGCTTTCTGCTTGTCTGGCCTCTGCCAAACGTGAAAGTTTCGCTCTCTCAGATTTTCCCACCTCGGTGAGTTCCACCATTTTCGTTCTTTTATTTTTTATTTTTTTGCACCAGCTGGTTGTTTTGCTGTTTGTTTTGTTTGATTCCATTCTTGGAGTTTGCCGCATTTTCTAGTTCGCTTATCTTAAATGGAGGAGCGCCCGAGAGCGAATCGACTGAGAATCACATCAGCAAAATAGCAGCATCATCGCAGTTCTTCCCAGCTCTTGCCGGGTAAACTTTCCTCCCCGGAGATCTACTTAACCCCGTTCGCTGTATTATATATGTACACGTTTTTCGCCCTCTTGTTCAAACTCCGAATCCCCGGCAGTAGTTTGTTTGCTCTGTTTGCAGCACACTTTCGAGGAACGGAGGGTCGATTCCAAGTTTTGTCCGCTCGTCGCCGGTGTCGTTCGTCGGATTGGTACGATGGAATTGCAGTGGAAGTTGGTTATAAATTGGATTGAGTTCCTAAAACTTTGCGATATGCTCTGCTCGACTGTGTGGATTAGCCGTGGAAGCATATTTGATGATGAAGGAATACAAAGTTGCTGAATTGGAGCGCTTCCTCCGCTTTCTTTGGGTTCCTTACGTCCCGAACGGGACGACGGTCTTTAACTTTGGTCTTTTTCAGCACTGAGTATTTTATATCGGATATGTGTATTTACGAATTATTGCTAAACCGATTCCCGCTGAGGTACCTGTGTGCCAAACGACCAATCTAGGAGGGCTATGCAATACCCATGGGATGTGTAGAATTCCTGTTTAATCTTAAGTTGTTTTTACTAGTTCTTATTTATCTGATGATAATGTTTAGTCGATTGAACAAAATCAAATACTGACAGTGATCGTCGTTCGAAGAAGCAAAGACTTTCAGACGCCAACCATCAACTGTGCATTGTTTTATTCTCAAATGCAAGGTTTAACAGGATGTGGGTTCCTTAAATTTGTGTTCCGAGCTAAGTTTTAAGAACTGGCACGCCTCAAAGGGTATGATAGTGAGAGTACATTTCATTCGAATACCATTAACCATTAATCAATTACCTCAAACGTCTAGATATTCAATCCCACGTCAAATTAAGGGGCGAAAACAAAAAAAAACCTTATTACGAATGTCATCCAAGTGAGAAAATATGAGAGAGTTTACCCGAAGTGACGATTCGAATGAACTCGGTGCTTGTCACTGACACAAGCCGTGGATTTTTCTCACTTGCATTTTAGAAGGTAAAAAGGAATTACGGAGAATGGAGTAAGTAGTTTATGCACAGTCTTATATGTTTGACTATTTCATTCTTTTATTTAACATTAGCATTTAAAAAAATGGACAAAAATTAACGATTTTTCATGGGTTTACCTTCACCCGCACTGACAAAATTACCCATGCAGCATCAATCATAGTAATCCATGAGTCAGCATACAAAATTTGACAGCTCTATCAGTCGAACTCTAACCGCGATGGCAAAAACAGTGAAGCAACTCCGTTCAGAACTGTGCGCGTTCAAAAAACGGAACTCCGCCGCGTCGAAAATGGACATCGTGCGGCAGTTTGTGGACGCTGGATACGCCGGTTCTGGTATCAACAACATCTTGGCACTATTAGACAACAATCAGAGCAAGACCGAGGAAGAGGAAGACCGAGGAAAAAGTGGCTACAAGTGGCTACATTCAACCGGCCAAATAGTGAAAAAGTACCTGGTGAACATGCACATACATGTCAGGAAGCAGTAGTTGCGTCCAATGGTTTCGGAGCTGCAGGCAATGACGCAGTGGCAGTGGTTGAATAAGATGGCCAACTCGATTTTCTCGGCAAATCGCGACGTGGCGGTGGTGATGGACGACGAGACTCTATCCCCCACGAAAGAAGTGAGCTCTGAGGTGAAGTTCATTTCTAGACAAAATAGTGAAAAGGTCGGTTACAAATGTTACTTCGAATACTATACGAATAAAACATGTGAATATTTTATTATGCAATGCTGAAAAATTAACAAAAATTAAGGTTATTGCTGAAATGAGACTCTAATTCTTGACAGGTAGCTCCTATGTCCTTTCACAAGTTTTTGGTAAATAATCATCATTCAACTGAGCACGCTAAGCTAATAAGTTCAATGAAAATGGAAAATATGGATGTTAAATAATGCTAAAGCGTTAATTTGATTGTTTGATAATTCTTATCAAAAACATATTAATAGAATATAATGTGAGGAGCAATGGTAGAATATACAATAGAAATTGGATAAATTATTAACAGACAAAATAGTTCTCTACATTATCGTGCTCGCCACATGGTGGTAAGTATTGGCATAACCTAGGTAGTTTTCCTCGAAAAAATTCTCACTGGATCCAATAGACAACGTCCATCTTTTCCTGTGCACTACATAAAAGGATTTTCAAATGACGTCGACCATTTGTGCCGGGTTCTCATAACACGGTACCGTACACGCGTCGGGACGTTTTTGTGGGCTCGGTGACAAAGTCACATAGTCTAACTGATTATTTTTTTCCAACCCAAAAAATAAAAAACAAATAAAAAAATACCTCCCGGACAAAGCACTGTGCAAAGAGAATACTTCTTTATACTTGTTAAGCCACCTGGAAACATGAGACTCCTGCCAAGTGTCTCTATCATACAAATACTAAATCCGGATGGCGTGAAGTCTCCCGGCTAAGAGAAACTCGTCATCTCCAATGTCACCAAAGCAGTTGAACCAAAAAGAAAGCAAAGTTTGAGGAAAGCGAAACGAAAATATTAACCAATTTTTTTAAATAAAGCAAGATGATTGAGCGTAAAGCTATACTGCTGGTTTACAATTTTTTTGCAAAAGGAATATGTTTTTAAATATTCCGCGGATCCAGGAGCAAAAAAAGCTATGCGTATCTATTTCAACGATAGAAACATTAACATGAAGTAATGGGAAAGTAAATTTAGTATAATGTTAAACATTTAACGAACGTTTACTTATCTTAATGACGTTTCGTTGGTCAATCCACTCGTACAAACTCTACGAGCATCATGACTCCCAGGACCCCCCAGGAAAATTACAACTCCAGTTTTGTTGAAAATGTACTACAAGCCATGGCAGCACCACTTGCGTAAACAGTAGCACAATTCTTAATTTCTTCACGTAGTTGAAAAACATACGACACCTAAGCAATACGCCCCACGACAACTCGAAAACAACTCAAAACGTAGATTTTATGAAATTATCACACCGGGATTTTTTGAAATTCTAGACGGGCTAGACCACCCCGAACAGCAATCACCGCTGAAAAACTTTCCGAAACCAAATTGGAACTACCGAAGCCGAATTCACAATTTCTCTAATTCACATATATCGATTTTCAACAAACAGAAAAAAAAAAACGTGACACGCAAAACTCAACCGTCCATGAGCAGCGCTTGCTGCGATCCTTTCAGATGTCTTTGGAATAAAACAAGTTAACTGGGCCCTTTCGGACCACCACAAAAAAAGTATATTATCCATTACCATCAGATAATTCATCTTCACTCAAAGTTGTCGCTCATCTTCACTATATTCGTCATCGAATTCGGTAGACTGGAAAATGTTTTCGTGTTCCTGTTCGTCGAATGATTTTTTGCCGCTTGATTTGACCGATAGATACGCCATTTTGGGATTAGACCAAGTCAAAGCGTCTCTCATCATATCAGTAAGGTTATCCTCCGCAGAAGTTTTCCGTGCAAAGTGCAATCGGGAGAACTTGTGTCGCTTGTGACTAGTAGTAGTAGTAGTAGTAAAATTGATCTTTATTTTCATTGTTTGTCTTTTATACTAATTTACAAATCTTAAGTGTTTAGCCCATTGGGCTCTTCAGCTTTGTTTGAGTGTTTCATGTGATTGATGTGTTTAGTGTGTTTTGTGATTTAATTATTTTTTCAGTTCAGCCCATGCGGCATTGTTTGGTAAAAATTTGATAACCTAGTTCTAAAACTACAACTACAACTACAATTTGAAAATCCTAGGGGTGGGGAACCAGATTCCGAAAGACCTCGTGATCCGATGTCAGGCAACGTGCCCTGTACCGATTGATAGACTCACTAAAACGATCGTCGAGCATTTTTATCTCGGCCAGACGGTGGACCTCAGATGTTCTTGTCCTCGGAGGGGTGTTCAGGATCATCCTGAGGAACTTATTTTGAACACGCTGAAGCTTCAGGTGATGTGTTTTTGCGCAACTCTCCCAGATTGGCATACCGTACTCGATGACTGGAAGTATGATTTGCTTGTAGACAGCAAGCTTGTTTTTCAGGGATAATGTAGACCTTCTGTTGATTAATGGGTACAGTAGCTTCAACAGAACGTTACACTTTGTGACAGTTTTGTCAACCTGTTCTCTGAAAATAAGCTTGCTGTCTATTGTAACGCCAAGATAAACAGCTGTTTTGTTTAGGCTACTTTTACAATCCTCAGGCGGAACAAGTCTGGGAGAGTTGGAGTGTGGAAATAGGATGACCTGAGTCTTCGCCGCATTGATACAGATCTTCCATTCGGTGAAATATTCAGACAGAACATTCAGGCTTCGCTGCAGTTTCGCTGTGAGCGCTCTTATTACCCTACCATTGTGGACGACTGCGGTATCATCGGCGAACAACGACAAAGATCCATTTTCAGGGAGCGGGGGTATGTCCGAGGTGAATAGGTTGAACAGAAGTGGACCTAGTATAATTCTCTGCGGAACACCGGCGGAAATCTCCTGTGCATCAGAAACTGCACCTTGCAGCGAAACACGGAATGTCCTGTCCGACAGATAATTTTTAATTATCTTCACCAGATATATGGGAAGATTGTATTGTTTTAGCTTGTAGACCAAGCCATAATGCCACACGTTATCAAAGGCCTTCTCGATGTCGAGAAGTGCCATGGCAGATGATTTCGAAACAGACTTGTTCCGTCTGAGGATGTTAATGACTCGATGAAGTTGGTGCACTGTTGAGCGACCACGTCGGAAGCCAAATTGTTCGTCGAGCAAGATGTTCAGCTCGTCGGCAAATGAAAGAAGCCGACGGTGGATCGCTTTCTCAAACAGCTTGGATAATCCTGAGAGAAGGCTGATGGGCCTACAGGTCTTGGAACATGAAGGATCTTTCCCAGGTTTCTGGATGGGAATGACTTTAGCTGACTTCCAACAAGAGGGGAAGTAGCTAAGTCGCAGGCATTGGTTGAAAACCATCGCCAGATGATTATAGAACTGGGGGCTCAATTGCTTGAGCTCCAAGTTCATGATGTTGTCGAAACCTGGGGCCTTCATGTTCTTTGAACCTTTGATATAAGTCAACAATTCGTCTGCTGAGATCTCCAACTCCTCTGTGAAGTCGTTGGGGCTTAGATGGATGTTAGTAATAAGCGCGCTAACGGGAGCTTCGTGTGGACTGACGATGTTTTGTCCGAGATTATGGGAGCTGACGAAGTGTTGACTTATCTCAGCAGCCTTTTCTGCAGGAGTTATCAATCGATCCTTAGAGCCATTGCTGTCTAGTGGGATCAACGGTGGAATGGGTCTTGGCTTAGTTTTTAAAATTTTGGTCAACTTCCAGAACGGCTTTGCACAATCAGGGAGAGAGCGGATCTTGTCAGCAAAATTGTTATTCTTAAGGTCCACCATTCTGGCCTTAATAATTTTGGTCACTCGATTGCAGTGACGTTTGAGCGTTGGCAAACCAGTTCGCTGGTATTGCCTTCGAATGGCGTTTCGCAATTGTATTAATTCTTTAGTGGGTCTATCAATGGGTACAGAGTGACTCACCTGATCAATCACCGGTACATGTTGCTCCCGGGCCTGGGAGATCGCTTGCACGATGCTCTGCAGCTGCCGTTCGATGTCATCAACCGAATCAAGGTGCATGTCGAAATCGACGTTGTCGTCAACGTGTTGTCGGAACCTCTCCCAACTGGCGCGATGGTAGTTCCGTCTGGTGATACGATGCCGGTTGACCGAGGAGCCAACTTCGGCCACCACCGGATAGTGGTCCGAACTTAGCTCCTGGTGTACGATCGGCTGGGCGATGTTGTTCGATTGTCGAATGGACCCCGGATCGGCTCAACCGGGTGAGAGTATCCGGGCCCAGGACGGTGTAATGTCCCTCTTCCAGGTCTTCCTGTAGAATAATTCCGATTCCGCCGGGTGTTCCCCCAGGTTTCGTGTTTCGCATTCATGTCGCCGGCGATGATGAACTGCCCCAGCCTCCGAGTTAGCTTACGGATGTCGTTTCGTAGGGCCGTTGTTGTTCCGTTGTTGGTACTGGCTTTGCTCCGAGTCGTAGAGCTGTCCATCGGCCGGTGGTTGTGTGGAAGTACTGCAACCTGGATTACACCAACCTGGAGGAAGAGCCGGCGAGGGGGTGGCGGCGGCTGCCGCGAATCGTTGATGTACCGATGGTGATGGGCGGTTGGCATGGCGTGGATTCAATTGCAACGGTGGTAGATTTGGCACCTGGTACCGAAGCGTTGGGAAATTTTCCTCGTCCATCCGAGGGGGAGCACGGCGATAGCCAAGTCGAGACTTGGTGGACGCTTGCTTGCGGATCGCCAGAAACTCCGCACGCTTGGGACAACTTCGATTGCTACCGTCATGATTATCGCCACAGTTGGCGCACTTTGGAGGGGCACCTTCGTCCATCGGGGCACAATCCTTGGTGGCGTGTGCTCCAGCACACTTGCCACACCGCGGTTTCATGTGGCAGTTTCGTGTTCCGTGGCCGAACACAAGGCAGTTAAACACAGCGTCACGTCGTGCTGTCTCGGGCGATACCGGTCCCACTCGACAATGACGTTGAAGAGGGCCCGTGTTTTCATAAGCTCCGCCATTGTAACGGAACCCTTCTCCAGATGGACCAGATAGAGTTAGTCCCGATGATTTCCCTGTTGCTGTCGTCTTATAGGGAACACCTTCACTGGTTTACGAGTGGCCGTTTGCAGCTCCTTGATAATATCCTCCGGAGTGAATTCCGGAAGGCCTAGCGGCTTGTTTCCTGGTGCATCGTGCGTATAGAACTCATATCGCTTTGCGACTAGATGAGCTCCAACAGCACGGTAGTCGGTTTCCGTAGGGCACATGATTTTTAGGCCGGTACTGCACAGCTTGTAGAGCGGATTAACTTTAATCGCTGCAAGCTCCGTTCTCAGAGCAGCGATGTTTCTTAACGTGGTGAAAAGCGGCGGGATCTTCACCTTTTTCGGTATCTCCTGTACCGGGAGCACCGCAAATCATCAAAGTGGAATTCTATGAAAAATACAATGAAAATTTATAAGTTACTCACTTTCTGGATTAGTTGTTCAGTTATGCAGAAATTTATTTTTAAATGGTATGGGAGTCCCCGCCCCCCTTCAAAAGGGGTGGGGCCTTGAACTGCCATAGCAACATTTCTTGCCTTCAAAAACCTCCACCTGCCAAATTTGTTTTCATATGCTTGATTAGTTCTCGAGTTATGCAGAAATTTGTGTTTCATTTGTATGGATGCCCCTTTTTCAGAAAGTGGAGGGGTTTCAAGTCACCTTAGAAACATGTATTGTCTTTAAAAACCTCCACATGTCAAATTTGGTTCCATTTGGTTGATTTGTTCTCGAGTTATGCAGAAATTCGTGTTTCATTTGTATGGGAGACCTCTCTTTCAGGGAGCGGAGGGGTCTGAAACCACAATTGAAACATTTATTGCTTTTAAAAACATCCATTTGCCAAATTTGGTTCCAATAACTTGATAAGTTCTTGAGTTATTCAGAAATTTGAGTTTCATTTGTATATGAGCCCTTCTTTAAGGAAGGGGAGGGGTCTCGAGTAACCTTAGAAACATTTCTTGCATTGAAAAATCTCTACTTGCCAAATTTGTTTTAATTTACTTGAATAGTTCTGGAGTTATGCAGAAATTTGTGTTGCATTTGTATGGGAGCCCCCTCTTACAGACAGTGGAGGGGTCTTAAGCCTCCATAGAAACTTGCTTTGCCTTCAAAAACCTCTACTTGCGATATTTGGTTCCATTTACTTGATTAGTTCTGGAGTTCTGCCGAAACTTGTATTCCATTTGAATGGGACCCACCTCCTCCTCCCTAAGAAGAGGGGTCTAGAACTACCGTAGAAACATTAATTGCCTTCAAAATCCCCACATGCTATATTTGGTTCCATTTTCTATTTGAATCTATTTAAATTCTAAAATGCGCCTTTAAATAAAACTCATTATTGTAATACCTTTTTGTGTAAAATCTTATGCTTCAACTTAACAGGCTCTACATTTTACTGTCGCTATTATTTTCGGTATGACTCTAGAGGTGTTAATATCAATTGAACTGAATTATAAAAAATCAGATTTATTTAGAGCTAAGGTGTAGGGCGACCCTACAATTCCGTAGAGATTGTGAATAGTGTTTCATTTCAAATTAGAAATATATTAGGGAAAAATCCTGGAAGGGGCCTACAGAATTCTGGAGGGAGCCTGGCCCCCTAGGCACCCCCAGTAGTTACGCCAATGGCAACCACTTCAATTCGATTCCTAGGGAAATTCCACATAATATTAGGCTTATTTTGACTACCGCAGACCCTTTCGAGCATAGATTAATAAGCAATATTCGAAAATATGGGGAATTTGGGTAAAAATAACCCAATATCTGCATTTATTATCGATGACAGAATCCAAAGTCCGTTCAATCCAATCCACCTCAGTGTTACACAACTGTTCGAAGTGTTGTAGTGAGGGTTATTTCGAAAGTCGAAGTGACGTTTGTGACTTGGTGAAGTGAGAAAAGTCACCTGCAGTGGCGTGACTCTCCATTTGATTTACCCTGTCTTCACCAAGTGACATACGTCACTTCGACTCTCGGAATAACCCTCAGTATTCAAAACACACCTTTTTCTCTACACCAATTCAGTTTCTTAAATTGCGAAGTGCTTTCTTGTCCAGTAAATAAATACTTACCCTATATTCTCTCACAAAGCCACATTAAACCCTATTGATACTTATCATCCCAATCTTTCTGACTACGTAACACAACTCCATAACCTACGCCATCAAAATGTTGATAGCCAATCATCAAGTTGGTAATATTCCATTTTAACGAATCTTGGCCTCACTTCTCACCGGTTATCGTCACATCGGAACAATCGCTGTTTTCGCCACTTAAAATCACAGCCATTATCCGGCGCCCATCACAAGTTAACAACGATAACAAAAACCCCAACCACACCCACTACAGTCTGTTGTCATCACTAACTTTGCTCTACCCGTCATCATCATCGTCATCGTCGCCGTGAGTCAATGGAACCAAAAGTTACCACTAATAAAAAGGTCAAAAATTTAACAGCTTCAGTCGCGCCCGATCAACGAACGCCCCCTCCAAAGTGCATCAACGAAAACTTTCATCTTTCCACCCCCGGCCTCCCAACCCAAACCAACCACACGGGTCCCGGGCGGGGCACATGATTGGGTGATAAAGTACATCATAGTTGCTGCCGACAGTCTGCCCACCGCCTCGTTCAAACAAAACTTTTCTTAACCCAAATTTCTTGTCCTCCCCCCTCGCAAAACGAGGAAGCAGCAGAAGAAGCCCGCCCCAACGGCCCGTTGTTTGATAATCGTAAAATTTTATCCCTACGGTCCTCCTCTGGCTCTTGTGATTTCGGATTATTGGACACGTCGTTAAATAAATTAGGTCGAAATGAAAGTCGCGGCAGTCCGCTTTTGTTCGAAAAATCATGGCATGTATTTCATTAAACGAAATTATTTTGATTGTTTGTTACTGTATGTTTTGTGTTTTACCATTTTGTTTGTTTTGGATTTTTCTTTTTTCTGCATAGTTGTTACTTGTTTTTTTTTATATAAAAAAATCTCTGCGACTAAACTTAAATCATTACCTAGTACTTTTGTTTTAATATAAGTTTTTTCCTTAATTGTTTTGATTTACTTTTCATTAAACTTTTTCGTTTTTCATTTAATTTACATCAATCGAACTTCACTCGCCTTAACAGATATTTATACAGTAACTGGCTTCATCAATAAATCATCTGTACTTATGTGTTTCGCTAGACTAAAAAATAAATCTACTCAAAGTTATAAATAGTTTTTTTTTGTTGTGTTTTCTCTTTCCGAAACAAACAAACAATAATCATTAACCCTCCCAAGTACTGTTTGGGGGCAGTGTTTAACAGTTTTCTTTTATTTTTCTCATCTTCTTTAAATGTATCCTTTTCTTTTGATCATATCGTTTTCCGCAAAAGACTAATGTTTGATTTTTGGTTCAGTTACACTCGATTATCAATCACTCCACTCTTGTCACTCGCGCGCCGTCATTCTTGCATATCTTCTGTTTAAAAACTACCCAACACTGCAAATAAATGGAGGAAAAGGTACATACTTTCCCTTTTTCCGCCTGGGGGTGATGCGTTGGTAGTTGTTAGCCGCTATTTACAGTACCGGTGCTTTCCGGTTGACGTCGACTTCGGGGACTGGGCCATCTGGGCCCGGGACGCACTGCTAAGCTCCTGCCAGGGTGGTGAACTCGATGTCACCGCTGCGGGGAAGAATCAGGTCCGGATCTGTAATATAGACTGGCGGTGTGAGAGGCGAGGCGATTTCAAATGGGTTAATGAAGAGAGAAATCCAATGGTTAGTATGGTTCAGTTCAGAGACTTGGTGGGATGTAGAATGGAATCAGCATTTTTTTTCTTTCTAAAGATTAGGAACTAGGAAGGTACGATTCATTGCAGAATCGTCGTACACTGTGCTATTGATCTGCTGTTTATATACCTTGCAAAAAAATCACGTGCTTGTCTAATTGTTCATTTATACCTCTACCCAAAGTATAAAAGCAAGATTGAATTGCGATTGCACATAGTTTTGTTTAATTTTTCGTCAAGGATCGTAACTTGAAGAACAAATGCAACACTGACTGGGAACAAAAATTCAACACATTAATTTATTGAGAAAGAATCGATGTGTAAGTGAGGTGGTGTCGTGTATTAATTGATGAGTGTGAGATTGGAGTCTTTTTAAAAAAAACCTCTTGGCTTCATTTTATCTATAAAGCGCTTTGTAAACCAAGATGGGCAAAACTGCCTTTTCCAAATCATGCAGCTTTCTGAAGATATTATTGCAAAAATTGCAACATTAGCGTTGCGCAATTTTTGCCTTTTTAAAACTTTTGGGTGTTGAAAAAAAGTAGTTAGCCTGAAAATATTGGATGACCAAAAGCCGAAAGAATTCAATTTCGAAGAATATGGTAAGCTTGATTTTTCAGAATAGTAACACGTGACGATAGTTTAAGTAGTCTGTATATAGGTGGTTAATTTCGAAGTAATTGGCAAAATGGGCGAATATGCTTTTGTAAAAAAAAAATTACTTAATCGACTATTTTTGGCGAATAAGAGCTCATTTAAAAAAAATTGAGACCACAGCAGCAGCTAGCAACAGCTTTGTTTTACCCGATTGTTTATTAATTTTAAGAAATTGAGCTTTAATTCGTGAGCAATCGCTAATTTAAAAGATTGTTTACAGAAGCAGATTCGCCACTTTCGCAAATTTCTCCGGAAATAGTTGAATCTTATAGAACAGTATTTGCCCCCACTCAACCTTTCTCCCATTCACCCTTGTGTCCTTTAGATCTTTTGTTCGTTCGCATTTCGTCTGCTCAACTATGTTCATTCGACATTTTGTACCTCCTATCATTTATCCCTTCGACATTTTGCCATTAAACGTCGTACAACACTACTGAGAAAAAATAATCGTGCCATACCAATGTTGTTGTCTGTTAATCAGATTAAAGCCGGCGTGGCCTCTGCTGTACACAGAAGTTGTATCCATTCTATTCGGTCCATGGCTGTCACTCGCCAGCCTCGCTGTCTGCGAGGGTCCGCAGGTCGCCTTCTACTTGATCGATCCACTTTGCTCGTTGCGTGCCTCTTCTTCTTGTACCTGTCGGTTCGTTATCAAGAACCATTTTCACAGGGCTGTCGTCCGACATTCTTACGACATGCCCAGCCCAACGTAGTCGACCGATTTTTGCGATGTGTACGATGGGAGGTTCTCTCAGCAACTGGTGCAATTCGTGGTTCATTCGCCTCCTCCACGTTCCGTTTTCCATCTGTACTCCACCGTAGATGATACGCAGCACCTCCAAGGGCGCGTTGGTCCTCCACTAGCAATGTCCATGTTTCGTGGCCGTAGAAAACTACCGGTCTAATTAATGTCTTGTAGATGGTCAACTTTGTGGTTCGGCGAACTTTTTTCGATCTAAGCGTCCTTCGGAGTCCAAAGTACACCCAAAATAAAAAAGCAAGATTGTAATGCAATTTCGCATGATTTGGTTTCATTTCTCGTAATGGATCGCAACTTGGAGAAAAAATGCAACATTGGTCGTGGGCAAAAAAGCAACACATCAGTTCGATTAGAAAAATTCAATGTGTGCGTGAGGTTGTGCAGTGTGTAAGTGGTAGTAGATTCAATAACTCACAAAAAAAAAGAACTCGATCCGCAACTGAGATTCGAACCGCGGCCGTCAGCGTGACGGCTCTTCATTGTAATTATCCAGCCACCATAACCAGTTGAGGTGATCGGAATAAAAGCCCTTCAGTTGCTTCGGCTGTCGAGGCACTCAACGTTACAACAATGAAGCAAATGTTGGTCGCACACACTTACATGGCTTCGTTTATTTCATAAAACGCTTGATGACTTGACAAGGGGGGGATGGGAGTGTGATGACGAGTGAAAATAAAAATAGATCACTTGACAGCGGAATAGCAACGGAATAGCAATAGTGGCAAATGGCGTAGTGGCGTTCTGTGTCATTGTCTCACCCATATTGAGAAGATGTAGACGGTTGAGCAAAAACCCAACGGGTGCTGCAACTGTCGAGACACTAAGCACACAGCGATAACCGCTAGCACACACTTGCATGGCTTTGTTTATACCATAAAAAGCATTGTGGATCATGATGGGCAAAATTGCCTTTTCAGAATCTTGCGGATTTCTCAAGATATGATTGCAAAAACTACAATTGCATTTTTTGCTACAATTTCAACTTTTGGGTGTAGGCACGATTGCCAGTCATAATGCGTCTTTTTATTTCTCTGCTGGTGTCGTTATCGGCGGTCACCAATGAGCCCAGATACACGAATTCGTCTACTACTTCGATTTCATCACCGTCAATCTGAACTCGTGCTAGGAGGCTAACATTGTCTTCTCGTGAGCCTCTTCCTTTCATGTATTTTGTTTTCAGCGCATTAATCACAAGCCCAATCCTACCAGCTTCAGCTTTTAATCTGATATACGTTTCCGCCATCGTCTCAATGTTACGTGCTACGATATCAACGTCTTCGGCGAAGCCAAATAGTTGGACAGACTTCCTGAAGATCTTTGAATCACACCCTCCAGTGCAATGTTAAACAACAAACACGACAATCCATCACCTTGCCGTAACCCTCTCCAAGATTCGATGGGACTCGAGAGCGTCCCTGATACTCGGACGACACACATAACTCGATCCATCGTTGCTTTGATCAACCGCGTCAGTTTTTTCCGGAAATCCATATTCGTGCATGATTTGCCATAGCTGGTCTCGATCGATTGTATCCTACGCTGATTTGAAATCGATGAAAAGATGATGTGTGGGCACGTTGTATTCGCGACATTTCTGCAGCACTTGCCGAATCGCGAAAATCTGGTCCGCAGTAGCGCGGACACCCATGAATCCCGCTTGGTATTGCCCCACGAACTTCTTTGCAATTGGTGACAGGCGGCGGCATAGTATTTGGGAGAGCAACTTGTAGGCAGCGCTCAGTAGAGTGATCGCACGATAATTCAGCTTGTCGCCGTGTTTATAGATGGGACACACTATTCCCTCCATCCAATCCTCCGATAAACATTCCTCCTCCCAAATCTTGGTAATTACCCAGTGCAGCGCTCTGGCCAGTGCTTCACTACCGTATTTCAATAGCTCGCTTGGGAGTTGGTCAACACCAGCGGCATTGTTGTTTTTCAACTGTTCAAAATTTCCTCCTCAACTTCCTCAAGGGTTGGGGTCGGGGTCCTGTCAACTTCTGCGCGTGTTCCTAGATTTATTACCGAGCCACTTTCGTTCGCTGCAATAATCCCGTTCTGGTGCTCGTCGAAGTACTGCTTACATCTTACATCTTACAGAATGTTGCATTCCAAGTCTCTGCACGTATCAGCTTGTGGTACGTAGCCTTTGCGCGAGCTGTTCAACTTCTCATAGAATTTGCGTGTGTCGTTAGCACCCTACAGTGCTTCCATTTCTTCGCGGTCTCGATCTTCCCTCTGGCGCTTTTTCCTTCGAAAAATAGAATTTTGTCTGTTCCGTGCCTGTTTATACCGTTCCACATACGCTCTCGTACGGTGTTGCAGCATTCTCGCCCGTGCTGCATTCTTCTCCTCTACTAACTGCTTGCATTCGCCATCAAACCAGTCATTTTTCCGATTCGGTGCAGAAGTACCTAGTGTCACTAATGCAGTGCTACCAATGGCGGTTCGAATATTTCTCCAGCCATCCTCAACAGCAGCAGCGCCAAGCTGCTCTTCCGTTGGTAGGGCTGCTTCTAGCTGTTGCGCGTAATCCTGAGCAACTCCGGTTTCCCGTAGTAGCTCAATATTAGGTCGTGGCGTCCGAGTACGACGCGTGTTGTACACCGTCGAGAGTTTTGAGCGCATACATACTGCAACTAGGTAGTGGTCCGATCGCACTGCGGTAACGTTCATGACATCGGAGAATAATTTCCCGTCAATTAGAACATGGTCGATTTGATTTTCTATTCGTTAGTGGCTTTGTGGATGTCTTTATGGGGGAAGAAGGTACTTCGAACTACTAAACCACGGGAGGCCGTAAAGTTCACGCATCGTTGGCCTTTATCGTTCGATACGGTATACAGACTGTTAGGCCCTAGCTCCCGTCCTAGCTGCCATGATGAGGGTGCCAACTCTTCAACCCACTTAAAACCCATTCGTGCCTCCAGCCTTGACCCAGAGCAGCGGGCCCAGGATTGAAGCTTGCGAAACTTCCGCGGTGACTTCGAACACGCTCTTGTCCCGCCATTGGAAGTAGTTGCCCAGAATCCGATATAGGTACCCAGGGAACCGGAAGCATTGAAATGAGTCGGCGATAGCAACCAAACTGGCGCTATTGAACGCATTTCTCACGTCAAGGGTGACCTCTGCACAGAAGCGGACCTCTCACCTATTGCGATGGATTGCCACTTCAGCAGTCTTGGTGACGGTCAGAATGGCATCCACCGTCGATTTGCCTTTGCGCAAGCAAAACTGGTTATTAGACAGACCGCCTATACCTTCCGAGTATTTTGTCAGTCTTTTGAGGATTGCCCTCTCGAGCATATTACCCGCTATATTCCGTTGTGCCGTTGTCAATGCCACCGTGGTTACGGATGTTCTGCTGGACCGTCCATCCTTCCAGCGCTATGATAGCATCTGGGATATTGGAACGCTGGTCATGAAACAAATCTACGGCGGCGGGAGGCCAGGGACTCGGATTGTGGTTCGGAGAAAGTCCCCCAACGATCAACTGCAGCAACTCTGGTGATTGTTCGGTTAGAGTCGCCATTACTACCCGATAGGCGTCACCTCACGGGTCCGTATTGGCCTTCTGAAACAGGACCTCAAAGAAGGCTCGCTTGCTGGTCTTATTCCCTCTTTAGTGCGGTCTTCGCGGCGAATAGTTCCCCTCTACGCTCGACTCTTTTGGCTACGAATAGCGCTCCGGGCATCCTTTGTCTTGCGCGGAGGCACGTTCTTCGGCGGTAGGCGATCGACTCCTTCCACCAATACACCGGCGATCACCTCACGGATCCTGGGTTAGATTCGTTCCCTCTCGAGCGCCTCTTGAAAAGTCTCTACGTCATAGAAGGACGTCCTCCATCTGCAGGCGAATGGGGTGGATGCTAGCCCAAGGCTACTGAATGATATATCGATTCTCGATTCTGCTCCATTTCTATGGAAGGTACTCTTGGTACCTACGTCCAAATTTAGCCTAGCCAAGGACTCCAGAAGAATAGCCTAGCCAAGGACTCCAAGCGTTGAAGTCCCCCGCTATTACCAACGGGCTTAAGCCAGTTAGCTCAATTGTCATACGATCGAGCATGTAGGAAAACGGTTCAATCGACCATCTTGGTGCCGCGTAGCAGAAGAACAATCCATTCACTTTTACAACTGCGAAGCTTACATTTGTGGTAGACACAACCTTCTAAACAGGGTACTTGCCCATCGTCCATAATGACGCCATATACGGACTCATCCGCAACCCAATTGCCGTAGCCGGGTATGGGTTGGATATTATGGCGATATATGTCTGTTATATACACAGCAGTTGCTGGGCGGCCTCGCATGGCTTTTTCGGGCACTTGACCCCACCCATGACGTGTTTATAATCTTGTTTCTCGGCGCACGCCAAGCATTTGGGAGGTCCTTTGCAGTCACGCGCCTTGTATCTTGTGTGTACTGCCACACCTTCTGCACATGTCACTTCGATCTAGGCCTTTGTATTCCCAGGACACGTGTTCGCTATTCAGGCATCTCGTTGCTGCCTGTATCCCCTCCGCAGCCGGATAGCTGCGCCGTTGACCTCGACCGTACACTTTTTCTTGAGTGCATTGGAAATCTTGTCTGCCTTGGTGATCTCTTCACGGTTTTTGTTGGACACTACCATAGTAGTCGGACAAGAAGCAACTACTGTTACCGTGGGCCGCCTGGCAACGCGTAGCAACCGGCTATACAAAAGGCAGTCCACAATCTGCAAATCATTGATTCTGTAAATGGACTTCAAGAAATAAAGATCTCTTTAAATATTGTATCAAGTACAACATTTGGCGACGAGGAAATTATCGTATTCATCGCTTTGGAGGAAGAGCTGCTGTTTTCAAGATGGCAAAATCTGGAAGTGGCGAATTTCAAGAATTCTACCAGCAAATTCTGCGGCAGAACCAGCAGATGGCGGAACAAAACGCTCGTATGATGTAGATGATGGAACGCTTCGGCATTCAAGAAAGCGGTTCCTCCAATCGATCATCGGGTAGCCCGGAGTTCATCATCGAATCTCTGGCTTCCAACATCCGGGAGTTCATCTACTATCCAGATAACGGTCTCGTTTTCGACAGGTGGTACCGGAAGTATGAAGACCTCTTCCTCAAGGACGGAGCAAAGTTGGACGATGCGGCAAAAGTGCGGTTGCTGTTGAGAAGCCTCAGCGTAATTGTGCACGACAAATACGTCAACTTCGTGCTCCCAAAGCACCCTCGTGAGTTTTCGTTCGAAGAAACAGTGAAAAAGCTGAAAGAGCTGTTCAGCGTGCGGATCTCTTTGTTCAGCAAGCGGTACCTTTGCTTCCAGTTGACCAAAAATGACGCAGAGGATTTTTTGTCATACGCTGGAACGGTGAACAGGTGCTGTGAAGACTTCGAGCTCAACAACATAACGGCAGATCAGTTCAAAGGCCTGATTTTTATCTGTGGGTTACGATCTTCGAAGGACGCTGACATCCAAACGAGACTCCTATCAAAGCTTGAGGCTAACGCGGAAGGTGAACTCTAGAACTCTAGAATCGCTTATTACGGAGTGCCATCGCATCCAAAACCTCAAGCACGATGCTGCCATGGTGGAACAGAAGAAACCGGTTAGCTCAATCTGTGCAGTCAAGCAGAACAAGCCTCCACCGGTCAAATCCGTTTCCAATGAAAGCAAGAAGACGAAGCTTGATGGTCCCAGAACACCCTGCTGGCAGTGCGGCGCAATGCATTACATCCGCGACTGCACCTACACGAAGCATGTTTGTCGGGATTGCAAGCAAACCGGCCACAAAGAGGGTTATTGTGGCAGTTACACTTCAAAGGCGGCACAAAAGAAGAAGAAGAACGTCAACGGAATATTCTGCATCAACCAGGTAAGCTGCTCTTCAAGACGGAAGTTCCTGACAATGGACATCAACGGGTCTCAAGTCACCCTTCAGTTGGACACCGCGTCTGATATTTCAATCATTTCGGAAAAGCAGTGGGGTAAGAACCTGGGGTCGCCATCACTGACTCCTACTACACGAAGTGCCAGGACAGCATCGGGTAATCCTCTTCATCTACTTGGAGAACTGGAATGTTCAGTCACACTCGGAGGTGTCACCAAAATCGCAACTTTCTACGTGACCAACAGTTCCATCAATCTGTTCGGTCTTGACTGGATAGAGCTATTCGGACTATGGGACACTCCGCTGTCAGCAATTTGTAACCAGATCCACGTTTCTGCTAGTCAAGACAATCAAATCCAACGGTACAAAGCTGCGTTTCCAGAAGTATTCAAGCCCGGCCTAGGACTCTGCAAGAAGATGAAGGCGAAACTCTTTCTCATGCCCAATGCCAGACCCGTTTTCAAGACTAAGCGACCAGTTCCTTTCACGTCTATGGTGAAGATCGATGCAGAGCTGGAGCGTCTTCAATCTATGGGTATCATAACGCCAGTGGATTTTTTACAATGGGCTGCTCCAATCGTCGCAGTAAAGAAACCAGGAGGAAAAGTACGAATCTGTGCCGATTACTCTACCGGACTGAATGCTGCTTTGGAGCCCAATCACTATCCACTACCGGTTCCTGAAGACATATTCAGCAAGTTAAATGGATGCCGGTATTTCAGTATCATTGACCTCAGTGATGCTTATCTTCAAGTGGAAGTTGACGACGACTCGAAGCAGATGCTCACCATCAACACTCATCGGGGTCTCTTCCGTTTCAACCGGCTCGCACCTGGTGTAAAATCAGCTCCCGGGGCTTTCCAGCAGCTTATGAACAGCATGATCGCCGGCCTCAAAGGAGTGGATTCATTCCTGGACGACATCTTGGTTTCCAGCAAAACCGAAAAGGAGCACCACGAGTATCTCAACGCATTGTTTCAACGGCTTCAAGCTTACGGTTTCGTTCTACGGGAAGAAAAATGCAACATTCTTCAGCCGCAGATCAAGTACCTTGGACACATGGTTGATGCCAAAGGTCTCCGTCCTGACCCATCCAAGGTGGAAGCTATCGTCAAGATGCCACCTCCCAAAGATGTCACAACTCTACGTTCATTCCTTGGTGCAGTGAATTTCTACGGGAAGTTTGTCCAGGAGATGCACCAGCTACGACGGCCACTCGACGCACTGCTAAAGAAGGATGCCAAGTTTGTTTGGAATCAGGAGTGCCAGAAATCGTTCCAGCGGTTCAAGGAGGTACTTCAATCGGATTTGTTGTTGACGCATTACGATCCTACATTAGACATCATCGTTGCTGCCGACGCATCGCAGTCCGGTATCGGGAATGTATTCTTCACAAGTTCCCAGATGGTACACTCAAAGTCATCGCTCACGCATCCCGGTCTCTCACTCCCGCAGAGGCAAACTATGGACAGATCGAGAAGGAAGGTCTTGCGTTGGTGTTCGCCGTGACGAAATTCCATCGCATGCTGCTAGGACGCAGGTTTACTCTTCAAACGGATCATCAACCACTACTGCGGATCTTCGGACAGAAGAACGGAATTCCGGTTCACACGGCCAACCGTCTTCAACGTTGGGCACTGACACTGTTGTGCTACGATTTTGGAATCGAGTACGTGTCCACTACGCAATTTGGTTATGCCGACGTACTATCTCGCCTTATCAACAGTTACGTCAAACCGGAAGAAGATTTCATCATCGCCTCCATCGAACTGGAAGATGACGTCGAGGTCCCACTCCAAGAAGCCATTACCTCGCTACCTGTGACATTCAACTCGGTACGTGGCGCCACGCCCAAGTGCCCCGTTCTCCAACAAGTGATCCAGTATATCCAGCGTGGATGGCCCGCCAAACTCGACAGCATCGCCAACACTGCCGTACGCCCTTTCTTCGGTCATCGAGATGCATTGTCGGTAGTGAAGGGCTGCATCATGATGTCCAACCGCCTGGTGATTCCGGAAATTTTTCATCAGAGAATGCTCAAGCAACTCCATAGAGGACACCCTGGAATGGAACGGATGAAAGCTGTTGCACGTAGCCACATGTACTGGCCGAGAATTGATGAAAACATTGCTGACTTCGTCAAGAGATGTGACAGTTGTGCCACACATTCCAAATCACCACCCAAGGCACCGTTGCATTCGTGGCCACTCGCACAATCTCCCTGGGAACGAATTCACATCGACTTTGCTGGCCCACTCAACGGTCTATACTTCCTGGTAGTTGTAGACGCGTTCTCAAAGTGGCCAGAAATTCGTATCGTACGATCCCCGACTACGGCAGTAGTAATCGAGTTCCTGAATGAGCTATGTGCACGCTTGGTATTTCCAACGTCACCGATAACGGCACCCAATTTCCGTCGGAACAATTTGCGGCGTTGTGCAGGAAGAACGGCATTCAACACTTCCGAATCTCGCCGTATCATCCACAGTCCAACGGCCAAGCGGAAAGATTTGTGGACACCTTGAAGAGGTCGCTGCGCAAAATCAACGAGGGGAAAACGTCACGGAAGCGCTCCAGACTTTCCTCCAGGTATACAGGACTACCCCAGTCGTGTTCTGAATGGCAAGACACCTTCGCAGCAGATGCTTGGCCGAAACATGAAGACCGTCTTGGATCTCCTTCACCACAATCAACCGAAGCCTGTACTACTCAATCATCGCCAGGACGAGCAGTTCAATCGGAAGCACGGCGCAACTCCTCGTGATTTCCGTAAAGGTGACAAGGTTCACGCCAAGGTCTACAGGAGCAACAACAAGTGGCAATGGGCTCCCGGCGTGATCATCGAAGTCATCGGTCGTGTCAACCACAATGTGCTACTGGACGAGTGGCATGGACGAAAGAAGCTGATCAGATCACACACCAACCAACTCAAGATGCGTTTCAATGAAGAGGAAACAAGTGCAGCAGATTTGACACCACTGGATATTTTGGTGGACATGTTTGGTCTACAATCCCCAAAAGCACCTGAGCCGCACTCCGAGCAACGTCTGAATCAAGTCGAACAGGACTCCATTTCATCAACCTCAAACGTTCATTTCGAGACGCAACCACGGCCTGAAATTGATGTTGAAGAATTGCCAATCGACTCACAATTCGAAGAAGATTCCAGTCAACAAGGACGAGCTGAAGTCATTTCCGAACCAGAAGAAGGCTCCAGCCAAATCGAACTACCTGAATTGGAACAAGAAGAAGATGTCCGACCATCAACCGTTACTGTTCAAGAAACACTATCCATCCGGCCCCAGAGAGTGATTCGGATGCCTTCAAGATTTGAACCATACCTGTTCTGGAAATAAGAAGGGAGGAATGTTGGACACTACCATAGTAGTCGGACAACAAGCAACTACTGTTACCGTGGGCCACCTGGCAACGCGTAGCAACCGGCTATACAAAAGGCAGTCAACAAACTGCAAATCATTGATTCTGTAAATGGACTTCAAGAAATAAAGATCTCTTTAAATATTGTATCAAGTACAACAGTTTTTACATTGGATCTTCACCTGTGAGACAAGACCCTCACCTAAGGCCTGTTTCGCCAGCCGCGGGGACCGTCAGCTCCGTGGATTTTTGATGCTGGAGCTTGACCACTTCGCCGGTGCGGGTACAGCGTATACTCCGCTCATCAGCGCATAGGCCAGCCTAGCGATCTTGGGATGCTCTAAGTCATTCAAACTATCCTGTAATAAACTCATTTTTGAAAATCTCAGACCCCCCATCAATCCCTCGTAAACTATTCTCCATACATTTTTGTTTTAATTTTGTATGGAGCGTAGACTTCAGTCAAACCCTCCCTCCCTCCATAAAAAAGTGTACGTGGTTTATGAATAACCCCTACCAGTAATTTTTAGGTAACAAAAAATGACAATAAATATTCAAACACATTCTATTAGTATTCTTAAAGCTCAACAAACATTATCAAGTCACAGTCGACAGTCGAGTAATAAGTACAAGACACTGAAGGAGTTTGCACATTGTAGACGAAATACGTGTATCTGTCAAGATAAGCAATGGTTGTTGGAAATCAATGGAAAATACTAATTTTTCTTCTCATTTCTAGTTACAGGTATTCCACTAAACAGTTCAAACTTTCTAGAATTCATCGAAAAGTTATTTTCAATTCAACCAAAATGAATTACTTCCCTCTATTATCATAATTACAACTTGTAGTAATTGTAACCAAGGTTGCGGCTTATCATTTTTGACTTATTTATATTCATTTGCCGATAGCTCTTCTCAGAAGCTCAATTTCAAAATATAATGTATGATGAACTTATGGTGCTTGAGTAGACCTACAACTTGGTCTAACAATACATAGCTCTATCTCTTATATCTGAGGAATGAGAGCGTATATTCGCAGTGATCTTCGCGATGATATTCGCGGTGAAGATCACGCGATTATCATCGTGAAGATCACTGTGAATATACGCTCTCATGTCGAAGATATAGGAGTTAGAGCTGTTAGACAAAGTTGTAGGTCTACTCATGCACTACAAGTTAATCATACATCATATTATCAAATCGACCCTCTGAAAGGAGATATTGGCAAATGAATATGCCTGAGTCGAAAATGATAAACCGCAACCCTGATTGTAACCTATCGATCTGAGCCTAAAACATTACGCATCAAAAGAAACAAATCTCGGGTTTTTTTTCATTAGGGCGAATCTAACATTGAGAGATTCTCTCCGCGCTCACTCTCTTTCATTCACTACAGCGCCATTATAAAACTTTCGAAACATTCTTTAGTACAGATCGAAACACATCAGTGCTGGCTAGCATACTCTACAAATAGTTGAATGAAAAACGCAAAGTTGATTGGAATATGAATGAAAGAGAAAGTAGTCAAAGAGATTCTCTCAACGTTAGATTCGCCCTAATGAAAAAAAAAACCAGAAATGTTGTTTCTTCATTCGATATCATCCCCATCTAGATAATAAATATCCATCGACGAATAAACAAAACCAAATAATGACTTCGGAACTCAGCGATTGCTCTGATCAAGAGAATACTGTCATTTCAAAATTCAAATTCTCGAAGATAGTTGGTCTGTCCGTTAAGGTTGTCTTCATTTTCAACTCATTTGAGTTTGCTTGACTGCAGGTATCAATGGTTGCTACTCCGTGATTGATCAGTATCAGTGAAATTGCACAATGAATCAACTGAATGGGGCTGGGAGTGACCGACCATTCTCACTGTACACTTTCAATCTGACTCAATCTCTTTAATAATGACTCAATCTCTTTAATGACCAATAACGACGCCAGCCACGTCCTTGCAATCAGATGGGAATAGGGAAGGAAAGTTATTGTGGACCGTGTTTACCTCTCCATCTCCACAAAAGTCACAGGAAGGAGGTTTTTCTATGTTGGTATGGTAGGGTTTAAAAGATCAGGATTCACCTTGATGAGTGATGTGATCATATAATATACATACACACGCACACCTTTTCTCCACCGGTGTAAAATCGTCCTGCTATGCGCATCGATGGCCAACTTTAGCTCGCCTGACATCCGCCTACGATCCGGAATGATTTTTCGCACTTTTCATGTCCCCGAGGATGGAACAATTTGACTATTTAACACTACGAGAAATCGGCAACCGAAATATTTTACAAAACGTCAATCAAAACAACTAAAAACACGAAAAATCGGAAGTAAATTTGTAATTTTCACATGAGAAAAAATATTTGCTGTCATCGTCGAACAAGGCACACTTTGATCTCTTCATTTTCAACTCATTTGAGTGCAGATTAATTGATTTTTACCGGCACTGGTTTTTTTGTATTGTTTTTGTAAAATCCACGAATGCTCTAATTATGTAAATGCTTCGTTCTTTGGACAGCGCATGTGGTATTGAATACGAAGCCAGCTTCATAAGTAGTACAAACCAATTTCATCGCAGAAAACAACGAATAGATTGGTGATTTAAACGATCGATTTAGTAGTTTACACTAAATTTTATTATTGGTGTAATTTCCACCCCCATCGCAGCAAGCATTTGCAGTTCAGCATAACTCATAAGTCACCATTCTCACAGCCGTGGCATTTCTAATCTCAATCTTGGTTTTTGGCTTCGGAAAATGCCAACCTCATCCCATTCGTCTGCCTGCTCTGGCATCCAGCAAATAGCACTCAGACAACTGGCAAATATTTAGTACACATCATGTCTAAAATATTCCAAAACACTATGCAACGGAACGAACAAAACGAACCGAGCGCAAACACGTCCATCAGCATGACGCATATGGACTGCTCGGGGAACCGCATGGCATTGCAAAAATTTGTTAATAATCCTCGAGAGCATGACCACCGAGGCCAGAATGATTTTCACTCGTCGAACATCTCCACGTCGACCGCCGCCAAACTAAAAGATGATGATGGAGCAACTATCGTCTCCAAGAAGGGGGAAGCGGGAAGGAGGGGGAATCCCACAAACATGTGCAAACTGACTGTGCCTACACACAAACGGGCCTTCGCTTGTCATGGGAAAACAGCTGGCTATTGTGCTGCTAAGAACACAAACCATTACATATTTGCACATAAGACCCCCTTGGCTGCACTTCGGAAAAGCCACAACAGCCCCCTCCCCCTTTTCTGGACGGTTATGATCACAATTCTCAGAGGTTTTCGGAAGTTTCAAATTTCAGAGCACGGTTCGGAGCGGGAAGGTCGCAATTGGGCAATGTGAAGTCATCATTGGAAACTGTAATATTTACTAATTTAAATATTCATGCTCCGCGAAGCACCGATCTGGAAACCCCTGCCCTGGCGGAGATCGAAAGAATGGAATCCATTCGCGGAAGAGCCCCGACTTGCTTGCCAACGAACGGATGCTTATTATTGGCAGAACGGGTTCTGAAAGAGCTCGGGGATCTCGCAGCGGTGGTTATGGCGTGGGGAGGGGGGGCGGAGGATGGATCCCCTCGGGGACTTTTCCGTTTCTACAAAAGCAATCGACTGCATGCTCGGTGAGTGTGGAAAGGCGAAAATTTGTTTAGGATTTCTGTTTGATTTCGAAGCACCGCCGAATGGGACGATGAAGGCGTCCGTTTTTTTTCTTTTTTTCTTATTTTCTCAACTACGGTTCAGTGTGTACCGAGTGGAATTTCGAATTCACGCAGCGATGAATTTATAAACACCGTGCTTTTGTCAGTCAGTGGTCGTTTCCGGTGCAAATTTGATTTCAGGAAGCCACGAGAAAAAAGCTTGTCTCGGGAAAAAGAATTGGCGGGCAGCTGTGTCTACATCGGTTTTGTGTGGATGGGGCTTTCGGGAGGGGCAGGGGGGGTGTAATCATGTGAATGTGGCGTGTGTGTATTCGGTAATCTTGTTCTGCTAGTGAAAGGGGTGACAATTTTCGGAACGAGATGTATTTGAGTTTGTTGAAATTCAATATTTGACAGGAAAGCACGGCTGCTCGGGGCGTCTGGAGCACTGCGAGGAACCCAGAAGGGTTGTGTTAGTAGATTGAAGTTTCACTTTCAGGTGCCGGATCCTAAGTAAACTGATTGAGAATGGAGAAACAGTTTTTTTGCCAGTCAGTGATCGAAAAATGTGATGAGTTGGAAGGGCTTGAAAAAAGGCATATGTAGCGGTGCGAAGTATAGCAAACTTCGAAACAGGCAGTGATAATATTGTGCACATTAAGAAACAGCTTTTTCGACAGAAAAAAAGATCGAAGTGTGCTTTGTTTGATACAAATATTTTTCTCCCGTCAAATTTTCAAAAGCTTCCACACCCAGAGAAGGTGAAAACGTGTCATAAAGATTCGGATCGAGGGTGGACGTCGGAATGATTGGAGCCAGCGATTGATGCGTCTAGTAATGGAATGATCGGCGAAAGTGGATTTTTAATAATGAAACCAAAAAGAAACCGAACAAGAACCTAATATTGAGTAGAAAGTGGCTAAAATGTTTAATTATTTTCATTTACCCTATATATTTTGGACAGGCAAAACACCGTTGAACGTATTAAATCAGGAGATATAATTGGGGCTTCATAAAACTGATGAAGTTGATTGAAAATTAAAGAACGTTCCAGATTTTGCATCCAGTTTTTCAACTTATGAAATATTAAATGTTATTTTCATCACTTATAGATTCTCGAAAACCTAGCATATCGTCCGCTCTCTTGAATACCCAAACAGGCAGTGAAGAACTTCCATTGAATTGTTCTTTACGCAAAGAAAAGAATATTTTCAAAGAAAAGAAACTCACCACATCCAGCATTAAAGGGTGTCCACAGTTAAATTGCATCACTTTAAACTTGTCCTCAAAAACAAGTCTCTCAACCGATTGTCATGAAATATTAAGGGAATAAAATAAAATGTATAATCTTGGTTTAGGTATTTTTATTTCATTGTATTTCTTTACCAAAGCTAAAAGCCCGAACAGACATTTTTTCCACTTTCAACCATGTCTTCAACATTTCCGGTTCTGTAGTGACAAATTTAGGATGCTTACGAAGTTCGTGCTTCATTATAGCCCAATATTTTTCAATTGGCCGCAACTCTGGAGAATTTGGGGGATTAAGATCCTTCGGCACAAAATTGACACCATTCGTCTTGAACCACTCCAGAACATAGTCATTTTTTCAGGCATTCATACTTGTCCATTTACGGTTGAAGTTGTCACGAAAGGCTTGCTCCGTTTACCACACGAACAAGTCCCCTGCAAAATCATGAATTTCTTGGGGAACTTTGACACTTGTTGTTTCCTGAGAGACTCTGGAACATCGAACGTGTCTTTCGCAGTCACATACTGGTTGGCGAGGAATTTGTTAAAGGTCCATGATGCGGCAGTGTGGTTTATCGTCAGCATGTGTATGTTACAGACATAACTTGCGGACAGTGTTTTGGCTGTCACCTATTCTGTGATTTCCATTGCGGTTTGGAGCGTTTCTGAATTTTAAACTAATGGAACATTTTATGACACGAGACACTGTAGACTTGTGAAATTTCAACATCTTTCCGATGGCACGGTGCGAAAGAAGTGGGTTGTCGAGGTGCATGGGAAAAATGTTCTCGTGCACTTGCTGTTCCTTCGACTCCATTTTCGCAGCTACGACACATTTCACAATGAAACTCACGCAGTGTAAACAATACACGCTGAGGTCATTTCACCCAAAATTTCGTAGAAATCAACTCAAATGGCGAAATGTTACAGCTTATTGAAAGTGATGCAATTTAACTGTGGACACCCTTTAAATCAGTTCCCGTTTATACAAGTTTACAGAGATTTTGACTTGAGCAGCCGTGAGCTCAGTCTGGCGAATCAAGCTTTTGTTTTTGATTTTCAAGTCGGAATAATTGAGTGCCTGTTTCTATACATAGGCGAAACTGGCCATGACATGTCGAAATTTGACACGAGCCGCTTGGATTTGGGCGAAATTTCGCAAACATATTCAGTATAACAAAATACGTATTCTGATATACGGATATATTGTCTGGACTCAAGAGTATCTTTTGAGAAGGACTTATGCGTCTTTGATATCACAGTTATAGGAAAACAGTAACTTGGAAATCGTTCGTTTCAATGAAAAAAATGTCTGATAAGGAAGGGCAGGGAATCAAAATGTCCATTGAAAAAATATACATAAAAAATAATGTTTTTACATGAAAGAATCATAATTAAAACTTAAAATTCAAATTTCCAAAATACACTGTTTTTAATATATAGTTTTTTAAATTTCGATGGTAAATTTTGAATAAAAAATCCAATTTTTTGGAGATTTAAACAACTAGGAAAAAATATGTTAAACAAGTTTTCCGAAAAGCAAATTTGAAAGTTTTTTATAAAATAATTTGTTTATTAAAAGTACTTTTCAATGCCAAAAAGTGATTCTACATAAAATTTCTAATCGAAATGTTCATAATAATGATCTCCCTAGAGGTAACTGTTTTTGAGATATTTTGAATTTAATTTCATGAGTGGCTAAAAACTTGAGAAACACGCCCTTTTCATAAACTATTCGAGATGGTCCATCGCCAAAACTATGTTCGTTTCAACAAACATGGATATTCCAACAAGTTTTTCTATGACTTTCACAAGATTGGACTAATAATTTGAAAGTTATAGGAGATGACTTCATCATTATTGTAACTAATCCCACGACGCTTTGGTCGATTCCATGAGTAAACCCAGCTATTAGTTTACCTACATAGTTGTATTGATGTGACTTTTAGTTATAAAGGGTGGAAAGGTAAAAAATTGGCCAAACATTATCAAGTGCACACTAACTTTTGTTTTAGCGCTGTCCATGTGACGTACCACTATTATTGGGAGTGGTCGTCAACGCTTGACTTAGAGCATTATCCCAGCACGGTATTACACTTCGAATGAATTGCACTACCGTACTGGGATTTGTTCTCCAAATATCAAAGGGTTCTATTAGCCCTTTGTCGAAGAACTGACTTCTTTTAATGAAAATTGCCGGACAGTGGCATAACAAATGTTTCGAGTCCACAAAAGCGACAAGAATCATCTTGAAGTTTTCCAATCACCTTCAAGTGATAGCGGCTCGGACAATGGCCTGTTAAAAGACCCGTATATATGCTTAGATCTTTTTTAGAAAGACCAAGTCATAGAAATATTTGGAGTAATGAACCGCTTTGATTGCCTAGCTGTGAAAGTGTTAATCCATTTTTCATTCACTTTCGAAGATTCCCAGGCTTTGAGCTCAATTCTAAGAGAAGAAGCAGATGAACTACAAAAGGGCTCAGATCCTACGACCTTATGAGACGATCCGAGTCTTGCTGGTGTATAGGCTCGTTCATTTCCACCAATTCCGCAGTGACCAGGAACCCAGTATAGATTGACTTGATTACGACAAAACAGTGTTTGAAGTGATTGAACACATTCCCAAACATGCTTAGATGTGCTAGTTGCTGACTTTAAAGCATTTAGAGCTGCTTGACAGTCTAAAATAATCATACATTTGAATGTTTATAGTTTCTACGCAAGCATGTAACAGAACATTCTAGAATCGCTTGAATTTCAGCTTGGAATACAGTAGGCCACCTGCCCATCGGAATCGACATGTCTATCCTTGGACCAGTTAGTCCTGCTCCAACTTGATTGTTCATTCTTGATGTATTGATGCCATGGTAGTATAGTAAAGCATCCAGTGCTTTCGATGGTGTACTTCTCATTGCACGAGTGATTGAAAAAGTTGCTAGTCTTTGAAGTCTTTCTAACTTTCTCTGAGCAACTTCTCTTTCGTTTTTGACCACCAGATCAATGAAGCGTAGGTATAACCCGGGGTCTAACAATTGCCGAGTAAATCCAATGAATCATCTTCGGCTTCAGTCCCCATGGCTTCCTAAATGTTCTTTCGCTTATCCATGCACACTGATTAGTTTATTTTGTAAATGATCAATCGTCATTTGTTTCTGACGTTCATCATCTACAAAGAGCAGGAAAACAATTTGATTAGGCTTTCGATTTTCCCAAATGCGAACTGTCGGGCTTCATGTTTCACACCTTTCATCAAGTTTTGTAGCACTGTCATATCCACCTTATTTGATGCTGGACGCTAATTTGCCTTGAACTGTATTTCACTTCCAACAATCTTTTAAGTTCTGTTGAGTTTTCTCTCTACGATTGCCCAATATTTTTCTATTGGGCGCAGTTCCGGCGAGTTTGGTATACCATTCATGAGCTATTTTCTCGTAGTGGCAAGAAGCGAGGTCTTGCCTAAACAACACGGAACAACTTCGTTTCTTCTAGATCGGCAATAAGCATTTTTGCAAGCGTTCCTTTTTATAAATATCTTGGTTAACAGTGCCAGTGGTCACGAAACTTTCGCTTTTTAGCCCACATGTGAAAATCGCCTGTCAAACCATGTACAAACTCGTGTACAACTTATCCGGAAATGGGATAATCATAAAATTGAACAGAAAATGATACTTAATGTCATGCAACGAATACATAGGAATATGTCTGATTGCCGGGACAGATACCCACGGGGTCATGAATGGCCAGAAAATAATTTAAATTGAACCCTAGCAACATGAGGCTCAAACGTCTTGGAATCGTCCCAGAAGAAACTTCTACATCCGATAACTTAGTTTCGGAGTGGCCAGTCCAGCGTAAGAAACACGAACCCGGTTATCTTTTATGAAGTCTTTGCATTCACATTATCGGGGCTATATTTTTGAAGCGTATATTGTATTGGAGTAGGCTACGCTTCGAGTTTGACGTATCGTTTTATTTGTGATCTGTAGAATTTCAAAATTTTACTCTGTTTGCTAGTTATACACCCAAAAGTTGAAATTGTAGCACAAAATGCAATTGCAGTTTTTTCAATCATTTCTTGAGAAATCCGCATGATTCTGAAGAGGCAATTTTGCCCATCATGATCCACAAAGCTTTTTATGGTATAAACAAAGCCATGCAAGTGTGTGCAAGCGGTTATCGCTGTGTGCTTAGTGCCTCGACAGTCGCAGTAACCGTTGGGTCAACAACTTCTCAATATCGGTGAGATAATGACACAGAACGCCGCTACGCCATTTGCCACTGTTGCTATTCCACTGTCAAGTGTTCTATTTTTATTTTCACTCGTCATCACACTCTTATCTCCCTCTCATCAAGTCACCATGCGTTTTATGAAATAAACGAAGCTATTTAAATGTGTGCGACCGACATTTGCTATATTGTTGTAACGTTGAGTGCCTCGACAACCGAAGCAACTGGAGGGCTTTTATTCCAATTATCTCAACGTGATATAGTGGCAAGATGGTTACAATAAAGAACCGTCACGCTGACGGCCGCGGTTCGAATCTCAGTTGCGGATCGAAATCTTTTTTTGTGAGCCATTGAATTTACTTCTACTAATAAACTGCACAACCTCACGCACATATTGATTTTCTCTAAACGAATTGATGTGCTGCTTTTTGCCCACGACCAATGTTGCATTTTTTCTCCAAGTTACGGCCCATTACGAGAAATGAAACCAAATCATGCGAAATTGCATTACAATCTTGCTTTTTTTATTTTGGGTGTAATGGCGCTACTGATAAAACTCCCATAACTAATGGCTTTGGGTGGAGGGGCAGTTATGTTGTTTTGTTGTATTGTGAGAATTCGAGTTATTTGTTAGGATTTCTATTCAGTTGGTTCACTGGTAGGTTAATTTCGTGTTCCCAAAGGTGACCATTCACTTGTGGGAGTCGGGCTTTGGTCTTATCGCCTTGTCCGTCATATTCTCATATGAACACAGTTTCGAAAGCATTAGCGTCACCGAACGGTCAACCCACTATCTATGCCAAGACGGCTCAACCATATTCTAAAAATATAACATATAGAGATCGTTATTCGATTAGCTACAAAACAACTCCCGAACTATTATGACAGGCGGAACTCATTTAAACAAATTTCTAGCTTCGAAACGGGAATGAAAGGACTAAGTTTACCAAGCAGCCCACACTTCGAGTTCAAAAACAGAAAACTACAAATCAACACGGACAACTAATAGACGTCAAGGAAAGCATAACTGCTCAACAAAAAACATATCGGTGGTTGGAACGAATAAGTAACATGTTTATATGAATTTGAATTTGTATTAGTTTAACCTAGGTCATTGTGTATTCTTTGCTTCTTTTTGCCTAATGTTTCCTGATGTGCGCGGATTTTCCTATTTCTATTTATCTTAAATTGGTATTGTATTATGTATGTTTGTGCGTGTATGTGACTGCGTCGACGCGTCCTTCTTCTCTTTTCAGAAAGCGAGTATTGGCGCTACAACCATGAGCCATAAATGGTAAGGACATGAGTAAGTGCTCATGTTCCAACCGACCGAAACGCAAGCACTACTCTTTTGGTTTAGAAGCATGGATACAAGAAGACACGTTTGTGTTCCAGCCCAGAAAAGCGGACAACAAAGGAGTGCATTAACATCCGTAGCTTCGTCACTCCCGACAACCGATATACACATATAAATACACTAAGGTCTTTTTTTGCACGGTTTTTTTTTACACGGGTTGTTTTTGGCGATAACTCCAGAACGGAACAACTTATCGACCAAATTAAAATCACATTTTACGTTTTGGGCAAAAAGTAATCATAGAGCAGTTTTTCAAAAAATTCACAATTTTTGGTGTAAATACTCAAAATTTTAAAAACTGTATTTTTACCTTTGCATGGTAAGGTAAGGCATACAAAAAAAAATCGGAGCAATATAAAATGTATAAGCATGTTAATATATCAACTCTATTTAGTCTTTTTTTACACGGTTCCATACCAAAAGTGGAAAAAAGTGCAAAAAAAAAACCTTGGTGTACACATATGCTTTCTCGCCAAGGAAAAGTGTCTAGGAATGTAGCATGAGTTCTCAGCATCTTCCTAAGTAGACACCAAATCAACACTTCCTTTCCATCCCTTGCTGATCATAAGGACCTGGCCAGGTGTTGCACAACGAGATCGATGGATGAAGAGCCTGTCACACCCTAGGCAGCTCTTCCGGCGCTTCCATCGTCTCTACAACAGCCAACCCAGGATTGCGTATGGTCGGAAAATGCTATATTTTGGAAGTATCTATTCATGTATTAAACAAATGTTTTTCAGTGTGTACTCTTCTGGAACGATTCCAAGAATTTTGACACTCACATCGCTAGGGTTTAATACAACAAAAATTCTGATCACTCGTGACCCCATGGGAACCTGATCTGGAGTTACCGTTCCAGGATCAAGACTCCGGATTGTCAAATGGCAATCACACACATTCATGTATTCATTCCACGATTTTTAGTATAACTTTTGTTGATTGATCTAATATTTATACCATTTTTAGAACACGGTTTCAGAAATCCCGTTTTCCCGGAGACGGATGCTGTCCAGTGGTTATATAAGACAATCATTCTTCGTGCTTTTTGGTGCTATGGTCGGATCGTGTGTATATTGTATAGCTTTTGTTCTCCGCTTTCCTCTATTTTTTCGTTGTTGCAGAACTGAATACTCTTACTGCATAGAAGTAGCTGATCCGTTCAATCATTTGGAAAATATGTTCGTGAGCTATCAGTAGTCTGAGTAGTCATTTTACCCGCATGGTAACGTTATCATCTCAAATATGAAGAAATTGAGTAAAATTTGTTGGTACTATCGCGCATTTGCTGAAGCCGGTGTGTTCTTTCGCTACCCGAGCAGGAGCGAATAACGGGATAACTGGCCTTGTTATTTATGAGATCAGATTAAGAGGTAAAATATCTGAGGATAATACCATAAAATTGTTCCCACAATGTTATGCGAATACAAATTGAGGTAAGATAACACTACCCGAGCAGGAGACAACAACTCATGAATACCTAATTTTGATCTTGATAACTGGCCTTGGTATTAAACAGCTCAGATTAAGAGGTAAAATACCTAAGCAAAATACCTAAGAATTGCAAGCAAAATATCTCTCGAACAGCAAAACTTGTTATTTTGGATACCTGGGAATACCTGAAAGGTACTGTTTTGGTATTATCTTACCTCAATTTGGCATTCGCATAACATTGTGGGAACAATTTTATCGTATTATCCTCAGGTATTTATTCTGAGTCTCTTAATCTGAGCTCCTTAATACCAAGGCCAGTTATCAAGATCAAAATTAGGTATTCATATGTTATAGTCTACAGCTCGGGTACCAGGAAGCTCAGTCTAGAGCTCTTTGGTGTGGGCCTCCGCTCACTCCCACACTAAAAAAAAGAAGAAGTCCCGGAAAACAGAGAAGGATCTAAGACGACAAGGATTTGAAGAAAAGGTGGATGAAAGTTTGTAAAAACGATGGCGCATGTGTTGCACAGGATTTCATGGGTAGCGTTAAGTCCAAGGTGCCGGCATTCAGCCTAGGAGAGGAGGTTGAAAAAACCGACTTTGCAAAAACTTAGCTTGTATGAGTTTATTTACTCCCTCAGAGATTCAAAAACATCCGACTTGAGATGAATTTTTGCGGGATTATTTTTGTCTGATGCATGTTTTTTGAATACAATCGTTAAATGAAAAAGCAATAACGAGATGACACTTTTCTATACTTAATTGACAACACAATTTTGCAGCAAAACACTGAGTTAAAAACCGTTAAAATGCTTTAAAACGTTACGTTGCGCGTCGGTAAAACACTGGCTACACATGCCTTAAAGTTTAAACGACGCAAAAAAGAAGAAGAAATGCCTTGGACTGACCCAATCCTTATCCTCAGCTTAGTTCCAACTTCAAAGAGCATAAGAATTATGCAAAACAAGTCCGTATAGCTTACCAATTATGAAACACCCTGAGGACACGGGGAATGACGATAGTCCGTTCGCAATTGAATTTATACGGATATTAATCTCGAAGGAAACTGCCCTCCCATTTGTTCACCAGCTAAAAGACCAAGCAAATCCCTGAAATTCAATTATATGTGCCGGTTTTAATAATATCTCTTTGCGTGTTTGGTCTGTTCTTGCTTTTGCTGCTGTTGCTGTTGGACCGTAGGAGCAAAACTTTGTCAGACCTTGTTGACGTTTCGTTGTTTGCTTCTTCCTTGTTTTTACTGTGGGGGAGGACGCAGCTTTTCTTTTCTCCTTGCCGACGGCATAAATTGTCCGGCTTTTAACTTTATATAAAAACACTCTTGACATACTTGCTATGAGTCAAAGGAATTTCGAAATCTAGTGATTGTAGGATAAGGAACGTAACATCGGGAATTTGCTGTAGAATAATTCAGGAACGGTTCTTCCCTCGGAGTATTAATTGAAATTCAGAATCCGCTGGGATTCTCGAAGAAATAATGTTTTCATTGTTCCTATTTTGTCTGCGGCTTACAGACTTCTTCAGTGTCAGGCACTCGCTCTGTAAGTCACCTACTTGTCAGAAGGATGAGCTTTTTCTGGTGGAATTTATCGGAATTTGCTCAAGTTTGCTAGTGATAGTTTGAAAAAGTGTTTCAGTGTTAATTTAATTGTTTCTTGTTTTTCAATCACAGGAAGCTAAACAATCATTTTGATTCAGGAATGGCAGCAAATGTTTTCACAGAAACTCGTTCGCGCTGATTCATTGTTTGACAATCCCGATTGTAATGAAAATGTTGTTCTTTAAGCCACAGCTACAGATAACCCGCCAATCCAGATATTTGTTAACAAACTTTGACAGTTTCATATGCATGAAAATATGTCTTTCAACTTCCAATTTCCGTGAAAAATTCTCTACAGGACGCTCTTTGAAGTCTGGTTTTACGTTTGTTTCGTTGACTAGTACTTCCCAATAGAGACGAATGTCCTTTCAGGGTGAAGCTAAAAAAAATATTTCTCAATGGAACCTTGTCAACATCGTTGTGTATAGCTTCTGGGTCCTGTTTTGGTTGTCTTGTTTTGTTTATCGTTGCGATTTGGAATTACTGCCTTCTTTCATGTCGACAGCCCGTCTCATTAGCTCGATGCACGAATGAAGACAACACTTTTAACATGATTGCAACATCTGTGGGGGAAAGAAAGGGGGTCCGGTTTCCGCTTGAAACTTTTTCTTGCCGTCGACAAACATACCCCTAACACTTTTTCTAACGTAAGTGACAGTTGATTTGTCCACTAATAACTGTTCCACCAACTTGTGGACACCATTTTGAAAAAAAATCAAAATAAGGGCTTCATTCTGTACACAAAACTTTCAAAAGAAAGGGTATTCAGATTATATGAATGCATGTGCCAAGCTTAAGTCGACCAAATTTTAATCGAAGCACCCTTTTCGGACTCTACAGGAACTGTCGTTTCAATACTTTTGCCTCACCATTTCATCATTACGTTGTCCTCCAAGTTTTTCCCGGGAAACAACTTAGCATCGATGTGATACAGATTTTCATCGTTTCCCCTTCTACCCCCCGGCCTCTGTGTACGCCACCATCATTTGCCAACAAGCTGTAAAAGTGGAAAATCCATCAAAGCTGATTATTCGCAGAGCAGGGGAGAGTTGCATTATCGTTTATTGTCCAACGCAGCGTGATAATTCAATCATCTGGATTGTGAGATTATTCATATTTCTTGACTGCCATCTTCTACAAAGAGAGCTGTTATTTGCATTTGAAGTGGTTACAAGGATTTTTTTTAATGCAAAAGTGGGACAGAAGAAAGTAAGTTGTCGGTATTAAAGGGATGAGCTTTGTAGATTTGAATACATTTATGTTTAAAATAAATATCCTTATCAACGGAGCAAGCAGGAATCGTTCGTTGTTGAAGTAAAACCAAAGTCGATAGTAGTGATCAAATATAGGTTAGTCAGGTCTTCATGTACACAGACAGTTCATGAAACAACCCGGAAAAATTTTCGAAGTGCATTTCTAACTTTTATTTGCAATTTTTATACATGCTGAACATCTCAAATATGCGTTAATGAGGTCATTTAGCTAGAGTTATTAGAATATGCCAATGTGTATTTTTTTTCATTTCAAGCTAATTGCTTTAACAATGAGCAGTTCACCATTTCTCGTCCTCTTCCTTGCGAGAAGCTTCCACTCCTCGGGTTTCTTTTCAATAGATTATTTGAAATAATTCTGCTTCTTCCATCCTTGTTAGCTCCTTTCATTTGTCTTCTCTTTCTTCCTCATTTATGCGTTTGTGAACTTCTAAATGCTTAATACTAGCATATGCTTCGTTAACCATCACGAGCAGTTATTTGGGGATGAGAACTAGATGCGGCTCGTTTCCAAACGATTTCAAAGTAATTTCGATCACCTTCAACGAATTTAATGTTCTCTCACGTATTGATGACCGATTGTCGATGAGGATCCTAGCCCACGTCGAAAATCCTCGCTCGACATCAGCATCTCCATGGAATACCGTCAAAGTTGCCATTACAACGAATATTAAATTTCACCTATTTATGCTTGTCTTTATGCTAAAGAACTGAGTCCAATAGTCCTCAATTATTTCTTTGAACACTGTTTCGCAAATCTATTTCACATTTGAGCAGATTCCAAACATCCTTTAGCAAGACCGTTTTGATTTCTAACGAAAGTGAGTTCGCGATCTTTATAATATCGTTAGAACTACGACTATATTTTCGATTCGATGGGCTTGTGCAGGTTGAATTCCTGAATTATATTTGAATAGACAATAGACAATAAATTTGAATAGACTTTCGAAATGTATTGAAATAACACAGACAATATATTTTGAGTTTCTTGATCTATTTTATGGAAAGTACCCTTTATGTAGATTCACTACAGCAAATGTTTCGGAAAGACTCCTCTGTTAACTTTCTTCACCAACCTCTTACGTTTTTTAGAAACTGTCACAGGCTGCACGTACTGATTGATTGCACTAGCATATTCTGTCAAATTTAGAACTGGTTCAAACTCGCGATTTTGTAGTGCTTCGGTTTGGATAGCATGTAGGACCAAACGAAAAAGTCAAATGAATTCAGATCCGGAAAGCTAGGAGGCCATTCATTCTTCGCCATGATATCCGTCAAACCTGAACAATATTCGCCGTGTGAGCTGTCCCGCCTTTTTGCTGAATCACATAATGATCTTCTCCATAGAGCTATCGTAGCTTCCAACCTACGACATTTTCTCCAAAACTTCCGTTTTATAATAAACGGCGTTAGTTTTCACCCCTTAATCGATGAAAATCAACGGTAGTTTACGTCGCTTGCAAATTGCGCCCCAAACTAACACTGAAACTGCAATTTGAAATCGAGGTACGTTTATATGGGGTGCAGAAATAGTTTCCCTACTTTTCTACCCGTTGCCCAGACCCGATCATTTTGTGCGTTAGGAGGCTGCTCCAGGACAAACAGTTTCCCATCAGTTAAAATAAACTCATGACCAGCGTGCCGCGATAGTATCTCTTTTGCTCTATCCAACGTCTTCTGCTTGGCTGGTTCGGAAATGCCATCAACCTTACATTTTTAAAAGTCATGAATCCTAGATCGTGACCGTTCAGGTCTGATGCAATTTTGAACGTTGTCCTTTGCGTCGGGTTCGTTCCCTTTCTATTGCTTCGCTGTGGCCGTACCGAACGTTCAAAAACCGGACCTTTCCCTGTCTTCCAAAGAGGACGTCTCCTGATACTTTTTGATGGTCTTATACATAATATCACCTAACCCCAAAATATGCCAGGCTTTTGAAAATCGCGCCAGGGCGGTCGCCATTTAAAAATCGTTTCACTCCAATTTCCCTAAATAGCTTCATTGTGCATAACAAACAAACAACAACCGACCGAAAATGAATACCACGCGCATGTGTCAGTATATAGTGTATGTATCCCTTAACTCAGCCTATTATGCAATGAACGATTACATTTATTATTATAAGTCATAAAGTTTTTAAGCCGTAAGCGAGATCCAATTAGTTGCTAAGATAAGTTTGATAAGACATTCGGTAGTATGCATCACGAAAAGTTACTCAACTCTTTTTATAAAGTCAGAAACATTCGAGGGATATGGATTTAATGTCGGTCTATAAGCACTAAATTGGGTCTATTCATGGATGCAACTTCGTCCCATTCGATGGACAGTCTTTGTACGGGTTTTTTCTATGTCTATGAATTAGAGCATTGCCAGCTGTATTCGATTTACTTAATACAACATTTCACAAAACAAACTAAAGTAAAACGACCTCGAAATCATTAGGTGATGTTCATCATATATCATATTATCAGCCATTTAACAATGAAAACATGATCCTTCGGTTTGTGTTTAGATGAGCCCCTTGAATATGAGCAACCGCAAGCTCATGCATTTCCAATTCAAATTTTACTGATAACAACCTTTTTACTACGTTATCGATACAACATGCCATAGTTAAAAATATACAAAAAAAAATATGTCCCCACCAACATTGGGTTTACGATTTTCTTGTAAAATTATTGTAATTTTAGCAATGTGAACAGTTATTTTGTAACTATTTTTTGTACACCCAGACTGCATTCCTTGCTTTATCGATTGAGTTAAACCAAATTTAGATCACTTGAAGATCGTGTAGAACATCTGTTCAGCTAAATCAGTGAAATCATGATGCCTCAAATTTCAACAAATCGAAAACTACGCAAAAGTAAACAACTATAAGTTGATTAATATTGTCTCAATTGCTTCGGATTACATCATAATGTTGTTGATTATCGCTAAATTAATGTCACATTTTGGTACATAGGCCGAATGAAGGAGCTAGGCTAACATTACATCCCCTTGCCCTGCATGGAAATTATTACAAACAAATATATAAAATATACGCATAGCATGTCTTTTAAACGCGCATGAAATAGTGTATGTCCTTCAATTTCGTCAACTCAGGCGTTATTTCATCCCCAGTAATTTAATTTTCGGGAAGTAATAAGTTCTCTACACTGACATATGTATCCTAAGGTAGTAGTGCATCAGCATAAATTTAACTAAATTCTTTGGGAAATCCATGGTAATCTAGAATACGAAATTTGAATAAGCGTAAATAATAAGACTATGTTACAGTCACTATAAATCAATAGAGACACATGATAGTTTAGTCGCAGGAGCAAAAATCAAGCCTTGATAACTTCAAAAACATATATCTCGAAAACAAAAATAAAACATTCTGCTCTAATATTTTGATATGCTGCGTAAAACAGTCTAAATTTTCAATAAAAAACAAAAAAATCGTATACCGCCCTCCAGTCAGACATCATGAAAATCTCAAAATGCAAATACAACCAATGAACCAAATGAAAACAAAATTCCAATTTTTCAATGCCGTCATATGTTTCCTTTCTGAAGAGAATGTTTAATTATCTTTCATTTGGTGTTTTAACATTTGAAATCGGTTCAGGGATTTAAAAGTTATAATTTCTTCAAAAAGTCATTTTCACGAAAACTAAAAAAAAAAGATTTTTGAAACCGCCCTCACATAGAAATGGTCACCCTTATTAAATAAAAAAAAAATACGTGTTTAGTTTCCACTACATGTTATGCCATATCGTAAACCCACGCGTTAGTTTGAACAGCCAATATAGCAAATATTCAGCACTCATCTGATACCTGTACAAAGATGCGATATCGCTTCACATACCACTGTAGTGAAGTAGCAGAAATTCACGATGAACGCCTAGTTTTTGCGATTTTAGCTATTCAAATTAACGGGTGTCCACGGTATTGGCGATAATCACTTTCGGTTTCCTTCGTCCTACTTTAGGACGATCCTTTTGGCATGAACTATCCAAATGTTAGGCAAAACTAGACGATAAGCAACGCCTCTAATTCGCCCTTTCAGATCTGGATGAGAAAAACAAACAAAATAGAACTTATTGAGGCAAATTACCAGATCTTGAAGGGTCTCAGCATAAGTGGAATAGTATGTAGTGACTGAGCATAAAAGTGTAATAGTATGTACGGTGGAAGATCACCACAAATTCAAGGACAGTTGCAAAATTGAGACAAAAAATATGTTGTAGGTCAGTCAAGAGAATTAGAAAGAGAACAAAAATGTAATCTAAATATTTCAAAATTGTAAATCAATAACACACCAAGTAAAATTAAGATCTTAACCCAGTTACAGTAAGTTCGATGTTCAATCCAGATTCTTTCAGTAGAATTCCGAAACTCCGGTCTTCACAAAATACCTGATTGGAACAAAAACGTCTCTCCGTAAAGGAAAAACAAGTAGTTTCGAAAAGGGTCTTTTGGTTTGGGTCCTCGGATCGAAATAAAAGCCTCTCGATAACACGCGAAACGAGTAGTTCCTAAGGAAAACAAATTCGCAGTGTGGATAAGCGAAGAACGTCTCTTCACTCGGAGAAATCAGTAGCATCTGCACCCAGAATTACTGTAGCAATCCATCAAGGACGCCACAATAAGAGGTGCTATATTTCATTGGATTTATGAAACACTTACCAAGCATAAGAAGATTTTTCCAAGCATTCTGCTAAGCAGCATTCAAGCATAACAAAGATATCCTCGGCTTTGGCAGAAACGATGAAAATGCATAGAAAAAGTGCCAGTTTTTTCACGATGCCTTATGAAATATTTATTGAGTGGAACCATAATATTCGCTTATTTGCTATGTCACATAATCTGCCATAAGTAACAGTTTTGGTAGAAATAATATTCTTCCCTGAGCTGACAACAATGCTCTTCAGCTGATATCTTCATGCCTCCAAATTCCCCACTAACGTTTGCGTTAAAAAGAAAAAGGACAAAAATTGCCGATTTTTCATGGGTTTACCTTCACCCGCACTGACGAAACTACCCATGCAGCATCAATCATAGTAACCCTTGATCAACAGACCAAATTTGACAGCTCTATCAGTCGAACTCTAACCCGTGATGGCAAAAACAGTGAAGCAACTCCTAAAAGGATGGCACCCCACCGCGTCGAAACCGGACATCGTGTGGCACTTTGTGGACGTCGGATACGCCCGTTCCGGCATCTACAACATCTTGGCACTATTAGACAACAATCAGAGCATCGAAAAAAGCCCGGTTCCGGACGGCCGACGACCCTGAGCGACAAAAAGAGGAAGACCGAGGGAAAAGTGGCTACATCGTTGCGTGCGCTTGGCCGGAAGGTCGGTTCAACCGGCCAAACAGTGAAAAAGTACCTGACGAACATGAACATACATGTCAGAAAGCGGAAGTCGCGTCCACTGGTTTCCAAGCTGCAAGCAATGACGCAGCGGCAGCAGCTGAATAAGATGGTCAACTCGATTTTCCCGGCGAATCGCGACGTGGCGTTGGTGATGGACGACGAAACCTATCTCACCCTCGATGGCAACGACTGGCAGGGCACTTCGTATTTTACTTCCCTCTCGAAGGAAGTGAGCTCCGAGGTGAAGTTCATTTCACACACTAAGTTCCCCAAGAAGGTGCTGCTGTGGCTGACGTCGGCCCACTACTCGAAGCGATCGTTGGAGGACATGAAGCGGCTGAACATCGATGTGGTACCCAAGTCGGCGAACCCGCCCAACGTCCCCCAGCTGCGTCCCATCGAGAATTTTTGGGCCAACCTGACGCGTAAGATCTACTCCAACATTTTGCCGCGAAAACTTAGGAGGAATTGATAAATAAAACGAAGAAAGAACTCAAAAACATGCCTATACGTATGTTTTCGTCTGCCGTGGGGAATGTTCCGGTTATTTGCCGAAAGGCCGCTCGCAAAGGGCGTAGAATTTTTTTTGCAAGCAAGCTTAAGTAATGACCTTCCATGGAAAATTTATCAAAAGCAATTATCTGTCTTAGCTTTTTTTATCATCATCCCAAAAAAGTCCATTTTTTTAATACAAAAGTTCTAAATTTTTCTTTCGCAAAAGTATAACTTTATCTCTTTATTCAGTGCCTTAGATTGATTGTTAGTTTTTTTTGGAGATCAGATGATCTAAAATCATTTTCCTAGGGTTGACAAAAGTTTGAAAACCATTGAAATAAAACTTATTTAAAATATGTGGTTATACAAACAATTCAGGATTCATAATCATAAAAAAAACAGTCATTTTAAGCATAAGAATTCGACTTCCACATTCGGCCAAATGTTTCGTGATTTCTCACAAATGTTACTCGTTCCAAATCCCTTTTTTCAGATTGTTTCCTTTTTGTCGCCGCCAGGCCTCTCCCCAATCGCATATCGTCATCACGAGTGACACGCATTTTCTACTAAAAAAAAGTACCTAATCGTTCCTCCTTGACAACTCATTTACGCCATTAGCCCTATCAGTTCGGTCGCACTCTAAATTCAACGAGCGCGTCCCTCCACCCATCGCAGTCCCAGACAAATCCCGGAGGTTTAATTTTGCATCCAACAAGACTGCACTCCTGGGTCGATGTCGACAGTTATCGCTTCATTTCTAGTTCCATCAACTCCGAAAAAGACAAGCCACGTCTCCCAGCAGAGAAGAAGAAGAAGAATACGACGAAAAAAAACCGGAAGCCCAACCAGATTAAGCAGAGATGAAAAGTAGCAAAATGGTCACACAATTCGCCCCATCCCACGATCGTCGTCGTCGTCATCATCCATGGCATCACATCGACGTGAAAGGCCGTGCCGGTTGGATGGTTAGTCCCTTTTGCGGTTCAGTCCTTTCTCGTAGGCCCCCAAACGGTGGTTCATCATCGCCCGACAAGCCGACTGTGAGTCCGGGGTGTGTACAATTTGACGAAACACGCACTTCCTCATATCGGTTCATTTCGTCGTGACTTGTCACAGGCAGATTAGATGGTTGAACGTCGTCGTCGTCGTCGAGTCGATGAGACATGAAAACCCATTCAATGAAATCCGTCGGCAACAATGTTCGTGTTTTTCCCTGAGCCTTTTCCCATGTTTGGAAGTGATTTTTTGTTTTTTTTTTTTGGTTGACGACATGGCCCCGACCTACCCAGATTGTGATATGTGTATTATCAACTCGACTAATTTTCATCTCTCCCATGACTGTTGTCGTCGGATTTGGAGTACACGTGCGAATGGCTATTCAGATACCGACGACATCGTGTGGACGTTCCCAGGCCGGCATCTTCTGCCAGATGCAGATGTTGCTTCTCTCTGATTGGTGACAATTTTGAGGATCGTGTCAGGCTGCAGAAGGGGAAAGGACCGACGAACCAAGACTCCCACCCAGCACCACACTCATGGATGACATTCTCTCTAGAACCATATTCGGGGCCTTTGCCTGAACGAGTCCCTGGAGCTGCCTGTTGGTTACTGCTGACTGTGCTGACAACAAGGCAGGACGAACGACCGACCAGCATCACGAGATGATACCCATGTAGGACATTGAGACGGAGGGGGGAGGAGGGGGAGGACACAACAACAACGGGTGATGTAATGATTATGTTGAATTCATGCTCGAAATTCGTTGCGCTGCTTCCTCGGGGAGAATGTAAAAGGTTCAACTTCTGGCCCCAAACCGGGAAAAAGGAATGTGTGGGGGCGACGACGGTGTGTACAAAGTCAGGTCGCTTGGTTGATGTTGTAAATGGAGGATAAACAATAACAACAACAAGCAGGGACAAGAAAACACTCTCTGCCGGTTGCATCCGTTACGTTCCTATCGGGGTTCGGTTGCTGGTGGACAGCCCATCTGAAGGAAGTCAACGGCGATGACGACGACGACGACAACGCCATGACGTGACTGGCAGGAATAATTGGGACGGAATTTACATACAAATGATTAGTTAGAGCTGTTTAAAAATGTAGTAACGGGCAAGGTTGCTCTAGGATGTTAGTGCAAGGGTTGTGAGTGTTTTTTTTTGTGTGCCCTCGGATAGAGCAATAGTGATAAGGGTGTTTCGACGAACGAACCGAGATGGGTCATGGCAAGACGAGTTTAATATGAACATGGTGATACGGTTGGTTTGTTAAGTTTAAATATTGAAGATCATAGGAATGTTGTTAAAGAAAATCTAAATTCAACCTGGAAAGAAACTAACAATCACTTCATTGATGGTCATCAGCAGGCCGAACGCCATTAGGCTGAATGCCATTAGACAGAATGGTTCACTAGGCAAAATTGGTCTCAAGGTGTACATTTTGTTTGGTTAAAGATCGCACTCTTCTCAAATTTCAAAAATGGAATAAAAACTTTAATGAAGAATACTCAACGAAGCATTTTAGTTGATTGAAAGTTTTGAAATAAGAAATAAAAATTCATTGGTTTCTTGTCCTTAAGAAAACAAAAAATACTAAGTTCAATCTTCAACAAGATATGCGAGCAAATTGAAAGTTTTGAAATTTGAAAAAAAAACTGATCTTGATTGAAAAGAAGAACAAATTTCCAGCAATTTGCATCAAGTCTCAAAGATTTCCAGAAAGCAGATTGTGAATAGAAAGATTGGATTAGATATTAGTAAGGACAGCTTTTGATGGAAAGAAGAAAAAATCTCCCATAAAAAAATCATTGCTTTGGATGTTATCATGCACGGATAAAAAGAAACATTGAATTTTCTGCGTTATCTAATGCTAGATTTCATGTAAATTTAAGCCAAATAACGCCTAAATCTAGCCTGTTGGATAAAAGATTGCATACATTGTTGTATGGCGCATGAAAGATTGCAAACAGTTTCGTTGTTTATGCCTCATCGCGCTTGGAATCTTACGCGCTTGGTAACATTCATTATTTTTTTCTGTGTGAGTTAATAAATTCAATCTTCTACATAGAATGGGGCTCGGCCTAAAACATTTGCACAATTTTGTAAAAGCACGAATAAATTTTCTTAATATGTCCAAAGCTCAAACTCCAAAGTTGTGCGGAAAATCTAAGAAACTGAGAGCAATGTACAGCATCACAGAAAACAGACAAATCAGAGGAAAATTAAAGAGCTGTCAAACACGGAAACCTACCATATTATTTAGTGATAAGTATTATACACAACATAACCGGATTATTGCTACTCTCCAGTTTATGTTGCAACAAACTCCTCATTTCTAGGTGATTCCTTTCTCAATTTCTCGGATCATCTCGTTGCTGATTGTTTGTAACTGGGTTTCGATTGGCTAACAGCTGAAAATGAGAGGAACCAAAGATTCAGCAAACGGGTCGTTTCATAAGACTCCACTTGGTTCAAATGATTTCCTAGAATGATATCGTCATTTCCGGGATTCTAATCGGCATGCACTCGGGATAACACAGAATCAACAGAAATTCATTCCCGATATAAATTTACTAGAAGCTACCCTGAACACATCCCGAAGGAATGCTAAATGCATTACAGAGCTTTTTTGAAGCATATCAGAAAAATTCTAGAGCATTCCGAAAAACTTTGGAAATTACTCCTCCTTGGCATATCACAAAATTTCTCTGAAAGTATATCAGGAAGTAGAGGGCGACCCCGGCGTAGTGGTTAACATTCATACCTCTTACGTCAAAGTCACGAGATCGAATCTCACCACGGATAAGTTACGAAAATAGCCAAAAGGTATTTGAGTGACTACGACGGGAGATGAACCAGTCCAGGGTTGACAATCTCGATAATTAAGGAACTAAAAAAAATAGATAGGTAGTATCCCACAATTACTATGGTAGCTACTCAGAACAATTATGGAATTACTTTGGGGGCATTTAGAACTACTGTAAAAGCATTTTAGAACGTTCTTCGAAACATTCTCTAACATTCTTGGAGCATACCAGACCATTCTGGAAGCATTCCAGAACTACTCTGGATGTATCCACGGGAAAATCTAGAACCATACCAGAACTAGTCGGGTAGCATTCCAGAACAGTCTTGGAAGCATTCCTGGACAATCATGGACGCAACTTCAAACAATAATGGAAGCATATCAGTACCACTCTGGAAGTATGCTAGATAACAGATAAATTCTAGCGCCATTCTAGACTATTTCTCTGGAAGCATTCCAGAACAACCTGAAATTCGAGAAAACTCAGAATCATCCCATAACAATTTTGGAAGTAATCCTGATAGTGCCTCACCGCAGTTTTGTAAACGTACCAGCTGTAGTATCATTCTTAAACCAATCTGAAAGCATCCAATAATAATTCTGGAAGTATTCCAGTATTATTCTGGAATTATTCCAAAACTTTGTGAGCTGCCCCATGGTCGCATGAGACGGAGACAAAATTGGTTGAAAGGAGAAAATGATGTCATTTATTTAAAACTCTGCCTTAAAACCAAACTCGAAGCGGAGCAGTGTCAAATAGAATCGAGTCACCTCCGTTCAAAGCAAAAGTATAAATTTTACATGAGTGAATGTGTTCATTAAATGGTTACATTCCCTATTCATGTACTTGTGTATTGTCTAATGTTTAGTACTAAACCTAATTTGTGCTGTCAGTGTACGATGTATCCCACGTTGGCAGCTGAGCAAACTTCGGGCAGAGGAATCAAATGATCACCGGCACCAGGTCGAACATCGCAAAAGCTACTTTGCGGAGCTACTATGAGGATAAATCGTTGAAGACATTGTACCTTGAATCGGAACCAGTTACTGATGCGTTTCTTCACGCAGTAATCTCCACAAATACACTCCTCGATCGCTCACCTGTCCACGTTCATGCAACCGTTGGAGATAGCGAGGATTTGGTATCTACCTTAAGAAGACACGGGGAACCCACGTATTCTCCAGAAGATATCAAAGGAAAGGGAAATGTCGGAGAGATAGATACACAGAATGCCCTATTTGTTGTACAGAACAAAACAAAATATTTAAAACGGTCGTTGGGAGCATCTAGTCTAAGAAGGTTAAGCGATGCTTCATTCCACTTCGAGCGGTTGAGACTTAAGCATTAACTATGGTCCTTGCCCAATATGGCTTATGGTCCAAAGATCCAATCTCCTCACAACTCCACCAAACACTAATCCTCACTTTGAATTCCAGCTAGTCGGCTATTTATCTTGTTCGAGTGCACCCGCGCTGCCTGCTTTGCGATGAACTGGCAAATTGAGGCGAGGTAGAAACCGATGATCTACTGATACAATTATTTGTTTGTATTTCCTTATCTCTTCTATGGGTGGTGATAATGTGTTCTCGGAGACAATCGGTAAGCTGAGACAATCTCTCATACTGAGAGTTCCCAATAAGGAATTATGGCGCTCCCTGCCCATGAGACTGTGATAGCATTAATGCATTGATCGACCCCACTTTATCTCCACTCTCCGGTTACATTTTCCACTCCGCAGGTTACAATTTGCCTGAGAGCATCCCAGTACTACTTTGAGAGCATTCCTCGATTATGGAAGCATTCCATAACAATTCTGGAACTCTTCTAAAGAAATTCTAGCATCATCTAACAAGTACCCAAAACACTACTAGATGCATCCCCCAATAACTGGGGAACTATTCGGGAAGCATCCAGAACGATTCAGGAAGTTCCACAAAGAAATTCATACATTGGCCTTAAACTATTCTGCTTGAATCTCACTACAATCCTGAATGCACCACAGATCAATTGAAAAATCGTCTCCATACTACTCTAGAAACAATTACGAACAATTGTAAAAGCATATCAGAACTATCAAGGAAGCATTCCAGTACAGCTCAGGTAGAGTTCCATTCTGTATGTGTTCTTGAGAAATTCTAGCATCATCCCACAACCGCTCTGAGAGCATTTCAGAACAATCCTGAAGCATCCCAGATCAATTTTAGAAAAATACCAGAATAACTCTGGAAGTATCCCTGCACAATAATGGAACTATCCCAAAGAAATTATGGAAGCATTCCCGAAAAGTTCTGAAATCATGCCATAGTTACTCTGGAAGCCTTTCAGACCAATTCTGGTATCATCTCAGCTCAATCCTCCCAGGAGTCATCTGGAATAATCTCAGAACGATTTTGCAAGAATTTCAGAACAATGCTGGAAGTATATCAGGGCAATTCGGAAGCATCCAGAAAAAAGGTAGAATCATCCCAGAACCACTGTTGCAGCACCCAAAAATATTTCTAAGAGCATTCCAATATTACTATGGAGGCGTTCTCGGAAATATCTTGAAGCATCCCAGAACTGCTTTGGAATCATCGTAGAAAAATTATGGAATACTAAAAAAACTGAACTATTCAGGAATAATTCTGGAATTCGGCTAAGGCAATCCCAGCATCATCACACAACTAGCATTCTGATAGCATGCAAGAGGCATTTCGGAAGAATAATTCCAGAATAATCTCAGAACAACTCTGGAAGCATTCAATAAGAATATTAGAAGCATTCCAGCCCAATTATGGAACTATTTAGGAATCACCCCAGGACAATTCAGTAAGTATCCTGGAGAAATTTATGCATCGGCCTACAACTACTCTACTTGCATAAAAAAAAATCCTAACAGCATCCCAGACCAAGTATGAATGATCCCTAAATAACTCTAGAAGTAATTCTAAACAATATTAGGAGCATATCAGAACAATCATGGAAGCATTCCGGTCTTCTCTGATTACATTTCATATCAGCATTTTTTAAAGTATCTTATATAAATTCTAGCATCATCTCTCAACTGCTCTTAGAGCATTGCAGAAAATCCTGGAGCATCTCAGATCAATTTTAGAATCATCCCAAAATAACTCTGGAAGCATCCCAGCCACTACAATTATGGCATCTGAGAACAATTACGGAAGCATTTTCGTAGCTACTCTAGAAGCATCTCAGATGAATTCTGAAATCATCTCCACACATCCATCAAAATTTACGCCAGTTTAATCTCATGACGATTTCGGAAGCATTTCAGAACAATACTGGAAGCATCTAGAATAAAGCATCAAAAAAAATTCTAAGAGCATCCCAGTATTACTCTGGAAGCATTCCTTAACAACTCTCGAAGCATCCGCTCTCGAAGCATATCGAAGAAATGCTTTGGAAGCATCTTACAGGGTCCGGAAACTGAACTGCTACATTACTTCAACAGTCATAATTACGTTGCACACGGAACTGTATTGGACGATCCCACGTCGCTTTGTTAACATTGTGCTTTGGCTGTCAGTAGATGTATGTGTTAGTTTTATAATCGTGAGCTGTACGATTTACGTGTATGCACAAGTTGTGTCCAAAGTGCCAAAAAACGGTATAGTTGGGGACGTCGAGCTACTGTGGTGACACCTGTCATGGTGAAGATCTTCGAGAGTTGTCTTAAGAGAAATCCTCGACCTAGTCCCATTAAATTGGTTGAGGATCTCAACGTATCGTATCGAAGTCTCCGTTGGATCTTGACAGATCTGAAACTTCGGACCAAGCCCTACAAGATCCAGAAAGCTCAAGACCTTTCAGTATGGCTGAAACAAGAACAAGAAGGTTGGAGAATATCGTGTTTACCGCAAGAAATCCTTCACCGTACAGCAATTCGTGAATAAGCAGAACGACAGAGTTTGGTTGGTAGAACAGAACAGAAACCAGCATCGATGATGGTTGGTTGGATGGTCTTCGAACCGTGATCACGTTGTCATTTTGTTTCCAGGGTTTTGGTTTTCCAACAGGACTCGGCGCCGGCTCACAAACCGAAGAAAACCCAATTCTTGATTGCGGAACGTTTTCCAGGGTACATTTTGAGCTCGCCGGACCTGAACCCTATGGACTTCACTGTCTAGACTATGCTAGAGGCCGAAGTCTACTTTAAACAACATGAAGAAATTAAAGTCCTTAAGCGACATCTCGTGTCAGCTTGGGGTAAAATCATAAGAGCACCTGTGAGCCTCGTACTCTTCGATCGTCTGCGGCGGCAGACCTACTTTGGAAGCTAACCAGAACTACCCTGGAAGCATCTAAGAATAACATTAAAACACATTTTCGAACTATTGTGGTGGCTTTTCATGACAAATCTCAGTCGTAAATCATCTCATATCAATTCTAGAAGTATTCCAGAAGGTTCTCGATGGTTTTCGAAACTGCTCTGCAATAAACACAACTGGAACTGCTTTGAATAAGTACACAAAACTACTCGAAATAACAATTCTGGAAGCATCTCAAAATAATTAAAAGCAAATATACAAGTCATTGAAGTGCATGCATACAAGTCATGGAAGCAATCCAAAATAACTCAGGTATCTCTCCAAACTGTTCTGGGAGCTTCTCAAAACCATCTTGAATGCTTACAAGACAACTATAAAAGCATCAATCATTCCAGAACACTTCTGGAGGAGTTTCAGAAAATCTCTGGAAGTCATTCGGAACTTCAGCATCACTAAAAACATTGCACCCGATGATTTCGTTCTTTCTCAAATAAAACAACTATTTAACGGGCAGTTCAAATGGAACGATAAAGGGTGTCTACGATGAAATTGCCACACTATGAAATTGCTCTAACCTTTTAACCGTTGAGTAGAATTTAATGAAAATTTGGGTGGATTTAGTTCATAGTGCATTATTTACATCCTGCAAGTTTTAAAGTCCTGTGATCAAAACTCGCGGAAATGGAGTCGAAAGAACAGCTCGTGCGTGATAAAATCTTGCGCATTCATCAATAGAACAAGGATCTCTCGCATCGTTCCATCGCTAAAACGTTGGGAATCGCGAATTCCACGGTGTCGCGAGTGATTAAGCGGTTCGAGGAACGGTTGACCACCGATCGGAAGCCCAGAAGTGAAGGAAAAAGTATTCCATACAACACCAGAAGGCCTGAACTAAGGCTGGGCTTCGAACGTTCAAGGTACCAAAGGCCCCTAATCGCGACGAGAAGCAGAACAAGTCCGCCAAAACCCGTGCCAGGAAGTTGTACCTCAACATGCTGATGAAAGTTGAATGCTGCATCATGGACGACGAAATATATGTGAAGGCCGACTTCAAACAGATCCCCGGCAACCTGTTTTTCACGGCCAAGGATAAGTTCAGCGTTCCGGAGCATGTCCGCACTCAGAAGATGTCCAAATTTGCGAAGAAATTCCTGGTTTGGCAAGCCATCTGCACGTGCGGGAAGCGGAGTGCACCTTTCGTGACCCAGGACACGATGAACGGACAGGTGTACATAAAAGAGTGCCTCCAGAAGCGGCTGCTTCCTCTCCTGAAGGCCCACAACGTCCCAACAATCTTCTGGCCGGATTTGGCCTCATGCCACTACTCCAAGGACGTGCTGAAGTGGTATGCGGACAATAAGGTCAATTTCGTGCCGAAAATGTTCAACCCTCCCAACACTCCGGAGCTCCGCCCCATCGAGAAGTACTGGGCGATTATGAAGCAGCACCTTCTTAAACGACCTAAGGTAGTGAAGACAGTCGAGAAACTGAAGAAAGTATGGGTTTACATGCAAAAAACGGTTGATTCACAGGTTGTGCAGAATCTTATGGCCGGGGTTAAGGCCAAGGTGCGGGCATTTGCGTATGGACTGTAAATAAAATACGAGTAAAAGGGTAAAATGAAGTTTAATAGTTATTTCTCAATCCCTGAAAATTTGATGGCAATCGGATGAAAACTCGAATTTTGCGAATCAATTTTGTGTGTGGCAATTTCATCGTGGACACCCTTTAGCCGAAGAAGTTCGGCATTTTATAAAAGCACGTTACAGTAGCTATGGATCATAAAGGGTGTTCCGCATCAAATTGCATCATGGAAAAAACGCTGTAGAAAATTACCCATTGGGTATTTTCTCTTGAAAATTTGGGCAGAAGTCGTTTAGAGTGTTTTTAGGCGGAATCCCAATGTTCCGATCAGGGATGTGGCAAAAAAAATCTGTTTACACGGCCAGCCGTTTTAAATCAGTTTTGAGTCGTTTTTGACTCACTTTCGGCAAGTCGACAAATCAAAAACGTCCATCTGATTTGAGTCGATGGTTTTGATTTGTAAATCCCAGTAACATTTACTCAAATTTGAATGACTCCACTTTTGACGAAAGTGAGTCAAAAACGAATCAAAACTGAATTGAAACGGATAGCCGTGCATCTTTCGTTCAGAGAGCCAATGAGAGACTGCATACGATGTTCCGGAGGAAGTAAGAAAGCAGAAACATTCAAAGTTTACCAAGAAATACATGATTTTGCAAGCGATCTGCTCATGTGGCAAACGGAGAGCGCCGTTCATGACTACCGCGACTGTAAACGGGGAGATCTACCTCAAGGAGTGTCTACAGAAGCGCCTGCTTCCTCTGTTGAAGCAACACGAGGGCCCTATGATCTTCTGGCCGGATCTAGCTTCGTACCACTATTCAAATGTTGTCCCGAAGTTGTATGAAGTCAACGGGGTCACTTTCGTACCCAAGGACATGGACCCCCCAACGCACTGGAACTAAGGCCCATCAAAAAATGCTGGGCTATCATGAAGCAGGCACTACGGAATCATCCCAAGGAGGTCAAATCTGAGGAAGACATGAAGAACAAGTGGTTTTCCGTACAGAAAAAGCTGCAGCCAGATATTGAACAGTACCTAATGAGTGCAGTTAAGCGCAAGGTGAGCGGTTATGGTATTGGAGTTGAATGAAATGAATATGCCAAAAGCTTACTAATGACCCAGGTAATAAATAAGAAGTTCCAAAGCGTCTTTACGGCAGCCTATCAAATAATCAAGTCACTTTAAGTGCAACATAAATGCCGTTTTTGGCCAAATATAAGACTATTTTACTGCCATGCTATGATAATGCTATTTTTCATTCGAAATGCTTATTACAAGCTAAAAGCATTTAAATAACATTAGAGATCCAACTATTAAACAGGTAGCATTCAAGATGCAGATTTAATGCTTGTAGCATCTGAAATGCAGATTTAGGGCTGGTTTACTCTTATTTTCTACAGCGATTTTTCCGTGATGCAATTTTCTATGGACACCCTTTAATATCGATTGTAATAGATAGAGGAGCAAGAAGCACAAAAATGTAAACATGCAAAAACGTCAGATGTGTGTACGACGATGAGAGATTACTTATGTAAGGGTGCATTTTTCTTAAATTCCAAAAATTTAGCATGAATTTCCCTTGATATTTGTAGTTTTTAAAAATTCCACAACCTTAAAAACGGTGAAGTAAAACTTACGTCGCACCTCTGTCTGACTGAATCTTGCTATGGTTGAAATTTGTTTGGTAGAAATATGAAGAAACTGGCAGCCCAAGTAGCATCATAATGATACCCTATTTAGGTTTTGTTTTGCTGTCATGTTGCTTTAACTTTTTACGAGTAAAATTAGTTGTAATTTCGTTGTCGTGTAAGAATCAAGTGAAGTCATTTTGCTATCAACAGGAAAATAAAAACTACTGCAAAATGATTTTTCACTTTTCTGCACTGATAACAGAATCAGTTTCAAACTTGATGTCACAGGAATATTGATTTTTACTAGAAACGACTAATACGACAACAACCTGAGTAACCAGCAACATGTTTAGTTTTCAATCTCATTTCAGGTTCTACTCGGGAGGTTATCATCATGATTAAAAAATGTGTTATTTCATTCTTGTTCGTTTTTAAAACTTGAAAAGATAACTCTTTCGTATGTTGCGCACCAACCATATCATGTTGCATTTCCACCACACACCATACACCATACAAACCGAAATGGGCCATCAATAGAGCGACAACAAACAACATCGATCATCGCTTCTATTCGCCACCCATTATCACATGCCTCAATGCAAACTCTCCGGTGGAGCCCGGTGCCCCTCGACGCAAAGCCACTTAAAACTGAAACTATCAGCGTCATCGTGGAGAAACAATGTACCCACCTTACGGCCATTTAACGCTCTACAGTAAAACAACCAAAGCCAATCTCGAAAACAATACGCTTCGAACAACGACAATTGCATACATTCAGGGGGAGAATCAATTTCCCCACTCGATTCAATGCGTGAAGCCACATCGAGAGAGCTTGAACCGGGACAATAACCAACCAAGTAGTGCAGTCTGTCAAAACGAGTCCCCCAGCCCGTTCCCTTTGGGCGGTGGCCATTCAATAGATGTGTTTAGTCGGCGGAAGGTATGGTGTTTACTTGAACAATGTTTTATGCAACAAAACAGGAACTCCACCCCCTTCCCCATAAGTTTGGAGAGTCACCGACGAGGCGACGTCGAAGCCTGCCCGGTTTGTTGCTCCATTTCATTCCGAAACGAATCGATCCGCAAGGAGGCCAGCATTGGCTCCGTTATTGATAACCACCTGGATTTTTCGTTTTTTTTTCTCTCTCTCTCTCTCTCGATATTGTCTCCGGTTGAATGGATGGGGACATTTCACATGGAAGGTAGAGCATAAACTATGGATGTAAAATGTTTTCATTTGCTAAAGTGAACGTGTGTGTGTGTGCGTGGTTGATTGTTTGAGTGCGTTTGATCAATGTTCATCGCTTTGTTGGTTGGAATAAATTCATCCTAGGCATCGATTGTTCTAGGTTGTTTGGATGGGAAGGAATTGCACTGGGTCAATCCGATCCCAGCTTCGAATGGATGGAAAGAAAAATGCCTCTCTAATTGGATTTACGGTGGAAACTACGGAGTCATCTCTTGTATCTGTGCTCAGCTTGTTTCGATCAATAATTCATCTCTTTTGTTACTGCTGAAAAGTGCCACTGACAGGACAGTGGAAGCCTAGGTAGGCACTCAGCAGGAGCCAGGAACAAAACTCGAGTGCATAGTCAGAATTTCGGAGAAAAAAATGCTGATTCTTTTAGAAGAGAAAGCTATGCGGTAGGTTCTACTCACCATTAAGACTAGGCTGTGAATACTGTACAAAGCCCTCGGAGATGTAACGGCTACTCCGCAGGGTGGAGGAAGCTCGACTGCACCGGGGGTCTCCCGGTTGCCGCTGGAATTCGTCCTCGAACACGTCGTCCTCGGCGTACATCGATGGCACATCGGTTCTGGCAGGTCTGCAACGGGTGAGATAAGACAAGTAAAAAGTTAGTGATACTTTCACTTAACATCGAACAGCAGGAGAGAGCAGCGTCAAACGATGAGACCGCTGGCTGGGATGGGAGTGGGGACCATTGATATCTGTCTTCAAGCATGACACCAACTGATCCGGAGACAACCCTCATTACACAAGCCGACGAGACACCGATTTCTCGCTGTGACTGGGCGAAGAAAACTCACCCGGAACTCTCATGTTCGGGAAATCTTTCTGCCCAGAAGCTGATCGACGGAAAACGGAATTAAATTGAGAGGAATTAAGTGAAAGTTATGTTTGCAAAAGTTTTTCTTTTCCGCAACAAGAGCTTTCTTGAAAACTCGTTCTGGAATGAGTGTTATAATTTGAATAAAATGAAATACGACTAAGAGGATTTTTCCGAAAATATTCCGATCCAAACGCCGTCGCAGTCTAATGATTTGAAGGAAAATATTTCCACCGAAATAGTATCAGATAATGCAAAAAAAAAAAAGGGAAAGCCGAACCCTAACGACATTATTAACCCTTCTTCTTTGGATATTTTTTTTTCGGGTGGTCCATATAAGTGGATCCCATCGGCTACCACTGGGCCTCTCCTCCTTCCCCGCCGTCGACTTACACATTGTGCCAAAAGGAAAAGACGCATACCATTATGCTTACAACCTTCTTCCATTTCACAGGACCAAAGCGCCGTTGATTGCTCTGCAAGAGAGGGGCATTGGGAAAATTCAGTTTGCTAGAATTTGAACGAAAATCAAAGTGTTCTTTCCAAGCAGCCCATTTCTCATGCCGTTTGGTTTATTTGATAAAGAGGAGCAGATATCTAAAATGCATATTCGAATCCTGAAAACTGATACATGTTTGGGCCAAAATTATTATGGACTGAAATTTTATCATTGTATGAATTTTGATAGACATCTGATATCTGACAGAAGATGTTGTTGAACAGTTCTGAAAGAATATTGAAACGATTCTGAAGGACTCTGGAAGCACCCCAGATGAATTCATTATTTGCAAACATTTTCTTGTATCTTAATGGATGTGTACGAGAAAGAATGTCTGCAAAAGCGGTTCCTGCCGTTTATCAGAAGCCACGACTCTCGAGCTCTGTTTTGGCCTGATTTGGCCACTTGTCACTATGCGAAATCCGTCAAGAGGTCAAACGCGTGCCAAAAACTACCAATCTACCAAACTGTCCAGAACTTCGCTCAATAGAGAAATACTGGGCTATGGTTAAGCGGAAACTCTTCGAAACTAAGAAGAAAGCAAATGGCACCGATGATTTCAAGAGAAGATGAAGAATCGTCACGGCGGAGAATTGAATGTGTACAGGCTTTATTCTGGATGCAACCAAGAACAAATCTAGATCACCTTAGAGCAACTCCGGTGTATTTTAAAATAATCTAAAATCTCTCCCTAACCAATCATGTTACCTTTCCGTAAAACTTTGGAAGCTTTCCAGAAAAGTACAGGCATCCTAGTTTAGTTTTGGATGCATTTCAGATTCTTCCAGGAACCATCTCAGAATAATTTTTAAATCCACACAAAACTATTAAGAAAACATTCCAGAGCAATCCTAGAGGCATCCAAGAAAACTTTTGGAATCATTTTGAAATCATCCTCATTAACTTTGGAATTATTCCAGAAAAATCCTGAAAAAAATCCAGTACAATTTCTGCAGTATCAAAACAAAAAAACTCTGGAAGCAGCGCAAAATAATTCTAAGAACAAATTTTAGCTTTTCATAATTTTTTAAAAGCATCGCCAAACTAGAATCATCCTAAAACGTCCTTGAAAGTAGCCTTACCCAATTACGGAAGCAGAACTTCTTTGAAGCATCCCTGAAACATCTTGAAAGCATTCTAAAACAATTCTAGAAGTTTCCCAAAAAACATCGAAAGAATTCCACAGCAAATTTTAGTATTTCAGACCAGTTTGGAAGCATTCTTTAACTACTCTGAAAGCAATCCAGACCAACTTTGGATCATCCTAGAGCTATTCTGGATGGATTTTCGAACTATTCTGGAATCATCCTAGAACCTCTCTGGACTCCAACCAATTCTGAAAGCACACGAGAACTACTCTGGAAGCACCCCGAAAAATTCTGAAAATGTTCCATAACAATTCGAGCAGTATCCCAGAAAACTAAGGAAGGCCATCCCAAAATAATTCTGAAACCATCCCAAAACTTGTCCTAGCATTTCAAATAAATTTTAAAAGACTCGCAGAATTACTCTGGAAGCATCCCAGATCAATTAAACAAGCATTCCTGAACTATTCTGGAAGCTTTCTAGAACAGTTCTAAAACTACCTTTTTTTTTGTCATGTCAACAATCTTCAATAATTGATAGTAACGGCATATTTCACAATGTTTCTGAACCGACACATTCAACAATGATTGCAATGCATGAGAAACTGAAAAGGAAGGAAATATAACACTCAATGACGATAGAGTTAAGACGCAAGGTGGATGGAGGCTTGCCGTCAACATCATGGAAAAAAAGTGAAGCTCAACCGAAACCTGTGTTGATCGTTATTTGAAAGGATCCAGAAATGATTTTAGAATAATTCTGAAACCATCCCAAATTGAACTGGAAACATTACCAAATTGATTTAGTAGGTTTGAAAAGCTACCCTTAATTCTGGACTATTCTGGATGTATCAATTCTAGAACAATCTTAATGTTACTCTGAAAGCATTCCAGATCAATCCTAGCAGCATTTTAAAGCAATTTTGGGAGCATCCTAGAACTGTTCTAGAACTATCCCAGAACTACCCTTAAACATTCAAGAAATTATTCTAGAATCATTCCAGAACTATTCTGGAAGGATCCCTGAATCATTCTACAAGCATCACAGAAATACTCTGCAATCATCTCAAAACTATTTTGCGAGCATTCCAAATCAATTATTTTGAAAGCATTATAGATCAATCCAGGATGCCTACCAGAACTACTTTGCAGGCAACCCAGAACTATTCTGAAAGCTTCCCAGAATTGCTCTGAAAGATTAAAATAACTACTTAGAAAGGGTCGATGAATAACTTAGAGGTATCCCGGAACAATTTTGGAAGCATTCCAGAACTGTCGACAGTGATTGCAATGCATGAGAAACTGAAAAAGGACCAACTAGAACACTTGACGACGGTAGAGTTAAGGCGCAAGGTGAATGCAAGCTTGAAGTCGATATCGTGCAAAAGAGTTGCGAGTGCAATCAAATGCTCTATAAGTTCTAGATGTAGTTTATCCGATAAGCGATGTTCATATTGTGACGTTGTCTGGGATAATGAATGATCCAGAAGGCATTCCAGAATAATTCTGGAAGCATCCCATCTGTTCTGGAACCATTCCCAAATTGCACTGGTAGCATTTAAAATCTACCTGGGATGCATATAAGAACTATTCTGGAAGTATATATTGTTGAACCATCCTTACTCTGACAGCAGTCCAGACCATTTTTGGAAGCATTCGGAAGCAATTCTGCGAGCACCCTAAAACAGTTCCAGAACTATTCTAGAGCTATTCTAAAACATCCATGAACTATCCTAGATACATTCCAGAATTATTCTGGAAGCAAAAATTCTGAAGCATCTCAGAACTACTCAGGAATAATTCCTTGAAAAATTCTGGAAGCATCTCAGAACTACTCAGGAATAAGTTCAGGGCTATTTCGCAAGCATTCTTAATAAATTTTTGAACTATCCCAGTATTAGCCTGAAAGCATTATTAGTCAATACAGGAAGCACCCCAGAGCAAATCCAGAAGCATCCCAGAAATACCTTGGCGGTATCTCAGAACTATTCTGAAAGATTGCCAGAACTGCTCTGAATAATTATAATATATACTTAGAAATCCCTGACGAATTTAAAGGCATCTCGAAACAATTCGGGAAGCATCTGGTAGCATCTCAGAGCAGATCTTGAGGCATTGAAAGCATCGTAAATCGATTCTGGAAGCAGTCTAGAATAATGCTGATAGCAACCCAGAAAAACTTTGGAAATATCTCAGTAAATTTTGGAGTCATTCCAGAACAATTTGAGAAACATCCTCAAAAAATTCTAGAAACTCGAAAAGCATTTCAAATTCTGGAAATAATTCTGGAATTTTTCCAGAACTACTCCGAAGCATTCCAAAACCTTTGAAAAAGTATCTTAACAGTCTGTAATGCATACCAGCACTACATTAGTTGCTTTCCTGAACTACTTTCCGAAATAATCGTTGATGCATTTCAGAACAATTCTGGATGCTTTCCAGAACAAATCTGGAAGCAAATATTCATTTCAGAAGCATCTTGATACAGAGGCATTCGAGAATTACTTTAATTATTATCAGAAAAATTTTATAGCCACCCCAGAAACAACTCTAGAAGCATTTCAAAGCCCTTTGGGAAGCATCCCAGAAACAACGTCCTCGGTTAAGTTCAGGTTTAACAGACTAAACATTGAACAATGAGCGAGTTACAACAAACATCTTTTCCTTACATTCAATGGATCAGTAGGTATATTTTTACGTTTGCGAAAAATTCCACAGGATAAAGAAATTATGAATCGAACCCACACTTTGTGGCAATCTTGTGAAGGACAGGTCACTCATATGAGTTGATCACGAAGCCGATGAATCTGGAAATATTCCAGAAAAAAATTTGGACACCCTAGATGGATCCTGGTGTTACTCGGAAAGCATATCAAAACTACTTTGAAAGCAACTCATAATAACTCCCGATGGATGCTAGACCTACTCTGCAAACATTTCAACACGAATGCATCCCAGATCAATCCAGGAATCTCTCGAATTTTACTCTAGAAGCATTTTAGGATAATTTTGGAAATATCCTGGAGTACTTCTAGAGTCATCCCTGAGCTATTATAGAAGCATTTCTGAACAATTCAAAGCCTTGAAAAAAACACTGAAAAAAAAACCTTGAAAAAAACATCGAACACAGAAACACTGAAGTTGAACTGATTTGAAAATATTCTTGATCAGTTGCAAAATCATCCCACTATTATTCTTGAAATATTTTACAGCAATCCTGGATGCAGCTTAGAACAGTTCTAAAACTATCCGAAAAATGCTGTAGACGTCTGAAATCTAATATAACCAAAAGAAAGAGCAAATTTCTGCCCTTTCTTTTGGATCAATCTGTAGTTTTTGTGCAATTGCGAGTTGAAGTCAGCAAGATGATGTACGTACTATCGAGGTATACCTGTATTTTGAAATCTGTTCATAACTATTCTGGAAGATTGTAATACTTATTTGGGATTGGTGTCTGAACAGCCATTCCGCATTAATATTGGAAGCATCTCAGAGCATTCTAGGTTTTCGAACAATACTAGCTTTATTATTATACATTATTGATCAATCCAGTAGGCATTTTAAAACCTATCCAGAATCATAGCAGAAATACTTTGGAAGTAATCAGGAACTATTTTAAAAGCTTACCAGAACTACTTAAGCTTACTGACACTACTTCCTAAGGAACATTGCTGGTTTTATCATGGTTTTATAGCATTCTTGAAGTCTAATTCATGCTATTCCGAACCCTTATAAAACCAAAATTGTTACTTTGGTTTCTATCTCTGTACAATTAAGTGGCATCCTGGAACAATTCTGGAAGTATTTCAGAACTACTTTAGAATCATTTCAGAACTATTTTGCGAGCATACATTTCCGTCGTCCTCAACACAAAGTTGTAAATACGGAACATTGAACAAGGAGCGACAACTTATCTCCATACTCAGTGAACTAGTAGGAGCATTTTTAAGATTGTGAAAAGTTCTACATGCTGGGGGAATAAGGAATCTAACCCTCACTCCGTGACAATCGCCTGAACGACGGATAACCCCTTAAATCACTTGACCATGAATCCCACGAAGCATTCCGGAACAATCCAACTACCTTGGAAGCATCTCAAAATAGTTCCAGAACCATACCAGAACTGCTCGGAAAGTATTTCAGAACCCGTTTGAAAGTATCTCAGAACTACTCTTCCAAAACATCTCAACACACAAGCACAAAACGATCCTGAAAGCTTCCGAGTTTTTCTTCCGGAGGCATGCCAACATAATTTTGGAAGCATTTTAGCATAATTCTGGAAGCATTCCGCATCATTTTTATTTCAGCACTACTCTGAAGCATTTCAGCACAATTCTCGAAGCATTCCTGAACAATTTAAAGCATTCAAAACAAAAACACTCTGCACACATCTCCAAACTATTCGATAATTGAGCTGCTTTGAAAACATGCTAAATCAGTTAAAAAATCATCCAATTATTTCTCCTGAACTCTATCCTGAATCATTCCATTACAGCATAGGAGATATCTTGAGCAGTTCTCAAAGCATCCCAGAACAACTCTGCAAGAATCCCAGAAAAATCCTGATTGCATTCTAGATCATTCTAGACGTATCCTATGAAACTCTAGAAGCGTCGCAGAATTATTCTGAAAGCATACCAGTAGGATTCTGGAGGTTTTTAAGAATAATCCTGCAAGTTTCCAAGAGCTAAACTGGAAACATCGCAGAACTATTTTGCATGCATACCAGAAGAATTCTAGAAACATTCCAGAACATGTCTTGATACATCCCAGAACATCTACAAGCATCCCATAGCTACTCCGGACTACCTCAGAACAATCTTGAAAGCATCCCTGAACAACAATAGAACCTTTCCGGAATACTTTGGAACCATTCTAGTATAATCCATGAGGCATCCTAGTTCAATTCAGAATGCATTTCAAACCTATTCTGGAAGCATCTCAGAAAATTCCCTAAATCATCCCAGAACTGCCGAGAAAGCATCCCAGAAGTAATTTGAAAGCATGCCGAAGCGATTATTGAGGCAACCTACTGCTCTGTCATAATCTCAGAAACACTCTGGAAGCATCTCCAGACAAATTTGTAAGCATCCTTGAAAATTCCAGATAGCATACCAGAAAAATTATAGAAGTATCCCAAAATTCTGAAAGCATCTTAAAATAATTCTGAAAACATTCCATTACTAATTGCAGCATTTCTGGAAAATTTTGGAAGCATTTCCATATAACTAATAAGTAACCCAGGACTATTTTAAAATCCCTACTACTCTACTCCTCTTCTACTCCTTTATTAATCTGGAAGCAATACAAACAAATTATGAAAACACTCCAGAACTATTTTCGATTCATTCCCGAACTTCTCTGGAAGCATATCTGAAAAATCCTGGAAGTATTTCAGAAAAAGTCTAGAAATATCCCTAAGGAACTCTGGAAGCATCCCGCAACTTATTTCATTCCATGCATACTATGGTGGCATTCTAGAAAAAGTCTGGAACCATCCACGAGCATTCTGAAAGCATTGCAGAACTATTCTGGAAGCATTCCAAAACTACTTTAGAATCATCCTGTAACTTCTCTGTTAGAAGCCCAAACTAATTCAGGAAGGATTCCAAAATGTTTTTGATGCATTCCAAAACTATTCTAGAATCATCCTGGAACTTCTCTGTTAGCAGCCCAAACCAATTCTGGAAGGATTCAAAAATATTTTGGATGCATTCCAGAACTCTTCTAAAAGCAGTCTAGAAGCATAGAGACATCCCTGGGCAATTCTGAATGCATCACAGAACGATTCTGGAAGTTTTTAAGACTAATCCGGCAAGCATCCCAGAATTGCACTAGAACCATCTCAGAACAGTTCTGGAAGCATCCCAGTTGAATTCTAGAATCGTCCCAGCATTATTCTCGATGCATTCCAGAGCAAATCTAGGGCTGCTATTCATAAACCACCTAGACTTTTCTGGGGTCAGGGGGCTGTGGGTTTGACCAAAGTCTACGCTCCATACAAAATTTCAAAATGGAGAATGTCTACGACGAGGGGAGGGGGGGGGGGGGGTCTGAGATTTTCCAAAAATTAGTCTACGTGGTTTAGGAACAGACCTTAGAGCAATCTTAGAGCTATTCTGTAGTAGCTCAGAAAAATCTTTAAAGCATCTCTGAACAAATCTGGCACCGTACGCGAAAACATTGGAAGCTTTCCAGAATAATTTAGGAGGCATCCTGAACTAATTCTGGATGCGTTCAAGACCTATTCTGCAAGCATCACAGAACTGTTCTGAAATCAGCCCAAAAATTAATAAAAAGGCATCCCAGAAGTACTGTGAAAGCAGCCAAAAGCAGTTCTGCTTATTTTGTGCGTTCCCAAATGCACATAAATGGAATGCTAGATTTAGCGTTAGTTCATGGGATATTTCTTATAAATCTAAGTCAGATAACCCCTGAATCTAGTATGTTGTATGAGAGATTGCAAGCGATTTCGTTGTTTACGCTTGCATTGCCTTACAAGTGAACGAGGGGAATTTTACTCGTCTGTTAAAATTCCACTTTTTTTTCCTTGTTTTAGGAGTAGTTTGGAAAATTTTGGAATCATTCCAGAACTACTCAGGAATTCTCAAAACAAATCTGGAAGCATTTCAGATCAATTCTTGAAAAATAGTTACTGCTCTTGCTTCCAGAATAATTCGGATAGCCTCACACAACTTATTTCATCATTCCAGAAAATTTTTGAAAGCATCTTAAAACTACTCTGGAAGCGAAACAGAACATCCTAGAACATCTCTGAAGGCAGCCCTTACCAATTATGAAAGCATTCCAGAACTATTATGGATGAATTACAGACTTCTATGGCAGCATTCCAGAAAAAATCGGAGTGTCTAGGACAATTCTAGAAGTACTTTTTTAAAGTTTGAAAGCATCCTACATCTTATTTCGACATTTCAGACAAACTTTGGAAGCATCCTAAAACTACTCCTAAAACATTCCAGAACAACTCTAGAAGCATCCGGAACTACTCTGGATGTAGTCCAGAAAAACTCCGAAATCATCCTAGAGCTACTTTGACAGCATTTCAGAACAATTTTAGAATCATACTAAACCATTCTATCTACCACAAAAGTTTTACGCAGTGAACGCAGTAATTCTACGCCCCAACAAAAAACCGTTCTAGTACTACCTTGTATCTCAGAAAAAAGAATCTAAGCGCATTCCAGAACAGTTCTAGAATTATCCTAGGACTTCTCTGGAAGCATCCTAAACCAATCCTTAAGACATCCCTGAACAGTTCGGCGAACATCGTTGAAAGTTCATCTCTAAACTTCCAGAAAGTGCCGGACATACCATGGCGAGTGGCCAAAGAAGGCATTAAATTAAGTTAAATGGCTGCGAGATAAAATAATATAGTCTACTACATTTGAAAGAGGTCGAGATGCCTTCAATCAACGGTAGCCCTTCTCTATCAATTGCTATAATATTCATCGTCAAAGTTCGCGTTCTACTCTTTTCCAGAATGTAACAGTGAAGTCGTTTGGTAAAGATTTACCAAATGAAATATTGGCTTTTTCGGACGACAGATCGTCTTTTAGGTTGGTGTTACTCACATCGCGTCAAAATCCAAGGTGATACAGTTACAGAGTTCTAATAGTAGTGACTTTTTCAGAGTTCCTATCATGCCTGTATTATCTTGCCAAATCGAAATAGGAGAAACTGGTCCACTGTAGCTGCTGACTTGCAACCCTTTGAAGATATGAAAATTATTGCTCGACCTGCTCCAGGCGAAGAGATTGACAATTGGACCCGAAACTGACAGAAAGTCTTGGGTTACACTGACAATATCTTTTTTTTTTTATTATTATTATTATTAATCATTTATTTGTACAGGCTCAATCGAATCAACTTTACAGAGCCAAGTTTTCAAGACAATATCTTCACTAAGAGAATATGGAACTAGAACGTCCATTTCTGCAAGGATTGCAAGTGAATAGCTAAGCAGTGTCTCGTATTTCGATTTAGGTTAGACAATACAAGCTGGTTGGTGTTCTGGTTGAGTTAGTTGAATTTAAAAGAAAGGCTAGATGATCCTCCGATCATGAACTACGTGATCTTGTCGAGGAGTTCTTCGCCATTGGATATGTGATGATCGTCGGGCTTGGGAAATTACCGAGAGAAGTACGGTTCGAATACCATTAGGGAGAATGTCGAAAGAATTCTGCCTGCCGATCTTGAACTTTGAAAAAAGGTGAAGCTACAAATCGATGATTTGGAGGTTATCTTCCATTGGGATTATCCTTCAGTCCGGCCAAATCAGGAATTATTTGTTTGGTGTGGTAGGCGGCAGTGAAGGTGAAAAGCGTATCATTGAACTCCATGCTGTTGAAAGGACTTGACCTTTCAATATCCCTCAAGTCAGTCCTAAATCGTTTCCGTCAACAACAGATAACGGTGGTAAGAGAATGTTGGATTGGTCACCTTTTTGGACGTTTGGATCGGCCAGTGCTTAAATAATCGGAATTCTGAAGATTACGGAAGAGATTTTTCATTTGATGAGTGTAGACGCCGAAGAAGCGACAATCCTGATAGTTCTAGCCTACACAATGTTGTATGAACAGATAAAAAAAAACATTTAATTTTCTGCGTTAAGGGAACGTCCATTAATTACGTCACGCCAAAATTGACTTTTTATAACCCCCCCCCCCCCCTTGTCACGTTTTTTGTATGGACCTTCAAATTTTTTTGTATGGATCGTCACGTTTTCTCAAACCCCCCCCCTGCCTTCCTACTGCGTGACGTAATTAATGGACATTCCCTAAGGGGAATTGCACATAAAGGGAATACTAAATTTGGCAGAAATTAATGGGATATTTCATGTTAATTTCAGCCAGAAAACGCCTAAATCTAGTCTGTTGTGTGAAAGATTGCAAACATTTTTGTTGTTTATGCCTCCTTTGGCTTGGAATTAAACGAGGGGAAATTTTACTCGCTTGTTAAAATTCATTGTTTTTTTTTTTTTTGTATATGAGAACAAAATGGAGGCGATGATTTCTTCACGTGCGGTTTGAGGGAGGCATGAACATATATCGCTTCCCATATGTACTGATATCCGGTATTATATACGTCTCGTGTTGACTGGGTTGCTGTCAAATTCAGAGGAAGATCTTCAAACGGACAGGGTTTTTCCATAGTCGATTTTTAGAAGGAAATAATATCTCATCGCCATAAGGCTCAAGGAGTGGGGACATTAATTTTGCTAGAACGAACGATGTAGGCAATTAGGAAGTGTGAACAAACAATCACTAGAACCTTGCCAAGCCACTGGAGTACACGAGCACGATCAGGCGCGCATTCTTCTGCCAGTCAAGGGTACATCCTTCCCTTGCCTAACCAGTACTTGGGTAGCGTGGTAAAAGAATGTGTGCTTGGTCCGTACCATCTACGGTGGAGTGCAGATGGAAGACGCAACGTGGAGTAGGCGAATGAACCACGAATTGAACCAGTTGCTGGGAGAACCTCCCATCGTACACATCGCAAACATCGGTCGACTACGATGGGCTGGGCATGTCGTAAGAATGTCGGACGACAGCCCTGTGAAAATGGTTCTCGAAAACGAACCGACAGGTACAAGAAGAAGAGGCGCACAACGAGCAAGGTGGATCGTTCAAGTAGAAAGCGACCTGCGAACCCTCGGCAGACAGCGAGGCTGGCGAGTGACAGCCATGGACCGAGACAACTTCTGTGTACAGCAGAGGCCACGCCGGCCTTAGTCTGATTGGTAAGGTAAGGTAAGCTTGGTTCGAATACTGCCTTTCAAATAGCCCTCCGCTCAATTTCAATTACTTCTATTTTTTTCACAGCCTGCCGTACTCTAACGGAACTGCTTTCTCTTCATATCTTTCGTTTTAGCAGAAATTGCTGTTCACTCCTGGAGCCTCATGGCGATGAGAAAATATTTCCGTTTAAAAATCATCATAACTGGTTACTCCGCGAATAGAGAATACAAAAATTACAATTATATAATTTCCCATAGTCGTTGATAACCATTCGATATTCGAATCGAACAAATCACTGTTAGTCGAAACACCGTGCCCCCCGAAGAAACGTCCCCGCCAATGTCCACTGACCGAAACGGAGACCCCAATGGGAGGAAATGCGATCCACTGACGCAATTTTATCGGATTTCGCAGACTAAAGCCCATTTCATCCAGCTGGCTGTCCATCGTCCTCATCCGCATCCCAAACCGCACGAACAAACGAACGGGCGAAACCGAGGACGAGGAGACGTTTAATGTGGCGTCATTTCGGATGGACTTCCACTTCTTTCGGAACTCACGGAGAACCGGGGGAAAGCGAATGAAGGGTAAACGAATGTTACAGTCAAATTTCAATAATTTGAACATTCTTTACAACGCCAATCAACGGCCCCTTCCCGATTCTCTCTCCCTTCGTCTCGACCATGGTTTTGGGTGTTTCCATTTTGCATACATATACATTTTTCCACCCCTTCGGCAATAAAGGGTTAGGGTTGAATGGCTTCGTTTTACTGCGGTAGACGGGGGTTGAGATTTTGATTCTGGATAGATCATGGTGGAGAAATTGAGATTCAGAAGGTGATTTCTGGTGGAGTGATCCGGTCTTTTGTGAGTTTTTTTCCTTTCCTATGGAAAGGTGCTTTGTTAGGCGGAGAACTCGACTAGCGGCCAAATGTAGCTGGATGGATCCATATCCCATTAGGTCATTGTGGGGATGTGCTTGAATTTGAGGCAAATTGAACTCGAAGGTGGGTGGCCAATTATTCCGGGCGTGTTGAATGCACATGGGATACATATTGTACGTGTGTATGAGTGTTTTCGATGGGAAAATTGGGTTTATCGTGAAGTTTATGGGATAAAACGGGATAATTGGAGCGTGTTTTAGAATATAATGGACACCGTTTTGATGGAGGAGGGGCGGCGGTTTCAACATGGTTTTCCTAGATAAAATAAAATTAACAAGGCAAGTAGGTTGTTCCAAAATTGGATGGTTACCTAGTGTTTATTGCTGAATTTGAATACCATGATGATAGCAGCATCCCAGAAAACTAATCGGGTATTGATGGCTTTCCATAAAGAGGACAGTATGAAACCTTCTCCCTCGATAAAGGTGCCGTAGTTTGCGATAACACTGGTTTTTTTTAGTAATTCTTTTCATTGCTCTATTACGTATCATTTCGTAATCTTGAAGACTGAAATATATTGAAAAGCTTGACCTTCTAAGATAAGATCGCATCTCTGGCAAAGTGAACCCAGATCCCATGTATCATCTCTTCTAACAACAAATCCTCTGCATGACAACTGTCGTGATGCAGAGGAGTATATCAGTTTCTAGTAACAACGGAAGTCTACTCAACCATCCTTCCCAACCTCGATAAAGCGCGAGGACGTGGCCAGCGCCGTTGTTGACCACAAACATTAAAGAATCGTGTACATAGATAATGGTTTGCTTACCCCGAGATCAATTCGTTTGGACCTAAGAGCGATTTTTCTGATTCCATTATATCATGGAGCAGCAATCACGAAATGCGGGCATCTATGCTTAGGTTCACTGCATACGTGCACTGTTTAACAGACTGAAATTCATCTATTGGATTCATTATCTTCTTTGTGGAGTTGTCTTACGTGATTTAGGCCTCAAAATTTTAAATTACCCAGTTTCAAACTCACACACTTGCAATGACGATATTCCGATAATTTCAGAAAAGTCCATGGAATTTACGAAACTTCAAAGGAATTCACGGAACGTGTAACGATCTGTAATGTTGTAGATTTTGTACATAATTTATTAGCCGTAATTTAGTTCCTTAGTGTAGGCTATGCGAAAGCGTCAGCATTTTTGCCGCCCGTCTCCTCAGACGGGCCCATTTAATTTTATGGTTAACGTGGGAAAGGGACAGTCGCAGCACTACACGATCTAAAATACCTATCGTGTTGTTAGATTCACGATAGTACGCGAAGGGATTCGGGGAATGTTAAACTTCCGGTTTATTCGAGTCTGAAACTACCTTATTCTGAGGATTCACGATTTTTTCGTCCGTGACCTTATACCGATCTGGAAGTGTTCGCGTTTGTTCGTTGTCGTTTTTGGTTAGTTAAAATATTCGATTAAGTCTAGGGTTTTTTTTATTAGGGCGAATCTACAATTGAAAGATTCTCTCCGGGCTCGCTCTCTTTCATTCATAAGCCAATCACCTTTGCGTTTTTCATTCTACTATTTGTAGAGTATGCTAGCCAGCACTGTTGTGTTTCGATCTGTACTAAAGAATGCCTCGTAAGTTTTATAATGGCGCTGTAATGAATGAAAGAGGGCGAGCCCGGATAGAATCTCTCAATTGTAGATTCGCCCTAATGAAAAAAAAACCCTACTCTACAAATAGTAGAATGAAAAACGCAAAGGTGATTGGTTTATGAATGAAAGAGAGCGAGCCCGGAGAGAATCTCTCAATTGTAGATTCGCCCTAATGAAAAAAAAAACCCTAGAATTGATTCAAATGTTTGACATCATCTCGCGTTTTCCGTATCAGTTTCTCTTGCTCCGTCCTCTCTATGAGTGTTTATGTTGAGTGGAAGAGAGCTACCAATGAGGATACTCTCTGTTGTGTAGAGGCTTCAGATATAGCGTACTCTCGTTTAGGATTCTCTGAGTGACTATCGTGTTTATGATTTCATTAAGGTGATAGGGTTGTCCCGTTTTGGGTCGTTGAGAATACCAGTCGGCTGTTTCGATCCATAAAGCTTTTAGAAAATTAATGGACTCGCCCTGAGGAGAGTCTTAACCGGGCCAATTAGAATCGGTGTGTGGTCTCCATTATGGAGTGGCGCTTAAGCCACACGCTTTAGAGTTGGATCGGTAGGGCTGGCTTCGGAACTTAAGAGAGATCATTGATATGCTGATAGTCTTCGAAATAATTTCTGACCAGGTTGGTCATAAAACATTTAAAAAAATATCAGAGACATGTGACTCGAATGGACGATACACACAAGATTTTTAAAATAACTCCTGAACGTTGTGAAGTCTTTAGGAAATATTCAAAGAACTTTCCTACGATATTTGATACCATTAATTTCGTTAGGCTCTATGAAATAATTGCTGAGCAATCATTAAACAATACCTGACAGGCGTTTTTTGAATTGATGGTTCTTCATCATCTTCTCGGCTTGTATTTACTAAGATTTTATACCTGCCCTCAACATAGTGTTCTAGATACACTTTCTCAGTAATTAATTGAGAGCTTTCAATGTCAGGTACCAATTTTGCATTAGTATGCTTGTGTTGCAAGTACAAGCTACCTTCAGCAAGGTGTCGCTTTGTAGCTGCCTTTGCCGACTGAGCTAAGGGAGGTTTTGACGGTTAAAATACTGTATTAAATCGCTGTTCATCTTGAAGTCTTAAAATATACATAAGATTTTCTTAAATATTTTACACTCTGAAGAGCCTGGAATAAATTCTTAGCAAATCAGAACGTGATTCAAACTGTTGACCTTCAACATAATTTCTGAGTATCCTGAAGTCTTGAAAACATATTTAGAGGACCTCCTTAAGATCTTGGGTAAATTCGGGACAATCTGGTAGCATAAAAGAGTATCTGCGAGGCGTGATTTTAACTGATGTCCAGAACACTGTAGCCCAATAAATAGCTGTTCACCATGAAGTCTTGAAAAAATATCCAGAGGGCTTTACCAATATTTTTGACAGCCTGAAGGACTTGGTAATACTTTCTGACCCACCCGGTATTATAAAAAAAATATCAGAGAAACGTGATTTGAACTTATCAACCGCACAAGATCATCAAAATAATCCTGATTGTTGTGGAGTGTTAAGAAAACATTCAAAGAACTTTCCTTTGATGTCCTCAAAGGATACGGTGTTGATACGGTAGAAGCCTGAAATACCAGGGGGGGGGGCATTCTTCTGTCACCTGCGTTGCACAGGGAATCTTGAAATTCCAGCCAAAATGGATTCTTTGCTCCAGTCAGCCGTAACTTTCTTGCGGTTCGCCTGTTCGTTTTCACTGACACAAAAGGGCTTAAAGTTCCAACGCTCTCCAGATCGTCTTTTGAGTCATCTTCTGTCATTTTTTCGGACATTATTAATGATAGACTCACAACAAATGACTAAAATAATAACACATCAGTAAAAAAAAACCATTTCACCAGATATTTCATATATTCAGTCTATAGAATGAACTATTAGACATTTCGAGGAGTAAATTTTGATTATCGATACGGATTCAAGACGCTAAATAAGAACATGTGATGTTTTAGAATATACTCGTTGCAGTTCAAAACCGGACAAAACCACTTGCGCTAATCGATCCGGCTTTAATTTTATAGAGTCTGTAATGTCGCATCTATTGCGCTGAGTTAATGGTGCATCCGATGCGCTATACAATCTTGAAAACTATTGATTTCAAACATTAAACTATTGCAAATAACGCAAATAAAAGGTGATGTCTAATAATTTTGTTTTGAAGGTAAATTTACAAAATGCACAGTATTTTCCTAGCACAGATTTCAAATGTGAGTATGGGAAGTCTTATATGCAGCAGTGAACGATTTATAAGGTGTAAACCTTCACGAAATGCTTCATTCGTTCGACTGCCTCGGAACTGTTGGGAGCGATAATAGGCCTTGAGGGTGCACTGGCAAGGAATCAGCCAGGTAGCTGATGACTCAGCTGGCCTCTTGCTAGCAAGCAGCTGGCGGTTGATCAAACCAGTAGAGAATTCATAGTGTGTTGTTTCAATGTATTAATATTATATATCGCTGATGCCGGTGAAATTACCTTGAATATGAGAAGGTAATTGTGTTCATTCACAATTTCCCCGTCAAACGACGTCATTTTAAAATAATGGTTATGATATTGGTATGTTGCAAAAAATGATTCGAATTGGGTGATTCACCGTAAAACAACTATTGCAATGGCTCTGGTGGAGGAAGTAACTATGATAATTTCACTTTTCTACTCGCACAACACAATTCGGCTGATTCTTTCGGAAATTTCAGTGCATTGCAATGCGGATTCAATGTCTGGCTCATATTGAAAGGCTGCACGTTCGATATTCGAAGGAGGCAATCGTTGTTGTTGAGCAGCCACATGTTGTAGTCTTGTTTCATGACTTTCCCGAGCACGACATTGTCTTCTTCTCAATCGTTGTTGCTCATTCACAGAAAAAAAAAGCGTTCCCGAAAATGAAAATGGACCGTGTACTAGTTCACAATTTCAGGATTTTGCCCTTTAAAGGTTATTTAGTTCATGATTAATTGAATCAGTTCACGGTGTATTTTTGCTTTTTCTCGAATTCACGACTGCAGTTCACGGATCTGGGCACGGATTTTTTCCGTGTGCTTCGTGAGCCTCTTGTGATTGTCGCGCACGATGTTCAATCATTCCGATTCAAGCAGATTCCCTTGCAGTAGCACTCTGCTCTTCTGTACGACGTGCTGTATGATTACGTCGTTGCGTTGTATGTTTGGAACGCCGACCGATATCAGCGAAGAGGTCCTTTGTGGCATCGTAACAACTTTCGAGCTATAATTGATCACTTTGTATGAGACGCACAAAAAGTTTTCACTGAACAATTTTCAATAATTTACCTTTTTTGAATAGTCGAAATAAAGAAAGCAAACGATCGGAATTGAACGATTGAAATTTGCAAATCAGCTGAAGAAATATAACAAATCGATTACAGCGCCTACAACGCCTACAGTGTCTACAACGCTATAGGCAATATTTAACGTTGAGATTTCCTTTTAATTTACTCGTGATTTGTGATGATTTCCAATGTTTATACAACGTTTGGAACAGAATTTAGTTGGAACTTAGTTGGAAAAAATGAAAAAAAAAAAGAAAAAACAAAAAAAAATTGATGTTGGTATTGGTTGTGTTTTTGGTGATGTTGGTAGTGTTAGTCGGATAACATTTGTGTGCCAACATATTTTTGTTTGTATGGAAACATGCTTTTTTAAAATTTTCCAATTTTTCGGCTTTTTTTATGAATTTTCCACTATTTCCTTTTTTTAACCTTTATTGGGCAAAAAGGAACAAATCATTCGAAGACACCGTCAAGATTGGTCCAGCCGTACTTGTGTTTTAGTGTTACTAACAAACAAACAAACATTCATTTTTATTTATACAGGGTGTTTGCAAATTTTGACTTTGTCGGCATGCCTCAACACAACCGAGCGGATCAAACTAAGCATACCTACATGGTTTAATATCTTTACCCATTTATACGTAGTAAGTTTGGTACAGTTGTGATTTCTAATTCATTCAACATGAAGGCGAATGATTTGCACGCGGGTGTAATTGAACTTTTTCGAAGAGGAAAAACTGTTTCAGTGAATGCAAAAATCTACAGTGCGTCAAGATCTACAGTGAGTGATGCAATAAAACGATACCAACAGCTTGGAACGCTAGATGACAGCGTAGGGAGAGGAAAAAAGCGCACCGGTCGGACTCCACTAATGCGCAAGTTTATCCGGCGACGAATCAAGCGAAATTCTTCGATTTCCATCCGAAAGTTGGCGAAATCATTGAAAATTTCAAAATCTTCCGTTGGAGCTATGAGTACGACGATTTGAAGCTTCAGTCATATACACTTTGCAAGAGTCACTAAGGTCTGTATCCGCAATAACCCGTATACCTCAAGACATGAAGAAATTTTGCATTATATTTCCGTCGTAGTTGTTTATTTCAGATTGATGAGATGTGTTTCAAAAATTCGTGAAGACAAAACATAGTTATTCGGTATTTGCATAAAATTTTCGAACTTTGCGCTTAACTCCGTCCATTAAGGTTTGTACAGACTCTTCAGAAATCCTAGAAGCCGTCTTTGTCCAAATTTGCTGGAAGAGTTTGATGTCTTTGATTCCTTGTTTCTTTCCAGAAAGCTTTCGCTTCATCAGAGCCCAATATCTCTCGATTGGTCGTAGCTCTGGGCAATTTGGCGGGTTCGAGGTTTTTGGTACAATGTTCACTTGGTTTGCTTGGTACCACTCCATCACAGTTTTAGCAAAGTGGCATGATGCCAAATCGGGCCAGAACAAAGGTTTTTCTTTGTAACTTTTGATGAAGGATAGCAATCGCTTCTGCAGACACTCTTTCTGATAGATCTCCTTGTTGATTGTGCCTGTAGTGACGAAAGATTTACTCTTTTTGCTTCACGTGCAAATTGCTTGCCACACAAGGTATTTTTTGGGAAATTTCGATGCCATCTTCGTTCTGAAATGCTCAGCTGTAGCATTTCTGGCCATAGCAGAATAAAAAGCCAGCCCTGGAAGCTGCTTGAAATCCTCCAGGACATAAGTTTCATCGTCCATAGCAACGATTGAAAACTTCGTCAAATATTCGCAGTACAAACGTCGAGCCCGTGATTTTGCTGCCAAGTTCTGTTTCTCGTTGCGATTTGGAACTGTTTTTACTTTATACGACTTAAGTCCCAAACGTTGTTTTGATTTTTGGACAAAACCAGCCGACATCCCTATTCGAATGGAGAGATTTGGGTTTTTCGTTAATATCCTTTTCACCTTTCCGTCCATCGTCCGCGCTGTCCAATGTTTTTGTCACTTTTCGGTTTCCTGTCCACCGTCAAACGTTCCGAAAATGATTTGAGCACATCGTGAACAGTAGATTTAGGCAAATCCAATGTTTTTGTAAGGTCCCGTATTGACAAGTCAGGATTTGCCGTACGCCCGTACAAAATTCGCTCGCGCACTTGTTTTTCTTTCGTCGCCATCTTGAATACTAAACATGAAATGTTAACATAAATCATAGTCTTTTTCGTCATAGACTCTCGGCTATACCACAGTGAAATTTTTCATTCCTACGTGCAATATTTCAAAAGTTACAATGATTTGAAGGTATCCGGATTAATGTGAATACAGACCTTACTTGAATGTTAATGACACGGTGGTTTCTTGGGCAACTCAGCATTTCGGCAAAAATGAATGGATTTTTCAACAAGACTGGGCGCCGCCTAAGGCGTGCATCTCAGCACGAAGCGGCCATTTTGTGATGAACAAATAAAACTTGTATTTTGCAAACATTTTGCTATAACAAACAATACATGATGAAGGAAGGAGATGTTCGCTCATCACCATGAGTAATGTATGCTAGAATGAAAGATATGAAGAGAAAGTGTTGAAAGTTCCGTCAAAGTACGGTAGGTTGGAAATAGAATGGAAGTATTGAAAATTGAACGGAAGGGCATGGTTAAAATAATACTCGAACCAAGGACGTTACTATCTGCTAAGGCCTTTATATCTTTGGTTCTAGCAGAAACTGCTGTCCACTCCTAGGGTTGCATGTTGATAAGTAGGATCTTTCCATATTCAACACTAAAACAGCCTACAAATACAATCAATAATATTTAAACTGAGTTCTTTTCTTGTTTAATTTTCACCCAGAAATGAGACAGAACTGTCGATCGGTTGGAAAAAAAACACAGTCCAAATAAAAAAAACTGCAATGCAAACGGCCAATAACTACTAACAAATATTTAAAATGGACTTCAAATATTCCTGAAGTATACAAATACAAATGGAAACTTTAGAGGCTCAAACAAAATTCTAAAAGCTCCAAAGCAAAGCAGCCTCAGGATTTCCTAGACAAAATTCCAAATAAATGAAGACCACCAGACCAACAAATCCCAAGAGAATCATCAGGCAACGTTTAGAGAATCTCAAGATAATGAATAATTGATAGAAGACAGAAACAATCAAGTTTACCAGGAATCGCAAAAGTTGCCACCGCCCGGATTGTGCTCGTGAAGGAAGCTCTTTGATTTCGGTGGAGAATGATGACTAAATGATCTTCTCGTTTTCAACTTGAATGGTGTTGCCTTCTAGGAAATCCTTAATCAGTGGCTGCTGGGGTATAATGAGATGCAGTGGAGGAACAATCTTGGTGGGAAAAGAGCTGCTTCCTGGGGTTGCACTTATTGTGTTTTGTTCGCGATGATAACCTATTCTAGTTTTTTCTAGTTTTCTAAACAGCTTAATTATTTTCATTTGTCTCAACGGTGGAATAAACTGATGAAACGTTTTCCCTTCACACCATCTAAACCATAATTGCGAAGACAATGTTCGATGAGAACACACTTCTTTCGAGGCAACAACGCTTCGACAAACAAGATGAATTCGCAATGAAGAAGAAAATTCCAATTACTTTCGTTTCCTCTTTTAAATCTATCTGAGTAATACACCTGGGAAACAAGACTGCTAGTACAAATTAGGAAGATATCTACAAGAACCGATTCCTGGTAGTCATTGTAAAAGCAAATTCTCCCAGCAAATTGAAATCTCATCCAGATGAAGCTTGGCATTCCAATAAACTGGACAATCACCGCATGACTCTAAATAATACTATCACTTCTCCTGGCACACAACCACAGGATGACATTTTATTAACCAAGAATTAGTACTTCTGCATCCACCACAGGCAAACGCTCACACAAACACATTCTCCCGGAATATTAAATTAGAATCAACAGCATCAAACGAGGAAAGCTGATTGCTTCAAATTGAAGCACTGCCAGCTCCGACCGGTGTCCTCATCTTTCGTCGTCGACAGCCAATTATTTATCTCAGTCGTATTCAATCGATAAGCTCCATCTCTCTCTCTCTCTCTCTCTCTCTCTCTCTCTCTCCTGTAAGATTACAACAATAAAGCCGGAATGCGTTTGCACAACTTGTGTACAGAAAACAAGAGGTGATTACCAGTCAATAAAAGATGTTGAGTCTAGGCAGGATTGCAGATTGATCAGAGCACATGCAATCAAAGCTCAATAAATCCACTTCTCCTCCGTTTGTCAGTCAGTCCTCAGTTCTCAATCCCTACAACATGGCATGAGCAGCAATTTCCCAGAAGCAAATCTTCCACACTGATGCTCGAAATGAATTCCCCAACCGAAGTTGGATTCCCAAGAGTCAGTTATCCCCGAATAATAGCCTTATTAAAGAATTGCAAACATTTTTGCTGATGGAGCTTCGTACTACAATAGGGTGGCTACCAAAAAGGAACTCAAAGAAATCATTCCTAGGCTAGAAAAAAAAAACATAATAAAGCAATTGCGTACTGCCCGTCTACCGAGTTCATGAAATGAATATGTTCCTATGGCATAACATCAACAGCCTCAGTACCAAGTTGATGGAGTCATGCAGTGCTTTTATTAGTGTCTGAAAATGGCAAAACACTTTGCAATTGAAGCGACCGACAAAGGACCGGATAGCTGATCCCGGAATGAGACAATTTCGGGGTTCCCCCTGCTGACCCCCGTCGAGAAAATCACCATTCCAGGGGCACTGGAAACCACCAGTTACTGTCCGGCCAGAGTCAGAGCCCCATCTGAATCCGAGAGCTTGTGCTGCGGTTCGTCCGACGAGGGATCATGTTCCATTTATTGTCGTACTTTATGACGCATGATGACCCAGTGGGATATTCTTGCACACGAGCGAGCTGGCCCTCTGTTGTTGCAAGCTGTAGGCAATTGCACAATCGCTTGTGGTGCGGTAGCTTCATTACCGAAGACAACGACATCCGGCACTAAAACTGAAACTAGCTCAGTTTATGACGAGTGGTGAGACGTAAAGCGGGATTAAGGCAAATTTTCGGACCGAGGCCGGAATAAGCCTTAGGATATGACCTGCTGACGAACTGCTAGAAACTGCTACTTACCGCATTCGCTTCCGCACCTCCTGCGGTTCGGGTGGTTTCGGTCGCTTGAGCCTGCATATCGCCACGAACCCGGCGACGATGACCGAGGTGATGACGACTCCGGCCGCGGCTGCCACCGCTGCAAACATCACCATCTGCGAGTGTTGCTTCTGCTTGTCCGCGTTGGAGGTCTCGGCCGGCGTCGGATCCTCCGAGATGATGGTTTCGTCCACTGGAATGAGGTGCAAGTTTGAATTGGATGTTAGTTTTGTCATTCAAATTTGGAAAACAAATTCAACATGGGTAGTCCATCACCCTCGAAAGCATTTTTCAAAACACGATGTACAATAAAACAAACAAAAATCGCTAGCTGAATAATGAATAGATTCCGAAGCGAAGAATACAAACGATCCTGTTAGGTAAGAATGATTTCGTCCAACCGACTCATCCTTTTTTGCTGCTTACCAAAAGCCATCCAAATCTCCGAAACAGAAACGAAGAAGCAACTTAAGGGGAAAAAAAGTAGAGAATCAACGGTAATCGTCTCAGAGCCTGATGGCAAAGGATGAACGCTTCCAAACCATCCATCTGCCCCATCGCTTCGCATCGGTCCATCGCATCCGGCCGGAGCGTGCGGCTGATTTGTGTCTGCGTCTAAATTGAGCCAAAATCGGATCCAATTTCGAAACCCAGGAGTGAGGAAAATTTTTCTGCTGTGGTGATTGGTGTGACTGATTTCCAACACGGGCAGGCAAATCCGATATCCGACAATCTGCTCGGATTCGAATTTCTTCAATTTCGTCCAGTATCATTCCCCTCCCCGGGGGGAGGCGAGTGTAATGAATCATTTTGAATCCGAACCCAAAACGAGAGGCTGGAAATATACAAAATTGCAACCGAGAGTTTGTGATTCTTGGTTTGCTGTTGTCGTTTTCTAATTTCATCCCGGGGTGGTTTCTCGCCTTGTGATGAGACGAAGCGGAAATCAATCGAAGTCGAGAGGGATCAACTGGCCCCCGAGGCACAACATTCAACCTTGTTTGCGTTTGCGTTCGACACGAACGCTTAAGAATGTTGATAGATGGATGGGGATTTTTCCTAGGATTGGAATTTTCAAGCAAAGAACTAAGCGACTAAGCCTTGATGGATCGATGGATGACACACTGATTCGGGTTGTACACGAGATCTAATTAGTTTCGATGAAGTGGAAGTTGTCAACGATTTGATTCACTCGAAATTGGATTTCTAATCAATAAGCTGACTTTTGGGAGTGTCTCTTGCTGAGCCTGACTTAAGATGACAATGGAAATGACTTTGGTAGTTTATCAAGGCTTCAGTTTCCAATAATACTTCAATAATAGAATGGGGATCGACTTCGATAGTGGGTGAACTTCCGTCTTATTCTGCCCAATTTCCAGCCGAGTTACTTGATTTTACAATGATATGGGAAAACTCGATCTGTGTAAATTTTTGGCTTCCTTCAATATCCTATTGCAAATTTGCAAAATATCATGTCATAATAACTGTACTTATTTTGAACATAAATAAGTCTTAGAGTGTTCATCATTCTCTAGTATAAGCCGCTAATATTTTATATAAGCAATTTAGTAAGTAAAAAGACCTTCGAAGGATGTTAAACAATCAGATTCACAGGGGAACCATTATTCGGTAAAAACCGATTGGAAGTCCGATAGCTCTTTATAATTCAAATTTCCTGGCAGCACTGCACTCTGCCACTCAACACAACAAACTTGGTCAATTTTGATATAAACATTTCAATACCTCCGAAAATATAATTAGTTTCTAAAAAAAAACCATTAAAACGTGTAAATGCTTATTAAACGGATAAAAAAAAGTACTCTAAAACACTTCAAACCTGTAAAATATGGACAAAAAAAATTATTACAAATAAATATTATTTGAAAGGGCATCCAAAAATAAAGGTTGTTCGCAATCAAATTGCACCACTTTCAAATGGCCGTAACTTTTTACCCATTGGGATTTTCTATTGAAGTTTTGAGTGGAGTTAGTTCAATGTGTATTTGTTTACGCTGTGTAAGTTTCACAAGCAGATGTGCAATCGTTGCGAAAATGGAGTCGGAAGAACAGCAGCGGCGCAAAGTGCCATTCAGCAGGAAGCTGAACTTTTTTCGGTGCCTCGTGTTTTAAATCGGTACCACACGGTGCCCCGATAGACCGTTATTATAAAAAATAAATGTCCATCGAAACCAAGTACATAGCTCGATTCTTGAGGTAGTTCTGTCCTTCTGGACCAATTCTTTAAAAAATCCCTAGGAGGAATCTCGAGAAATTTGGATTTTAGTTTTAAGCTAAAAAAAAAAAAAAAATCCATATTCAAATTAATTAATATCATCAAAATACCTACATGAACGTCCGATAAGTCATCCGAGTCGATTTCAACCAGTTTTTATTTATGACCGTTATTACAATTATAAATATTTACAACTGACTTAACTCACCAGACTGACTTAAGTACGTTTTTTATATGGCTTACTGGTTCTAGTTTGGTTTAGGTATTGCTTTCTATGCTTGATCGAATGAAAGGTAATATATCAATTCAGTGCTGATGCTTATATTGTAGAAAAGTAAACCGAGATTTATTGTAGCATAAACGTTATTGAAATCTAAAACATGTGATTGCTGTTATAGTCGATCACAGCACTTAGTAACCGATCATTGTAAATCTGGGATGATTTAGGTGCTCTATACCGCTGCCAAATCTCGTCAAAATCCGAATGAACGGACTCCGAAGCTTGCTCAATATGTAAATCAAGACCTCTTCCGGTGTCTCTGCAGAACTCTGGAACATGATATTTTAAAATATGGTACTTCGACGTATATGGAAGCTGCAGCTTTTCCCAGCTACTGGCAAAACCATCAATTGCTTCTTCAAAACCATGTTCAAGTTTGAAAGAAAAACATTTAGCGTACACGTTTTTGAAATTATACAGAACCTGATAATCGTAACATTATTAAGAAATTGGTTAAAGATTAAGTAGAATAGCTTACCGTGACGTAATCCGAAAGATCGGGATTGTCTGCCAAACATTTGGCAGTTTTCAAAAGCGCGTGACAGGCTCTACCAATGAACCCGTATGCCATTTGTTGATGTCTCACCTGTGCTTCGTTCACCCACAAATCTACCCAATCTGGTGTTTTTTTCTCGAGGAACTTAAAAATCGTATTGACGACTCAAAGCGTGATGTGCTGTGGCGGATGTGGGCAAAGCTTCAAAATGTTGTCTTCGTTGCTACCGGAAACCAAAGGAGCATGCACACAGCTTGCGAAGTTTTTTCCTTTTCTTGTGCAATTTTCCTTGATGCTACCTTTGGTTCTCGAGATGCCATTCGATATGCCAAGTTCACTCTTGGAAGCCTCGCAATATGGACACGGGTTCTTCGAGGACTGCGCCATTATGCCAATTATAATGTTCATAGCTTGAGGTCTCCGACAACCAAATGATTGAGCTCGTGCAGTTTGAGTAGGGCTATCCAAATCGGGGAAATATTGTCGCACTTTTCTGCGAGGTTTGGTGAAAGTGCAGTGATGAACAGCTTCTTTACACCGCCATCCTTGAAGTCATTGTCAGACCGATGCTCCGTTTGTATCGGCTGCGACAAAAATTTCACATTTGCACATACCTTGGAATCGCGTGACAATTGAATTCTGGAGATTGTAATTGTGAATCATGGGGATCCTTTTCCTCCCTTGCTAAATATACTCCCCACAAGCCAGGCGGCATGTTCCGCAGATGACCGACGGACACAAGTTTTGTTTGGATTCAAAATCTAGCAGAAACTTTTGGATAACAACTCTTATGCTTTCAGTTATCGATCGAAGCGATGATGCCTTCGAAAGACAGAATACGCAAACCAGATTTCTGTTTTTTTCATGAAGATTCATTTTCACTCTGCACAAGCACTTTTTTTACTTAGGCTTTCTGACGTTTATCACACGAAACATTCAATTGCTGAAACTTGACGAAGAGGAAGATTTTAACGTTTAACAGCCTACTTTGATGATCACCGGTGATGAGTAGAAGAATGAAATTTTAAAAGAAAAACATTATTTATTCATAATTAATTAAAAAATCACATGCTAGGCCATACAAAAAAAAGTAATTAAGTCAGTTGGGTAAGTTAAGTCAGTTATAAATATTTCTAATTGTAATAATGGTAATTAATACAAACTGGTTGAAATCGACTCGGATCACTTATCGGACGTTCATGTAGGTATTTTGATGATATTAATTAATTTGAATATGGATTTTTTTTTTGGCTAAAAACTAAAATTAAGATTTCTTGAGATTCCTCCTAGGGATTTTTGTAAGAATTGGTCTAGAAGGACAGAACTACTTTAAGAATCGAGCTATATACTTGGTTTTGATGGACATTTATTTTTTATAATAACGGTCTATCGGGGCACCGTGTACCACGAACGTTAGACCATCGATTGGAAAGAAAAAAGTAGCAAAAATGGATCTCAGTAAAGTGATCACAAGCGGATAGTGCAAGCTTACAAGGGGAATCCCAACAGTTCAGTTCGAGATGTGGCGAAGAAACTGAATCTAACCAAAACTTTCGTGCAAGATGCGAAAAAACGCAAAGGACTACACACGTACATACTCCAAAAGGCGTGTGGAAAGCGGAGCACCCCATTCGTACCAACTGGAACGGTCAATGGGCAGGTGTACCTAAAGGAATGCCTCCAAAAGCGTCTACTTCCTCTTCTGAGGTCATAAGATGGTCCTAAGATTTTCTGGTCGAATTTAGCCTCGTGCCATTACTCGAAATAGGTTTTGAAGTTGTACAAGGCTAACGAGTCAATTTCGTGCCGAAGCATCTCAACCCCCAGAACGCAGCGGAACTGCGACAAATTGAAAAGTACTGGGCTATCATGAAGCAGGCACTTCGGAAGCATCATAAAGAAGTGAAATCGGAGAAAGATATGAAGAAAAAATGGATTGCCACGCAAAAAAAAGTTGGTCCAAATGTTGTACAAGACCTTATGAGTAGTGTAAAGAAGAAAGTTTGTGCATTTGGATATGGAATTGAAATTGAATAAAACAAACATGGGAGAGTATGCATAACATGTTTTATTTTACTCTCTAAAAGTTTGAAGATTATTGGTTGAACGGGCGAATTTTGCCGAATATTTGTGTGTGTCGCAATTTGATTCCGTACACCCTTTAGTTTGAATCATCAGACAATCCTAAGCGTCATTTTTGACTATCGATATGGATTCAGCTAAATGAGTACAAGTTCCTTGAAAATTGTACAGTTAAAGTAAATGGAGACATTGTGTTATTTTTGAATACACTCGTTGCAGTTCAAAATCGGACAAGAGCACTTGTGCCAATCGATCACACTGAAAAAATATTTCACTTAGCTACTACTGAAAAGAAACATGTAGATATTATCCAACATTAAAATAAGTGACTCTAACTTGAATATCACATACAAAAAGAAATTCTACTTGACTTATCACTCACATTTCACTGGACTCATAAGACTCATAAGACTCACTTGATATTGCAAAGCATTTTTCACTACCTGAATCACATGAATGTTAAGTGAATTTCTAGTGGCTATTTTCCACTGATAATGTGAATCTTTTTTTGCGTGTGATTCTATAGAGTCTATGGTGACGCATCTAGTGCACTATGGAATACAAGCGGCATCGATTGATGTGAGTGGATTGGTCCGGTTTTGTACTGCACGAGTGTATTTTCATTTCACAATTTATGTGCTCTCAGGTATTGTTTTGGTTATATCTCCATGAAGGATTATTCAATCATAAAGATATCTTTACAAGTGTTTTGAAAACTATGCAGTTTTAATTTGGCACGACCAAACCTAAAATCAGTATGTAATCGGAGACTAAACTGTTTGATTACTATCATAATAGGCCGTAAAGTACTGTCTTGTTCATATGTACAAAATGTAACGTAACAAAATGTTCGAAAGAGAAATAATAGCGCTCTATGGGCGCTCAATGGCTTTCATTTGCCTCCAGCAAAACTGAAATCAGTTCACAAACGACTGAGAAACCGATGTGACATTTTATTTGTAACGCACACACACAGACATGTGCTCAGTTTGTCGAGCTGAGTCGTACGGTATATGACACTCGGCCCTCTGGGCCTCAGATAAAAAGTCGAGTTTTCAAGCGATCTTTATACCCTTCTTTTGGTGTAAGAAGGGTAAAAACACCTTTAAAGGATGCAACACGATAAGATTCAAAGGGGAAGCGTTAATCAGTAAATACCGAATGTAAATCTGATTGCTCTTATAATTCAATTTTCCTAGCAGCATGGCACTGCACAATACTGATTTCATTTTCGAAGGCAGAAAGACTTTGTAAGTTTTTTGTTTGATTAATTATTGTGCCAGTGAAATTGGGGTCGTCAATTTTTAGATTGTTCAAGATATGAACTTTTGACGAAGGACTACGTCTTTGCTTTCTATACTGGGGTACAATATAAAAAAAATCGAATTGCGATTGTCACGAAAAATGGTCAAATTTTGAGCGTTAATATCTCAGTCGCATCTCTAAAGATTTTCAAAAAATTTGCATTTATCGATCGGAAATAGTTCTACGCATCGATTCCGGAAGAGGGCATAGTTGATTTCGGGCCAAATAATGATGCATGATGTATAATAAGTACTACCATCCATTGTAGCACGGAAACTAAGTCCGACAACAATGGGCTCTCCTGTCTGTTAGGCTTGATCAAGCTTATCCTAATCATGCCAACAATTGGTCATACGAGCGAGCTATCTAACATGAGGATGCCCCAATGAGCGGGAAGAAGAGACCGCCCTCTATTCACAAACTGTTAGCAATAGGGAGTTGGCATTCCCACGCTTCCCGTCCAGAGTTCTTCAATCGGGTGCCCTGATGGTCCCTCTCATTCCCATGAAATATTTATATAAAAGTGTATATATTAATGTTTACGAAAAATATTACAAGCATTCGTATCTATTATAAATGATCATTATTCGGTTGATCCTGAAATGCAAGAATTGTTGTAAAGTGTTAAAGTGCAGAGTTCTGTGGTTTCGCGCTTAAATCGTGTTCCACATCAAATAGCATCACGGAAAAAATGATGAACCTCCCCAACGCATCGAAACTAAGGCCCATCAAAAAATACTGGGCTATTACGAAGCAGGCACTACGGAAGCATCCCAAGGAGGTCCAATCTGTGGAAGACATAAAGAAAAAGTGGGTTTCCGTACAGAAGAAGCTGCAGCCAGATGTTGTACCGAACTTAACGAGTGGAGTTAAGTGTAAGGAGCGAGCGACTTTTTCCATATTTTTTTAAAGTCCCTGGATTTCAGTGACATTTTGAAAATCCAAAATAAAGGAGCGGTAAGCCAAAATTTTCATAAAAACGGGATGGAATCCATAAAGTCCCGAACCTTTAGATGCTTCAGAAAATGTTATTGCCTTAAAAATGTCATGCACATTGACTTTAATAACGCTTATGTCACTTGGAAACTCAGGATGGAAACCAAAGTATTCACGAATGCGACCTGGTTCTGAATATGTTGTATGATTTTCGTTGAAAAACGTCCGAAAATAAGATGCATATCTCGTCAGAGTTATTACCTTCACAATAGTCAATGTACGTTTTAGACGGAAAATTGTCACTTTTCAGTTTGGTCTTGACATAGTTAAACATAGTTTCTTGCAAATTTTTTATATTATACTCCTCAAATGCTATACTCATCATCAAATTAAGTCGATCACAGATATTTACATAGTTTTCCATATTTTCTTGTTTTTTATTTTTATAGATTTTATGTGCTTTCTGTTTACGATTGTTTAAGTTTCTTATTTTCTTGCTGAACCAAATCGGATTTCTGGACGTAACTTGACGCCTTATTTTTTTGACCGGAACTTCTTCATGTATTATATTAAACAGCTTATTGTAGAATACTTCAGTTGCATTTTCCACTTTTTCCATAATACTGTTTGCCAGTCCATGCTATGTAATAATGCAGTTTATTTCCTCGAATTCAACGTCTCTAAGTGTTTAATAGTTATGCACAAACAGAGAATACTCGACTGCAGTGTGAAATGCTTCATTTCTTTATATTGGCAATAGTGATTCAATTACATAAAAGCCTTTGTAAATGTTTGTCAACAGCAAATCCAAGAAGCAATTTTGTGATTTTGTACGTTATTATGTTTCGTTTTCTAAAAAATGTTTACAATTATGTTTCGTTTTCTACAGAACCTGGGAGTAAAATGTATTCGTTATCCATGTCTGGAATGAAGTCACGATTTCGTTGATCCAAATAACCAAAAATATGTAGTTTATCTTCAGAAGGTGAGCTAGACATAATTTCTTGAGCAACACAGAAAAACTTATCGTATATGTCCTTACGGCTTTACGGCTACGAAACATGGACATTGTTAGTGGAGGACCAACGCGCCCTTGGTGTCTTTGAATGGAAGGTGCTAGGTACGATCTACGGTGGAGTGCAGATAGAAGACGGAATGTGAAGGAAGCGAATGAAATACGAATAGCATCAGTTGCTGAGAGAACCTCCCATCGTACACATTGCTAAAATCGGTCGACTACGATGGGCTGGGCATGTCGTAGGAATGTCGCACGACAGCCCTGTTAAAATGGTTCTCGAAAACCAACCGACGGGTACAAGAAGAAGAGGCGTGCAATGGGGATCGATCAAGTAGAAGTCGACCTGCGAACTCCCGGCAGACAGCGAGGCTGGTGAGGTACAGCCACGGACCGATTACAATGGAGAAAACTTCTGTGTACAGCAGAGGCCACACCGGCCTTGGTCTGATTGGTAAGGTAAGTATATGTCTTTACGGGCATTATTTGGAGCAAAGTGAACCGAAACAAAAATATGTGTTTCGCCTGCGACTTGAACTTTTGCCCACATGTGTTCAAATTCTTAAAATTTAGTTGTTGCTATGATTCCACAGATCAAAGTGTTTGAAACAGCAACTAGAACTCCACCTCCTGATTTGTTTTTCGACCATTGATAATTACGGTCATTCCTATAGACATTAAAACTATTACCAAAGACCTCCTCGCTTCTCACTCCTTCATTCCGGCTACTTTCAATTGCAAGAATCACTGTGTAAAAACTACTTAAAATCGTTTTCTGAATTTCGTTAATCTTAGCTCTTCTCATTCGATTAAAATTGAAGATATACTAAGATACCATCCGCTGATTGTACACTAAAATTAGATCCGTTGCCTCAGCAGTCATTGCGTCGTCATATCTTTTGCCTAAAAAGTTCGCCAGTTGCATCGAAAACACGAATGCTGAATATGACATGTCTCACAAGCTGTAGAGGGATCTGAAGAACATCCGGGAGAAGTCCAGATGGGTTGCCTGTCGGGAGCAAGCTTTAAATACTCTTGTACGACTGGCCTAATGGATCGACTATTGGAACATCATTTATTGAACTTAGCTCATATTCTGAAGAATCCACCGATTCCGGAGAGCAGTTTAATACTTTTGACTCGATGGCCAATTTGCTCGCTAATAAAGATTTCAGCTCATTCAATATATCTAGTGCTGACGCAAGTTCCCGTATTGACGTGTTGAAATGTCGCCATCTTGCAAATTAAACATGGAATGTAACACCAATCATAGCATTTTTCACCAAAGACTATCAGCTATATCTACTTTGTCTATAGTCTACAGCCTACTTTGCTTGACGAAATAAATAAAAATATCTCAGCGAATTTTCTCACTCTCACGGGAAATATTTTAAAAATTACAGTAATTTGCACACGTCCGGATTAATGTGGATACAGACCTTATGTGATTTTGTAACATATTGGGTTATAAAATCATCAATTAAGTAGAGTAATCATGATGCCTCAATCGATTACAACAAACCCGACTCACCGACATATTTTAAAAGTTTTTTCATCATTGAACTAATGTATATTTGACTTTAAATCAAACTAATATAATTTTTATACAGTGACCGACGAAAAAAAAGATCCATCGAGCCGTATACTAATCAGGCATAGATATCTTTACAACTTCGTATCAATAGCAACTTTCTTACCCGTACTGTACATATTTGGGTATCATTCATGAGGCTTAGCGTAAAAGTTTGAATATACATATTCATTTCAGCCAACTGCATGTGAAAAATGAAATAAGCTTGTGTTTACGGTATGTCAATAAAAAAGATCCACTAGAAAAAAAAACTTACCCCTTGTTGATCATGCTTTTGACATACCTTTATTTACATCCATCACAGATAATTGCTACAGTTGTGAGAAATAAGTGAGTTTAGCCCAAGTGACGAGTTTTTTTAAGAATCGATCATGGGAGGAAAGAAAATAACAGTCCAAGTTCGAAATCTTATCGTGCGCGATTGCTCAAAAAACGAATCTCAGCGCAAAGTTGCCGAAAAGTATGGTGTAAGCCGTGGTGCAGTGCAGAAAAGTCATTTTGCTCGGAAACGGCCGTCCATAAGTAGGGTGATTAAGGATAAGCGATTGCGGTTTGCAAGAAACCATATAAATAAGCCACTGGAGTTCTGGAAACAGGTTGTTATGATGCCCGTAATGCTCCTCACACCCCTTCGTTAAATAAAGAGTCCAAAACAAACTGGGGTACTTAGTTTAAGCTAATGAAGTATTACATGTATTGGAAAAGCTTTGAAAAAAAAACGATGCTGAGCCATTTTGCTAAGATTTACTGTGATGAATTACAATTAATATTCAATCAAATTAGTTCCAGTATTGTAAGCGAAAGTTTATACCTCCTTGACAATGTCGAATAAATGTGACCCGAAAGTTTCCTCGAAGCTCCACATAAAGAATAAATTGGTCGAAACAAATAACTGTTTAATGAATTTCCCAGTACTGTGCTGTGGAAAAAAGCATCCCCGTATACTCTGTCACTTCTTTTTAATACAACGAATAAAAAAGCACTTTCTCACCATCAACTCCCACCGAAAACCAGCGAAGGATATCCCACCGCCCGCATCACAATTCTTGCTTCTTTTTTTCCCTCGCCATTTTTTTTTGTCCACTCATTCGCCTCCACTCTTGCAAATGAAATACAAGATTGATGAGCGGTTTATACCCGACATCGATCGAGTCATTGATTCACGTTCAAGTGAGTGAGTGCGAACTGAGTCGAGCTGTGCCGAGTGAAGGAGAGTGAGAACAAACGAAATGGATGGTCCGCCCGATCGCCCTTTGTCCCTTCAATCATTTCGAAGGCGAACCGACACACACACACAGAAAAAAAAGGCATTCTTCTCCCGTTTCGGGGTGGTTTGGGACGGGTGCGAAATCCGAACGAGTCATGCTTCAACAAAAGATGAGAAATAAGACCTGATTTGCATTCCTCCTATGAGAGGCTACATAATAGGAATACGAATCGACAAAAGCCACGCTGAGAATGCTCGGATGGGGCTAGAGGATGCGTTACGTCACCTAACCTAGAAAACCAGAAAAATCTGACCACAACAGTAGGTCTTCCACTGGAATAGGTCTTCTTGTTCGAAGAATCGAAAAATTTGAATATTCTCCAACGCCTCCGGGCTCTATGAAATATTTAAATTAATTACTTTTGCTTTTCCCGAAGAGTGACTGGCACTTTCAAGTCAATCAAAGACCTACAGCTAGGGATTGGGCTCGAATTAGCAAACTGTTCCTTTCTCGTCCTTCCTCGCTCGGCCTCCCTCGCTTGGTGATTGTGATAAATGAACGCTCCGGATTGCAGAAACAGGAGTTGACTAGTCATAAAACAAATTTATGAGGACAGACTACTGAATTGAGTTATAGATTTTCAATTTCCATCGCATTCATGCGGGGAACAAGCTTTCGTTGCTTAGGTATGCATAATGTCTTGTTGGTGTCCTCTAAAGGGACATTACATCACCTAGGAGGGGTGTTCCTCGGGGAAAAGTAAAGAACGAACCTTTTTCTTCCCTGGAAGTAACTTCCGGATCCGGGCTGGGACGAGCAAAAGTCAGAGGGGAAACATTAAAACTGCTGTCAAGTCCGATTTTTTGCCATCTCAGACCCAATTTAAATGCTGACTTGGACGCTTTTCAGTCCACCGATTGCGTGAGAGGAATAAACCTTTTCTTCCTATCCTTCGTTCCAGATGAAGTCCCAGTCAATCACGACGATTTGTCTTTGTTCCGTGAAAACCCGAAGAGCGTGGTTGGTTGATTTTAGTTGCGAAATTCCAGGCACATGATTGACCTGAAAAACAGAAACCCGCAACCCTTGGTGGGGCCAAACTTACCGTACGGTGGAATCAGAGCCGACCCGACGCGCACTTTGTCGATCACGAACGGTGGGTCGCTTTTGCCTTTGGCGTTGACCGCGTACACCATCAGCTGGTAGTCCCGGCCCGGTTCCAGGCTGTGCAGCTGGAACTGCGGTTCATTTTTCTGGATCCGAAATAGCGGCGCTAATGTGGCCTGTTGAATAGAGTGAGAAGGATAGTGGGTTAGATGAAAATAATAAACAATGGTTACCAGGGGGGATACCGCATGGTTTTAGGAGTGTACTGAGAGACTGTATGTATAGGCAGTGAGTAACGTCGTTGCGAAGGCAACTAGGATTAAGTTTTAATTGCTTTTGAAAAGTGGTGGGACGGGAAGTGATCATGTTATCTAATGGTTTTGACGTTGATAGCGAATATGCTCTCACAGCGAGACAAAGATAGCGAGAGAGAGAGACACAGAGAGGTCACACGTGACTGGTGGCGGTTTGCAGTTGCCGCTTCCTCATTCCACATTACGAAGATATTTTGCCGCTCGCCGCCGGAGCTAGCTGCTAAGCGTTTTAGCAGGGCTGCCAAGAGATCGAGAATTTTTTTTAACGATATGGACAGATTGTGAAATATTTTTCCTTCTAATTAGAACTGTTAGAAAGAATCCGTCCGTGCGAATCCAGTTTCTAGTAGTGATCCTTATAGACTCGGAAACTACTGAACGCAGAGTTGTATGCAGAGGTTTTTGAGGCCGGGAAAGGTTCTTATGATAGTTTGAGACCCCTGCCCATACAAATGAAATATAAATTTCTGTATAACTCGAGAACAAATCAAGCAAATAGAACCATGTTTGGCATATGGGAATTTTTTGAGGCAAGAAATGTCTCTATGGTGGTTCGAGACCCCTCCACCTGCTGAAAGGGGGGTTTTCAAACACATGAAACACAAACTTCAACCAAACATGGGAATCAACCAGTTATCCAGTTTTCCCAAACGAAGCTGAAGAAGCTATTGACAACCATGACATCTATAAAGGATCTGCAACGGATGGTATTCCACCCCTAATGCTGAAAAAGCGTTATAGAGAACTGGTGAGTCCAATTGCCAATTATTTCAACCGATCGATTTATTATCGTGTCTGTTCACAAGTCTGACAGAAGCAATCCAGTATTGATACTGTGCAGTCTCAGCAAAGTGTTTGAAAGACGGGTGACAACGTTTTATACAATTCGGCAACTTTAATCATCTTTGATGACCAACATGGTTTTTTGAAACGTCATTCTACAACAACTGTCAGGTGAAATTAAAGTGGGGCGACAAGTCGACGTGGTGTACGATGGTTTCGCGAAAGCCTTCGACATTGTTTCTCATATTCTAGTCGTCAAAAAACTGAGGCACATAGGCTTTCCAGATTCGATTACGGAGCGGATTTTTTCGTACTTGCGTGAGCGTACTGCATTCGTCGTGGTCAACTTGGCCAGCTCCCGCACCTTCAACATCACTGCTGGTGTACCCCATGGAAGCGTTCTGGGGCCACTATCATTCATCATTTTCATCAATGATCTGTGCTTGCTGATTTCTTCGTTCACTGGTTCAGGTCGTTCGCTGATGACCTGAAATTTTATCGAGTCATAGTTTCTCTTGTTGATTGCGCAGCCCAACAAGAAGATATTGATGTAATGTTGACATGCAAATGAAAAATAATTTCCGTTGGGCAATGCCAAAGCCCTATTCTTCAAGAAATAGAAACTAAATCACTGAAACGTGTGTCGTGTCACCCATTCGTGACCCTGGAGTTACCACCGATTCGAAGCTCAGATTCAATAAACATGTCAGGAGTATGACTGTCAAGGCTTTTTTTGCGTTGGAATTCATACGCCTTTAAAACACTCTACTGTGCGTTGGTTCGTAGCATCCTGGAGTACGCTGCCCCGGTTCGGTATCCAAACCACATAGTTCATGCTTTGATGATCGAACGGGTGCAGAAAAAGTTTGTACGTTTTGCACTGAGACAACTGCCATCCCAAGTAACATTGCCAAAACCATCCAGCTTTATTAAGTTTTAATAAAGTTTTATGAAAGCCATTAGAAATCAATTCGGTTTTATTATGGCAGCAAGAGATGTCAATAGGTTTCTAATTTTAGTCAGCTTTAAAAGAACCTACACAGCTTCTTTACAACGATTTTAAAACCTTGACTTCTAAAATTCTTTCTACTCCTATCAGATGTTTTATTTTGACTTTATTAACTCATAAAATGCTGTTTTGAAATGCCGTTTTAGGACTCATTCATATAATCTTATTATGGTCAGTTGAAAAAGCATTTTAAAACCATTTTGCCTCCAGTAAATGCATTAAACGGCTAATTGGCATTGAGGAAAGCTACCAAGCGACCATATAGTTTTATAGTAGCCATTGCTAAGATAAATTGGCTTTTTGGCAAAACTGTTATTTCTTGCAATCGCCATATTGAAATATATGAAATAATTGAAATGTGGAAAAATAAATACACCAAATTTTAAATGTAATACAATTGAACTGTAGATCTGAGACAAACTTCGGTATTCGTTTAGAAATATATTTCTTTCAATTTTTATTTCTTTCAATTTTGTTTTTGTTGTAATATATTTCTTTCAATTTTGTTTTTGTTGTTGTAAGCTCGCATAATCTCCGAGGCGCATGAATTTTCAGCTCTTATCGTGTCAATATTCACCATAAAATTGAATGCGCATATGATTTGGAGCATGATACGCTAAAAAAACTCAATTTGTTTTATATATTTTGCTATCTATCATTATTTCCCGCAACACTAGAACTTTTTTCTTAGCCAATATTTACTGTTGAATGAATCAGAAGAGCAGAGAATCGAACAAAGCAAATCAACAAAAACCAACCACGATATCGCCGTGAAGTTTGACAGCTGTGGCAATTCAGCCTAATGCTGATTTTGATGGCTGCCAATAGGTTTTATGATGGTTCTCAAGTGGTCATAACATCTTTCACTAGAACATTTTCAAAATCTTTATGGTCTTAGAAAGGTTTTATTAATTTGTTTTCACAACCGTCTATAGAGTGGGCGACTCTGTACACATTTCGGCTATAAAGATGCATAGAAGAGGTGTTGGTGGACAGAACAGTTTGGAATGTAGTTTCATCAAAAACAGCCGGGGAGTAAGCTCCTTTAGGCGGACATGAGGTTTTCAATCGAAATTCGTTGTTTTAGAGATTTGGTTACTTCATAAAACTTGTTGCAAACTTGTTGTACTACAATTTGTATGAAATTATTTTTTTCTTGCAGCTTTTTCTATGAACATACGTGGTAGTTGTCATATTCTAAAAAGAGATAGCCATGATTTCTGTGTGTTTTGATTCTATTTAAGCTCCTTATGTATGTTTTTATTGAAAACTGTATGTTACAGAAAGTAGTTTTGAAAAAGATAGAAAAATATCATCTCTCCCAAATTCTTATTGAACATGCTCTAAGGTGTGTTGAATCAGGTGCTCCATTTCAAGTTCTGAGGCCTGTATGGCGTAAAGTATGGCGATAGTATGGCGTAAATTTAACTGAAAATTTACTATAAAATGAAAACAAGAGGAAATACAACTATGGTGTATTCAGCAAAATTGTAGCAAATGTCAAAACAAACAACTGCAAGTTAAAAATGAAGGAATTTGAGTCGAAAAACGATTATTTACTAAAATTCATAATTATCACAGTAGGCTTTGAAGCTGGAAAAAAAATGATCTACAAAGTTTTTTATAATAACAATATCTAGCTCACGATATTTGCGCATGAAAAAGTTAGGGTATACGCCACTCTTGCGTTTAATGCAATAAAAAAATAATTTGATGCAAGTAAGACTAATAAGACTGTATAACACTGTATACGTATTTTTTACAAATCAATTGGTTCTGTATGGCATATTTTAAAGTTCTTCGTGGGTTACAATAGTTATTTGGGATATTTCATGCTTAACAAATCATGTATATCAATAAGATGAATTCGCCCCGCCTTATTTTTTTTTTGCACCGATATTTCAGCACGGTCAATATCGGGTGAAAATGAAAAAAACTCATATTGGTGCGACAATTTTGATGCCAATTTCGTCCACATTATTTTCTATGTATTTTTTTGGCTATGGTGAAAATTGAAATATGTTATCTAACTTTTTCACAGAAATACGGATTTTTGAAACTGGTATGTCCAAAAATGACTTTTGTCACATATGTTATGAAAACTTCAAATTTATTAAACTTATCAACATAAAATTTTGGCTCTAATAGGTTTATACATTGTTTATAGTGCTGTGAAATTTTCAGCCCAAAATATTGATAATTGACAAAGTTCTAGTAGTTTGAACATGGCGTTTTTTGGAAGCAAAATTTTGCTCAGCTTTTTTTTTGCTACTGAGTGTATGTTGGCCTAAAAGTTAGGAATACGGAAAATTATGCGAAAATGAATAACTTTAATTCAGCAAACCATCTTGAATTATAATATGTATCAATTTTATCAATCCGATAGAGACGAGTTATTTACTTTAACTGTTGTAAAATATATTAATCATTTTATCATTGCGTTTCATATTTTCTGAATCCTGTGAAGATGTTTGAAAATATTTAAAGATAATTTAATATTTTTTGCTTTAAAATAAACTATTTAACATTATCTATTTTAAATCGATTATGCATCAATTTTCTATTGTATTATTTCAAATCTGAAAATCAGCATTTTAAGGAATAAAAGGAGGGAAAACTAGCGCTCTGATTTATAAGAAAAACACTTTATTGAAATAGTGTGGTAAGCGGCAACAGCTTACTACGAATTTCAAATCAAATTCAAATCAAATTTAAATCAAAATGAGTTAGATTGAACACTCGCAGCCTCCACTACATTGCGAAGTTTACACCATAAGATGCATCAATTAATTCAATATTAGAAACAATGATTCAACAGTAATTCCTTATCAACTTAGATTTTTTAAGGGAAAAGCGTTAAAGTGGGCAATTCTAGTCAACGTTTCCAAGTGTTTCAAATTTGATTTGTCAGTTAGTCGGTAAGACCCATTTTTAGATAATTTTACCGTTCCTTATACATTATCAGAAAGTAAAAAATACAGCGCCGATGGTAAGGGTTAAGAGTGGTTGCCTCTCACCCTAGTCGGTGTGGTATCAATTCCAGTCGACGCCGTTGGGATTTTCTGAGACGAAAAATCTCTGTTCACGTCTTTTTTCGGAAGGAAAGTAAATCCGTTGGTCCTCGTCAGTGCCTTGGATTTTCAGAAATCATTCATGAGAAGTGAAAACGATTGTATCCCAGTTTAATGGTGAGGTATACTTTTCCGGAATTTTCCGGAATCATTGAGTCGTAGATGAACACAACAAGTTAGTAAACTTCTGTCACTTTTATGACAAATGAACATTGTTTTCTGCAATGAATGAAGTCTGTAAACTTACTGTCACTACTGGATAATCAATCGGTAAGCATGAATATCATTAGACGAAAGCTAAATATCATCTCTTATGACGAGTATTCTTCCATTTTTTTTTGTCATTAAGTGGTTTTGAATCTTGATCCGAACAGTATTGAGGAGACAATTGCCTGGCAGTAAAAACAAATTCTGGTGATCTCTCTAGAAGATGGTCAACCACCTAGAAGAAAATTATCCTAAACACACCAATATACTGTATCTTCAAAAACAAAACCCAAAATAATAGTTTCGTCTAAATTAGCTCAAATCTATATTAAATTGCAACGTCAATACGTTCACGCCAGCTCCTATAGTGTGGTCTCAACTGTAGACGTCAGAGGAATTTTGATTTTATATTTTTCGATCTCGATGGATGATTATGATTCATTGTAGTTTATTGAATTTCTTTTCTGACATTTAGAAACTCATACTGAAAATAAACCTGAATACATGAATATCAAAGCATTTTGAGGAGCTAACTCTCGTTGTTCTGGTTACGTTTGTTGTCAAGATTTATCATCCAATTTATGGTGCTTGAACATCCACAATTATAAGACTAGATTAGATTAGATTAGATTATTATTGAGCTTTGAGTTGAGCCGAGGCTGAAAACTCATGATTTTGAGACTAACCAGCATGACTTTTATCAAAACTGGTTTGATATGAAGGGTCCAAGTCGTCTCCCTGGCGTGACAAACCAGTTTCATATCGAATGTCTCCTGAATGCGAAACAACAACAACAACATCAACTACAATATACAGATAGTATCAATTAGTATCAAAAACGAATAATGACTTTGGCAAGGTCTCAAAATCCCAATAACAATCCGATCTTTAGCCATCATCTGAAGGATATGGATGCTAAGAATAACATCCTAACCAGGTTGTTCAAATTTTGCCATTTGGATTACGTGTACACCTGAAACCGGCTCCGATTGTTACCTGAAGAGGATAGATTTCAGAATTTCATTTGATGGTGGCAATCGACGTCACAAAACTCATGAAAACTTCATTCCATGGGAAAGCAAATGGGATTTTGACAAATGCGGGTACTCTTTAATCGGATCCAGTAGGGCTCAACATGGATATATTTAGAACTTCATGAACTGGTACTGTTCGACGGCTTGAAATTCATGGCTTTTCAGCTCAAAGTCATTGGGCATCATGCCAGGGACTAACTGATACTCAGCTATCGGATCCGGTAGGGTGTGAATCGAACAATTTGGGAACCTTATAGTACCAGGGCTGGCAAATGTCAGTTTCAGTGAAAAATCTCCTTCGATGATAACCGAAAAACACTTTATAATCTCATCGGGTTAGGAAAGGATGATTGAGATTTCTTCAAAATTTCTTCGAATTTTTCGTGCACTTTTAACTTTATCGATTACATATGATAGCTCGGCTAATTTCTAGTTAGTAATTTAGAAGTCAAATTCCGGTAACAAAAAGTCCGTAAGGGAACTTTCCAAACCTTGTGTATTGGTACTGTTTGACGGCTCAAAATTGTTAGTTTTTCACCAAACGTTTCAATAAACGCATGCCATGGACCAATAAGGGGATTTGGATACTCTGAAACACTCTGAGACATGAAGTTCTAAAAGTGATATTAGCGGGGCTTTTACGGAACCGATAGAATGGTCCATGGATTGATGTCCATGTGCTTTTGGATGCAAACAAAAAGAGTTTTGAGCTGTCCAAAGGTACTAGATGACGAGGTTCTAAAAGTGTCCGTTATAGACCCTACCGGATCCGGAATATCTAACTTGCTGATTTTTCAGCTGCCCTCGAATTTCAAATAAACTTATGTTGATTTTGAACAGTAAAACATTATGCCAGCGTGATGTGTGAAAGCTTTTAGTTCGACTCAATTTTATAGATCCAGGTTTTGGTTGTGAGTGACCTTTTGCTGCAGAAAAGTGCTCAGCGGATGATAGCTCGCGAGTCTTCCTCTGCTGATACTGGTCAATTGACGGGAACTCGAAAAAACAACGATGCCGATCGCGAGTCAGACCGTGGTCTTTCACACCGACCCAATTCGTGTTGGTCGATACTTGTTACCCACAAAATCCTAATCTCAGCTTATTCTTGCACTGCCAATCGAGTTTTGGCAAACTTCTCAAATTCTCAAAACTTCAGAAAAGTCCGATGGAGCGGCAGCAAAAAAATATCGCTTCTAGTTGTGCTAAGAGTCTGGAGTATGATGCTGATCAGGTGAGATAAATTCATTCTATACATTCATATAGTTTTTCCCTAAATGCTCTATAATATTTATTATATTCAACTTTATATAACTCGAAGCGTTTGGTACGGTTTGTCCACGCATCTTTCTTACCCTGTAGATTCTCAAAATACGTTGTGGTTCAAATCTGTTTATTTCAATCCAACGCATTTGAGAGGAGCATCTTTCCGGTTAATGCAACGTAGTAGGCCTGGCTTTGAACATGTCTTTGATATGCTGAGTGTGAGGTTGAGTTATATGCTCGCGATTTAAATTGATGAATAAAATTTAAAGTCCCAAGCAACACCGAACGGTCAAAATTAGTTGCAGCTACTTGAATGTAACCTAATTGAGTCACATTGAAGTATTTTTTACTGGTTTGCAACAAGTGTGCTGCCTGGGGTGGCCAACTTGTAAATTGCTGATGCTGTTTGCTGCTAAAAGTATGAATTTAGGTAAATTATTCTCGATCACGGCAAGGAAATTGAACGTGAACTCTTGTAAAACGTGGGTAGCGGCGCTGAGAAGGGCCGTTTATCCACTTGTTTTATAGTCGCTAGCACGGTAACTAATGGCAGTGTGAAATAATCAGATTGCAGCGCAAATATGATGTCATTTCCGGGCAATAACTGTGAGCGTATTTATGTTTTACGTATTTCCTTTGAAGTACTTTTTCAACTAGTTTAAAGAAATATAATGAATAAAATTAGCAACAGGAATTAAGCGTAGATGTTCTACCTTTCCAATAAAACGCTCATCGTACAATCTCTGTGGGTTAGAAAGGATATTGTTGTTCAAAATCTCCACTTAAAACGTAACAGGGTCGATTTCATATATTTTATAACGGCACCTCTATTCAGGAATAGAAAGGAGAGACGCAGGTCCTACGCCAAAAATAATTGGACGTCATGTAACCCAATGGTTTCCATGATCCTTTCTCGTACAGGCTGCATTTGTATTAGCGAAGCTCCCGGATCCGATACCAGAGAGTTGGCAAGCCCATGACGTGATGCTCTTGCACCTCTGAAATTTTGAGCCGTTGAACGGTACAACTATGAGGTATTGGGAGTGTCCGTTTCGGGCCCTATTGGAACTGATTCTAGAGTTTCTAGAAATGGCGAAACTCCCTAGCTGTTCCATGGAATGAAGTTTTTGGAGTTCTGGATGAAAAACCATAGTTTTTGAGCCGTCGAACGATACCAACGAATAAGTTCCTGAATGTATTTTCTTTAGATCACTACCGGAACCGGTTCCAGGTGCCCACGTGCCCCAAAGGACCATATTTAGAAATCTTGTTGGGATGCTATTTTTAGTACACATAACTTTCAGATCAGCCGATAATGCAAGTTATCATCAAATCAAGCCACGCGCCGAAGCATCAAAGCGCATATTTTCTGCTGACGCAGATGGCACACCTGGAGACACCGATTTCGACATGACGACAACAAAATATTTTAGTAGTAAGCATTATTCGATGTAAAACAAAAGTGGTAATAAATCAGTTAGCCTTAAATCAACCATCAACCGAGTAGTTAGGTTCTATTAAAGTCGAACATATTCCCAAAATCGTAACTGGCGCCCCAAACGGGACCTTTTCAGTAACAGTATAAACTCAGTTGGCTAATACTGAGGGAAGCCACCTTTAGCTGCCTCCTAGGAGAATTCTTCATCCGGACCTAGATCCGGATAATTGGACTTTCCAGGACTTAGGCGTTGTTTCGCTGTACACATTTACTTCCTGCCGTTTGTTTTGTGCGTATATCAACCCAGAGAGAAATATAATAAGTTAAACCCGCATCGCTTGCAGTTAGTGCGGAATCGTCTAAACACTACTAATTCAGAGGGAGGCGGTCCGACCCACGGTAGCCAAATCCCTGAACGGCAAACTAACATAATTATTCGTCAAACGATAATAAAAAAAATTACAATTTAGTAATTTAGTATTACAATTAGTAGTAATTGATATTGCGCTCAATTGGCTATTTTATAATGAGGATTCCATTCCGACCTCCCGAAAATATTTCAACCTTTTCAAAGTGGGACCAATGTCCATATTTATACCTTTCAGATTTTGGATTGTCAGCAACATCACATGAACTCATCCTACCAAATGCCTACTTCAACAACCAAATCACAGCGTGGAAGGTGCCCTGTATTTGGCCAACAAACTCTCTGTACAGCCCCCTAAACATCCAAACCCAGCACCTCATCACATCCAAATGCTTTAAAAAGGCCGATTTTGGGGTACCCACAGGACTGCGATTTCTTCTAATAATACACCTAAAGTCTGAATTAGCATGTAATGAGCCTCCATTTCAAGATGTGTTACAAGGGTAAGGTGGCCAGGCTGTCCCATGTCAACCGCGTTCATTTCACAGCCATTGCACAGTGGGCAAGAACTGATGAAAACTAAGGAAAAAAATCTGTAACCTTTGTAAGCGCGGCCCGCAAACAAGAACATTTCCGCCTGGAAACCGTCTGGGAAATCTAATGGAACCGGTTTCAATCACCGGTTCAACAAAACAGGACCAGTCCAATGCGAAATTCTCTGAAATATAGAATACAGGCTGCTTCAATCACCGCAAGACCCTGTGAACAAATATATGGCTTACTTTAATAATTTATAGTTATCTTTACTCAAGATCAACAATATAATAATATTTCATGTGGTATTTTCAAGAAAATTGAATATAATTGATTCACGAATACTTTGATTAACACAAAAAGTTTCCATCTCTTCAATATAGCTTTTAAATTTATCTTCTTTAATTCATCGTCATTGTCATAACCACCTCAGTTTACATCGTCGCTATGGTCGGTGTAGTAGGTACCTATTAATTATTTCTATTATCATCGCTACTGTCTTCATTGCCATCAACATTATCGCTACTGCTCTTGTCACTATCACTGGAATAGCCATCTGAGCAAATCTTTACACTGGAAGACATGCTTGGAAGCTCACCTGCTATTCAAGAATACAAGGGAAAGTGGGGTAAAACCAGCCATATCCTTGCTCACAGAGCCGTGCGGTGGTTGAAACAACCTGTATTCAATTCTCCAGGAAATTTCGCACAGGACCAGTCCTACTTTGCCGATCCTGAGCAACTCCGAGCAAAGACACCTACAAACCGTTCAAGAACACAAGGGGAAGTGGGGTAAAACCAGCCATATCCCTGTTCACAGAGCCTCGCGGTGGCTGAAACAGCCTCCACTCGACCCTCCAAAAACTCCCACACAAGACTAGTCCCACTCTGCTGATCCTGAGCGACCCGAGCAAAGATATCTATAAATTATTCAATAATACAAGGGGAAGTGGGGCAAAACCAGCCACATCTTCGTTCACAGAGCCGTGCGGTGATTGAAACAACCTGTATTCGATCTTCCAGGAAACCTCACGTAGGACTAGTCTTACTCTGCTGATCCAGAGCGACTATGAGCAAAGATATCTATAAACTATTCAAGAACACTAGGAGAAGTGGGGCAAAACCAGCCATATCCCCGTTCACAGAGCTGTGCGGTAGCTGAAACAGCCTCCACTCGACCCTCCAGAAAATCCCACATGGGACCAGCACTACTTCAATGATCTTGTGCCCCTCCGCGCAAAGACATCCATAAGCTACTCCAGAATAAAAGGGGAAGTGGGGCAAAATAAACTCCACAACTATATCCGTGCGGTGAATGAAACCAGCTCCATTCGATTTCCCAGACAATCTCCAAGCGGAAATGACCCTGTCTACAAGCCGCGCTCAAAAGCGACAAAAGTTACAGACCCCTTCCTTAGCCCTCATCAGCTCCTGCCCACTGTGCATTGGTAGAAAGAATCTACCGTAGTACTGCCCTGTACAGCTTGTTGTTTTTTGTATCTGGTCCCATGCGCGGAGTACCGATTTATGATTAAATTTGTCAGAAGCAGACAACCTCCCATCCCCATGAGAGGCTCCAGGAGTGGACCGCAATCCACCGCGAGAACGAACAGAAATGAAGAGAAAGCATTGACAGCTCCGTATCGGGCAACGGCAGGCCTCGAAACTGCCAAAAGATCATGTGCCCGATCGGACGCCCTCCGCTCGTTCTCAGACCTGTATCCCCCAATCTCAAAGCCCGCCACCACCCCACACGGAACCCTCAATACTCTCTCCTTGCCCCTACCCGTTCCAGCAATAAACCACCGTTCACTCCCAGAGCCCCCCATGGAGACGGGAAACCATCCGCCTCTGAGAAACTTCATCACATGGAAAGGTTTATTCTGCTGCTCAAAATGCTCATTCCTAAGCGGGTCCTCCGCGTAACACTTTTCTATGGCTATGTGCTTCACTTCGAACAGTCAGATTACCTCGATCAAAACATTCACCCTTTTCGAAGATGTTGCAATTACATTAACTTATTATACCATTAGCAAACCAGGTATTTGTGTTATTTAGTCGGTAAAACAAATGGGTAAACAAAAACATAAGTTGCCACGAAATTGAAAAGTGTACTTTTAGTCGTTTCCCTGAGATTGAAAGTCAGAAGTCTAAGAGTGAATTGCGGCCTAACCCACCAGTATCACACCTGATGTTAGTGCCTTCATATAAACGTTCTACGACGTGGCAGTGAAAAAATGACTATAATATGTGATACTTTCATTACTGGTCAAATTCTTGGTCTCACAAGCATGTTTATAGCATGAGATAAGCCCTCTCACCGTCGACAAGGTGTAAACTTTGACCCACGAGAGGGTTTTAATACCAAGGCGAGTTATCAAGATCAAAATTAGGTATTCACATGTTGTTGTCTCCTGCTCGGGTTAGGCATGCATACGCCGCATATCATTAATCCATCGAATCCACTCAATAAAAAAAAGAACATCTCCGCAAATCTGGCATCCCTGCTATCTAATGAGCTTCCACCGTGTTCGTCGACGGCTTTCCGACCGAGAAGGAGCTTTCGATACAATGACGGCACAGCGTTTAATAAATACAGTTATTACTGCTCTGTGCTCGGGGTTGTGGAATCACGACCGGGCGTTCCTTCCAGCAGGTCACAATCAGTGTGGAAATAGAGCAGAGAAAATTAACACCATGATGGGATTAGGTACAAAGTAGAACATCATTGTGCGGTGTGTTACATTTTGCTCGATATGTTCCTTTCGAAGCTTACCCCAGCTGACGTTTGAGAACATGCCTTCCAAGTCTACGACTTAGCTTGCCATTATTGACGATTCCCTGTTACTGTAATAATATGGGATTTATTGTTGTCTTGAAGTGCCGGCTAAGATTAGAAGTTGACCTATCAAAATGACTCATGATTGTACAAACCTAATCCTCTCGCTCGATCTTTGTGTGGGGATTTTCATCACAAATTCCCCTACTCCCAGAAGCTTTCGAAGTCAGGTAGAGTGAGTTGAGAACTGCTACTGCCACTGCTTGCCACATCTGGGCACGGTTTGCAAATAACGATTAAGTCGACGAATCGCTTTCCACGTTCATGGATTTCACTGCAACTCTTCCCTGCGGCGGAGTGCTGAACCTGTGCTGTAGCAGATGCATGTATTTCTCATCAGCATATATGTATGTAGAAGCAAGACAACGGCAACGAATGGACGGACGTTAAGTGGATTTTGATCGAGGACTCTCCTCCGAGTCGTCGTTGTCGTCGTCGTCGTCCTTCTGGCCTGTTTGAGTATGCAAGAGTCGTCACACATGCGAGTACACACACACGTAAATTTGTTGGTACAAGCTCTCAGTGTGCGCGCTCCAAAAAGCGTCGTTGGGGGTGTCGTTGGCCATGGCATCACCAGATGGGCACCGCTCGAGTGGAGCGCGTGATTGAGTGGCACTTGTTTATGGCGCCCGGCAGATGGCGTTGCCATGTTGTGTTATTTCACGCCATCTTCAAATGTCCTTGTTGTCTCCGGTCTAACAGAGTGCACAAAAAACATGTCCCAATCCGGACCAAACAGTCAAATAAATTTGCACCATAGCAACCGGAACCGTCTCGAATGACAGTCAGTTTTCATAACCATTTTGGGAACCATCTACATTTCGGCCACTAATTGGTAGATTGTACCAGCAGCAGTTGGTATGGTAATTCGATTACCATTACGCATAATTGCTACTATGTTGCCGAGCATCGAATGGCCGATGGGATGGTTGCGAAAGTTACTTCACCGTACCAACCGGTGGCTGAATAAAAAATCGGGAAACCAGAATTGAGTTTCCATTGACCTGACCGCCGACAATCGACGAATGAATTGTAGGTAGGTGTAGTTTGTTTTTCCGATTACGGCCTCAGTCAGTGCAGTGTGGTTGGTGGGAGGGAGATGCGACCCCAGCTGGCGAATGTAAACTCATTTTCTCGAATGTGCGCACTTAAAATGATTGGTTTACATCATTGTTGTTTACATCAGCAGCAGAAACAGCAGTTGGGCAACGTTCAAACAATACAGAACAATGTCGGACACACTGTGGCTTCTGTGGGTCGTTCCACTTGAATGTAGATTTTCGGAACTCACCTGGTCGTTCATGGTGGAAATCTCGTTATCAATCTCAGTCGGTGGGCTCCGGGTGTAGTCGAGGCTGAACATCGGTGGTGGAGCGCCTCCAATCACCTCCAGTAGGAAGCTTTGCGCCAGGCCACCGTCGCTGCCGGCCTGGCAAACCACCTCCAGGAAGGTGTCGTTGTGGAGCTCGCAATTTCGAGGCGTATCCGGCGTTTCTACGGCGAAACAAAAAAGAGAGAGCAGAAAGAAGGGAAAAGAATTAGAATTTTTAATTAACATCACGAGTTGGTCCGTCGCTGCGTTCGAGCTGGGGAGAGAAAAAGTGGAATTAGCAGTATTTCAGGTGATTTTCACTGATTGGTGTGAACGTGGTTGGTTGTAGCGAATATTTTTGAATGATGATAATTTACTGAAACTTGATGTTGGTCAAATGGAACTGTCAAAAACATCGCCTACTACGAACACCGTCAGCGAAAATTCAAACCCTCTGTCGTCCCTCTCTCTTTCTCTCATTCCCCATCAGGCAGTAATAGAAGCCACGCTGGTACTACTTACTTGCCGGTAGGATATGCACCAGGCAGGGCACCATCTGCCGACCGACGCTGTTCATGGCCCAGCAGGCGAGCGTCACCAGTTCCGCATCCGACTGTGGCAGGTAGGTCATGGAGCTGATCAACCCGTGCGAGCTGACGCGTGAGTTCAGCACGGGCGAGACGTTCCGGGTGTTGTTGTAGGTCCAGCTGAAGCGGACTCCATCCGGTGGGTCGGCGTCCACCTCGCATTTGACGTTCATCGAATGCATGTTGAGGGAGCCAATCGTTTGCTGCTCGGTGCCCGGCTTGCAGCGGGGTGCAACTGTGGAAGAACGAAAATGGAACAAAAATGGATTAGCGTTGGAGGAGATGAATCTGGATTTTCGTTTTTATCATCGTTCAAAGATAGAAGAAATTTGAGTGTTTTAAATCACGAAGAAGAGCAAAATCAACACTCTAGACTAAAAAGGGACGTAATTGACGAATGGAAAGCTCTGAGAAGCTTCTTCGTTTCGACGATATTAAATTCTGGGAGATCCTTATTACGTTCCACACTCACGAATCAATTATGAAAATATTCATTCCACTTTGTTCGCTTTGAAGCGAGCAACAGAGCATCATCAACGACGGCCGAAGGATGCTCCTTCGGCTAGGCTTGGGCCAATTTCGTTGCCAAGAGGACGTTTAAAGGTTTTCGTTTTTATTTTTTTTTCTCGCCAGGGGCTTTGCATTCATTATTGGACGACGTCATGGGAGCGTGCCACACTCCGAGCACCGAAGCGAGGGCGTGATTCTCTTACATGAGTAGGTACTTGTCGCTCGTCCAGGATCAGCGGAAAACAATTTCCAGCTGTAAAGCGAAGGAAAAACAGAAGCATGTAAATGAATAGTAAACGTATCCTCCCCGAGTGTAGGGAGTTCGAATTTTCTCCCGATACTGCCATGGTAACAAGAATGCAGATCACAGTACAAGGTGCGGGGCGGGGCGGGCTTGATTGAAAATGAAACAAATGAACGACTTCGATACGAAATAATGGACCGCACACCGTTTTCGTCGTCTTCGGAGATGCCTTATAATTGGAACGATGGAAGAAGAGGGAAAACGGATGCTAATTCCATTTCCATTTAATTAATAGAATCTTCGTCTTCGTTAGAGCAGCAGGTTCGGACCGGCAAGGAAAAATGATTGCAACCATCGTTCCTACGGCCAATTGGATAGTTGAAATTTGAACAATTTCAATAAATAGAGTAATTGCAGAAGAACGAATGGAATTCGAACGAAGTAAGAGCACGGAGCAGGTGGATTTTTCGGTGGAGCTGAAATAAATGGAATAGTTTATTGGGAAAAAGTTTTGTTTGTCTTGGCAGACTCATTGGATACTGAGCATGACTAACTGCATCGGGTTTTTATATGGGTGATTGCTGTAAATAAAAGTGGGGTACAGCTGTTTAAACCCCTGAAAATGTTTGTGCAGTCGGAGCCATCCTAGATTCATTTTGAAAATAAGAGGAATTGGAGTCAAGAAAAGAAAAACTTGTTGGCGATCAAGTAATTCACGATTTGCGTAGCAACCGAAGTTTGCTGTAAAGATCAATAGAAATTTCTTTTCACTACCAACCGTCAAACTTGCAATACCTAGCTTCACTTTGCTTTAGGTTTATGGGCCCAGACACTTTTTATAACCAGAAACCCCAATGTTAGCTTTTAGTAGAAGATTCTGGAAGTAGTTCAGTTGAAACTTTCTTTCTCGAAAAACAGGGAATGAAGGACCGAATTGTCCAGCCAGCGGAAGTAGCTCAACTCTGGAGATCGAAAAGCTGAAAGGCCGAGAACACTACGTGTCATGGGTGTTTACCATGAAGATGGCGGTTTCACGTGCGCAGTGATGCCGAAGTAAGGAAAAGTCGTGAATACGCTTTCAGAGCTGCTGTTTTTGATAGCAATCGGTTCGACCGCTGCTACTAACGCCTCATTTTCGGGTTGTTGTGAGTTCGCCTCATCGAACAGTGCGTCCATCCCATACAAAAATGCGGAAAAAAGTCTAACAATGGATTTAACATAGCTAAGTTATGTGTATCAAGTAATTTTGAGTCCCTGATTTCAAATATGCCATCTTAATTATCGTATTAAGCCACCATACCGAGATATGACCAATACATTGTCACCTGGAAAGTCCAGAACATCCGATAAAATGGTAAATTAATTAGTCTCGTCCTAAGGAGTGTATCGAATATAAGCTATTCACATACATTTGCGTTGTACGCATGTATTTGTGACAGTTTTTTATGCTCTGAACACTGCATGCTGTGCGTTTGACTGTCAGCTTTATTTTGTTTACTTGTTTGTTGCGGTTCAAATTCTGCGTTTCAAAATGTCGCGTATTGAAAAGGAAGTGAAAATTAAGGTTCTGGACACATGGCTAAGTGAGAAGGGTATTACTATGCGAAAATTGGCGAAGCGGTTTGGAATTCATCATGCGAGTGTTAAAACCATCATTAATAAGTTTGGGGAACACTATTCTTTGGATGAGCTACCAGCAAGAGGCAGAAAACCCGGTTCTTCCAACCCGAAACTGGAGCGAAAGTGGTCATCTCTAATCATGAAGAATCAAATCAATGTCAATACGTGATTTGGCCAAAAAACCAGGAACAGTGTCCGGAATGATCCAGCGTATCAAGAGGCGAAACCACCTGAAGACCTACAAGAATCAGAAAATCTCGAAACAAAGTGCAGAACAGAAGAAGCGAGCAACAACAAGGGCCCGGAAATTGTATTCGCGTCTTTTGTAGCGTCCGGATGCATGCGTTTTGATGGACGATGAGACCTATGTAAAGAGGACTCAAAAACCCTTCCAGGTCCACAATACTTTACTGCCTTCGTTGGGGAGGATGTGAGCGATGCGGAAGGATCGGTCAAGCTGGTAGCAATATGTTCCTGTGCTTTGAAGTCAACCATTTTTTACACTACCGGAACTATAAATGCGGAAATCTATCGATCTGAGTGTCTCCAGAAGAGATTGTTGCCTTTATATAAGAAGCATAGTACACCTCCACTGTTTTGGCCGGATTTAGCGTCGGCTCACTATGCAAAACCACTCTCAATTGGCTTGCGGAAAAGGGTATAGATTTCGTTGAGAAAAATATCAATTCACCAAATTGCCCTCAGCTTCGACCCATCGAACGTTACTAGGCAATCGTGAAGAGAAACTAGCTGATCCCGGTGCGAGCGTTGCTACGCCTGAAGCTAAATGAATGAACATTACATAGAACTGACGCTTTTTTTAATGAGTTTTGTTTTTAATAATAAGGAGTTCAAACTTCTATCAGAACATTCTTCTTACCCAGACAATACACAGTTTGTGGCTTAGTTACCTGGATAATTCTCAGGATTGGTTGAAATTTGTGTTTGAATTCACCATAGAAACATTTCTTACATTCAAAAAACCACGCATACCATTTTTGATTCCATTTGCTTGATTAGTTCTCAAGCTATGCAGAAATTTGTGTTTCATTTGTATGCGACCCGGAAGGGGGAAGCGGTCTCAAACAATCATAGGAACCTTCCCCAGCCCCAAAAGTACCTACATACATATTTTCACTCCGATCGGCCAGACAGACAGTCAGACAGAAATCCATTTTAATATAAATAAAAATCCTGTTTCCAATAACCCCCACATGCCAAATGTGGTTTCAATTACTTCTCAATAGTTCTCGAGTTATGAAGAAAATTGCGTTTCATTTGCATGAGAGCCCCCCCCCCCTTTCAGAGGGCAAAGGGGTCTCAAACCACCATAGAAATATGTGTGACCTTCAAAAAAATCCACATGCCAAATTTGATTCCATTTGCTGGATTAGTTCTCGAGTTATGCAAAAATTTGTGTTTCATTTCCATGGGACCCCCCCTCATTCAGAGGGCAGAGTGGTCTTAAACCACCATAGGAATATGTCTCTCCTTCAAAAAATTCCACATGCCAGATTTGATTCCATTTGCTTTATTAGTTCTCGAGTTATGCAGAAATTTGCGTTTTATTTCTATGGGACCCCCCTTATTGAGAAGGCAGAGTGGTCTTAAACCACCATTTGAATAAGTCTCTCCTTCAAAAAATTCCACATGCCAAATTTGGTTCCATTTGCTGGATTAGTTCTCGAGTTATGCAAAAATTTGTGTTTCATTTAAATGGGAGATCTCTTCCTCCACTTTAAGTAGGCGGAGGGGTCTCTAATCATCATAGAAACATTTCTCTCATTCGAAAACCTCCATATGCCAAATTTGATTCCATTTTCTTGATTAGTTCTCGAGTTATGCATAAATTTGTGTTTCATTTGTATGGGAGCCCCCCCCCCCCCTTCAGAAAAAGGAGGTGTCTCAAATAAGCATTGAAACTGTATTCATCTACAAAACCTCCACAAGTCATATTTGGTTCCATTTGTTTGATTAGTTCTTGAGTTATGCAGAAAATAGTTTTTCATTTGCATGGGAGCCCCCCTTTCTAAGGACGGGAATAATAAGATCCTTTCCCGGACCCAAACACCCCTGCATATAAATTTGCATAGCGGTAGGGATAGTTCTCATGTTTGGTTTAAATTTGAGTTTCATATGTATGGTAGCCCCCCTTTTCAGAGTGAGGAGAGGTCTTAAATTACCACAAAAACATTTCTTGCCTTCAAATACTCACCCATACCAATTTTGGTTCCATTTGCTTGATAAGTTCTCGAGTTATGCAGGAATTTGTTTTGCATTGTATGGGATCCCACCCTTTCTAGAAGCGGGAGGGCTCTCGAACTATCATAAGATGCTTTCCCGGACCCAAAAACCACTGAATACAAATTTGCAAAGCAGTAGGTACCGTTCTCATGTTTGGTTGAAATTTGTTTCATTTGTATGAGAGCCCCCCCTTTTAGAGGGAGGAGGGGCTTTGAACCACCATAAAAACATTTCATGCCTTAAAAAACTCGACCATTCCAAATTTGGTTCCATTTGCTTGATTATTTCTCGAGTTATGCAGAAATTTGGGTTCCATTTGTTTGAGAGCACCCCCTTCCCCCTCATATGACGGAAGAGTCACAAATCACCATAGAAACATTTCCCTCCTTCAAAAACTTCCACATGCGAAATTTGGTTTCATTTCTCTTATTAGTTCTCGAGTTATGCAAGGATTTGCGTTTCATTTGAATAGGTCCCCCCCCCCCCCCTTTCAGAAAAGGGGAACTTTTCGACATATATTAAGAGTAAGTATTTTAATACATCAGTTAAACTAAGTCGTTATGTTATGGCCAGAACAGGTGCGTATTATCCGAAAATTCTTCTGACACTACTGACGTTTGAATCAGTTGCAGATCGCCCTTGACAGGGGCAGGAAGCGGCATTTTGAATGGCATTTTGAAGCATGGAGGAGGAGATGCCTTGTGAAAATTGTCGAAACAATGACAACAGATTCTTACATCAATATTAACTGCGTGAAAATCTGGATGTTTCGCTGATCTAGAAGAGCCTTGAAAAGTTCGTATTACAGCAGGACAATGACCCGAAGCATAATGCCAAGAAGAACAAATGGCCTCCACAAAGCCCGAACCTCAATCCCATCGAGAATTTGTGGGCAATTCTCGATGCCAGGGTTGACAAAACTGGTATTACCAATGAAAATAACTATTTGGAAGTCCTGCAGCGTGCCTGGGAAGAGCTTCATCCACAGCACCTAAAAAACTGGTGGAGAACATGCCGAAGTACATGCAGGTGGCCCTGGAGGCCAAAGGAGGATATATTAAGTATTAAATAGCTGTTCTTCTACTGTAATTTCCCTTTTCTTGAGCCAAATTTTTTTTTTAATCAGTTCGTTTATTTGATAGGCTCAGGCGTGTGTAACAGTTTGCGAAGCCGATATTCAATATTGTAACTAACAATGTTTAATTTTTCGATTTTTTGTTAAGTGGGGTGCCAATTACTCGTATCTAGCTCGAGCTTAATGGGACACATGGGTCGTTTGGAAGTGGCTAAGCAGGCAACAAGTGAGTCAAAATTTAGTAGGCACTTTTATTTCCCTTTTTTTATATACTTTTTTTATAACTTAAAAAAATTATACATATTTTAAACTTTGTATTTTCGTATCAAGAGGTACATTTTAGAACACGACTTTTAAAGCTGTTCACAAACAAATTACTAATAAACAGCAGCAGATAATATTCTTCAAAAACACCATTTTCATAAGTTGTTTGTGATTTTTTTTATAGAATTTGCGATATTTAACCAACGGATTTAATTTCAAAATATCTACAAAAAAAATAATCCGATTTTTTTTTCATTTGAAGCTTTGAAAAGTTTTATAACTTTCAAATTTTACAGAATAAAAATAAAAAATCCGAAGGGACTGAAAGTCAAAATACTTCTCAGCATACGGAATAACAGACAAGAGAGTCATGAGAGCAAAGCTGTATCACTTAGGTGGGCCTGCTTTTCAAACGTTATTTTTGAAAAAATACATGATATGACAAAATTGTGTATGCCAGTTAATTACCGTTTGATTTTTGCGAAAGCTAATCAGTTCTAGAACTCCCACAGACTCCGAAGTTTCATATTATGAAATTTCATATGACTGAGTTTTGCTTTGCAAATGAAGGACTGCTCAAGAAGCACACTTCAATCATAATTAATTGTAGAAACTTGATTATGACTCAGCAAATCATATTTATGTTATCTCAACTGAATGGCAACAATTGTTCTAGAAGGGTGAGACGGTATTCTGAACAGACCATTGAAGGTATTTACCATGATCCTGCTAAAACATGGATGAATAATAGATTTCCTGAGAGGCATAAAAATCATCAGCAGTATATCAGTAGTTTATAAGTAAGTCGTAGCTTCTAATAGAAGTCACATATGAAACCACAATGAAAATTCATTCTCCTGAACATTATTTTTAACTATTAAGAAAACTCATTTTGTTCATTTTATGATTGCATAATTTTATATCATGAATTTGTTTCTTTATCAATTATACTCCGAAACCCTGTTTTAAACCCTAAGTACAAGTCGCTCTTGTTCACATTCTCTCATTTTCTCTCTTTCTCTCTTTCCCTCTCTCTTTCTTTCTCTTTCTCTTTCTCTTTCAGAGAGAGAGAGAAAGAGAATTACATCGTCTTCAACCAGTGGTTGCATACACTGAACACATAACAAGGACAACACAACGCCTGGTTGACCAGTAGAGCAGGGACATTTTTAAGTTCCACCCTCTGGAGCGGGAAGCCCTACACGAAAAAAAATCTGCACATAATTAATGGTAAAAATCCATAAGTAATTCTAATAGATTTGATTTGCCACATATAAACATAATCCCCTTAGAAGGGCAAATGAATATTATGTGTCAAATGAATAATATGTGCGGCCATACATAGATTTTAGATGGAATCAAAAGAACTATGTGTCCTGCACATAGATTTCATTGTACAAAGCAGATTGCAAAAATCTATGTTTGGACACATAGAATCTATCAGTAAAATTTTCTAAGTGTAACTTTGTGACATCTCGCCTGAACGACGGTTGCATTATCTTCTCTACTCTCACCCAAAGTATTTTGCAATACCTGTCCGATTCCGGGAACACGATTAAACAATTCTAAATTTGTTCTGGAATGAAAACAACAAAAAGGATTTTAAAATGATGGGTGCTACGAATATGTTTTTGTCAATTAAAAAGAATGGCCTCTCTGGTGAATGCAGGACTTACTGACAGATCTTTCATATCGACTCAGTATGAAATTGAAAAAAGAGCGCAAACAGCGAGGAGTTGTTCAGCATATTTATTAATGTTTCTGACATGAGGTTCGGACTTGATCTCACTAGGTCATGCCCAACAAACAAACGAAAGCCGTAAATAAGCATACATGCTTTATTCAAGCTGTATTACGACTTTCGTAGCTGAATAAAAAATCTGGCTGAACTATAAGCTGAATAATCATGTTCTCAATCGAAATATGAACTTTAATTCATGTGTTTCATTTTGTTTGAATAACATGCTTAGTAAAAGCTTTTACAATATTTATATGTAACTTAATTTAAACAGTTCAACAAAGAGATGAATAACAGTTTATAAACCCGTTTAAATATCGTTTATATAGCCTAGCTAATAAAACCTTATATTGGATTGAATAATAGCTGTAATGTAAATCACTATTCAACTGATCCAATTATAGGCTGAAGAAAAATAGTACGAAAGCTTTACACAGTTTTCTTAATTGACTTTTATTCAACCACTGAACAATTAGTTGAAATACAGTTTATGCCTCTTATGCAACGGCTTTTAACCAGCTTTGCCCATTAAACCTTATATTTAATTGAATAATAGCAGTGGTGTAAATCAATAGTCAGCTAAATAAACTACAATTAAAATAAAAGTCGTTTAAATTCCGTGGTAAAGCCTCCGAAGTGTTCGTAATTTTGGTTGATCAATATTACTTCTTCAACTTCAAGTTATGCTGGATAAATAATATAATAATATAAATGATATATTCCTCTATTTTCGTTTATGAGTTGTTCAAATTTGGTTGGTGCCGGTGAACAAGTATTGACCTGTTTATAAGACCTGAATTATGGTCAACTGCTTGGAGCAAATAGCTCACAGGCTACTCTTTACATTGCCCACCCCAAAAGAAATCAGCGCAGTGTTTACAAATAACATCAGAAAACATTGTCATATCTTTTAATCGTCTCTTGTTCAACATGCCCTTGTCAGTAATGCACGTAGTAAAACCGAACATCCAATATCAAAGCTTGTGTACAGCTGGCTAATTCAGACGTTTAATAACAACATTTACAATGTTTGATTGAGCACTGATGTTGCTTATTTACAGACAACGCTATAAATAGAATATCAATGTAGCTCAATTAAAGCATCACTTATGCTACTATTCAATATATAACATTGACCTTATATAGACAACTTGTTTATACTTCATTCAATTCCAGGATAGCGCAGTTGGTATGTCACGTAGTTTAGGATACGAAGGTTGATGGTTCAAATCTCGCTATTAAATGTTAATAAATAAATGTTACATAATGTTTCTGTTAATGTACATGTATAATCATATCAAATTAAATATGCAATAGTATAAAATCTCTGAATCGTATGGAAAATCATACAAAAAATAAAGAAATTTTTATAAGAATTTCAAAAAGTTGAACAAAAGTTCTATTAAAGTCACCACAGCTTTTTGTAATATGCTTAATGATGTTGAATTCATGCATTTTAATAAGCAAGGAGAGAAAAAAATATTCCTTTAGCTCAACAAAGGTCACTTTGACTCTCGGAATCAGCCTCAAGTTGTGTGCAGCACTTAAACAGCAGTTATTCAATTATCAGCTGAACTCCATTGCTGCAAACTCGCTTCTTAAGCATATGCAGTTGCCATGTGTTCAAAAGCACTTGGCGACAGCTTAATAACTTCTCCAAATTTGTGTGAATAATGCCTGAGCAAAAGCTGTGTTTGAAAATAGTTCAGAGATTATTCAACACGCTGCTGAATTAAATTGCCACAATGATGTTTATTTAATGAGTGATTGTTTGTTGGGTGGTGACTCGATACAAGTGAATGAACTTATAACTTATGAATCAATTATTACAGCCCACCACGTAGCTAATTAACAACATGTATGAGTACGATTGAAGAGAAGCAGCAATTGGTTGATCTTCACAAAATTCATTTCGTGCATTGATAAAAAAGGTGCAATGATAGCATATGATAACCATTAAGAATGTTTCATACAATTTACGAGATATTTGTTCTCTGTACAAAATCCATGTTTAAGAAACGAGTGAAAGCTTACGTACGGAAATAAATTTTAAGTGCATATATTGACAAAGCAACATCACAAAAGCACAGTGTTTTACTCTCCGTGCTCACAACTTTTCAATAGAACAATCTTTTCATGGTTGTTCAAAAAATAAGTTCATTTGTTTCTTTCAATTACATACTGGAAATAACTATACTTACTTCTAAAAATTTTGAATGTCCATTTATGGTACTACTAGATAACAATGAATCAAAAAACTGTTTTAAACTTCCAATAATTATAAAACAATGCACACAATGTGCTCTAAACTCACCAGCAAAGCAACTTTTTCCGAAATCAAATTTTTCATGCGAGTGTTCTCGACTTTTTGTGGTATTTATTTGATTGATGAACTTCGTGCCAAAGAAATTCGCATAAATTGTTCATAACAAACTTTTCTTGATACAGTTGTAAAAATTGAAAGTTTACGAAAAAGAGGTTGCTTCGAGCATCGGCTGTGAACGGTTGTGTCGATGCTTTATTAAGCCATATTTTGCTATCAAGTATGGCACGTTTCGTATTATTTCGATTATGCGAGTGATCGAGTGTGCAAAGAAAAAAAACAACAAAAATGTGTACTGGTGAGATGTGGTGGATTGCATGAGGGTGGACCAATTAATTGTGATCCATAATATTGGTTTGTAAAAAATCACTATTCCCTTTTGTGAGTGGCTCCAACCGTATACTATATAATATATCAACATTCAAATAAGAAATCACCGCGTGAAATTAGCTTATCGTTTACTAAAAACAACCCAATCATGTTATTCAACATTCTAATGATTTCTTGTGAACGTGAAGTAGCGGTCTTGGCTTCCATTAAAGCTAGTATCAACACATGCCTATCCTTTCCTTATTTGACCTGCATTCGGGCGAGGCAGGTGCCAATTATTGCCTTAGTTTGAGATCACCAGTTTTAATATATTGAGGATTTATGCTAGTCCAACGCATCATATGTTGTTTCTCTGTGTAATAGCAACGAAGTAACAACAACGGGCGGACAATCATGCTTATTATCTTCCACATGCTCACACTAACGGATCTTTGAAAAGGATAGGACAACTGCAACTTTTCGCTCTGATGAGCATGCTGTTTTGCATATTCACACGCTTATAGAATTATTGATTCGAAAATCGGATACGAGTCATCTCGTCTCGCCCGGAAAATATCGTAGCATATGCTCTATTAAAATCTCTTGGATACGGAAACAATACTTTGATATACTGAATCAAACTATATAGTTATTATATATTCTTAATAACATGAAACTACAGTATCGTGAAACAGAAAAACATTGATCAGCAATGTCACATTGACCGGTTTGGCTCATGAATTGTTTAAATAAACATTTTCGATTTATACAGTTTCTAACTATGAATTATGTTTCTTTATCAAGTATTATTTGGCTTTCGAAAGCTATTACCGCAGACAGACGTTCGACTTCATCTCATTAAGCTGTGTAAAAACATGGCGTCCCTCGAATATCAAGTAGCAATAAGCTAATAGATGGCGCCACAGATTTGTTTTGATTGGTAAGGGAAAAATGGGTTGCCAGTCAAACTGTTAGTTTTAATGTAGCAATTAGTTCACAACGGCGCTACTGCAAGATGAAATTTTACACAACAAATTGAATTTTTTGTTCGGCTTGAACGTCTGTCTGCGCTATTACATTGACTTAAAGGGCGATACGGTCAAATTTGGTCAATATCAACTTGACGTATTTCTTTCAATTTTGCATTTAAAAACCTGAACACCCCTCATTTTGAAGGTGTGTGTGTGTAGAATGTTGCTCCTATTTTGATTTTGGAATTCACTCTTCAGTTGTCAAAATGCCGTCCAAGCAAGAAGAGCAGCGTATCAAAATTTTGCTCGCGCATCGCAGAAAATCCGAGCTACTCGCACGCAAAGATGGCAAAATCGCTAAAAGTTGCCAAATCAACCGTTACAAATGTAATTAAAGTGTTTGGGGAACGTTTGTCGACAGCCAGGAAGTCTGGATCGAGGGAAATCGAAAACCGGAAGCCACTGAGACGACAAAGAGAGTTGCCGGTAGTTTCAAGCGAAACCCTAACCTATCTCTCCGAGATGCCGCAAATAAGCTGGGTGTATCGTCTACAACCGTGCATCGAGCCAAAAAACGAGCCGGACTATCGACTTACAAGAAGGTAGTGACTCCAAATCGCGATGATAAACAAAATACGACGGCCAAGCGCGATCCCGGAGGCTGTACACGACGATGCTGACGAAGTTTGACTGCGTGGTAATGGACGACGAAACCTACGTCAAAGCCGACTACAAGCAGCTTCCGGGACAGGAGTTTTATACGGCAAAAGGAAGGGGAAAGGTAGCAGATATTTTCAAGCACACGAAACTGTCAAAGTTCGCAAAGAAATATATTTTCATAGCTTCCGGGACTGTCAACCAAGAAATTTACGTGAAAGAGTGTTTGAATAAACGTCTGCTGCCTTTTCTGAAGAAACACGGTTGTTCCGTACTGTTTTGCCGGATTTGGCATCTTGCCATTACGGTAAAAAGGCCATGGAGTGGTACGCCGCCAACAACGTGCAGGTGGTTCCCAAGGACAAGAACCCTCCCAACACGCCAGAGCTCCGCCCAATTGAGAAATACTGGACTATTGTCAAGCGGAACCTAAAGAAGACCAAAAAAAAACTGCTGAGGACGAGCAGCAGTTCAAGGCAAACTGGCTTTCTGCGGCGAAGAAGGTGGACAAGGTGGCTGTACAAAATCTGATGGCAGGGGTCAAGCGTAAGGCCCGGCAATTCGGATTTGGAAAAGCGGAAGCCTAACTAAATATTTTTCCTGAATTTTATACTAATTGAACTTGAAAAAGAAATTTAATTTGATTTTTAAATAAACGATTTCACCGATTTACACGCGTTTTCCCTTGACCAAATTTTGACCGTATCACCCTTTACAGTAACTGTTCGCTAACTGGGTGCTGTTTAACTGGGCTGCTTTTTAACTGGGCGTTCGCTAACTGGGCTATAGCCCAGTTAAAAAGCAAATAAACTTCAAAAAACTGCATTTGACATTTTGTTGTCAAAATTAGCAAGGGCATGTAAAAGGCATATGAGTTTCGTAGAGTATTGAAAAATGGTTAAACTGTACGAAATTGCGTCGTAATTCCATATAAGCTAAGTCAAACATTTTGTACAATGTGGTATACAATAAGCTACATCGCAATAACGCATAAGACATAAAAACATTATATAATTTATATATTGTGCAATAAAATATCCCAACTGAAATCTGATCGAAAGCCCCTCGAAGTTTATTTACATTTGAAATGTCAGCCCAGTTACCGAGCAGCATCCGCTAACTGGGCTATGCCAGCCCAGTTAGCGAACGGTTAGCTGATAAGGATTATTGCCGTCGAAACCGCAATTATGAATGGTTTGCAAATTGTTCATTACATTTGGATTCTACAACTTCACGTAGATGTTCAGCCAAATGTGCAGCTTTTGATTCTGTACGAATTTCGGCCCGGACTAATGATCTACAGATGATGACACTTCAATAGATAGTTTTAAATTTTCACAACAAACATCATTTATTCAAAGATCATTACTTACTATCAAATATTTCGTTTATTTTCTTCAGCCCATGATAATGTGACTCGGTTTCTTGTATCGACTCTTACCGTTAGCCTTGCGGATAATCGTATCGAATCGATGGGTTATCTTACCCGAGTGTCGATCATCACCCACATGCTCGAGCTTACGATGGAAGTAGATAGCATGTGGTTCACCCGGATGGTTCTCGCTGGCCAACTGCGGGAACGTTGTTATGATTGACTTCGCTAGTATTTCCTTCTTGGAGGTATCCGGATACATAGACCTGTGGGAAGCGGTTTTTTTTTTGTTAGTAAATTCATTCGAAAAAATATTCTCACCAACAACGACTAACCCGTCGCAGCGCTGCAAATGTTCGCAACAAATTCGCACCATTTCGTTGTTTTCCGAATCGGTCAAAATGGAGCCTTCCTTTAGGTAGCCTAGAATCTGCGCCCCGTTCCTGTTTTCGTACAGGTCACGATCGAGAAGGATGTGTTCGATGTTGAATACGGAACTGTACGGGTTGTTGTACTTGTCCAGGCTGTCCGTTCTTCCGGTGCGGACACCAACGATTTTTCCTTCAGGTAGAAGTAGGACGTACGGTTCACGTTTCCGAGATCCAGTGCGGCCAGATGGAGTCTTTGATGTAACCGGATGGAACTTTCGGCGTTTTCTGTTTCCTGCGGGAAAATTTAGTTGGAATCATGTGTTATTGGCTGGAATTTTTGGTCTAAGTGCAGATAGTAAATAGGCGTGGGATGAAGATTGTTTAGCAGTTATATTTATTTATCAATCATGTCTCAAATTCACAAAAAAAAAAAAAACTAACACTCATTTGATATTTATTCATTAGTTTTGCTTGTGGAGTGAATCGACGGGGTTTTTTATAAAATATGTGGCACATTGATTAGTTAGGTTTATTTGGATGTGTATTATAACATAACTTGTGCATCGTGACTAGAACGTAAAAGGTTGATTATAAAGCATTAATATTTTGTAGCTTGTAGTACCACCATTTGTAAACTCAAAACTTATTTTTAACTTTCTAGTATAATGTCATGATTTAGTTAACTATCCATTTTCGGTAAGATCGATACCAATTAGGATGGAGTATTTACGGTTTGCTGAAATATGCTGCTAATAGTAGATATGATTGCGATTCAAAAATACCTAAAAAGTAAGAGGTTCGAGAGAAGATAATCCCATTCTTATTTCAGTTCGATGGTGACGAAATCGAGATGATAAAGAAATTCGTGTACCTGGGCTCAGTGGTGACCGCCGATAATTACATCAGCAAAAAAATACAAAGACACATTATAGCAGGAAAATGTGTTTACTTTAGATTCCGAAGGACTACGACGTAGGTGACACGACTCTCCCTTACCTATTAGGTGACAATTATCGCCTCGTTTGGTGTGACGCTTTATCTGATTTCCTCGGAGACGACAATCGTCGCCTAAGTGAGTGCAACTCGTCTCACGTCACATGCCACGTAGAGTAGGCCTGATTTGTGTTTATTCTACGTGTCGTGTGGATCGAGATGCTTCGTGCTCACTTGTGTAGAGAGAATCGTCACTTAGGGTGACTCTCCGTGTAAATCAAAAGGAGAATCGACGTTCGTCAGTTTGGGCAATTGTAACCTCATTTGATTTTACGAGTCGTCTCGCTCCATACAGCGCATAGATTAGACACAACTTATTTCCGGTACCCAAGTGACCAAATAGCGCTTAATGCGTACATCAACAGAGTTAACAGCGTACACATGCAAAAATCATGTGGTTTGGTTCGAATACTACTGAGCGCGATAGCGATTATCTGCCTTTGATTACTTGGGTAGTCGTATCTTTTACTTGTTCTTCTTTCTTAACATTTTAAGTTATAATTCTTCTACGACTCTAAAACAAGAACTATGCGCGCGGAGGACCGACGCGCTCTTGATCTATTTAAACCTAATAGATACGATAGACTGCAGAATTATTGAACTAAAACATATGAAACTTTTTGGAAGTTCTGTCAATTTATTGGCTGTTCTTGTTCTATAAACTAATCAGAAGCTCAGAAAACTTTTCTTAAAATTCTGCAAACTTCTCGATGTTTCTGTTATAACTGTAAATTTCACTGAATTATATAATTTTTCCGGCAGTGAGACATACTTCTCGGATAAAATATTTTGAAAGTTGGATTCGAGTTTCTTTCAAATTTGTTTGTTATATTGTTGAAGGTTATGAAATTTCGCAGAAGTTCTCTGAACTTTTGGAAGTTATGTAGTTAGTTCTCTGAACTTTTAGAAGTTATGTATGACGTTCTTCAATACTAAAGGGTCGCTCATTATAAATGTTGTAACTTTGACATTTGATTACTACAATATTGTTGAAGCTGCACGTGTCAAATTAGCAGTCATATATTCAGTGTGTCTTGCCAAAATACCAAGGAGAATTATAGCCTACAAATGATGAAATTATTTGATCAAAATAAGTGTTCTTTGTGAGCAACGTTCCAAGCGATTCGCTTCTTTACAGTCGTAAAAATTGTCTTTCCGAGAGGACTATTCGCAATGCGATGAAGAAATTCAAAGAAACTGGTTAGGTGAAAGCTCAACCAGCACCCGTAGATCAACGGAACTACAGATCTGCCGAGAATATTGCCGTTGTACGCGAAAGCGTGCAGGAGAACCCGCGGTAGACGATTCCGCACTGCGCACAAGAACTAGACCTCTCGCAGACTTCAACTTGGTGAGTTTTGCGTCGAAACAACTAGGCCGTTAGTTCATATTTGATTTCAATCACGCTAAACCTAGTTCGCCAGATCTTAATTAAATCATTCGAGATTTCAAATCAAGATCAGTAGTAGTTTTGATTATCTCACGGTATTTGCCTTTGAGCTAATGAACTTGTTGCACTGCATCCCACCTACAAATTCGTCTCAATGCATTGCTATACCTTTTATATTCATGGCGAGAATCACTACGATCCCAAATCCATCATGCGACACCACAAATCACATGAAAATTCAAAAGTAAGTGCAATTGTGATTACAGCGACTCCCCTGTGGTCTTATGTAAGGCCAGGACGACTCATTTACACACTTAGAAAATTTTACAGTATTCGGTAATTTTTTACCGAACTTTCAACAGCTGAACAGTTCGGTAATCCAATTTAACGGATTTCGGTAAACTTTGACAAGTTCCGGTAATTTTTTTACCGGAATACTGTAAAACTTCCCTACAATTTTGTCAAACATTATAATGCTCGTAATCTTATATGTATGGCGTGCGAGCGCTAGTAACAAGACATACTAGATGATTGTATGCTCCATTCATTTAGTATGTTTCATTACTGTAATTGTAGAAAAATACATGCTCTCTTGAAATTTAGCTTATGATATGAGTTACCAGCGAACGAGTCACTTGGTCCCCATGCCACCTTGAGCCGCTGGTTTAAGCCAATTCGATCAAGAATTACACATTTCCAAACAAGGTTTAAATTTGAATGGGGAATCATCCAAATGTATGGAGAAAGATCACGGTTTCTGTTTTTACCGCAACGTAAATATGCAAGTACCGTCAGTTATGAGATTTTATAGGAAATTTTATGACCAAATACTTTGTTGAAGACCGCAAGATGATCTGAGTAAGCTAAAACAAGTTATTAGTAGTACATTGAAGTGAGGTCTGATTGAAGACTTGCCCACAATAGATACGCTTGAGTTCCGTTGACGTAAATTTAGCAGAAAAACTCTACGTCTATAGACAGACGTTCAAGCTGTAACAAAAGAATTTAATTTTTATGTGTAGCTGGAAGCACAGTAGCGCAGCCTAGCCAACTAATTGCTCACACGGTAAATCTGACAGCTCTTGTATGACTATATTTTTGCACATTTTCTGATTATAGTTGATACGTCAAAGGTGACTGGAGCTTTTATACACTAATGAAGAGCTACTTTTTACGCCTTTTCAAGTATGTCAACGGTGACAATAGAAAATGGGATGAAAACTAGGCAACCGCTGGGAAATGGAAAGTTAAGCTCTGCCCATGACTCTGATGCTGACGCACTTTCAAAAGAGCGTATAATTTCGTCAGCACCGGGTATAATTTCGGAAACTGTTTGCGGTATACAAAATGGAGAAATTATCATCGAATACAGACGCATTCACGAAATTGACAGGTTAGTTAAATATCTGCTCGTGATAAGTAATTACAGATCGTTTAACACGATATGAAACAACACAGGTCTTCCATGCCCGGATGCAGGAATTATGGACGAATCAATAGGCTTGGGACCGAGCTTGGAGCCAATGTGCTGGTACTTCTGGAGCAAAAGAAATAGAAATAGTTCAGATCGTCTGTTACAAAATGCGCGTATATTTTTAACGCAAAACCTCTACGTAGGCATTCGTAATTCTTTTTGTCAATGAATAAACCATGGCTGTGTAATGTATTGATGTCTGTTTCACTTTCGATTCTTGGATTTCGGAATAGAACCGTTTTCAGCCATACTTGAGCGATATTGACTTTTCGAAATGCGTAATAAGTATACATCTTTATGTTCTGAAAAGGAGTAAGAAGTATGCATATATACTTTTCAAAAGAATAAAAGTATGCATATTTTACCTCTCAAAAGGAGTAAGAAGTATGCATTTTATACTTTTCAAAAGGAGTAAAAAGTATGCATATTATGACGTACATTCAGTTTACGCAAAAGGAGTAAAAGTAATATGCTCCTTTTTGGCGTAGTCCCAGTTTTGCTCGAAAGGCATACTTTATAGTCTTAGGACGTAATTAGATTACCGTGCATTGAGTCTGACGAGTTTGACTGGAAACCCATTTTCCCTTACCAATCAAAACAAAGGTGTGGCGCCATCTGTTAACTTAATGCTACTTGATATTTTCAGGGAAGCCATGTTTTTACACATAGGCAAATGAGATGAAGTAGAACGTCTGTCTGCGCTGTTTCTATGGGAAACACATCCGTTGCGTATCAACTGTGGTCAACCATTATGGTGGCAGACGTACACATAAGTTCATTTATCTGAAACTGTATACAACGTACGAATCCATTTGGTGTCAGAACAGACAGTACGTCCTTTCCACTATCAGTTGTGATGTGCGTCTTTCGAGTTTCTGGGACACTCTCGAGCACTTTTGAATGTTGAAAGATTTCATGCACATTTGTGTTTAATTGTTTAACGTTGCCTTAGAAGTTGCTATGCGAAGAGTGGAATGGTACAATCTTCAGGAACTCCGTCCAAATTTTAGTTTCGCCGATGTCGACATTGACATCACAAAAAGCTACTTTTAGACGATGGAAGAAACGTAAATGAGAATAAAATCAGACTCTAGCAGGACTGGAACTGTCATTAGTGGGTCGAAAACGAAATTGTTAGCCTCCTTTTACGAGTTTAATTCGGAAGGATGCAATCTAGACTGTTTACGAGCTTGTGTATCCGGATTCATTGTTGAATGCAGATCACAACAACCGCATATCTCTCTGTTGGTATTATAGCTCGAAACCGTGTCTACTTTCTAACAGAGTCCACCGTACAACAAAGTTGACCATCTACGAGACATTCAATTCAACCAGTAGTCCTCTATGGCCACTAGACTGATGCAAATTTTGAAATTTTCGCTCCCCTACGCTTAATCGATTTCAAATGATGTCCTTATAAGCCTTTTCTGATGCGAGGATGAACTCTGGCGGATAGACCAAGTATGGCTTCGAATGGAGGATGGAAAGAACTCTTAATCACGCACGAGAGAGAGTTGTGAATCCTTCGCCAACTTCTCCAACTACAGGGAGCTAAAGTAGCTAAAGGAGTTCAATTCTTTTTAGTGAATCAGAACACTTATTCCAAGAAAGTAGCGAGCAAGCCCTAGTATAGGTACAACTGATTTGGGACCTTTAATGTCTTGCGAATGAACTTTCTCGGTTAGGAAAAGAGGTGTTGGTTGAATTCTTTCTTTCGGATTGGAACAATCATTCAAGTCCCAGAAAGTAGCGAGCAAGCCCTAGTATCCAACAGATTTGGGACCTTTAATGTCTTGCGAGCGAACACCGCAAGAAGAGGGTGTTTGGTAGAAATAGCCAAACATCGATAATTGGTGTGTCTGATATGTGGCATAAAGCACAAAAATCATGGCTACTATGTCACATTCCGGAATAATAACTTCTACATTTGACGCGCGCGCGTGTGTGTGTGTGTTTCCGATAAATCTCCCAATGACCGGCAGTGCTTTCATTGAAGAAACTTGTCTGCATTTCTTCAGTAATTTATATGTAATCACTATGTGCAATCATTTTTAGCCCTCGAGATTGAAGGTGACAGATCTATTGAAAATCCAATGATCCATTTCAAGAATGCCTGTTCATACACGTACATTTTGAGGTCATATTCATATACAATAAGCCCCGCATGAAAATCTTCACATATCATATGGATAAGTAAAGTTTTAAAAATTCCCGAATCAAAAATGGACTTTCTTGATCCTGGCGTGTATATAGTCAAGGTATATTTTTGATAATATAAAACGACCTCACCAATGTTCCTTATTTTATGCTGGAAAGCTCGTCCGGATGCGGGAGCTGGGGACTATAAAACAAAAAAATGGAAAAAAAAACTACTGACGCACAATCCTTCTAAAGAAACACGACCATAACACACTAAAAGAGGGATTCCATTCACAACATCCTACGCAATGTACTCGGAAAACGATAATTTCACCATTTACTTTAGTTGAAAAAAGGAATAATTGATTTTATTTCCTTGAAAATAACGCAGCAAAAGCAAAACACGTCATTTTTAAAGCACAGCTTGCTGCGATCCATAACTTCTACATTTGACGTTTGGCTCAAAAACAATCTTCTGGAAAGTTGTAGCTGGCAAAACTTTCTATGAGAATATGTGTAGATTATTTTATCAGAAAGATTTATGAAAATGCTAGTAGACAATGAAAGAAATGATAGTAATTTCCATGAAAACTTCAAATGGCGTGTGCAGTGTCAGTTTCTTATCAATTGTGCTTAGATTTGAAGAGGCCTTTCAGGACGCAATTTGGAGTCTAATAGCTACAAGACATAGTATATTTCGTGGGGTGGAGGGGGGGGGGGTGTCCACGCGCGCTTGATGTCTTTGAACAGACAGTGCTGCGTATGATCGAATGACAAAATGAGAATCTCCCACCTTTCACACCGCAAATGTCGGTCGATTACGATGGGCTATGTCCGTCGTAAGGACGTCGGACAATAGTCTGGTGTGAAATGATTCTAGAGGACAAACCGACTGGTAAAAGCAGAAGAAATGCGGAACGGGTAAGGATCAAGTGGAAAGCGACCTGCGGACCCTCGGCAGACTGCAAAACAAAGTGCAGTACAACAAACTGTTTTATGACTTCTGATTTCTTGAATGACTTCTGTGTACAACAGAGGACACTCAGGGGTAAGGGTAAGTAAGTCCACTTACCGATCAGAACCTGTTTAATTGCACAGAGAACCGCATATTTGGAATTTATCTTCAACGTACAAGATCAGTAGTTCACTATTCATGGATCAGTAAAGACTTCAACCTCGTTCTTACTCTGCCTTTGGAGTGGGGAAGCATTGTTGTGTTAGTTAAGGGGGCGTCAATCAGTATTCACTGTGATGCGCGGAAGACTGCTCTCTATTTCAAATATAGCGTGAAAAATTACAAGAAATGGGACGAGCCGAGGAACTAACTCCCGACCTTTAAGCAGAATGGGTTACCTTCGCTCACAAAACAAGCTCACATGGTAGCGAAAACCGCCTGTTGATGTAGTTCGTTGGGACAGACCTTCTATCAATAGGTACTATTTTTTAGTGCAATCGATTGTAATAATGTAAACATGCTAAAACTTAAAGCTATTAGTTGGCATCTGAACGTCGATTCTACTCCACAACTTTGGTTATAAGTTGACTAGCCGAGCGCTTTTGAAGCCCTCGATTGCTCCTTGTAGATTATATGGCATCAAGTTTCGTTAAAATCTAATGGGAGTATAATACTGTCGTATAAACTAAATTATGGTAAATTTTGCGTGTTTTGTCCGTCTTGGATTAGTATTATAAGCTAAGGTCATAAATTATCTCTCTATAGGACTAGTTATCAATTTCTTATTATTTTTGGCATCCGTTGTTCTCCGTCGTCGGTCTACACCGATCCCTGAATGACGTAGTTTTGTTTTTTGACAAACAGCGCATGGCAGCGCAGTTTTCGCTTGAGGAACTTTTCAATGCCCTCGTGAATTTCCTCCAGGCTGCACTTTCCGAAACGTAACCGCCTGGCTCGATGTAGCAGGTGAATGACACCGATGAGATTTCGAAACGGCTGCTGCTCGCCCATGCCCCTTGCGACCGGCGATCTCGGCAGAAATCCAAACCAGCTGTATTTCAACAGTACCGAGTAATCGACGGCAAACTCCAACAGCAGTCGCATGTGGCCGGTTACGTTCTCCAGTGTTTCGTTGCGAACGGCGTTGTGCAGCATTTGTGCCTGAAAAATGGAAAGTATTAGCTAAGGTTGTTGGTTTCTAACACTATAGTCGGAGGGAAGGAAAATGTAGTCTCACGCATTTTTCCATGAATGTTGGATTCCCCAGCAGAAGTGTGTCCAGCTCGTTCAGTTCGTTAACGGTTTGAATAGGAAAGGGCTGTTTCAGGAGATTTCGACTTTGGTTGCATACACTTGAAATTTGAAACAGATCTTCGATCTGCAGCCTCGTAGCCGATCGTTTGTAGTCGCCAGGGAGAAGGGCATTCTTGTTGTCGTTGCTGTTGTCGTCGGTTTTGACGTTGTGCGCCGAGTAGAAAGCATACTCGTCGAACTCCACGCTGTCTTCTTCGATTTTGATGGTTGGTTCCATCAGATTGGGACCGGTTGAGGCTGTCGCTGCAAATGTTTGGTACGAACGGTTAGTGGGAGAAATGGAGCGAGGGTTTATACAAAAATTTCAATTTCTAGTAATGAAACAAGTGCTGGTTTTGTTTTGAAGGTTTATTATTATTTCACAAAAATCAGCAAACAATCCTCCAGAGTTAATCTCGCAAGTAAGAGCCGAATATTTCTAAAAGTATCAAACAAGTACCAGGATTATTGTAGTAAAATTGGTCATGTTTCGCAACAACTATAGATGCAATGGTAAGTTGACGTCTACTACCTCTCAAGACGTGTTTCGTTTTTGTTATTTCTTAGTTGATTCCAGATTGTGTATTCTGTTCTTCACCTTTCGTTTGGCGAAGTACTTGCGATTCCTTTTTCGACCATTAATGTTCTTAATCACCTGGTTGAGATTTCGTTTGAGGTATTCCTTATCGATTCCATGGTTCTCCCAAGCTTCTGTAGATTAGAATAACATAAAAAGAATTAGCTACCAATTCCGGTACATCACGAGTCGCCACCAACTAACCCAACATGCAGTCTACAAAGATCGTGTAGTTTTGCATGGCCTTTCGGCCTGACCCATGGTTGCAAATACCGGAATAATTGTAGCTGTACATCGATTCGTCCGAAAACAGCAGATGGAAAACAGTCACAATTCCAACCGACTTGGACTTCTTCGCTCTCAGGTAGTTGATCTGCGAGAGAAATAGAATCTTAGCCTCCTGTCAGCAGAGTAATTACATTGAGAGCATACATATTCTTCCCTAATGCGGTCGTTTGCCTTCACAGTTGCCTCCAGAAGTTCCACCGTATCTTCGTCAGCTATGGGAAAATTAAATCCAGTCACCAGCGGCTGTAGTTTCAGGTTCCGTTGTATCCTTCGGAAGCGTTGGGTCGCCACATCTTCTTCGTCAAGAATTTCAATTTGCAAATTGTCACAATTGAAGTTTGACAACGACGAACTGTCCAGATCCTTCGTCTCGGTTTGATGTTCTTTAATTGATCCGGCGATTGTTAACTTTTCCATCTTTCCACTAGTCGTTACTGAAAGAAGGTAATTATGTCAGTGCTCATAGTTGTGCAGAACTTGAAACTAAAGGAAAAATTGCTCGCTTCGATTTGTTTATTTTTCGGGGATTTTTAAATTATATTTTACTCAAGATACATTAGTTGAGTGAAGTCATCATCGATAATGGAAATCATATTTCATGTGCACAGCCATCGATTTTTGTCAAGGATCATCTCAAAATCCGCTTCCTAGTTCCGTCTGACAACAGTACCAACTGGTTTACGCAGCTTTCGACTGATAACCATCACAACCGCCCGCAAGGAATTGTTCAAAGCAGCATGGTCCACATCTCGATCCGACCAGGCCTCTGAAAAATGAAAATTTCAATCACATTACATATCTACACATGCAGTCAGTTGATTCGCTGGCACGGTGCTCACCTAGCATACAGCCCTGAAAGATTTCATAATTCACCATGGCTTTTCGGGTGGCCTGTTTGAAGTACGGTTGCCGGTCCACAGTCAGATAGTAGTTCTGCAGTGCCTGATGGGTGAAGATTTTGTTCGATACGATGTCGTAGATCCGATGGGCGTCCGACTTCCGAGGCATGTGCGAGCGCAGTAGATTGACGTAGGCCTGCCGTACCAGCCAGTTGCTGCGGACTGCGTGCTCCAGTTTCTCCACGATTTCTTCATCCGCTATCGGGAAACTGAACCCGGCAATGTTGACCGAACCGGTCATCTGTTGCGCTGGCTTCGAGCATATCTCTTGCTGCACCTGGCGTTTTGAGAGTAGCCTCTCGTCGCTGACGACCCGGATGGAGGCTGGAATGAAAAGTATGCGTAAATACTGACTTATTCCGACAATTTACCCCGTTCTCCCATAAACCCCACAACAGTAAAACAATTCCTTTAGCTTTGAATTCGAATAAATATTGTGATTGCGTCGAATTTAAAATCAAGATAAAATATTATAAAATAAATATAGGCATATTGCTTAGACTAATAGCACAGCGATCTACAACCGGGCCAGTACAGCGTGCGTATTTTCGTCTTTCCGTGTCGCTCGCGGCCTGCGTTTACGACTGTATATCGGGAAAGTTCTCCGGATACCCGGAGAAGATTGTGCCAACGTTCTGGAAGATCCGTCGCCGAAAGTTGAACAGTTTCGCCCGTTTCCGACCATCGGCTCGCTTGATGACAACGTGGATACTCTCCTGTAGGTTCACTTCGTTCACACCGTCCGGAGTCCATGCCTCTGTAAAAACATTATCCAATCGTTAGCTTTAGCATTCTTGACCTGTACAACGGAAATGTTCGAATCAACCTAGCATGCAATCGTGGAACACGTGGTACTCTTTCATAGGACGACGCTCTTTGCGACCGGTACCGTTGTAGTTGTACATCTCGAGGGCTGCGTCGGAAAACAGAACTGGAAATGCCTTTGCCACGTCCTTCGTTTGCTCCTTCACTCGACGGAGGTGTTCGACCTGTCGGGTAATGTTCTTGTAATATATGATATCACATCACACTCGTCAGAGAAATCTTACATATTGTTTCCGGATGTTTGGGAACATGCGGACTGCGGCTTCCAGCCGCTCGATGGTATCACTGTCCGGGATGGGAAATACGAAATTGTCCACGCCATGCTGGGCACTAAGTTTGAACAACTCGATTCGCTTGAGCACTAAAACGAAATCAACCAATTAGCGGATTTGCAGTACTAGAGCTATCACAAAAAATAGGTGCTCAATGAAACAAATTTTCTGTTTTTAAAATATTGAAACTTTATTGATCGTTACGTAGCGGGTGGCAGAGGTCCCAGGAAGATTTTCCGTGGTTTGAATATTTGCTGATCCTCTTCGAGAGCCTTTTTGGCTCGATAAAGGCGTTTTGAATACCGAATGCGCGTTTTCCGTAAGGCGTCGTCCACTATATTGGTAAGCATTTGCCCACTGTACTCCGGCCAGACATCTAAAAAGATAAGCTATGTCAGTCACATGGGAGCCCAACCGACGTTCTAGTCGTACGTATTCTGAAACGAAATAACAGAGGCTATCGGTTTGAAGCGTTTTATTGAATGAATTTTCGTTTGTTCAGTGTAGATCTCATACTACTATTCATCGTGCGCTTCATCATCAGCCTCGACGACGACGACGAATTTTGCTTCCGGCTTAGCCATCATTCGGTTGCGGTGCTGCTTATTCTCGCGGCATCGCTTGACCCTTAGGCGTCGTTTTGACGCAGCCACCGCAACGCTTATGTTTTTCTGCAGTAGTTGATGATCAATCATCTGTTCGCGCCAAGCGTCTGAGGAGGAGAAATAGGAATTTCTGGTTGCTCCTTTTGCTCAAACAGCCTCTGGGATTTCATTGAAGTTGAGTTTAAGTCCCCTGTTATCACTTACCCAACATACAATCGATGAACATTGCGTACATTTTCAACGGCCGCTTTTGTAACCGTCGCCCCTGAATGCCATTGAAGTTGAACCCGTCGAGCGCTTCGTCTAAGAAGAGCAACTTCATCACACTCGGTATGTCCATGACTTCGGTTTTCTTGTCACGCAGAAAGTCAACCTATGGGAGGCACCAAAGTTTGGGATAACGGCGCTATTTGTAGCACTACACTAGACTCAACTTACATACTGATGATATGTCTTCGGATCTTCTCGCACCGCCGTCTCCAGCTTCTCGATGTCATCGGCCGTGCGCAGAGGGAAGGTGAAACCCTCAACGCCCGTACTTCGGTTTGTGCTCAGCGCACTCAAGCGCAGGTAAGATTTGACGCGTTTCTTCTGCTGTGAAACAAGCCAGTTGTGATGGCGTAGATCCTCCATCGACAGGATGGAACTGGTCAAGGCTTAAATTAGAGCGAAAAAAAGGAAGATTTGTTAGAAATTGTAGCAGATGTTACAAAAAACTAAAGTAAATGGAGCGGTTTTGTATTTTGAATAGCTTTTTATTGCATTTTTTTTGTTCACAAATTATGTTGAGGTCGTCCCGAAATTGCACAGTGGATTTTCAATATCTGGTTTAAAAAAACACAAAAACAAAAACGAAAAAAAAAAACAAATGCTCCGACATATGTGTCCCGCATGAATCAGACCCTAAAATTTAATAAGGAAAAAAATAAGGATAATGGTAATTCAACCAAAGAGAACGGGCGTAAATTCTGAGCTAATAAAAATATACAATTTGTCATTATCCGCCCTTAGATGCGAATTATCTATTCAGGGTACGGCACAGGTTTTAATCAGTTTATTCAGCACCTGAGACATTTGATGACGCTGTATGTAATCTATAATTAGAACTGCCAATTTTTAGACATTAATCGCTCTGCTTACTTCTGGTCTATCGGTACATACCTTCAGCAACGAGCATGAGACTCAGAAAATTTCATAACCATGGAATAAAGTTCCCAATTGCATGGGACATTTTAAAAGCATGCGGATTTAATTCCGATCAAAAAAATGTTTTCTTCAGCTCCGTAATCTGTACATAAGCTAACAATATTGTATGAGTGCGATTCCGTGCACATGTGCGGAAGCAAACTGAAATAGACCAGTTCACGATTTGCTGCAAACGTCAATTTCCTTAACCCGCTACTTCATTTTACCCATCCGCTCACGAAAACAATCAACCAAAACATGTCGATTGCTACGATCACAAACTCGTCTACTAGCAGGTTATGACGCACACGGCCGAACTTTTAGTGTATTTCTTGTTTAATTTACTCCCACGCAAATGTTAGTCAAAGTGACTGTGACCACAAACGGGATGGTTCGCTTAAAAACACAATGCAAGAGGCAGCAGGCTTCACGTTACAATTGAGGAATCCAACTTGATAAAAGAAGAAGACACCGAGTGGTGATAAATCTGACAGCTCCCATGGTAAAGTATAGGACGAAACTTTTAAAAATGCTTCTATTCTAGAAAATTGCAAATGGAATTCTTATTAAAAGCGGTTTGTTGTATGATGTAACAACAGTGATGCCATAGCTGCCGCTCAACAGCGGAGCATTACCCAGACAACCACAAGTCGTATAACAGTGTTAAAAAAGTATCGTAAATTCCTATATTTTAAGTCAAAATCGCAATTAATTGTGGCCTTTATCGTATTATGTTTAAGTTAAATCGTAAAGAGTACAAATTTTCGACTTCTATACGATGTGTCATTTATTCATCGTACTGCGTCACAAACAAAATCTGATATACATCGCTAACCTTTTTAAATCGAATTTGTTATTACATATTCAATCGCATACGATAACAAGTCAACTGTTTAAGAAAACAATGGAATTTGCACGTATATGGCCTCCACTTTGCACGCATAAGCCATATTTTGCATTCTATACGATTTGTCTATACATATAGGTTTGTATATCATAAAGCACCTCAACTATGCAGGTTATCTGGTATTTATCGTGGATATGTTGGACAGTCATTTATCTTGAATAGCATATATGGAGATATGTCTTAATCGAAAGCATAAATTTAATTTCTAATGATAGAAAGACTCATTGACAATGTAATCATGATATTCAGATCATCTATCAATATGTATATAAACTTATGTACATTGTTCAAACATCAAATCTCTGGCAACAAGCTTATGTTGTATGTGTTTAACAGCAATATTTGTACAGCCTAGCTGTGAGCGTGTGTGAGAGAGAGAGAGAGAGAGAGCAGATGGGGAGGACTGAGAGAGCAGATGTAGCTTTGATGAAGACATGCTTCTCACGGTACAGGCGATTAAATGCAAAATACATAAAGGCCAAATTTGAGCGAACTTCTTCAGCAGGTAAGAAACTGATGGTTTTCTAGATGATGTACTTTAAAAACTTCAAAATGACAGTAATAAATTGGCAATCAATCATGATTTATACATCGAATCTTTAGCCCGATAGATAGAGCTTGTGGTGGTATAATTAAAAGTGAAATAATTTGGAAAATGTAGGAGTTTCTAGACCTATTTCCTAACAACTGATTAAAATAGAGACCCTGATTAAGCTGTTCCCTACACAGCAATAAAAATTGTAGTAAAAACTACCATTGGTTACCCGACTACGCCTATCTTTAAAACTACCATAAAATTCAGTCAAATTAACTACGTTTATGGTAAAACCTGCAACGTCTCATATTGATATCAACCGCACCATGGTTGATCTAATCGCAGGCATGGTAAAATCAAACGCATTTATAGTCAGGTGAAAATTGTTGGTGTTTGCGCTTAATTAAACCCTTGAAATGGTAGTTTCTACTGCGGTTTTTTGTTGCGTATTACGCAATATCTCGCGTCAACATCATTATCAACAGGCTTATCTTCGTTGGTCGATTCTCTGCATCGACTTTTGGGTGTATCACGGCTAAACAATTGAATTTGTGGCTAACAGCTTAGGACATTGAACATTAACTTCTTTCGAAAATTGCAGCCGTGTTATTCACAGAAGAGAAGAGTCGATGAAGAGAATTAATTAACGAAGACAGATATAATGCTATAATCAATGTACATATGTAGATCTATTTCTAAGTAGAACATAAACCGAGACAAGTAATTGCGTCATATTGTACGTAATGTTTAACTGAATAGCACTGATCTTGTTAGAGCTTGGAAGTTAGAAAATGCTTCTAGGTAACCCAGTAGGACATTATTATGAAGTAAACAAATCGCGAAAATCAAGTATGTTTTCTATGGTCTCGCATCTGTCGTCGATAGACACTATCCTTTATTTTAGAAACTGCATCCGCTAGAGCATCGTAGAGAGAGGCTTGCGTCATTTCTGGCCATGCTTCTGCGAAAGATATCAAACATGAGTCCCAGGTACTATCAAATCAATGTTTCCTATTTACCTAGCATGCAATCACTAAAGATGCTATAGTTTCTGAGAGAAGGTTTCCTCGACAACGCCGTAGTGTAGCTGTGGCTCATGAACACCTCATCTCCGAAAATTCGTCGCAGGACCTCTGCTAGATCTTTATGCTCTTCCATAGAAGCCCGCAAATGATTCACCTAGGTAAAATAAGACGATTGATATGCGTGCGATATAGAATAATGGACTGAATTCGTCACATACGTATTGATTCCACAAATTAACGTCCTGCCGGACGGAAGCCTCCAACCATTTGACCTCATCGGACGTCATGATGGGACATTCGAATTGTCCTATTTTGCATTTTGCGGGAAATTTCTGCAGACTCCCAATATCCCGATAAGTCGGCTTCGAGTCTTCTCGGCGGTGCACTTTGACTGAATTTCGATTTTTAGCTTTAAGGGCTTCCTTAGCTGCCCGAAGTGCTTCCATTGCCGCTAAATTGCGATGTTTTAGGCTCCCTAAGAGAAAAAAGTGAAACGAAAGTTATTAGCGGGATAAGTGAATAAAAAGCAAGGCTCATTCAACAGCTCAAAGAATAAAACAACAATGCGCTTTTTTGAAAAATATTTCATTCATGGAGAGCAGCACTAGTCCAAGCCAAAATTAGGTTCGCCTTTGATATCGACTTAAGCGAACATAGTTCCGGACATGGATTCGCTTGATCAAGCGCTTCATCGTAGGCAACAGTGTTTGCTCGTTGATGTCGATGTGGTCGGGCCAGGCCTCTGAAAAGATTGAGAAACAAAAAAAACGCAATCAGAACAAACAACTAGAGAAAATAAGCCTCTTTTGACAGAATTAACCCAATACTCATCCCAATCCCGATTGCTCTGTTAAAAACGATTGGAAGTAATACATGACGATACTTTCTTTGAAGATAATTGCCACTATGGTTTCTTGACCACCTTTTTAGCTAACGTCCACTAATCTTCGAAAAAATTCATATTTTCTACCTCGCTCAATGTATGAACAAGAAGTCTCATTACCTATAGCTAGAATTTTTGCTATATCCTAGAAATAACCTGAATTTTCATCTGTAACAAATTTACATTCACCACTTTAGAAGTTTCAGACACTGCCAAAGACAAAAATAATAAGACCACCTTTTGATGTCCATAGTTTAGGCCATGTTGGGGAATTTGAATTATGATACATATAGTATACTGAAGTTGAAATGACCCGTGTGTGTGTACAATCTAACACCCATTGGCCGGCAATGGTATTATGGAAGAAATCTGTTTACAACAATCCCTCAAGTGACCATTGGAAGCAGCTTTAATCCGAGAGCTAGAAAGTGATAGCTCTACTGCAGATCCAGCAACCCACAAAAAAAGCAAAAAACATGGAAATACTACCGACACTCACACATTTCGGGAGGGAACCGTTTGTATTCACTACCTCTTTCCCAAAGCACGCGGAGATTTTATGATTTCACTGTTAGTTAAAGATAAATTACAAATTATTGTTTGATTTTTTTTCGCGAAAACGACGCACAAAATCAAAACACGTCAGTTTCAATGGACGGCTTGCTGCGATCTACTGAAGTTGACATGACCTGTACGTTAAAAATCAAAATACAGATCCTCAAATTTGATTCAAATTATTTCTAGACTACAGCCGAAATTGCAGCTCAATTTGGTTCACGGGAAAGTGGAAGATAAACATGACCATTTTGTATGAAAATCGGGTTTGGTCTTGTTGTGTTAACGCCACGGTATGCATTCGAAAAATGGATTGGTTTAAGCGATTTTTCATGCCGTCTTGGTGGTGAATCCACCTATGCATCGCCAATCGTAGCAACCCTGTTGTGCACAGCGACAGCGTTGATAGTTAAATTCCAGCAACCATGGCGAAAATACTCAAGCAGCTACGCTCGATGGTTTGTGGTGTGAAAAAATTGAACATCGTGGACACTTCGTGTTCGCCGGTTAAAACTGATCCGACAATTACAATATCCTCTACCTTCTGGAGAAAGGCGAGGGCGTCGAACGGAAACCTGGTTCCGGCTGCCCGACAGTGCTGAAGATTAATAGCAAATTCGTTTTTGATCCAGTTCCAAACTGGATCGGGTATCAAAATTGGGTCGACTTGTTGTGTGTCAAACATAAGTGTGTACGGTTTTATTTGTAACACCTATCGGGTTGACGTTTGCGCTGACAATAAGTTCGGGAATCGCAGGTTGGAACTATTTTTTTTTCACTAGTTTTTTTCATTGGTCACGACTACGGTGCCAGTTAAAATGCATCGAAACAATTTTGTAGAAGGCTTCATAAAGGTAAGATTTAAGGAAAATGTATTCCATTGAATTATCTCTTGTTAATTTTATTTTCATCGCCAACCGAAATTAGTCCATTTTTGTTATGCATCCGTCGTAGTATCAGCCAAAGTGACGCGAAGTTTGGCTTTAACTGTCATGGGCTTTAAATTGAATTATTTTAGAATCAGTTTCGCCAAAAGTGAAGTCTTCAGAATTTTAGTTAAAATTGTATGATTGTGGTCATATTTTCTTCCTATTTATCTACACCGTGTCCAATATATTCTCATACACTTTTTCCTTGCATTGGTGTCGTGCAACTACTCAACATGCTTCACGTATGTGTTGGTGTAGTTTTGCACTATATTTATACAAACGCTTTTAGGTTATGTCCGATTGTTTTCATTCGGTGTTTATCTTTTACTATCGATGAAGGAGTTTCGTGCTGTGGTGATAAAAAAGTTTTTGAAAGGTGAGCGCCCGAGCGCTATTTTCAAAAATTTGAAAAACCTCGGAGTAAAGCAGGATTTTGTGTACCGAACCATCCGAAGGTACCGTGACACCTGCTCGTTGGATGACCGGAAGAGATCCGGTGGTACTCATACGGTACGGACTGCACGAGTTGTTAAAGTGGTCAGGGAACGGATTAGACGAAAATCACAGCGCTCTGTACGTAAAATGGCCGCCGATCTGAATGTTACGAGATCGTCAATACACAATATACTGCAAAATGATCTCGGATTCCAAGCTTTCAAGAAACGTAAGGTTCACGGAGTTTCGGAACCTTCCATGCAGAAACGACTCGAAAGAGCAAGTCTGCTTTTGTCGCGATACGGTGGGGAAGAATTTATCTTTTCCGACGAAAAGTTATTCGTCTTGCAACAATCCCACAATCTCCAGAACGACAGATTGTGGGCTCTCTCTTCGAGAACTGTTCCAGAGAGTGATAGGAATTGTCCACGGTTCCAAAGTGCAGCGTCAGTGATGGACGATATGCAGAACAATCATTCCCCAGCTGGAACAACCCAGAGAGAATTTCGGCCAGCTGACCATCCTTGGGCTTGAAGCAATCGATGGAAATCTCCCGAGGAATCCCTTCCTGATCAATTAACAATGATTTATTTTTCGATTTTAGTAAAATGGGGTGCCAATTACTCGTGGCTAGCTCGAGGTTAATGGGGACTCCAGTAAATATGTCCAGTCGTCGAGTCGAAAGACTTCTCCGAAGAGGAAATAAAGGTGTACCTGAAGGACCAAGGCGTTACTTATTTCCACCGCATCACTTGATCAGGTGGTGAAGGGAAGGATCGCATCCTTACTCCGATCCTGATCCTAACAATTAATGGAACTGTCATCCCAGAAAACATTAATTTCGGATGGATTCGTGTTGCCGCACTCGTCCGTATTGCCCGTCCCCAATGCTCTGCTTTGGTTTTTAGTGGTAACTTCACTATATCTTTTAATTTATTAATCTACCACATATTCATCCATTTATTACTATTCTGTACAGAGTGTGGTGTCAATACAGCGGCCCTTATCACTTGGCCACGAGAGAAAGTTTTCCATCATTTCTTATCTGGAAAAGCAATACAGAGGACAAAATAACATGATTCTTATTTTACAGTTGACGGACCATCGTTTTCTGTACATAATATTAATAATAATTATTAGTTTAGACGTCAGCAAAATTTCAGCATAAACTTGTAAATAAAACAAAATCCATCAATTCTAAACGTGTAAAAATAGTTCTTATTAGACTAGGAAGTTGGATTATTTATTGAATAGAATAATTTGTTTATTCTATTTATTAAATAAAGGAATTTCCTAATTTGAGACGAGTTTTCGTCAACTTTAACATATATTAGAAAGCATAGTCAGTCATATTGGATTTCATAACTGATCCGAAAAAAAATCATATTCAAACGTTATGCGTTTTGTACGACTGCGATATGACCTTCATATACATATCTAATGATTTCATACGACGCCTTTATGGAATCCATAAATATGTACAACAAATACCATATCATGCCTCAATGAGATGTTTTCATTGCGCAGTCGTATGAAATTCATATTAATTTCTTACCGTAAAATTTCATACGCACTTACTATGAAAATCAAATGATTTATTTCCTTAGTGTACTATTCAACTCATCCGCGTCGATATGGGACAAGATGCCGTATTTCTGAGGACAAAAGCCGGCAGTGTTGTCGCCGCCGAAAATGACAAGCGCTTCGAGGAACTGAATGCCAAACTCGATCGAGTCCTACGTCACCTTTGAGTGCCCTGACAGGACTGCTGCACCTGCCCCCTAAAGGAAACTCAATGTTCAATGTTAAATTTTCGCTTCACTAGCATTTGAGCAGACAATACACCAAGCGGTAAGAAGTCGTTGTTCTCATTCTACGATAGCTCACGAATTAAGATAATATACACGTTTGCATTTAAGAAACTGAGGATTTCTACACTTCCCTCTTCTTAAGTAATTCGAAGATTAATATCTTCTTCGCACATTGGGTTGGGAAAACATGACGATCCATACAAAAAATATTTGAAGGTCCATACAAAAAAACGTGACCAGGGTGTTATAAAAAGTCACTTTTTGTGTGACATAATTAATGGACATTCCCTTAGTTAAAGTTAAATTACGAATTATTGTTTGATTTTTTTTTATCGCGAAAACGACGCAGCAAAAACAAAAACACGTCAGTTTCTAGGCACGGCTTGCTGCGATGTCTCGAATCGTCGATCTTATGCTTTGTTCTAAAACTATCAACATGAAAAACGTCTTTAAGATAGCATTGTATCATTGAACAAGGCACTAAATGTGTTTTCATCGCTGAGCAATTGTCGTCTCGTATTCTCCATTTGATTTGCTCGTAGAGACAATTCACCCGAGGCGACAGTTTTCACCTCTAAGGCGAGTCATCCCACCTCACATGAAGCGCAGAATAGGCCTGATTGATTTGCCTGTCACTCCCATATTGAACTTTGAGAGCCAAAAAAGTACCAGCTCTAAAGTTCGACTCCCAAAAATGTCTGGTAAACATGGAGTTAGATACTTACCAAGCATACAGCTTCCGAAGATCGAAAAGTCCTGCAACGCTCTTCTCGGTATTCCGCTGCTGCCAATCTTGGCGGTTTTGAAACAGAAGTGTGAGAAAATATAGCCGAGTCCTTGCAAATTTGCCGAAAAATGTGGTTTTCCTGCAACAATTTACTGCTTGGTTTTATTCGTCTGAGAAAATTTATCTGCAAAATCAGATTTTTGCTATTTTTCTTAAGAAAAGTGTACATGCAATAAATATTGAACTTACATATCTCTTCCTGCTCTTGACATCATGATTCACCGCATATTCCAGGTCCTCGAGCGTATCCGGATGGTCGATGGGAAACGTAAAGTCCGTAACCAGGGGATGATTGTTCTTTTCCTCTAATTGTTATGATGCTACAGGAAACGGAAAGGAAATGCTCGGGAATTGGCGATATTTGTTCTGTTTATTAAGGCGATAGGAGTAGGAAATAAGAGGGAAAAAAGTATGTTTAAGAGATTAGAATCAATGCATCGCGATTAGCAATTCCGAAGATATGAGGCCCGATTTGTTTTTTCGATGCTAGACAAATTTATTCACAGGAAGATACTTCAAGTGAAAATCAAACATCGAAGAACAAGCGAGCTTTTTGCGCCGGTGGCATTCGTTCGAGTAGCGCCGATTGTTCATCTTGTGTATCGCCTTCCGTAGCATGGATTTCAGCTCCTCCCAATTGACGCCGTGTGGCTATTGCAGGCCTCATAATGGAAATCATATTAACACGTTAATCTAGAACCGCACTTCACCATCGCACCTAGCATACAAGTAGTGAGAAATGTCGTAGTTTTTCATCGGCCGTTTCGGATAGCGAGGACTGTCTAACCCGTTCCAATTATAACGCCGCATGGCTTCATCTGCGAAAAACATGCGGAAACGATTGCACTATGGACTACACTCCGAGGCTTTTTAGTGGCTAGGTAGCCTATCTGGAATGATGCAGAAAACCTATTCACAATGCAATCAAACATTTGCAATCACAGCAGTTCTCACATATTGATGTCGAACGATGGCATTGCTCTTCACCAGAAACTCCGGTCTTTCGAGATCGTCACCTCTTTACGGATGGGGAATTGGAAACCGGGCACGCATGTTATCAGGTTGTGGTGCAAATCTTGGCGAATGGAGACGCTGGGAACATAATTTATCGCTTGAAGAGAAGCAAATGTTTGGTGTTAATTTGATCTAACAGATCGTAAAATCTTCGTTCTAGAACAAGCAATGTCAATTAACAAGTAGTAGTACGCCGAATGCAGTTAATATTTTATTCATTTTCCAAAAGTGGAGCTATTTCATTCGATGGACGATAGTTTAGCCTTACGACGAAGCTTCGAGAGCTGTACATTACGGCGGTTATTGATTTTCTCGACTGTCCTTTTCAACTTAATCTGCAAAACTTCCGGAGTAATGCCTTGATCGCCCCAAGCCTCTGTAAATAATTCCTCTATTAATGGTGCTACCTTCTAGCTTTGAACTAATATCAACCTTACCCAACATGCATTCGGTGAAAATACTGTAGCTGCGCATAGCTTTCTTCGGACACCGGTGGTTCGAAAATCCGTTCCAGTTGTAATTGACCATGGCAGTATCGGCGAAGAACACATAGAAACATTCCACCAGATCCATTTGCGGTGACTTCTTCATTGTAAGGTAACGAATCTGCAAGATAGCCAAGCATTCCGAGTCAAATCTAGTACCTCATTAATACCATAAACTCATACGTACAAATTGCTCTCGAATCGTATTGTTTTCTCTAACTGCCATCTCCAACAGCTCAATATCCTCCTCGCAGACGAGAGGGAATTCGAACCCTTGCACACATGTTCTCCGGGAGATTGCCTTTGTAAGTTCGATGCAGGTCTGCCAACTGGTTCCGGAGAAACTTCATTCTCTGTTTGTTGTCCTGGTTCAGTTGGCGAGACGATAACCGTGACTTAAGGCGAGAAAGGGCTAAATTGTGGCGGTCTGTAAGGAGACATCATACAGAATGATTTGTATTAGAAACTGCATAAGAAAAACGAGCATCGAAATCAAGGAACAGCAAAGACAAATTATCGAAAAATACTGATTTATTGTTAAAAATAACTAGTTAATAGACCGCGGATCAAATCCTGTGCAGCAGTTTCATCTTTTTTTTCAACACCTGGTTGCGAGTGTACCGCCTTCGACTAATGTGATAGATGGCTTTCTTCAACTGCTCCATCAGACTAATACTGGTTATGCCGTGGCACTGCCATGCTTCTGCAATAATCACAAATCACGGGTTGAATGGTTTCGAGTCAGAACATAATATCAGCCGATTGCCACCTACCAACGCACACAAAGCGTGAAGATGTCATACTTTTTCATGCCCTTCTTTAGGTGTTTTGGGAACTCGGCTCGTTCTACACCGTAGTAACTGAAATTTGTCATCGAATGGTCAGAAAAGAACTTACTAAACGACTGGACGATAGTCATCTGGATGGGTTTCGTTATGTTAAGAAATTGCACCTTGAAAATCACGAACAGTGAGTTAAGATCTACTAGTGTTGAACCAACAAGCCAACCTACATATTGCCTCTCTAATGATGTTGCTCTGTTTGACTGCTATCTCCAGCCGATCGACGTCCTCCTCCAAGGCCAGGCGGGAATGTAAAACCCAGAACGGCCGTACTGTCGTCCAGCTGTACTGCCGGTGATGGCCCAGGAAAGTTCGTATAACTATCGGCAACCATCTGCAGCTGAGAATAGATGTCATAGTTGCTCAGTTGATCCAACGGCGGGACGGCAGTCTGTTGTTGGTCCAGCATCGTATGCAGATTCCGAACTTTGACCGTTTTGATACCTGAAAGCAGTTTCAATACGAAGGGTGGAGTTCGATCAGTTGAATTCAGTTAGACAGTGTTGGGGTAAAATAAACAAAAGACAGTAGCGTTTGGCACTTTTATTTGAAACAAAGTTTTACATTTTTTTTTCGCAAATCTTCTAATCTTGACTAGCCTAGATCCTAGATGCGAAAGCTCTGGAAATACAAAGTAAATTGCATGAACGATTAAGGTAAAAAAAATTGGTTCGAATGTACAGAAAGGAATACCTTGGTGCTAGGCGTCTACCGTTTGGATGAATATATTTTTGTTTTGAAATCTGTAGAGCAAAATAGAAGAGAAGAAAAAGGAAATGTTGTTTAATATGTTTAAAAAATAATAAGCAGGAATTCAAAAGATAAATAAATCGGTTTGTAACATTTCTTTGAGAAATACGAGTTCCAATTCAATTTTTTAAAGAAATTCATTGGAAATCATGAAATTTTCAGTTATGGAAATATTGAAGATATGTGAAATCATTAGTATGTTTCTACGAGCACACGATGAAACATGGATAATCGGTTAAAATTCAGTATAGTTCAGTTATTGCCGGATCTACCAATCTGTTCTTCAGTAAAGATCTCAAGATCTACGGTTGTAAATAAAGCTTCTTATACTATATAATGTTTACAACATGTATTCATTAATGTTCTGGTTTAACAATAGACATTATAAGATAGTTTTAAAATGTGTCCAGTAAAGTCAGTTGTAACATCAGCTTTCTCTTATTATACGATGTTAAAATACTTGTTGCATCAGCTTTTAAGGGCAATCGTTTTGGCAGTTGGGTAAATTTGACATCACTTTCTACGTCTATTATACGCAGGATACACATTTTATTAATTGTGATTCTACTCAGTTTAGCAATAATGACACTGAAAATGTAAGTTTAATCGCCTTTGAACGATTTTTATAACTGATGTAATTAAATAAACAACATTTGTAGCAACTTCTTCGGAGGTTCGCTAAATAAATTAGTGGTTACTGTGATAATAATCAAAACAATACTTGATGAAATTTGTCAGAAGCAGATAATTTCTCATCTCCATGAAAGGCTCTAGGAGTGAACAGTAATTTATTGCTAGAACGAATAGAAATGAAGAAAAAGTATTGATAGTTCCGTATAGAGTAACGGCAGGCTTTGAAATTGAAAGATACAAGTTTGGAAACGAGCGGAGAGCATTTGACCGGTAGTATCCGATCGGACACACAATGTTTTCCAAAGCTACACAATGCAGGGACCAGTATATGCACTACTCATCGTTCTTCTCCGAGATCTATAAGTAATAGTATGGACCTCTTTTGCCTCTTTTGTCCTTTCATTTTTGTCTTTAGCTCTTCTTCATTTTCTTTCCCTCTTTAAGAAACTTCTTCAACTCGGCTGCTCCTTCTTCTGTTAGCAAACCGTTGTCATCCAGCGCTTGCTTGCCTCTTCGTAGTGTGTGGTCGAACTTCCTCCACTTTCTTTTTCGAATTTTTGTTGGCATCGACGATGAAACTCAGCATCAGGAGATACAGTTGTCCACCAGACACGAACTATATACCGGGCCTCGGCTGATGGAGATCTGCAGTATTTAAGTGTTTTCCACTGACACACAACACGTCTCGCTGGCGGATAACAGCACAGATTTCTCGTTTCAATTAAAAATTCAAATTTTGATGCGTTCATTTATCCGGTTTGATCATCATACATTTTGTAGACTCGCAAAATCAACCTAGCCTTTTTGATTCGTGCTTCTACGTTGCCACCATCTGACGCTATCCGCCTGCCAAGGTATTCGAAACTATCGACTTTTCCACGGTTTGCCCCACTACCAAAAAGTTGGAAGGGTTCTTCGTGTTGACATCCAACGATTAGACTGTTGTTGCCCTTGATGGTGAGACCCGACGCAGAAGAGATTTTGGCAAGGCGCTAACAGAGCAACGTCATTCGCAAAATCAGGACATGTTATGCAAGACTCTGCACGTGAAAAGCTCGTACTGCACCTCGTTGATGCTGACAATTTTATCCGAGACTCCTTTGCGTCGTAGAATGTGTAGACCTGCTTCGGAACGTGACAATAAAGTCGAAACAAGATCTACCGGGAAGAAATCGTCGTTCTTCAACTGTATCCGATTTATCCGATTAAGGATAAATTTGAACAGAACTTTAAGAACAATACAACAATAATATGATGCCTGGCCGATTGTCGCACACAGTCAGAATTCTCTTTTAGGGACCTTTACTAAAACGCCCTACATCCAGACAGCCGAAAAAAAACCCGATGTCCTAGATATTACATAATAGTTGATGCAACATTTGTGCGGATAACATGGGGTCAACTTTCAGCATCTTTGCTGATATGCGATCGACTCCAGGAGCCTTATTGGATTTCATGATTCGGATAGCTGCTTGCGATCTCCCGCAGTCATGGAGCCTCGAAGTTAACGCGAGTGATGCGCCAAACCCTTGGCGGATCCTGCCGAGATGATGATGGTTGGTTGGACGTCGTAGCCTGAAGAAGTTGTTCGAAGTGAAAAATATATCCTCCATCCTGTGGAGCACTTCAGCGATTGCCTTGCAACTTGCAAACTGCCACCGTCCCCAATGCCGCATATAAATTGCTGTCCCAAATCATCTTCTAGCGACTATTGCCACCAGCTAATTCTAGCAGATTCTTGGGAAGTTATGAGGGCGGCTGCGACAAAGGACGCGGCAGGTCCCTCCAAAGTGCCGTGATTACAGAGTCCTTATGCATCCTATAACCATCGACTTCAAAACCGAATGTGATACAGTTAATCGAAAAGAGCTATGGAAGATCAAGGACAAGACCAGTTTTCCGGGGAAGCTGACTCGACTTATCAAGGCAACGATGGTTGGAACCCAGTGCTTTGTGAAGATATCGGGGGGAAAGTCGAGTTTATTCAAATCCCGCAGCGGGCTTCGTCAAGCATAACAGTTAGCAGCTGAAAAAAAATCTGTTAGGAGCGACCATAGCACAGAACGGTGTACTGTCAAGTCACATCAAGGACACAATGCCACCCTAAAATACCAAGAAGAAAGGATACATTCTATCGTGAATCATGCCCACACGCAGAAAAATATGTTGTAAATTCAAAAGGATTATGTATAGCTTCAACAAATTTTATTGTAGACTCACGGCTTACCTATATTTTCTTTTGATTCGACCATTAAAGTTATTCATTTCAACAATAAGTATTGTTGTTTCTAAAATTCTGCAAGATAGCCTGCTGTCAATTTCAAATCATAAATATAGTTAAAACAAATATATAATTTGTCGAGACAATGCAAATGTTTGAATGCATCGACAAAAGCGTCATTTTAAAACGAAAAACTGTATTATTGGTTCTACAATATTATATTTTTAATTCAAAAATATTCAATTTTTTGTGATAAATAGTAGTTTTGTTGTTTTTGTGGAAGAGGTTTTTGAGATTCAAATAAAATTCATCTAAATAAAAACAAATTTTTAAACATGATTTATTATTGACATAAAATTACAATGTCTAAAGAAAAGCTATCTTCCAACTTATGCAAATTAGTTGGGAATAATTCTGAACTTTCCACATTTGAAATAACAATTATTTTAGTTGTTTTGTAGGGTTTGGACGATTGCAGATGCTCATCAAAGCTTCGCATTTTTCCTTACGCTCTATGGTTTTCAGCGTATCGACCGTGTACGGATTTGCTGAAATAATCATGTGAATATAAATAAAATTGTATAAATACAAAGGCACTTTGAACTTACCCAAGAAAACGTTAATTATGGTAGCCGTCAATCCAAAACTTACCAATAACTCGAAGAACGACAAAGTTTGTTCATCGACGCGTTCAACTACTAACTTTTCTACGTCAGCCATTTTTCAGATTGCTCAAAAATCAGATCAGATTGATTTTCAGATTGCTCAAAAATCAAAAAGGTGGTATCCGCAAGTAGAGTGGCTGTGAAGAGAATGACGCCTTGCAAAGCCAAATTATGATTTACACATGAAGTATTTTTGATCCAGATATAAATATTGTTGATTCTACAAAATTAGATTGTTGAAGCAATAAAAATAAGTAGCAAAAAAAAATTTGTAATATCAACAAAATATTTTGTAGATTCTAAAATTATGATTTTAAATTCTAACAACAGTATTGTTGAACCAAAAATCAGGTGTATTCGTATCAATAAATTATTTTTATGAAACAAATTTTTTTTTTGTTGAATTTAATCTCAGATATTGCTGTTTCAAACTACCTCTATTCCTCTGCGTGCACCATTCAAAACCATCGGTTTCAAGACGAATATTTTTCTTCTCACAAAAGAGTTTGTTTCATTTATAGTTTTCATTCAACTTTCAACAGCTGAACAGTTCGGTAATCCAATTTAACGGATTTTGGTGAAATTTGACAAGTTCCGGTAATTTTTTTGAACTTGAATTTTTGTTGAAAGTTCGGTAAAAAATTACCGAATACTGTAAAATTTTCTAAGTGTGTATTCTAAACAACAATTGTAAACAAGACAATGCGATTGATATTCAAGTTAGGGGCTCTACGTAATTAGTTCAAATATAGGGTTGTTCGTGATTATTTCTTTCCTAATAAATCAGCTTATCATAGGGTTTCCATTAATTATTTTTGATGCGCTTCAATGAATGAGAATCGAGAGCTATTCATAAACTACGTAGACTTTTCTGGGGGAGGGGTCTTACGCTTCATAGAAAATTTCAAAAATATATATGGAGAAAAGACTACAAGAGCAGTGCGGCTGGGAGGGGGTTCGAGATTTTCAAAAATGAATCTACGTGGTTTATGAACAGACCAGTAATTTCTCGTGGAAGTGCAGAGGCTTGTCGGCTTCGTATAAAGCGAGTATCACGTCAACATATTCCTATTCTTTAGTTGTTTGACCTGCATTTTAACGGTGTCTGCGCCAGTATTGCCTTGATCTTGGATCATCAGTTTTTACACAGTGACAGTGTATGTTCGTCCCAAGCATCATTCGTTAGTTCTTTGTACAATAATAGCTGATATCTTGCGTAATTTATGATTAGGGCCTAAAAGATAATTGTAAACAATCTCAAGACTCCTTTGATATCTAAGTACAACACATGGCAAAGCAAACATTCCTCTACCAGATACTGCTTTCATTTCGCGAGAGTGCTTTGAGATTCGAGAGAAATCGACGTTCAAAGTCATTGTTTACAATTGGCTTTTAGGCCCCAATCATGAATTACTCGAGATATGGCGATAACGGAGTAGCAACCTCGGGCGGCCTATTATGCACGTGCTCAGAATTTACATTCAAGAAATTATGGAAATTTACGGAAACAAAAATTGCGTACATGAATATAAGCATATTTGATTTCCGATTGTGAAAAATTAATATTGTAATTTTTCAAAAAAAACGACGTTAATATTTAACTTCACTAATTGTTTGCAGTTTTAGTAGTTTAGCAGATTATTAAGAAACATTTTTATAACTAGAAAATGAGAAGAAAGGTTAGTAATTTCCATCCAATTCCAACTACCTTTACTGCTTATCTTGACAGATACGCGTATTTTGTCTACAATGTGCAGACTTCTTTAGTGTCGTGTACTAATACTCGACTATTTTTTATGGTTTTCGATAAATCTCCTCCTGTACTCAATACCCTGGGAAAATTTATATTCGCTTATGAGTCTATTTATGGTATCTGGGCGTTAGGGAAGTTGCGCTCTTGGCTATGAACTGAATGCATCTTCGTAAATCTACTTTTCCTTTGTGCGTACTAATTGAGTTTCCTTTGTTCTGCTTTCTATCAAACTGAAAGCTTTCGGGTGAATAACTGAGCTACTTAATGCAGGGAGGTGGGCATTTGCATCCCTGTTCACACTCAGCGTCTCTCACATTTGGTATCAAAGTGTGCAATAACAATGGTGCATGATTTGGTTAATAAACTGAGCAGTAAAGGTATTCCTTATAAAGGTTCAATGGTGGCATCAATTATAACATCACAAACATCTCCGGTTGTTAGTTCAGCGATAAGATTAGTGACAGTTATTGACAAGCACACATGTTCGAGGCATGACACGTGTGTTTGTCATTTCACACATTTTGAGTGAAGAAGAAAATATTAGATACTTGAGGCTTCCGAGATCAGATCATTCTCCATGAGAGTCATGTTATTGAATGAATGTAGTTTTCAAGAAAGTTAGGTGTATGTATCGTTTCTATTCGAACGGAAGTAACACGGAAATCTTCTTAAATGCCTTCGACATACACACAAGGTCCGAAACTTTATAAACACGCTGACTGCAGTTTCTGTAGCTCACTATATGGCAGATTGGAAAGAGAAACCATCAAACAATGTTCATTATTGCATTAATATAAGTCAACCCAATCATTGAATTAATACCCTTTTAACATTGATTGGGGCTCACTCTGATGTAAGATAATAAATAACATTTCTGGCGCTTTCCTTCAGCAGCAGATGTATGTCTAATCGAAATTTAATTATATATCAGTAGAACAGCTGAAGCTGTTTACACATGGCCGTAAGATCTCAACAAGAGATTGTAGACAAATGAGGAGTTACTGAGAATCTTTTACACCTTTTGCAATTTCTAGTTTGACAAGCAAAAATCTCCAAACAAATCTCACGACACTTTAGTGAAACAGAATAAGATTCAGATCTTCTATAAGTAAATCTAATCAATCAAACACATAATCAACAGTCAACAGCCATGTAAAGTACCTATTGTTAAGAGTCAGTACTTATGGTTAACACCACTGATCCTGAAGCTTAGGATGAGTTCAGTGAAAATCATTCGGACGATTGCTTGAGAGTTACCATAATTTTTGGATTTTAATATTTCACTAGGAAACCGCAGCAGGGAGCAGATAGGTATCAGAGTCTGACTAAACTTTTCTGAAAATACAGCATTACCCAAAGAGCATTTATAGGAGTAGCCATTCATAATTTACTTTGCAATGTTGAAGTGTTGATTTAGAACTAATATCCTTTTGAACAAACCGCTTGAATCGGAATTAATAAGATGTTTTTCAAACAAAACCTCGAGTCACCAAACAGCACTAACTCACCATAATAAAGTGTCGCCCAACTAGAATCAATTACTTTGATCCTGACGAAGCTCTTCGCCACTTTTCACACCATCATCACTATTACCCACACTCTCCTATGCCATCCAGTAATCTCCTAAGGATGGAGGAACTAACTTTTCGGGAAGTTCCCGACATGCACGATTTTCAACGCAGCTAAAATTCACAAAAACTTGCACTATTAGATTCAGCAACATCTTCCCTCCGTGAGGCACTACTTGAACTTTCAACTGAATACAATTTTTACTGCAAATAATCGGAAAAACAACACTTTTCCGGCGATTATATTTTTCCTGCGTAATGGCGTTTGTTTTTGTTTCGCAAAATTTTTGATGAATTCCATTTTTCCCTTTCCTTTTTGCCCACATCTTCGCGATCATGATGCTATGAGTCAAACGTCACAAACGCTAACGCTTCAGATTAGACCGCGATGACAATGATGATGATGTCATCTTGGCAATGATGAATAATTCTACAGCGCAACAACTCAACAGGGACCAACGTGAAATGAAAAGAACGTCGGAATTTGAACGTGAATATCTTCGATAGCTGTAGAATACACACATTTTTTATTTATATATTTATTTATTTATTTAATCAATTTAGTTCATCGGACTTATTGTCTACATGACACAAACTTAAAACTAAATAAAACGGGCATTACAAACACGAAACAAAAAGTGAGCTGAAGATTCGCCAAATTCAAACAATTCTTCGACAGTCGTAAATGCTCGCATCATAGCTGTTAGAGGTTCGTTGTTTCCAAACGCTGTTCGATGGAATCGGGGTTGGAGAAGAGTACCACTCCGTAATGCTCTCGGAGGAACTCGGATGTTCAGTTGAGAGAGAAGCCTCGAGCAGTCGACCTCTCCATTCAAAAGTTTAGCAAAAAAAACCGCTTGTTGATTTTTCCGTCGGCGTTCCAGAATATGCAATTGCAGCAGATTGCAGCGATCTGAATACGGCGGAAGATTTTGCGGATCACGCCATGGTAGATTAAGCAATGCCATCCGGATAAACCTGCGCTGTATTGTTTCTATATTCAAGCTCCAAGTCAATTGATAAGAAAGCCAGACCATGGCGGCATTTTCTAGGATCGGTCGTACCAGTGAGCAGTAGAGAGCTTTCAGGCAGTACGGGTCAGTGAAGTCTCTTGAGATTTTTGACACAAACCCTAGCTGGCGATTAGCCTTTGAAATCACAGCAGAGCGGTGGAGGTTAAACGATAATTTATAATCCAGTAAAACACCTAAATCGCTGAACTGGTCGGTTCTATGTAGAACGACGCCATTGATGGTATAGTCGAAAACAATCGGCTGCTTGATGCGGTAATACGACATTACCATACACTTTGGAATGCTGATCATAAGTTTATTCCGACGGCACCAATCAGTGAATCGATCCAATAATGATTGAAGACGAGTACAATCCTCGGCAGTCCGTACCACAAAAAACAGCTTTAGGTCATCAGCATACGCAAGCCTGCAGCCATCTCCTAGTAGAAGCAATACGTCGTTGAAGTATAAAACAAACAGCAGCGGTCCAAGGTTGCTACCCTGTGGAACACCTGACGAGTTCGTAAAGAAACAGGAAGTGCTTGTATCAAGTTTTACTCGCAGAGCCCTGTCTGTTAAATACGAGCACAGCCATGATGTCAATCTTTCCGATGTGCCGAGTTTTGAAAGCTTCGCCAGCAGAATTTCATGGTTGATTGTATCAAACGCTGCTTTTAGATCAGTATAGACGACGTCTACTTGTGCCCCTTTCTCCAATTGATCAAAACAGGTCGTGGTAAAATCTAAGAGATTGGTGGTAACCGAACGTCCAGGCATGAAACCATGTTGATCGCCAGAGATGTAGCATTTGGTGCGCTCGAGAATGAAACCACTCACTATTATCTCAAACAATTTAGAGGCAGCTGACAGATTAGTGATTCCCCGGTAGTTTTTAACGTCACGTTTGTCTCCTTTCTTGTGTACCGGAATCATCAAAGACTCCTTCCAGACTGCGGGAAATTTCGATTCGGCAAAAGATTTGTTGAAGATCCTGCAGAGCGGCTCGACAAGAGCTCCATTAGTGCGACAATACACTGAAGACGGAATACCATCTGGTCCAGGCGAGAATGTACATTTTATTTTCTTGATGGCATTATTTACCATCAAGGGCGTTATCTCAAAAATATCCACGTCTACAAGGTTCAATGGAACGTCCAAAACAGCGGAGTTAAGTTCACTCAGGTTAATACTTTCCGCAGCAAACACTGACGAAAAATGAGTAGCAAAAATTTCACATTTTTCCTTAATTATAGACGTTTCAACATCATTCAAAAACACGCTAGCTGGCATAGTAGTATTTTTCCTCTTTGAATTTACATAACTCCAAAAACTCTTGGGGTTTCGCCTTAAGTGAGTTTGTACCCGTAAAACGTAAGATTTAAGTTTACGGTACTCATTACATGACAAGTGAAAACTACGCTTATTCGCCAGGGAACGGTATCACCAACAATCAATATGTAACTAGCGATTTGAAATTGGTTCACTGTTGTAGAACCCCTTGGTCCGAATTACACCTTGAAGCCAGCACCTCTGTTATACATATTTGCGCCTTTGTTTTGATTTGCTGTGTTATTTGACAGAGTATTTGAGAGTGTAGTTCGTGAGTTCATTATAAGGTGCATTATTGAGCTTGGGAATGAGCTGGGACGATGTTCTAGTACTGACTGGAGCGCATGGCAACTCGTTTTCGTGTATGGGACCTACCGGTCTTAGAGTTAGTCTATGGTATCACTGGAGTTTACGCTGTGAAGCATTTCGTGTTCTGTTTTAGTTTCAGGCATCAAACAATGCACCTTGTTTTTTAGTGTAATCACTATAGATTTGGGCAAAGTGCAAGTTGTCACTTGTCACTGGTGCTGCACTTGTACTATTAAATGTGGTAAAGTCACTTTCATGATATTACTGCAGTACCACCATATGCGTACAAATACATAGTCTTTTAGCGCAACAGCTGAACAGACATTAATTATAGTGCACATGGATTGCATAATTGTCCTAGACTAAATTCAAATGAGTTTGTAATTACGCCTTATGGCGAAAAGGCGCATGGATTTGTGGTTTTAATCATAAAATATATTTCCATTACTGTTCTATTACATGTATCTTGTGGTTTTAACTGTAATTTCCACATACGGGACGAACGCCACGCCGATATTACGTTGTCTCGGCAGAATTAACAATCACGCCTCAGCAGCGGTGAATAGTTTAGCTTGAATGTCGGTTTGTGAATCTACTCGGCGATCGGCCTTCAACGTGTTGTCCGACACTCGATCACAGTCGTGAATAGAATTCCTGATTGCCATAGAGCTGTATGCGCCAGCTTAACTGCATGGAGTTTCGCTGCAGCCGCTTTCAGCATCACCATCGTTCCGGCTTGACATGCTCTTCATCGCTTGTTTCGCCGTTTTCTACAACTATGTACAAATCGATCGCATTTATCCATGCTTCATAAGGCACACTTACAATTCTGACGTACATTTGCTTCTGTCGACCTTGGAGGATTCCAACGCGCCCAAAATTTTCTGATTGATGCTGCAAACTTGTAAAATTCGTGCAAATAGAACACAAGCTCCGGCAATAGCGAATCTTCGTCTGCCTTCATTCGAACAATCGCTTTGATAGCTGCAATGTTTCTGTTTTTCAAACTTGTTTTCTGCCGATTGTTATGCGCCTCGTGTAATTCTGTTTTGCGCGAAGATGGATAGAATAGCAAAGTGAAAACACTGCCTGACATGTTTCCTACTGGATTATGGGATCATTACCGTTCAGTGGAATGAACCGAAGTAAATATTATGCTGCATGGCAAATGAAAATGCTGACACTACATGTCTACTGGAAGCAAAATTTGCTTCATTTCTATGCAGCCAATTTTAATAATAAAATTATTGATTTCATTTTCAGTGTAGCAAAAGCAGAGCTCCATGGAGGAGAAACAGCGGGACGACGATAAGGAAACATTCGTGTCTACACTGAAAATAAATCAATAATTTTTATTATTAAAATTGGCACTTAAATTGGTCAATTTTTGCATCGAATTGAAATCATGTGAGTCAGTATGATTTTCATTTGCCGCACATAATTTTTAACACCCGTCACTTAATACACAGGTTCGTTTCCAATGAGACTGATATGTTCCGCACATAATTTTCAATGGAGCGAGAAATGTCATTCAAGTGTGATTTCACTTTGCCCTATTCTATCCATCTTCGCACTTAAAACGAACTAAAAACCGGGCGCGAAAAACAATCAGCAGAAAACGAATTTGAAAAACAAAGCGACAGGCCTATCAAAAGCGATTGTTCAGAATGGGAAAGGTAAGACGAAATCCGTATTCGAATGCCGGGAGAAACGTGTTTTGTTTACCTCGAAAGTTTTTTTACAAAATTACAGCATCCGTTGGGGAAAGTTTTGAGCTTCAACCGGAATCCTCGAAGGTCGACAAGAAGGAAAAAACGTAAGATCCAGGAAGCCGGTAAGTTATTTATGAAAGCATGAATATTCTGGATATTTGATCGATTTGTTTTTATAGTTGTGAAGCGGCCAAAGCAAAGCGATGATGAAGAAAATGGTCAACCGGAGGAAGATGGTGATGCTGAAGAACAAGAAGCGTCTCCGGTTGATAGCAGCAGTGCATACGAAATACTGCTAGGTAATCAGGAATTCGATTCGCTTCGTGGTAAGGTGTCGGACAATACGTTGAAGGCGATCGCAGAAATGGGATTCACAAAAATGACCGACATTCAAGCTAAAGCCATTCCGCCGCTGTTTGAGGGGCGTGATTTGATTGGTTCTGCCAAGACTGGCAGTGGTAAAACGTTGGCGTTTTTAATTCCGGCTGTGGAGTTGCAGTTCAAACCACAAAATGCATGTAATAAACCAAATAATAAAATAAATTTTATGATAAAATAAAATCCATGCGCCTTTTCACATAAAACGTATTACAAAACTCATTTGAATTTTGCTAGGACAATTTAATGCAATCCATGTACACTATAATTAATTTCTATTCAGCTGTTGCACTTAAAGACTATATATTTATTGCACATATGGTTAATTACTCTATGGTTCATGAAAAGTATTTGACCACATATAATAAAAAATAAGTGCAGCACCAATACAGAGCAATAACTTTGCACTTTGCCCAAATCTATAGGTGATTGCACTTAAATATAAGGTGCATTGTTTTTTGAGTGTAGTTGAATATCGTTTCTAGCTAAATTATTGTGTGAGTTATAGTTAAAATTGTAATCGTGCGCTACATAATCGACTGAGTCAAAGGACATCCCGCATAACGAAAAACAATTTACAGTATAGTCAAAACTATATTTTGAATGTAAGATATATTATCACATTTTATGTTATTATTGTTATCGAATAATTTAACCTCATTTTCACCTATACAACCCTCTACATTAACACATTGTTACTGTTTGGCATATTGTCATTCGTGCTGTTTTATTGTCTGCACTCGGTGTAGATTATATACAACTGTTTGGCATAGAGTACCAAAAAATTTGTTCGTAGAAAATTGCCATATTTTTTATGGTAACCTAACTTAACCGCCTATTCAGCATATTGTTATTTGGCCTTTTACCATCTGCTGATATATTGTTAAACTATATAGGAGATTGTTAGTTTATCGTTGTCATCTATAAGGGTAAATGTCGTAACAATAACGGAAGCGGTCGTCAATAATAAGCAAAATGGTCCAGGAATGGTTTGTGATTATGCGGGATGTACTCTATATACTTGTATATAACCTTATAACAACTGCAAGATAATTTTTGTTATTTTCTGTTTGATAAAACTTCCTGAACTTTGAACATTTTATGAGACGCTTACACATCTGAAAATTTTGCAATTGATTATTGTGTTTTCATAACAATCACTAAACCTGTCGGATATTTTCTGATAACGAATTTTATCGTAATTTGAATTCTAGAGTATTTCAATGTTTATTATTACCCTTGAAATCCAGAATTTCTAAAATTGCATAAATTGCAAATTTTTGATTCTTTGAAGTTGAATTATGCAAAGGCATACTACAACTTAGATTGTATACAAATGATCAGAATGGTATGGCATTTAAATGGTGAATGTTGAAAAGGAGACAAGGCATCATTCAAAATATATGTTTGTATGTACGTATTATAGAATTTCCTCCGCAGGCTGTCGTTACTGAAATCCCCCAAACGATGCAAAACATTGTTGATGGTTCCGGTGATGGTGAGAATTCCGAGATGCTGGCCATTCAGGCACAGTATGACATACGAATAAACATTAAGTAATGTCAAGCGGTTATGATTATAAGAATGACTAAAACTATCATTGATTTAATAATTTTATTTTCCCTAAAAGATCCTCAACTATCTTCTAGTCCTTAAATATAGTCCATCGTAAAACGTGCAACCGTGACCGTGTCATCATTTAAACCAAAAGGCCCTTTTCAAGGCCACCAAATAATATCTCAAGAGCGTACAATAGAATTTTCTTACATACTGGCTTCAAAACGCTGGTCTAAGGTCCCATAAGAGCCACACACGTCATATTATGACAAACTGCTTCTATCGGTAAGGGTAAGCGACCGGCGCGAATAATTGAAACCTTTTTAACGCTAATAATAGCCACACAGAATTTCCCTGACATTATAATGCATCACTTGGTTTAACGTAGTCTACGTCGACCGGTCGTGTCTTGTACACAACCCCACTGATTTTTATATGGTTAAGATACATAACAACCCCCCTTTTCTATTGTTGATGTCTCAGTTTACATTAGATTCTACTGTGGTTACAATAACTCTTATTGTCATCCTATCGTTGTGAACAATACTTTTTATCGTACATACTATAGATTCTATTGTATGGTTACAATATATTCAAATGTAACTCTATGAGAATTTTTTATTCGGGATGGAACGAAATGCCACCTTCACTTACGGAATAATTGAGCGGAACATTTTTCCGAAAGTAAAAGTGACAGCTCCCATTAGTTTGCAAGGTAACCTTTAAAAGTCCAATTTTATTTTTCGTTCTTTTCAGGTGGGTACTGGTGCAGAATATTATTTTCACTTCTTTACTTTTCCGTTTTAATAATTGGAATTTGTTTCAAACTAAGTGTTAAGTTATTTTTTCTCAAAACAAAACATCAGCTTCATTTAATTACCAGTTTGGTTGATTCAATCTTCAGGCCAGTATCGACTTAAAAAGTAAAGAAGTTGCGGTTATTTATTCATATTATTAGCGGAATTTTACCAATTGATCTGCATGGAACGAAATTTCACCTTCACTCATGGAATAATCAAGCGGAATATTTTTCCGAAAGTTAAAGTGACAGCGCTCATTGGTTAAAGTGGAAACCTTACAAATTCCACTTTTATTTTTCGTTCTTTTCAGGTGGATACTGCTGCAGAAATTTATTTTAGATTCTTTACTTTTCTGTTTCAGTAAACGGAATTTCATCAACAATCAATAGAAGAATCCAAGTTGAAAAAAGAAGAAGACACCGAGTGGTGATAAAATTTGACAGCTCCCATGTTAAAGTATAGGACGAACGTTTTTAAATGCTTCTAATAAATTCAAATGAAATTTTAATTAAAAGCGGTTTGTTGTATGATGTTAGAAAAATCCTAAACTGCAAAATATGAGCATTATTTTGATTTATCTTTTATTTTGCTGAAAATGTCTTTATTAAGTAGTTTTGGATTCTTCTCACATCATACAACAAACCGCCTTTAATAAAAAATTCATTTGAATTTTTTAAAAGCATTTTAAAATGCTCGTCCTATACTTGAACATGGGAGCTGTCAGATTTATCACCACTCGGTGTCTTCTTCTTTTTTCAACTTGGATTCTTCCATATGCAACTAGCGATTTGAAATTGGTTCACTGGTGTAGAACCCCTTGGTCCGAATTACTCCTTGAAGCCAGCACCTTGTTATACATATTTGCGCCTTTGTTTTGATTTGCTGTGTTATTTTGACAGAATATTTGAGAGTGTGTTCAAGTGAGTTCATTATTAGGGGCGCATTATCAAGCTTGGGACAGAGCTTGGGACCGATGTGCTAGTACTGACTGAACCATGAAAAAATCGTATTTGTTCGGGGTCTTAGAGTTAGTCTATGATTTTATCATGGGCTTGTGATAAAAAAAATGAAATTTCTTTCGAACACGATACCGACCTTGAATCGGAAAAGAAAAGATTCGAAAAGAAATCGTGTTTGTTTCAAAATATAATATGGTCATAATATGTAAAAAATGTTCTAAGCCAGCTGAACACTAACGTTAAACAACAAAAACAACCACTCATCAGGAAGTATGAAAACAAACACAAATAAACTACCAAAGTGTTTGTTTACAAAAGCAGATTCTTCTGATCTGATCTTTTTCAAAGATCGCAATCAAAATTGAAAAGATCTGATCAAGTGATCCGGAAGTCTCACCCCTTGTAAATTTCCATCTTTCGACAGCTTCAAGCAGGGAGCTGGCGGACAGAGATTTTCCTGTAGTCAACATCGCTAACAACCAAACGTTAAAAGATTCATTTTTTGTTAACAATGCTGGTGTTCTTATCCGTAGTATTAAACGTCAGACGGGCCTTATGCAATTAAGGTCCGTGATATGCAGCGTTGCCAGGTGGATTTATACAATATCGGTATTGCTTATTAAAAAATATCGGTATTTATCGGTATAAAGTTAAATTCTGATTTTTTTCAAGTGAACTGTTATATAATTTTGATATAAGATTACAATATATTTTGGCGATCATTTTTCTTCCATTTTCAAATTGTATATGAATAAGTTTGACGTAAACATAAAAAATTAAATAGAAAATGCATTAGCCATTTTTTTTATTTTTACCATCTCGAGGTTGAATATGTATACTTTGAATAAATATACTTTACAATATATATTTTTTGGAATACACATTTCTTAAGATGTTATTAAGATAACAAAAATCATGTATAGCGATAAGGTTTTTGAGCCTACTCCCGTTGTGCTAAGCACTTCGCTAAGCACATCCCTTTTTTTTAAATAGATTTTAACACAAAAACGGATTAATTCTAGTGTATTCCGCTTCCAATTTTATACATTTTTCCATACATACCACTGGATTTGTTAGTCACGAAAAGCTAAGATATGATCGATTATTCAACACTGCTTCTTGAGCGCATAGTGTATTTGATATTTTAGATTTTTTTTACTTGATAGAACGAAAATAGGCGACTACGAAGAAATAGCGCTCTACCCTATCAATAAACTGATAATTTCTTTTGAAAATCCCATATTAAGGTCGGTGTTAAATTCCGTTTACTGAAACGGAAAAGTAAAGAATCGCAAAGGAATTTCTGCAGCAGTATCCACCTGAAAAGAACGAAAAATAAAAATGGAATTTGTAAGGTTTCCACGCAAACTAATGGGAGCTGTCACTTTTACTTTTGGAAAAATGTTCCGCTCGATTATTCCGTAAGTGAAGGTGACATTTCGTTCCATCCAGATCAATTGTCAAAATTCCGCTTGGTAATATTGAACAAAATTCCGTAACCTCTTTACTTTTTAGGTCGATACTGGCCTTTAAAAATCATTAATGTATAAAGTATTGTTGCTTGCTAATGTAGGACTGATGAGTTTATTTTGCTTAAAATACAACCTGTCTTCATTTGTTAACGCATTTAATATCATAATTAAACTCGATAGTTTTATCACAGACATACAACCATAACACTTCAAATTTGTTCATCGTACGTGCATTTAAGACTAATTCAAATGTTTCTCGCGTTGAGTTTCGAACGGGCGAACTGCATATAGCGATTTCTCTTCTTTGATCCGAAAATAATTGATAACTACAGGTAAACGAGTTGGCATATCCGTTGCGATAAAGGATAACTCCGTCTTGCAGGTTAAATACTGAAACTTGCTTTGACTAAGATATTAGTCAAAAATCGACTAAGAGAAATTGATCAATGCAATTACCTCCGTATGAAACTCAAAGCGATGTTTGATAGTTGGCATTTAATTCCCTTGCGTTTGACGTATAAGATATGTTAAATGTATTGTGGCTATCTGTGGTTTTATTAAATGATACGAAAATAGATGCCATTGGCTAAAGGATAATGTTGAAACTCAAGACTAATGCAATGTTATGTGTGACTGAATGAACTGAATATCATCGTTACTTACTTTTTTTTCGTTTAATGCTTATTTATTTTTTGATTTTGTTTATTTTTTATGTTTTCAAATCTGGTGCAGTTTTATTTTAGAAAATATTTTCTGAAAAATAATTAATTAGGGGTAAGAAATCTAAAATAACACGCTGATGAATAATAAACCAAATATAATGTTGAAATAACTTTCATAAAAAATCGGTATTTATCGGTATAAAAAGTTGGAAATCGGTATTTTCAGAGCCCTTGTCGGTATATCGGTATTGAGAATAAAAATCGGTATAAATACCGATAAATCGGTATACCTGGCAACGCTGGTGATATGTTACATACTGTCAAACGCTTGTAAATAGGATAGAGTTGCCAGCCCCTGGCTTCAAGCTAACAAAAATGAGTATTTTTTATCCATTGATGGGGAATCAAAATTTGCGGTATATGTTCTAAAAATCACTGAGAAAAATCTCATCGTTGTCATGGTCAAGATGACTTTCAACCTCAAACAACCTCTTTTTCATTTGTATTACTGTCCCTTGTTTTTCTCTCGGAAAATTTACCCAATTTCCGTAAAAATTGGAACAACTCATAAATTAAGTTGTTCCAATTTTTACGAAAATAGAGTAATTTATCCTTGAGAAAAAAGGGACAGCAATACAATTGAAAGAGAGGCTGATTTGAGCGTGATAGTCAATATGTTAACAATGAAATATATTGCATATCCGGAGTAATTTGCGATTAGGGCGTATATGCAGAATATAAACAAAATGTTTTTTTCAATGCAGTGCATAACTATTTAATCCTAATCATGAGTTTTGACCTTTTGGTCCTGGTTTTGCTTTAGTTGTATTTATTAAATTTGCAAAGGGCGTGAAGCTATTTCGTATTCAAAACAATTCGCTCTGCTATTTACGCCATACTGATTGTTGACAAAGTGAAAGGCGTAAGTTAAATCAAAACATAAATATGGCGTAAAGTAAAACGCGATACTGACAAAAAAATCAAAACAACGGCGAAAAGTGGCAGGCGAAACCTATGAAATCAGTATCCTTTTGTTTACATTCTGTATGTTCGCCCTAATCGCAAATTGCTCCGGATATAATGGTTACAATAACTATGCAAATTGTCGAATTTCCCACGTAACTTGTAGTCTGAACAATGGTACTGTACATAATGGTACTGTAGTTAATAAAGAGAACGAGAGAGATCTTGACCTGCAACATTTTTTAATGATTATTCACCAGAACTGTCAGAACCATTTGAATTCTGATCTGATTGAAAAGTACTAATTTTCTGCTCGTTGGCCGAAATGATGTATTATCCGAAAAATACCCAGCGAGAAGCACCGTCGCGTTGTCTTGCCCAAATTGAGCACAGTATGAATTTTCTTGCAGTTGTACTAAAACCTGACAAATTCGCTAACGCCACCTCGCCCTCACGGACCGTGCTCGTAGTTGCGATCGCGGTGTTGTCATTAAAGTGATTATTTTCCCCGAAAACGACTGTGCTGTGGTTCCGCAATTTCGTTCAGCAAAACTGTATAAAATGGTGCGAAATATGTAGCCAAAATAGGTGTACTTTGTAGTACTGGTGCCACGTTCGTGTTTGAAAATGTTTGTGGCCCGGGCTCGGACCGTTTCGGGGTAAAAATTGCGTTTGAAAATTCTAGTGAAACCAGTGAAAAAATCCCAATCAACAATGGCGGCGACCATCTTCTTCTTACCGTCGTTTTTGTGGTCGTTGCAGTACCAACAGCAGCAGCAGTGGTCTCCCGTCGTCCAAATCGAAGCAAAAGCTGAGCTCACCATGGTCAGCGACAGTAGTTTGGATTTCGGTGGTTGAAGCAGATAGCTACTGCCTAAAAACCCTGAAACAAGCGATGCGTTTGGGGATTTTTTTTGTTCGTGTTGAGAAATCGATTGTGGAAGAATCGATTGACAGGTGAAGACGACTGCGTATCTCAGTGCAAGGCCGGAAGCCAGTGGAACTGAACCAAGTTGCTAGTCGTGCGTGAAGAATATTGTGAGCAGAAAAACAGGATTGTTAGAAAAAGTAACAGTGAAAGAGAAAACTTGCTTGTGCAACTGAATGTGTTTTGTTTACATTCTGCCGTGATCGCGAAAAAGCCTTTATTTTATGTTCTGTTTTGAAAAAAGGTGTTTGGGTGATAGAGAAAGAAGAAAGCTGTGTATAGGCAGCAAGAAGATCGGCATTTGTTTTTCGGTAGCAGGAACCAGAGTATGGATCCGGAGCAGATTACACTAGATGAGGATTATGACGATGGGTCTACTGATGGAGGCTATGGAGAGTACGATTTCATGCAACAGGAACAGGACGCACTGTCAGTCAGCACGACGCCTTTAGGTGAGGACAGTGATTTTGGCTGGTAACAGCTTACATATGATACCCGTATACTTTTTGTTGTCACCTTTGAATCTACAGTTCAAAAAATTATTTATGTTTTTTATTGTTGAGTTGTTTTTTTTTAATTTTGTTGACTACCACACGACACGTAAAATATTACAGAGTGCTGCATTTTTTTTCTCTCTTGATGGTCGAGCCACTATTCAATCAAAAATTGAAGCTCGGTGTTTGGGGTGTTCTGAGTAGTGGTGAGCAAGTTCAAGGTCAGTCGCTTGGAGTAGCTCAGTATTCTTTTGCTTAGCTCTCAATACAAATGCAAGTGTAGCCTAATTAGGTTTTTAATACCAACGAACCGTGTTCTGAAAGGCAGAGCCTTTTATTTTTCAATAACAACATGGTTATTTGTTTTTACCCTTCTTACATCAATAGAAGGGTATTAAGATCGCTTGAAAACTCGACTTTTTATCCGAGGCCCACAGGGCCGAGTGTCATATACCATTCGACTCAGCTCGACGAACTGAGCACATGTCTGTGTGTATGTATGTGTGTGTGTGTGTGTGTGTGTGTGTATGTGTGTGTGTGTGTGTGTATGTGTGTGTGTGCGTTACAAATAATGTCACATCGGTTTCTCAGCCATCTGTGAACCGATTTCAGTTCTGTTGACGGCAAATGGAAGCTACAACATTCCCATAGAACGCTATTGATTTTTTTCATTCGGACATTTCGTTACGAAGATATGAACGAAACAGTACTTGAAGGCCTATTATAATAGTAATCAAACAGTTTAGTCTCCGATTACATACTGAGCTATTTGTGTACCGATTTTAGTTTTGTTGGTGTCAAATCAAAGCTATGATATTTCCAAATAACTGGTCAAAATTTCATTATGATTGGATAATTCTTCATGGAGATATGACCAAAACAATACCTGAGAGCACATAATTGTGAGATGACAATATACTCGTTGCAGTGCAAAACCGAACAAAACCAATCACACCAATCGATGCCGCTTGCATTCTATTGTGTCGTATCTGGAGCGTTGTATAGCACATACAGCGGACTAGCCACACTATGCTACTGTATAGAATTAGAGCAGCATCGATTGGTTCGAGTGGCTGGTTTTCAACTGCAACGAGTATATTCGAAAATTACACAAAGTCTCCATTTACAATTTTCAACGAATATGTACTTATTTAAGCATCTTGAATCCATATCGATAATCAAAATTGAAGCTCAGGATTGAAGCTTTGTTAACGCCAAATTAAAGTTATAAAATTTCCAAATAAGTGTTCAAAAATTTCATTATGTTAACTTCCCTTTTTACCCTTCTTACATCAATAGAAGGGTATTAAGATCGCTTGAAAACTCGACTTTTTATCCGAGGCCCACAGGGCCGGTGTCATATACCATTCGACTCAGCTCGACGAACTGAGCACATGTCTGTGTGTATGTATGTGTGTGTGTGTGTGTGTGTGTGTGTGTGTGTGTGTGTGTGTGTATGTGTGTGTGTGCGTTACAAATAATGTCACATCGGTTTCTCAGCCATCTGTGAACCGATTTCAGTTCTGTTGACGGCAAATGGAAGCTACAACATTCCCATAGAACGCTATTGATTTTTTTCATTCGGACATTTCGTTACGAAGATATGAACGAAACAGTACTTGAAGGCCTATTATAATAGTAATCAAACAGTTTAGTCTCCGATTACATACTGAGCTATTTGTGTACCGATTTTAGTTTTGTTGGTGTCAAATCAAAGCTATGATATTTCCAAATAACTGGTCAAAATTTCATTATGATTGGATAATTCTTCATGGAGATATGACCAAAACAATACCTGAGAGCACATAATTGTGAGATGACAATATACTCGTTGCAGTGCAAAACCGAACAAAACCAATCACACCAATCGATGCCGCTTGCATTCTATTGTGTCGTATCTGGAGCGTTGTATAGCACATACAGCGGACTAGCCACACTATGCTACTGTATAGAATTAGAGCAGCATCGATTGGTTCGAGTGGCTGGTTTTCAACTGCAACGAGTATATTCGAAAATTACACAAAGTCTCCATTTACAATTTTCAACGAATATGTACTTATTTAAGCATCTTGAATCCATATCGATAATCAAAATTGAAGCTCAGGATTGAAGCTTTGTTAACGCCAAATTAAAGTTATAAAATTTCCAAATAAGTGTTCAAAATTTCATTATGTTAACTTCCCTTTTTACCCTTCTTACATCAATAGAAGGGTATTAAGATCGCTTGAAAACTCGACTTTTTATCCGAGGCCCACAGGGCCGGTGTCATATACCATTCGACTCAGCTCGACGAACTGAGCACATGTCTGTGTGTATGTATGTGTGTGTGTGTGTGTGTGTGTGTGTGTGTGTGTGTGTGTATGTGTGTGTGTGCGTTACAAATAATGTCACATCGGTTTCTCAGCCATCTGTGAACCGATTTCAGTTCTGTTGACGGCAAATGGAAGCTACAACATTCCCATAGAACGCTATTGATTTTTTTCATTCGGACATTTCGTTACGAAGATATGAACGAAACAGTACTTGAAGGCCTATTATAATAGTAATCAAACAGTTTAGTCTCCGATTACATACTGAGCTATTTGTGTACCGATTTTAGTTTTGTTGGTGTCAAATCAAAGCTATGATATTTCCAAATAACTGGTCAAAATTTCATTATGATTGGATAATTCTTCATGGAGATATGACCAAAACAATACCTGAGAGCACATAATTGTGAGATGACAATATACTCGTTGCAGTGCAAAACCGAACAAGACCAATCACACCAATCGATGCCGCTTGCATTCTATTGTGTCGTATCTGGAGCGTTGTATAGCACATACAGCGGACTAGCCACACTATGCTACTGTATAGAATTAGAGCAGCATCGATTGGCTCGAGTGGCTGGTTTTCAACTGCAACGAGTATATTCGAAAATTACACAAAGTCTCCATTTACTATTTTCAACGAATATGTACTTATTTAAGCATCTTGAATCCATATCGATAATCAAAATTGAAGCTCAGGATTGAAGCTTTGTTAACGCCAAATTAAAGTTATAAAATTTCCAAATAAGTGTTCAAAATTTCATTATGTTAACTTCCCTTTTTTACCCTTCTTACATCAATAGAAGGGTATTAAGATCGCTTGAAAACTCGACTTTTTATCCGAGGCCCACAGGGCCGAGTGTCATATACCATTCGACTCAGCTCGACGAACTGAGCACATGTCTGTGTGTATGTGTGTGTGTGTGTGTGTGTGTGTGTGTGTGTGTGTGTGTGTGTGTGTATGTGTGTGTGTGTGCGTTACAAATAATGTCACATCGGTTTCTCAGCCATCTGTGAACCGATTTCAGTTCTGTTGACGGCAAATGGAAGCTACAACATTCCCATAGAACGCTATTGATTTTTTTCATTCGGACATTTCGTTACGAAGATATGAACGAAACAGTACTTGAAGGCCTATTATAATAGTAATCAAACAGTTTAGTCTCCGGTTACATACTGAGCTATTTGTGTACCGATTTTAGTTTTGTTGGTGCCAAATCAAAGCTATGATATCTCCAAATAACTGGTCAAAATTTCATTATGATTGGATAATTCTTCATGGAGATATGACCAAAACAATACCTGAGAGCACATAATTGTGAGATGACAATATACTCGTTGCAGTGCAAAACCGAACAAGACCAATCACACCAATCGATGCCGCTTGCATTCTATTGTGTCGCATCTGGAGCGTTGTATAGCACATACAGCGGACTAGCCACACTATGCTACTGTATAGAATTAGAGCAGCATCGATTGGCTCGAGTGGTCTGGTTTTGAACTGCAACGAGTATATTCGAAAATACACAAAGTCACCAATTACAATTTACAACGAATATGTACTTATTAAGCATCTTGAATCCATATCGATAATCATAATTGACACTTAGGATTGTCTAATAATGCATTCTATGGACTAATTGTATGAAATTTCTAATATTCATGTAATTTCCCCTTCTATATAAATAACATAAACAGGTCATTAAAGGTTAATAATGGTAATATTTTAATCACATCGATGAACAATCCGTCCAGGATTGACAAATAGTTCATTCTAAAAACTGAATGTATGACATATCGAATATTCTTGGATCTTCCTGGAATTTCTGATGAAAATATGTATCCAGTACAATATTGGCCACATTTGAGTTCGTAATTCTGATGAAATGTAAGAAGGGTTCAGTCTCACCATCGGTGGATTAATGCGGGTTTTTTTTTTAATTTTGTACGCGTCCATTAGTGGCTTACTTACTGTGAATCAGTCCAGGAGCAAATTTGTTAATTTGGTTCGAAATCGGCCTCGGCTCCGATAATCCGGTCATGTTATTTTAGAGTACCGCCAAGCGAAGAGTAAACTTCATTCATTTTCTATGATTCTCGCCCATCGAAAACAAATTCTTAGATAAACAGGATGTTTAGAATGTCGCCTTCTCAATGGACCACTGTTCCAGAAGATCAAACTTCAATACATCGTATATGTCATTACATTTTCCAAATGTTTTCAGTGAAGGTCTTCTATAATTTGTACACGAATGAATTCTTATGTCACTATACAACATCTGAATCAATAAGAATATAAAAATATAATATGTCAAAGGGCAGTCCCCCTATTTAGCATTCTGAAAGCAAACCATAAACAAATGTTTTCCTCTTAATTGAAGAAAGTGATTCTACCTCTTTAATTCCTACCTAACCAGTATCTACACTATAAGGCGATCAGACAACCGGTGCAAATGCTAATAATGATTGTCTCTTCCATAATCATAGGAAGAGTAAACATCAAGAACTAATAAGAAATGGTGGTCTGAGAACCAAAGGGCATATGGAATCAAGCGAAATAAACTTCGGAAATACAACAGATCAAAGCAAATAATCTTGAACTCCAAAGGCACTGGCCACTTTAAAATTAAATATATTGAGAAGGGCTTTCGACAACACAAATCTCTATGGGTAGGGCCATGACAAAGTACCTAATAAAGGCGCGAAGCGAATTGACCTCCCGTTCAAATTTGAATACATGCTGTATACAAAATTGTCATCCCAAAGTGGAATGTGTGTTGCATTGGAAAAGCCCTATAACACAAATCATTTGAAATGATGAAGAAAACATTCCTTTTTACATCATTCGTTAAAAACCAATGAACTGGTACCAGCTCGAATGAAGTCCTAGAGAAATGTCTCCTATCTCCTCCATATTTTGGGCTCCCGAAGTTATCCTTGATCAACGATAAAGCCGTCGTATGAAATCATTAGATATATAGTATGAAGATCATATGGTCGAGGTTCTGCAAAATCGTACTAAGCGCCTATCGAAAATCATCAGTTTTGTCCGACATATTCAAACAGAACTCTTCAATTTCAAGATGATTCACATCAGTGGTTCTTGACTAGGTTCTTGAAGTTTGTAACCAATACCGAATTTGAATGATCTGTCTCGATAATGCACCGAAAAAAAAAACTTTGTAGATTGTATGGGTTCAGTTACGCAGAATGACGCAAGAGTCGCTTGGTACAATCTGGCAGAACCCCGACCATATCACAGCATAGCGTTTGAATATTATTTTTGGATCTGTTATGATATCGAATATGACTGACAATGTTTTCTAATATATATATAAAAGTTAACGAAAATTCGCATCAAATTAGGAAATTCTTTTAAATACCAAATAGAATAAACAAATAATAGCAATCGTTGGCTTGCTAGGCTTGTCAATCGTTGGCTTGCTAGGCTTGTCAAGCTAAGATTAAAAATGTTATTAGTTATTTTCGCTTACAAACCTATAACCTATTTTATTTATTTATTTATTTATTTGACGTCAAACAAAGTAGACCAATACAAACTACATAGATAATTACATGTTTACTTCCTTAAACTGAACTTAAATGCTATCTTGTGTTAATTCGCTGATTTTTTAAATATTTTTGCAATTTTTTCTTAGAATGATTAAAGTCGCACATTTCACTATACTGATTATAGAGAGTCATCATGCTGTTCAGCGGTCCAAATTTAGCATAATCAGTACGGTGACGATCAGCCGCGAATAGATTACGATTACGTAATTGTCGAGTTGGAGCATAAAAATTCAGCTTTGATAAAAGATCAGTTGAGTCAATGCGATGTGATACCAAATCGTTTACAAACAAAACTTTTGCAAAATCCCTACGTTCTTTCAAAGTTTGAATATTGATCAGCATACAACGTGCCTCATATGCTGGTAGTGGTAAAGCTGTCCATCCTAGCCTGCGTAGTGCATATAATAAAAACTGGTTTTGAATTGACTCTATTCTTTCTTCATGTTTTTTTATATAGGGGGACCAAACAATACTACAATATTCTAATATTGACCGCACATAAGCAACATAAAGAGTTTTAATTGTATAAGGATCTTGAAAGTGGTATCCAAAACGTTTTATAAAATTAAGCATATTGCCTGCTCTATGGATTATCGTGTTATAATGATCTACAAATGTAAGTTTTGAGTCTAGAATAATCCCTAAGTCTCTTATCTTATCGCATTTTTGGACAATTTCATTTCCTAATATGACTTGAACATTTGGTGTGCTTTGTTTTCTGCTGTACGTAATAAGATTACATTTTTTAACATTTAGTTTCAATAGACTTTTGCAGCACCATGTATGGAAGATTTGAATTTCATTACGAAATACATTAATGTCATTATCGTTCTTAATTTCTAGGTACAGCTTTATGTCATCCGCATATATGAGAAAATTAAGTTTTTTTAAAATAAGTGATATGTCATTGACGTATAAGATGAAAAGAAGAGGTCCTAAATGTGAACCTTGAGGAACCCCCGATGTGACTTGGATTGGAATAGACATTTTATTGTTAAACTTTACAATTTGCTGACGATCAGTTAAATAAGACTCAATCCAGTTAAGTAGTTTCATCTCAAATCCCATCTTTTCAAGCTTGAAAATCAGCATTGGAATATCTAATCTATCAAACGCTTTGCTGAAGTCGGTGTAAAGAGCTTCCACGTGATTACCTTTATCCATATCGAATTCCAGCAAATTCGTAGCTGTTGAACGTCCTTTGAAAAAGCCATGTTGTGCAGTAGTTATTCTATTTTTAACTTGGCTAAATACATTTTTATTTATAATCGATTCGAAAAGTTTTGGAATGCATGATATTATGGCAATGCCACGATAATTTCGAATATCGGATTTTTTGCCAGATTTATAAATTGGAATTAGGAAAGACTTTTTCCATTCTTTCGGGAATTCACCACTTTTCAGTGACTTATTGAACAGCCAAAATAAAGGAGTTGTAAGTTCACTTGCTAGATTTTTTATGAATAATGGTGGAAGTCCGTCAGGTCCTGGGCCTTTATTGCCTAACCATAACAATTCACTAGTTTAAACCCAAATTTCCAACGTGTGGGTACTTCTGTACTTTCTTCTGGTCTTTGAGTTGCTTTTTTCTAATCCAGAATGTAAAACGTGTCCTGTTAAGAACATCAAAAATAGGATTTCTCAAAATAGAGAGATATTACCACACTGTATATCTTTTGTTCCTTCCTGAATACTTTTGTAATGATGGATGCGCAGTCTGGTAATTTGTCCGATGTGGTTTTTCGCTTTCTGGAAAGGTGATATTTCGCCTCAATATCTGTGACGGACCTCAGCTCGTCTGAAAATAGCTTCAGATCATAAGCGCTTTGCAGCAGTTTGGTTCTAAAGACAGATTAATGAGATTGCTTCTAAAAAACTCCGGCGAAAGGTTTTCTGGGCCTTCCAAGTGGTTCGTCTATAATCCGCAACGCAAGTTAATGAGATAAATAAAATAAATTTCAGAAATAGATGGTCAACAGTAAAACCTCTTCGTAACTGCATCTAGCGGCTGCATTCTTACCGGTGTCGCTATCTTAGTTCACTCCTCTGCTTTTGTTGAGACCGTTTTTTCGCCTTGTTCATTTCCAGTTGCGCCTAAGTCAGTATTGTATCACTGACTTGATGCCTGACACCACTGTTATCATCAGTTTGCCCGTCAGCCTGTTCCTCTTGTTCTTCCTAGGTCCGTTTCGGAATTCCAATCGGGCAGAAAACTCCTAGCAGGATCTTTAGTCGTTCCACAAATGTCCGGTTCAGAGCGAGAATTGGAACGAGGTTCTGATCGAGGATCGGAACGAGATTCGGATTCAGTCGCCAAATTTTCATCCACTGACTCTTCACTAACGAGTACAACGTTTCAAAGGTTCTATGGGAGATTTATAACTTAACCGGAAACACACAATAATAAAATCGCAGTAAACTTACGTTTCGTTCACGGCACTCGGATATCTAGGTCCAAATCAGGTCGTATTTCCAACTAATACCCGCGAATGCCAACGCTTGGCAAATTTCCTCTCGTGTCCAAGTGATTAAGACCGCTGTATTGACACCACACTCTGTACACAATAAAAATTAAAAGATATCGTAAACTTACCACTAAATACTGCAAGCGTTGCACCCGGAATTGCGGGATCTTGGACCAGTTTCTACATGTTTTCCATTTTGTTTGTTCTGAATAATGTCAAACGCTTAACATCATACGACAATCGTATGATTTTTTCACACATGGCCCGGATAAAAATAACCATAGAATTACAATTCAATCATATAAAATAACATTACAATCTATTTCCGACTATAAATCTTATTGTTCGTGAATCCGATAAATGAAAAATACATATTGTCATCACAATAGATCTACAATTCACTCCACTCATCAATTGTGAAACAATACAATTTAAAGTAATTGACTCACATTTGTTAGGAAAAAAGGGATTTTTTTTATAGTTAAGATACATAACAACCCCCCTTTTCAATTGTCGATGTCTCAATTTACATTAGATTCTATTGTAGAAACAATAACTCCTATTATCATCTTATCGTTGTGAACAATGCTATTAATTGTACATACTATAGATTCTATTGTATGGTTACAATACATTTAATTGTAAACCTATGAGATTTTTTTATTCGGGGGTTCACTTAACCATCCTCAAAACCTTCTGGTAACCTACTTTCTAGGCTAACTTACTGCACAGTTGCCTTTAAAATCCATCTGCGTCAACTTAGGAGCTGGCGAAACTGCTGGATTATCCTAAAAGTACTGTAGTGCGCGTGATACTACAAGGAAACTTTAAAAACTACCCGCAAAGTGCAAATCAAGCGTTGGAGTCGAACCGTTGATCGTCGAGAGCGGGTGAATATCATTAGGAAAATCAAGGCTGATCCCAAAATCTCGAATTATGATTTGGCGAAAAACTAAATGTGGCGAGTCCGTCTCCGAAAAGGTTATAAATTTTACCAAGCAAGTAAACAACCCACCCGAGGCCTCAAACAACTAGCAGTGGCCCGAGCAGTGGCCAAACGTCGGGCCCGTAAGTTGTACGACCAAGTTCTGGCGAAACTCGATAGATTGATCGATTTACCAAACGGGAATAGAGCTCCTCCATTCCGTAAATAAAGTCCTACATGTTCTGGCCTTCTCAAAAGTTTGTGCTACAAATCTCCTTCAGCAACGACGCTTCTCCCGTCAGAGTCGCTTTGTGGTGATGCGGTTGCAGAGATTTCCATGTGCTTTTCGCAGTCGTTTTCTTCATGATGAGTCTGTGCTGCCCGTCATCTATCTGCAACGCAATGGTAGATCTCGCTTTCTCGTTACCTTTATTCCAATCGGAGTCAGAGCGGTACATGGAGAAACGTATTTCCACGTTCCTTCCCTCATCATGAGCATTTGGACATTGAACGCCCACGATCGAAACTTCCAGATATTCAATTGGACGACTCCTACTTTAGAAGAGTTCATTTTTAGGGGGGAAAACCCGGTCTAAATGGGAAAGATTACTAAAATCCAATCGTCCACCGCTCACAGCTTCTTGATCAAATGGAATTTTATGTTATATTCACCAAACAATACTCATACCATTTTGTGATGACGACTATTCATACAGTATGCATTCGATTTTGAACGGGAGTTGCTCATTTCTTCACAGAAAAAAATCTTGTAGTAAAAACTACCATTATACCCGGCTACGCCTATCTTTAAAACTACCATGAAATTTCAGTCAAATAGACTATGTTTATGGTAAAACCTTCAACGTTTGAAGTATATTTGACAGACCTCATATTGATATCAACTGCACCATGGTTGATCTAATCGCAGGCATGGTAAAATCAAACGCATTTATAGTTAGCTGAAAATTGTTGGTGCTTGTGCTCAATTTAACCCTCGAAATATTAGTTTCTACTGCGGTTTTTCTTTGCGTGTAGGAACTCGTCGCCCGCTTGCATCTAAATATCATTCGAAAATGCGATTTCAATGTGTCAATATGAACCGACGAAGGATTCATTCGTTAAAAGGAGGATGTTTCGGTTCAGTGTATGAAAGGAGAATGTATAAGTTTTTTCATTCGTTAGCTGAATCTTAAAGAAGATAGACGTTGTATCTCTTACAATCTACGGCCATATCCTACACTGCTGAAGGGTCAAATCTCTATTACTGCTACTTAATTTACGAACTTTTTCATATCTAGGAGAACACGAGAAAATTGATCTTTATCAACTTTCTCTTCTGTTTATAATTCCCCAAATTTTTGATAATATAAGTTGTTTGATGTGCCAATCAGAGCCTTGGATAGACCGTTTTAACATAGACTACCTCTAAGACCAGTAGGTCCCATACAAATACGATTTTTTTCTTGGCTCAGTCAGTACTAGCACATCGGTCCCAAGCTCGGTCCAAAGCTTAATGAACTCACACGAACACACTCTCAAATATTCTGTCAAAATAACACAGCAAATCAAAACAAAGGTGCAAATATGTATAACAAGGTGCTGGCTTCAAGGTGTACTTCGGACTAAGGGGTTCTACAACAGTGAACCAATTTAAAATCGCTAGTTGCATATTGATTGTTGGTTCTACCCTACCAAGGTACCTGGCGACCCTATCCCATTTACTTGCGTTAGACACTATGCAACAGCGCTGGCCTTATAGATAATTGCATGAAGGCGTCATCAATGCAGTTTTGGCAGTTCAGGGAGCTTTTTTACGTGGACTTAGTATATTTTCGGTAAGATCGGTTTGAGAATTTGTGTTCTGAATATATTACGCTTGAAGTAAACTTAAACAGACACCACCCAAGTAACCACAAGCATTATATTATTGCACTTATTCAACCCAAAATCAACATCGGTACTGCATCAATTCAACAGTTGTCAAGTAATAAAGCGTTAGATAAGCTTGAAAAAGTAGTGTTGCATTACCAATACAATAATGCTACTTTAGCAATGTCTTATGGCATTACAAAAGATATAGCATTAGTTCGATCTTAGTGAGGCCCTTTTCAGCTTTAATCCAACTTCAATGATGCACTAGACGTAATACATATGCCCTATATATGCATGCTATTACAGCCTCATGGTTACTTGGGCAGTGCTTATTTTTATATAATTTCCTGAATCTAATCGTAAAGAATCCGGAAAAAGTCAATGAAAAATTTCGTTTGGGCGATTCAAATTCTAACACCTTGTAAACGAGCACCCTGAACTGTCAAAAAAGTGAGGTCAATAGATTCCGTGCATTGATCTATTTGAATGAGGCCAGTCTTACGTTTGTTATTAAGGATTCGAATTTGGATGTTTGAGATGTTGGCCCTGACCCTACCACAAAAGGCCGAAACCTGCAAAGGCCGTAAGTCAAAAATGCCGAATCACAAAAGGCCAAAAGCCAAAAAGACCGAATCTTTCAAGTCCGAAAATATATCAAACTTTGAATTAATTTAAATTCAACCAATCTGCTCATGATACTGAACTTTAGGTTCCGTTTCCGACAGAATTCCAATACCAAAGAATGTAACTAAGTATGTAACTAAGTAACTAAGGAATGTTAAAATAACATAAATACTGCTCATTTCGTCAGTGCACAACATGCTCAATGATGTATTCTATGTTTTTAGCACCGAAAAAGAATCAAATTTACTCATAAATACCTTTATTGTATTTGCATTGCCCTATAATATGCGTAAAATTCGTCCTTGAATTTATCGTTGTTCGTTTCGCAATTCCATGATCCTGGTAATGCAATTTAAGCTCAAAGTAAATCTGGACGTACGGTTTAATTCACCACAGCGTCCCTGGTGGTTGGAACAAAAAACGCCTCAAAACTAGCAAAAGTGTTGAAATTCCGAAAGTCAACAAGAATTTCAACTTTTCCACCGTGCGTAACATCCTTTCAAGAGAAGAATTTAAGTCTTTTTGTGCCAGTAGCCATCCGAACCGCTCCTTGAAACAAAATTTAGTGGTCTAAAATGTGATATGTCAAAATGGATTATAAACCAATCCCCGATCTAGAATTTTACCTGGCAACTGGTCGTGGGGATGTCCCCCCCAGCTATAAATTTGTTTTTGCTGATAAGTTTGCTCGGAAACTAATGATTTGGGAAGGAATCTGCAGTTGTGGCTTTAAAACCAAGGCTTTTATCACATTTCACGCAATGACTCCGAAGGTTTACATTAAAGAGTGTCTGAAAAAGCTGATTTTACCCTTCATTCGACATTACAAGACCAACGTTATGTTTTGGCCGGATCTAGCCAGTTGCCACTACTCTCAGGAGGTATTAGAATGGTATGCTGCAAACAATGTTATACCTGGAACAGACATACAACGTACAGCGTTGTACTCCTTTAGTCTAGTACGTGTTTTTTAGTACTGGATTAAAGTATTTGACAGTTCGTACAACGCTGTACATTGTATGTCTGTTTCAGGTATTAATTTCGTCGCCAAAGAGATTAATTCTCCGAATGGCCCTGAGTTCAGACCGATCGAAAAATATCGGGTAATTGTCAAGTGGAAACTTCGAGAATGCGGTAATTTCGTCGCCAAAGATATTAATTCGCCGAATTGCCCTGAGTTCAGACCGATCGAAACATATCGGGCAATTGTCAAGCGGAAACTTCGAGAATGCGGTAAAAAAGTGATAAATGCACAACAAATGCGTTGAAAGTGAAATAAGTTCGCCGGTACAGTGCCACCAGCGACTGTGCAGATCATGATAGCATCGATCGTGAAATAGAAACGGTAAAATGTAATACCATCGATTGAAAGCTGATTAAATACCCTTTTGTTTGACGTTTCGGTCAACCGTGTATGTTGTTTAACTTTTGAGTAATAATCACTTGAATGCGTCCAAATTTACCTTGAATCGGGCTTTACATGATCCTGGTAAAAGATAAATGATTGCATCCAACAACCTCTGTCCACCGCCGATGCCACGCTTCGAGCGAATTGGTTGTACATTAATTGTAACAACTTTATATTAACATATCGTAACTTAATCTAGAGAAGCCGAATCTCAAAAGGCAGAGCGACAAAGTGCACGGTAATCTTTATTTACGCTCTTATGACTATAAAGTTTGCTCTTTGGAGAGAAACTGGGACTACGCCAAAAAGGAGTATATTACTTTTACTCTCCTTAGCGTAAACTGAATAAACTTCAAAATGTGCATACTTTTTACTCCTTTTGAAAACTAAAACATGCATACTTTTTACTCCTTTTGAAAACTAAAACATGCATACTCTTTACTCCTTTTAATAACCTAGAAGATGTGTACTTTTTACGTATTTCGGGAAATAAATATTGCTCCAATTTTTGCGGAAAATGGCTCAATTCCGTAATTCAAATTCGAAAGTGAAAAAAACATTTACCGATTACACAGCCATGTTTATTAATTGACAATAAAAAAAAATAACAACAGCCTGTCTAGAGGTTAAGCGCAGAAATTGACTTACGCTTTCTTTAGTCAAGACGAAAATGGACATATTTTTTGGCTTAGTAAGTACCAGCACATCGGTCCCAAGCTCGGTCCCAAGCTTAATGATTCGTCCCTAGAAATGTATTCCTAATAGCTGCATTCGACCTCAGGGCATGGGAGACCTGTTTTGTTTCATATAATGTAAAAAACTGTAATTACTGCCAATAGCAAATATTTCACTTACATGTCAATTTCACAAAAGCGTCTGTTTCCAACTTATTGGATAATTCCTAAATTTTTATATAAAGGCAGCCTAAAACAATTCCGGAACTTAAACACTGCGCTTATCAAATAAATGCTTAATTTAAAATGGCGTCCGCATCAAGTTATGAGCAGAGTTAATTTTCTTTTCTCAGCGGTGTCTACTTTATACGCATTTTTCTGTCGCTGTTGACATACTTGAAAAGGCGTAAAAAGTACTCTTCATACGTGTATAAAAACTAGTCACTTTGTGACGTATAATCTTGAAAATGTGCAAAATATAGTCATAAAATGAGGTTCTCAGATTTACCGTGTAAAATCGATGGAAATCGTGGAAAATCGATTCGAGAACAAATTGACTGCGGAAGAATCGATTCGAGGAAAATCGATTTGTAATTTATATAATTACAATTTATAAATTTTCAAAGCAAATTTTAGGTAATTTGTTACATTTCCAGAGAACAAATTCCATTTTTGAACTTTTGTTTTATTGTTCTACAGAAAACATCTTCGTGTGAATAAATTGAAATAAAATTACACCGAACGGGCTGGGGAACTACATGAAAACAGTTTAGTAGGTGACACTGTGAGAGGTTTACTGTGCAAAGCGAAGGAGCGGTAGCGAGGTTAAAGTCAATATCAAATGTCAAAGTTCAAGGTGTACCTAGTGCTGGGTGAGGACGATGCTTGATATTGATCAATGTCGTTCGAAATTGGTCTGTCAGCTTGTAATAACATATTAACATGTTGCAATCACTTATTGAGTCACTGATCACCTATTTCGTGAATAATAACACTACACGCTAAGATAAGATTACCGAAAATAGGGTTTTCATTTTACTGATAGAAAAGGTTTCATTTTACCTATTATTTTAGTAAAGTGGATTTGCAAATTTCATCTTTAGATTTTGCTTAAATTTGGTTTAAAATGCTCTCACTGGGTTGCAAGCACTTTCAGTACAAAGAACCGTGAAAGATTAGTGATTTTTAACGTTTTTTCCTGCTTTCCAACAATACCGAAATTTTGGTAATCCATGTGTACCGATCATTTCAGTATGTGCCTTTTTATGCGGCTTTCGGTATTTTTCACCGACTTTTCCGTATTCTTATCTTTGTGTGTGGAGTTTTGAAGTCGATTTTCCCACTTAAAAATCGATTCAGTCAAAAATCGAACAGTATAACAGTAACAGTTATCGAGCCCAAAAAATCGATCCAGTAAAACACGAATCGAAATCGCCCATTGCTAGATTCGGTCTTTCGTTCATTTCGGCCTTTTGTGATTTCGACCTTCTGTATTTCGTCCTTTAGTGATTCGGCCTTTCGTAGTATTCCCGTTTCAGCACATGTACCAATGCTATGAAGATAATAATATTTAAAAAAAAGTCAAAAACAAAACATCACCTGCCACAGCTTGAGACCAATTCCCGTCACGCATTACTGTCTTTATTTTTAATAATTTTATGCACTTGCTTTTTTGCTAAAACTTTTCAGAACTAAAATCACTGTAAAATCCGGTCATCCTTTCCCATTCGTTGCAAGTTATGAAACTTGCTTTGTACAAAAAAAAAACAACCAAAACGATCCAACAGAGACAAATAGTAGTACGAACCTACAACCGTTTCTTTCCCCCTGTACCTATTCCCTATTTGATCAGATGCCATTTTGGATCCCACCACAACGCCAATCACCTGTCAGTCGTCACTGATTGAAGAATCTCTGGAGTTGCCGCTTGACATCACAGCGGGTAGTGGCGACGTTCAGCAGAAACAACAACCACATCAATCGCAGCAGGAAGCATCCGTTCCGTTAGTCCGGCCCATAACCATCCCTCTGACAGGCCGGTACGGTCTTGGCGGGGGCAAACCTTCGGCCGCGGCACTTCGTCGTGGTCCAGGACGACCGAAACGGGACTTTCTGCCGTTGCTGAAAATGTCAACTAACCCTTCTGCTGGTGGCAACGGAACCGGAGGACCTCCGGTACCCTCTGGTCCGACGCTGAAGTTCAGCGGAGGTGTCCTCACTGGATCCAGTATGGAATCGAAATTCATCAAAAGGTAATTTTCCCCCCATTAGGCATTGCAGTGTTCCTAATTAGTCTAGCCCCGTGTTCTCTAGATTTAAGAATACTAATGTAGTTCGTGGTAGTATTCCTAAAAGGAAAACGGACACGACATTGTTCGGCCTGGGAGCCGAAGGAGCTTCATCGTCCGGGTTGACATCGTTGTTACTGCCTTCACCTGGGGATGATACACCCACTGCCAGCACGGCAAACAGTTCGGTTGCGTCGACTCCCACGGCCGAGATGGATATCGACCCGGCCCTATTGATGCCCGCACCGGAGGAATCGCCCTACTTTCCGGAGAAGTACTCCGGTAAGATGTGCGCCTTATGTAATCTTGGCGAGCGGAGTCAACTAGGGCAGGGTGAGATGTTGCGGATTGAAGTCAAGGACGATGCGCAGCTGGCTGTGGCAGCGGCGGCTCTCCAGTCGCAGGAAGATAAAGGTGCCCTGTCGAGTCCAGGTGCCAGTCCAAAAGCGGGTAATGCCCTCGGGGTACCACCACTGTTGAGCAGTAACAAGCGACAGAAAGGATTGAACAAGTGCAAGTAAGTTTTCGGTGAAAAAGAATAGCCCGGGGTAGAATATTATAACAGGTTATATTTGTATGGTACAGGAATCCAGTAATCACGGCTGAATATGTGGATGAACTGGAGAAGATAGGACATTCTGAATCGACGGAGTTTTCCAACATCAATGATGGTGGATATTTCTACATTCACCGTTCGTGTGCAATCTGGTCGTTTGGCGTGGGACGGGACGCGCTTACGGGGACCTTGAGTAATCTGGAAGTTGTTGTTGCGCAGAGTCTAAATAAGAAGTGCTACTTCTGCACGCGATACGGAGCGAGCCTGTCGTGCAAGGTATGTTCTTGATTCAGTATTGTTACCAGGGGTTAGATTTTGCTTATTGTATTTTCAGATGTCTTGCCCGAAATCATTCCACTTTCCCTGTATCGCTGCAGCGGGTGGCTTCCAAGTGATCCAATCGTACAACTGCTTCTGCAAGGAACACCTTGGACAAGTGCCTTTAGTGTGTACGGACGACATCAACTGTCGACAGTGTTCTGGTTTGGGCGACGTCGGCAATTTGATGATGTGTTCGATTTGCGGTGATCATTACCACGGGAAGTGCGTTGGGTTGGCTCAGTTGCCGGGAGTACGATCGGGATGGCAGTGTTCTTCGTGTAAAAAGTGCCAGATTTGTCGTGTGCCTGATTCGAGCGAGGGTCGAACCGTGGGTTGCGAGCAGTGTGATAAGATTTATCATGCAAGCTGTTTGCGACCGGTGATGACTTCGATCCCAAAGTACGGGTGGAAGTGCAAATGCTGTCGAGTGTGTTCAGATTGTGGATCGAGGACGCCCGGAGCCGGTGCATCTTCCCGGTGGCATGCCCACTATACGGTTTGCGACTCGTGTTATCAACAAAGAAATAAAGGGTTTTCGTGTCCGATTTGTCATCGAGCTTACAGGGCGGCAGCTCACAGGGAGATGGTTAAGTGCAGCGGGTGCAACAAGTTTGTACATAGCACGTGTGATCCGGAGGCGGAGTTAACCGTTTATCATGTCAAGAAGGAAACCAATCCAGATTATGAGTATTTGTGCAGTCCTTGTAAGGCACAGATTCATACGGGGAGAATAGCTGCCATGCGGAGGAACAGCAGCATCGACGATGATAGTATGTCTGCCTCTCAGGAAAGTTTGAACGACGATGCAATGGATGTGGACCTGGAGTCACGAGAACGGAATATTACCGGAGACATTGGATTGGGCAAAGGAAAGCCATTTGTTGCTAGCAAAATCGCCAAGAAGAGACTCGGACTTTCGCTGAGTGGAGGTCTTAGACCGAAGGGTACAGGGAAAGGCTTTCAGAAAAAATCTCGGTTGGCTGACTTCAGCCGCAAACGTGGTCCCAAGGCTAAAATGCGGGGCATTTTTGGAGTTCCTGGGTTAGGATTACAACGACCAACTTCGGATGTGTCTGCTAGTAAGGCTTCGGAAGATGAGCCGGGAGGCGACAATCGGTTAGTGCTTTGCTCCGCTAAGGATAAGTTCGTCTTGACGCAGGATATTTGCGTAATGTGTGGAGCTATTGGAACCGACCAAGAAGGATGTTTGATAGCTTGTACGCAATGCGGCCAATGCTACCATCCGTACTGTACCAATGTAAAGGTGACAAAAGTGATTCTACAGAAAGGCTGGCGTTGCCTTGATTGTACTATCTGTGAGGGATGTGGTCAACGAAACGACGAAGCTCGCCTAATCCTTTGCGACGACTGTGATATCTCGTATCACATATATTGCATGGATCCTCCATTGGAGCATGTCCCGCAAGGGAATTGGAAATGCAAGTGGTGTGCCATATGCTTAAAGTGCGGTTCCAACGATCCAGGGTATAACTGCAACTGGCTAAATAGCTACTCCGAGTGTGGTCCTTGTGCTAGTCAGGTAAATTGTCCCGTTTGTGCCGAGGGTTATGCCGAGGGTGAATTGATTATCCAGTGTAATCAATGTGAGCGGTGGCTACACTGTGCGTGCGATCAAATTAAAAATGAAAATGACGCAGAACGCTGTGCGGAGGATGGATACAATTGCCTTCTCTGTCGACCAAATGATCTTCCACCTCCCCATTTGGTACCGAAGAAGAAAGCATTACCTACGCCCGTTTCCACTCCGAAATCTACACCTAAATTAGAAGAAAAAATCGTACCTTTGGCACTGGAAGGAAACCACTACATGGACGGAGTGTACCTCAGTGAGCACGGTCTACACCAAATAAAATCTCTGCAAGCTGAATTCGGAAAGCGTGGCAAGCGAAAACCGAAGATTCAACTGGAGCCACCATCCACAGATAAGGATGCAGGTATTCTGGCGGCCATCGAGTCTGTCGTGGCTGGCAGCAGTTTGGACAATTCTTTTGATGATGTTAAAGTTGAGCCACTCGATCCCAAAGAGGAAGCAGAAATCTACAAAGACGGTATGGTATGGAATGATCCAACCCCACCGGAAGGATTCGCCTTATGTACGAACGATCAGGGTGTAGTGGTTCTGAGGAAAAAGCGCCAAAGGAATCTGCAAAAACTAGGCATCGGAGGTTTCTTTGTGCGGAATCGCACCGTGCGAACAAAAGACGGGAAAGACGAAGATGAAGCTCTCGAAGGACTAATTCCTCAGATCGGAGAAGAAGGTGCCGGGGAGGCAAAACCTAAGAAGAAACAGATTCGCCGCAAGCAGAAAAATAAGCTGATTGAAATTTACCCCACCATTCTTCAGGATGCCTTTTTCGGACGACCGTTGCTGAGCTCCAATGCCCCTCCGGTGAAATTCGAAACGGTCGTCAGTGATGACGAAGTGAAGAACGATGTTTCCGAAGATAAAACAATCAAGCTGTCTGCCGCCGAATTGAAGTATGTACAAGAGATGAAAATTAAAGAGGAGCATAAGCTACAGCAGGAACAGAAAGCTCTGCAGCAAAGCATGGAGCAGGCTCAGCCGCAGGAGAACAAAGCGGCACAATCTACAGTTGCGCCCGGTGAATCTTCCGGGGATAATGGAACAGGGACCATTAAAACGGAAGAAGATGACAACAGCGATACAGAGGCACTGAAAGATCTCGACTTCCCGCATGATTTGATCGAAGAAGATTTCGTGAATACGATCATAAACGACGACACACTGACAAAGCTGACGGACGACGGTGAACTTCAAAGTATGGCAAAGTCGTCCAAAAACGAACTGGCCGATATCTTGAGTCCGGATTTCAATTTGGACAACTTGGGAATGGATTGCAAAGACGTCGAGGAGATCTTTAAGAACGTACTGACGGATGAATCGCAGGTCAGTTTGTTTTCTCTGAATATTTTAATGTTCAAAGTTTAATATTTCATACATTTTCTTTTTTCTAGGAATCTCAGGAATCTATGTTTACAAACTCGATGACTCCGTACACATCGAACACGTCGACGCCTTCGCATAGTATCGATGTGACGAAAAAGTCTGTTCCTCAGAGGTACATCAACAGTGTATCCATGGGATTACAACCACTGCCTCAATCTATACAGCAACAGCAACAACAACAACAGCAGCAACATCAATCCCAACAGCTTCCCACGCCTACCAGCCTACCAATGATGGCGGATCCCACGCTGCAGGTCAATCTGGGAATGCAATCCCCGCAGACTCCATTGATTAATCAAATTGGTATGCAGTCGCCTCATATTCACCCGTCACCTCAAGACCAACCAATGGGTGCAAATATGATGCTGCAACAACAATCGCCACTCCAGCAGCAACCGGGTACTCCCGGTACACCTATTCAGTCTCTCTCGGCACCGACAACTCCGCAGCCTCATTTACCCATGATCCCACCCCAGCAACTACAACCGCAACAAGGGCAAGTTCAACTTCAGCAAGCCCAACAAACGATGATTCTCAACCCTCAGCAGCAGGTCCAACAGCAGCAACAGCAGCAGCAGCAACAACAACAGCAGCAGATTAACCGAGGGTATTACTCTAACAATTTCCTTCCACAAAGGTAGGAATGGAGTGTGCTGAAATGACAATCCTTATGCTCCTTATGACCACGTTCAAAGCGATCTATTCCTTAGTTTTCATAACCTTTATCTGATCTTGTTTTACCAGTTTTGCTATCTTACTAACTGCACCTTCATTCATCAATAAATTTAAGCAGCCCCTTCATCTACGTTTTCCGCACTAAACATAACTCGCATTTTTTTGGCATTTGCATTTGGCTAACTCGGAAGCGCATTTCAAAGTTTAAATCACGCGTGCCAATCTAGAATAAAAAACGCATTGCATTCACTCCCATTCCTACCCCGCCTCGAAATTGGAAGCGCCTAGTATGAAATTAGCTAGTACTTTATGATTTCCCTCGCTTTCAATTGCACGACCACCCATTCCACGTACATGCAGTTCTAATTTTCTCGCTCGCTCACCATAGGAATCAATTCAATGTGGGGGATCCAATGCAGCAGCAGCAGCAGCTGCAACCGCAGCAACCAATCGTTACCCAACAGGTCATTCCGGGAGGGCTGCCACCACAGCAGCTGCAACAATCGCCGCATCTGCCTACTTCTGGACCGGGACAAGCGCAATGGGCTCCAACGGTGCAACCGATGCAAACCGCTGGCATGCCGATGGTATCCACTGGTTCTGGTTCTATTCCATCGATGGGACCAGGACCGAGCGGAGTAGAAGTAGGCGCCAACACCGGTCCAATTGACGATGGTATCGGAGCCCTGCCTGGCGCATCTGCTGCACAGAAAATGTCCGAACGCATGCGATTAGATGAACGTGAGTTATTATTAGGCACCCATGATGGGCGGTGGGCGAAACTTTTTGAACACAATTGTTTCTTTCCCTTCAACAGCTCTGGGAGAACTGGCCACAATTTCGTCCGTCCTGTACTGCAATACGCAACATCCGGAGCTTAAAATTGAGTATCCGAACTGGAGCGATCGGTGCAAGCAGATCTTCAAACGCTGGCGACTGTTGTCCACCGAGCAGAAACAGCCCTATCTGCAACAGGCTCGGGACAATCGTTCCGCCATCCGGATGAAGAAATCCCAACAGGTATTTGATGATTTCTGCCACTTTGCTATCGTTTATTTTTTTATTCGGTTCAACGATACAAATGCTCAAAGTAAAACTGTAAACTTCAAAGCCAAGGTTCAAAATAGCGTTTATAGACCCCCCCCCATTTCGGTCACAATGATTAGGAACATAAAATTCGATCGTGCAGATTCATCACATTTCTTGAGTTCATGTAACATATTGGATTTTTTTTTCTCCATTTGCATCATTCTCGTTTTGTTACATCTTATCTCTTCCAAATTCTACCATATTGCTCCTTGTTTTTTTTTCTCTCTCTCTCCATTAACTAAATAGTTTATCTCATGTTCCACATATGTTTTGTTTTGTTTTTTCACCCATCGTTTTGTGACTAACACGTATGAAACAAACACCCATACACATTTTCTCGTAACTCTGGTCGAATTGAGTTTTATTTCTGTACAGAATCAGCCAGTAACGTTTTGAGTCATCCTATGTTTGGATTTCGTCTGATCTCACGACACCGTTGTTTCGTTGTTTACTTTTTTGTTTTTACGTTAGTTGTGTTTTGTACTAATTGCTACACAATTACCTTGAGGCTATTTTACGTCGAATTCGGTGATTTTCTTTCATTTTCATATTTTGGTTGTTTGTGTGGTTCATGAAAGAGTGATGATGCAAAAGTCGTGCTGTCGAAACAGTTGGTAAATTGAATGCAATTGGGTTTGAAGTAGGCATGTGAAACGGTTACCAAACCGTTGCTTATCGGGGGGGTTATGGCTACACAACTGTGGGGGAATGGTGGTAAAATGGTACACCAAATGAAGTGAGGACGAGTGCTAGATGAAACATCTGTAGGAACGGTGTAGTTAAAGTGAGAGTGGAACCTTGAGAGGGATCTCGTCGCAGAGCATAAAATGCCCTTTAAACGTTATGTAACAAAACATCCATATCCGTTTCCGCGAAGTTGATGCTAGGGATGATTCTTCTTTAGCATACGTTAGCAGAATTGCAGGTCTGTTAGGCTTGTAAAATACTAAATCCAAACTATTAAGTCATCTCCATTAGACTATGCTAAAGATTAGGATCTGCGGATAAGATATAAAGCGGTTATGATCTAACCTTCAGAATGTTACGATGCTCGCTTATAGAAAAAGAGAAGCGGCAAGAACTGTCACATCCTGGACGGGTTAACTATTTTTGTCTTAGAGAAACCACCTTCTGCGTCAGTTGTTGTTTTCTGTTCACCCAGATCGACAGAACCTCTATGAGACTGTGCGACCTTCTACCGTTCTTCGTCAAGTCCCATTTTCGTTGTCACTTGGTCATAGACTCCGCTTATCCCACTTTTCGTACGTCTCTGATTTCCTTTTTCTTATTGCTGCCCACGTAGGCATGACGTTCTCATATGGAAAAACGTAAAAATGCATTGTTTGATTTGCAAGTTAAACTTCACAACCCATTTGACTTACATTAGAGACAAAACTGATTATTAAAACTATCAACGTAATTCAGATTGTACAAATAAACGAAACAACTGAAGTATTTGTCGACTTTGACGAAATCGTGATACTAACACGAAAATAGATAATGTAATACATTGGGCCGTATGCATAAAAAGTAGTTATCCGCAATTTACTACAAATGTTGTATTATTTACTATTTTTGTAGTAAAGCATTATGAATGAAAGCTTAGCTTCACTGACTGCACGTATCAATGGTTGCTACTCCATGATTGATCAGAATCAGTGAAATTGCACAAAGAATCAACTGAATGGGGCTGGGAGTAACCGACCATTCACACTGTACACGTATCAGTGACTCAATTTCTTTAAAAATCAATAACGGCGCCGGCCACGTCCTTGCAATCAGTTGGGAATAGGGAAGGAAAGTTAGTGTGATCTTTGCTGAATATGGACCGTGTTTACTTCTGCATCCCCACAAAGGTCACAGGAAGGAGGATTTTATATGTTAGAAGGATAGGGCTCGATGGATCATGATTCACCTTGATAAGTGATGTGATCATATAATATAGTTCATTTAATTCAGGGGTCAAAAAGGATAACAAATACCTGTTACGCTCCGCGTTTTTGAGAGCACTTACCATCTCTCAATTGTCTGAAAATCCCTTGCGAGGTCCAGCAGGTTATCATTCTGCTTTTCCTCGGCATCTAAATGATGCCTATCCAAAACGGCCAAGCTTGCCCCATTTGGAATTGCAGGTGAACAAAAGTAGCATCGTATCTTGACTCCAACTGTAACTTCTCGGCTCCGACTTAACTCCTCCAACTGTGGAACTGTATCTACAGCAATGCCATGTGGGTAATGGAACTGGTCCGTGGGGCAACTGGTTTACCAAAAGAAGTTTGCCCAACATCGGTGTTTGTAGGATATCGGGTGTCCGGGGAGATTTTTCCGAGTCCTGGAGTTGAGTTTGGTGGACAGATACAAGCCGGTTGAGCCAAGAATGGCTACGGTGGCGATACAGTTAAGGGTCAAACATGAATTACTCCGATAATAATTCTAGATTAACAGCAGAAAAGAAAAGGGCCAATCAACACCCGTAAACAAACACCTCCGAGCCCATTCCCCCGCAAAGTGCAGGCCACCCACGCAAACTTATCCCATCATGATGTAGATGAAAGTTTCCCCTTCACGACGGTTCTATAGGTTTGCGCGTTTAGCCAACGGCCCGCGAGAAAAAGGGCCCAAAAGTGTCCGCCCACAAACGCTGACAAGCCCCCCTCCATTGTTGTTCCAGAATTGTGTTATAATATCGGAAAACACAACGGAAGAAAATGCACGTCAAACTTGCTACCCTAACCTATTATGGTAATCTGAATAACCGAAAAAGTTCGAATTAAAAGATGTATCGGAATAAGGTGACGGAGGTGACGTTAATTGCTTCATGATTGAATAACAGCCTTCCTCTTTCCATCCATGAAATCGTTAACACAGCTCTTGTTATCAAGGTTGTCAATATTGTCAATTGCATTTTCGACAACTAATTATCGTTCCTCTTAGGAAAAACGGCAATTAAATCAGTAAAATGGAAAGCGCTCACCCGGATAATCAGCAACAATCAGCAAACGTGTACCAATCGGTTCGTTTTCGAAATCCATTTACACCGGATTTTAGTTCTATTCAACACACAAATGATGTTTAGGTATGACTCTGGTCATAAACACTGCATCCACTATCACAAGCGACGGTTATTATTGAGATTAAGGATAAATTTCATCACACAAAAAATACCGAAAAAAACGTGACTGCTCATCAAAGCCCAACCGTTCGTGGTCAGAGCTTGCTGCGATATCTCTGTAGTAAAGCAGTATGAATAATACCCCGTTCACACTACAACTTATATTACGTGATATAGACTATCTTGATACCAGCATCTAAACATCTAGTTATCACTAGAAATAATGTGCATGGCATTTGATATCAAGATACTCTATATCAAGTAATATAGGTTGTGATGCGAACGGGGTGTAAAAGTCGCTTTACCTTACTACCATTTTCGAAGTTATTACTTTTGTTGGACATGTTTTGTACGAATAAAAGCAGTTAATACAACAATAAAATACGTAAATACAACAATTTATTTGAAGTCTGGTCCAGACGTTGCTTCCAAATTTTCTTTCAGCGCGTGTTTTCCTCCCTTTATTATCGCGATTTTCAGCCCTGGGCTGGTTCATCTCGTCACAGTCACTCAAATACCTTTTTGGGTATTTTCGTAACTTGTCCGGGGTGAGATTCGTACTCGTGACTTTGGCGTGAGAGGTATGGATGTTAACCACTACGCCGGGGTAGCCGCAAAAGGCGTTTTCCTAAACCAAACCAAATTTTGACAGCTAAAATCTCCCCTTTTTTTTCGAATGTAATATTTACTGCTATGTTCGAAACACGCTTTATTCATACAAAACGAACATTACTACTTGTGGATTGTGCCACAAAGTAGTAACTGCAATATCTAATGTTTACTACTTTTTATTCATACGGTCCATTATTTTGAGAACTTAAAACGGATAATATTTTAAAAGGACAGTTTTGTACTCACATAGAACAAATTGGATGATGAAACTTGATTAAATTTGGCACACTGCTTACAGAAAAGCAATTGGAATTGATTTGTGAAAAGGAGTTCTCTATCGAATAAGTAATACAGTACAACAAAGAGCCTCAGGGAATTCAAGGCGAGAGGATAACTATCTGAATGACTTAGGAAAATGAGGGAATCCAAAACGGAATGAAACAGTGTTTTTCTGCAAATCCAGCGTTGCTGAAGCAGATATCTCAGTGGTCTATGGATGGCCCGGTTGTCAACTGGAAGTCGAGTTATTAGTACGAGACACTGAAGAAGTCTGCACATTGTAGACGAAATACGCGTATCTGTCGAAGATAAGCAAAGGTAGTTGGAATTAAATGGAGAATACTAATTTTTCTTCTAATTTCTAGTTAACTGGAAGGCGTTCAAAAAATTGAGGGGGAAAATCAACGATCTGCGAGCCAGCCCTGGCTTTGAAATCCTCAACATCGTTAGCTGCGGCAATTCTTTCAAGGAGGGGCTAAGACAAACAAATTCGCATACCGCTTATATATCTAAACGGCTGTGACAGGCAAATGTCGTACTTTTGGTTTTATTTTACTTGACTGGAACTACTTGGTTGATCCTTATGACTAAAGCATCGCCATCATGTGCATTAGAAACCGTTTGTATCAGTCACCGACTTTCAAACGAAGCTTTTTGTCGGTCTTTTGATTAAAAGTGTTCGTTGTTGTGGATGATGCGGTAGACGATAAGATGTTGGTACCAAAGCTGAATTTTGTCATCAAGTCTGCAGCAATGATTGAGTTGTTTCTCAGGGTATAGCAGACCTAATTTATAGCTCCGTTTCTTTTCGACGATTTGACGGAAATATTTAGAGCCGCTGTGTCTGACAGTCAAAGCAAAATCGGCCTTTGAAATAATTGACGGATAGCAATCTTCTGCCATCCTCTTAGGGTAGGGAACGGCTTAAGCAAGGGTCACTATTTTAATCAGCTATTAGGAAATAGGCCTTAAATTCCTACATTTTCCAAATTATTTCACTTTTAATGATACGATCACAGGTTCTATCTATCGGGCTTATGATTCGATGCATAAATCATGATTGATTACCAATTTATTATTGTCATATTGAATATTTAAAGTACATCATCTCGAAAAACCATTAGTTTCTTACCAGCTGAAGAAGTTCGCTCAAATTTTGCCTTTGTGTATTTTGCATTTAATCGCGTGTACCAGAAGAGCATGTCTTCATCAGCTCTCTCTCACAGTTAGAGTTGTTGCCAGAATGTGATGTTGAGCATTGAGTAAAATTTATTACATATCTGGATAATCTGAAATTACTATTTATTTCATGTTTCTTCCAGTCATTAGAGGTTGATCTTTGCTTATGATTATATTGTCCATCATCTGGCATTATCATATGCAATAAAAAAAATGTTTCGGAGCTGTCCAATAGTACCCAACGATAAATAATGCTTCGCTGTTGAGCGGCAGCTATGGCATCACTGTTGCTTTTGAAAGAGCCCCTGTTTCCTCTCTTCTTTGTTAACCATAACAACCTGCTAGTAGACGAATTTGTGATCGTAGCAATCGACATGTTTTGGTTGATTGTTTTCGTGAGCGGAGGGGTAAAACGAAGGAGTGGGTTGAAGAAATTGACGTTTGCAGCAAATCGTGAACTTGCACACAGCTACGTAATTGCACTCCTACAATATTGATAGTTTATATAAAGATTATGGAGCTGAAGAAAACAGTTTTTTTGATCGGAAATCAATCCGCATGCTTTTGAAAAGTCCCTGAAATTTGGAACTTGATTCCATGGCTTGGCTATGAACTATTCTGAGTCTAATGCTCGTTGCTAAAGGTATCTGCCGATAGACCAGAAGTAAGCAGAGGGATTAATGTCTACATATTGGAAATTCTAATTATAGATTACATACAGCTTCATCAAATGTCTCAGGTGCGGAATAAACTGCTTAAACCCCGTCCCGTACCCTATTTAGAAATCGGTTTGCCTCTATCGGCAATCAAAAACAGCGAGGGAATTTGCATATCCGACAAAGTCCTTTTTACTGAAAAAGCTTCTCAACATATCTCTTTTGACATACCCTTTAACGCGTTCCGTCACCTGCATTAACCTTGATGCTATAACTCACTTCACGGATATAGCTAAAAAGGTCTGGAGCTGTGTCTGAAAACATTCGTAGATAAAGACTGTCTGAGCACTGCAGTTGCTCATAAAGTGAAAAAAGAAATTAGCCAGCTGTGCTCAATGTCGCCTTGAAAGACGTTGCTCGCCGGATTCCAGAGAAAAGAACAGCATTTGGTCAAATTTTGGCTAGAACTAATTGGTCATTCCAAGAAGGAGCTGCCAAATTTGACAACATTTGTTAAAATGGTGCTCATCCCGTCGCATGAAAATGCGACGATGGAGCGAGGATTCTCAATAAATGAAAAGTATCTGGTGGTGAACCAAACTGAAACGAGTTTGGTAGTTTACACTCCCGTTTCATTTGACTCAATGTTTGAGTACAATTGTATACTATCTCTTTTTCTCACACGAAAATGTTACTCAATATTCGTAAAAAGTGGATCTACTCAATAATTTAGTTGTTCCACTTTTTAACGAAAATTGAGTAACATTTTCGTGTGAGAAAAAGAGATAGTATACAACAGTACTCAAAAATTGAGTAAAATGAATCGAGAGTGTAGAGAATTGTCTACGAACTGTCAACGACGTTGAAATCACAAAGACAATACGTTGAAGTCACGAGTACAATATGCACGCAACGCACGTGCATCATTTTGAACTCGAAAACCTCGAATGATACAATTCTGAACGGAGTTGCTTCACTGTTTTTGCCATTACGGTTGGAGGTAGACTGATAGAGCTGTTAAATTTTGTCTGCTGACTCATGGGTTACTATGACTGATGTGGTGGTATGGGTAGTTTCGTCAGTGCGGGTGAAGGTAAACCCATGAAAATTCGGTACATTGTGACCATTTTATTTAAAACACTTATTTTATAGCGTAATGCCCGGAAAAGTTAGACGAGAAGTGGCTCCCCATTCGCGCAGAGATCGAAGATCGAAGTTTTGCTTGTCTTCGAAGATCTGATTTCTGAATCCTAGAGGGTTTGAGCTGTTTAGTGGAATACTTGTAACTATAAATTAGAAGAAAAATTAGTAATCTCCATTTAATTCCAACTACCTTTGCTTATCTTCGACAGATACGCGTATTTCGTCTACAATGTGCAGACTTCTTCAGTGTCTCGTACTAATAACTCGAGTCGAGTTATTAGTACGAGACACTGAAGAAGTCTGCACATTGTAGACGAAATACGCGTATCTGTCGAAGATAAGCAAAGGTAGTTGGAATTAAATGGAGATTACTAATTTTTCTTCTAATTTATAGTTATCTGATTTCTGCCAAGACTCTCCGAAGCCTTTCATTTGCTTATTAAGCCACAACAATTCCTGACTGCCAACGCTATATCGACATGGAGTTTACACAAGGGAAAATGTCGCAAACGTAAACAAGGGCTTCTATTGCAAATTTCTCAAGAATGCTAACTTAATCATAGTGAATTACCGCGATGATTGTACAGAAAAGGAGTTCCCCTTTACAATAGAAGTGGTAGTTTACTTGAGCGAGTTTACATTTTCAAGAAATTTGCGGAAGAAGCCTTTGTTTACGTTTGCGGCATTGGCCCTTTTGAAAACTCCATGTCGATGTACTCTGCTTCAGTGGACAAAATTGCCAAACATGCCTACTTTCACTCACATCACAAAATCGAACCACCAGTCACACGTAACAGGTAGCCCGAATTAGATTTCCGAGCCTTCAGCGGTATTTACGTTCCGCCACTCCATTTTGCTGCGGGTTGTAGTCCGCCTTGAATTTTGGCAGCATTCCTTTCTTTTTATAGAACTTACGCAGCTTTACTCAAAAGATTCGGGTTTTCTTTGTTTTATTACGTTTCATAACAAAGCCAAACATCACATTTTTTTTTTTCATAAGTTTCGAGTAGGATGAGTGATGGGATGAAGTGATAAAAATCATACAGGAGCATCTTCCCTACGATATTCTGTACTAAAGTACGAGGATGTGTGCAGAAAATCGTAGATATTGATGATACTGGAAAATTCCATATTATTTAGAAGATAGCCAGGAATATATTATCGATTTCAATTTTATCAACAACGTTCTTTAACGTCACTTTTGCTTTATCTGCGTTCCTCAATATTTTGTAAGTCTACCAAAAATGGAAGATTGAGTAAATTGTGATGCTGTAGCAAGAATACAAACGTCCGATTATAAGATGTATTAACTGAAGTTTGATAATTTTGTCTGGGGAATAGTATGAAAGATCCAATTATTATTTTCTTTTATAATGTAGGCTCCAAAAAATCCGTATGCTTAAGAAGAATTTCAGCACCAGCCCATCGCTTTTATGGACCTATAAATCTGTCGCTACACCAGATATGGATTTGAGTGTTGTTTCATATTTGTCAAACAATTGAAAACCGAAATTTTCCCAAAAAGCGGATTGGCAAAGTTACAAGACAAACCTTAAGGGAAACAGTTATTTTAGTTACTGCTTTCAATCAAATTTTGAACTAAACCCGTTCCTTTCACTGCCATGTCATTCAAGTTAGGTCCGGCTACATTGCATTCAATCTACCGCGAAATATTTTGCATCATACATATCATGTTACCACCATCCACACACACAGTACGTTTGTAGGAAGATTGTAGTTTTACCCATTATTACCAATAAAACATCCTCTCAAAATAAAATAAAAAATGCGGTTATGGTTCATATATTGCCACACTTCCCACCCCTTCAAACGATTCAGGTACCACAAATGTCACCTAAAGACGGCAATAGTAATAGTTCAGGTCAAGTGAATGTAGTTCCATCACCTTCCTCATCTTCATCATCACAACCACCATCATCCGTCGTCGTACAGCAGGGAGGCGTGGCTGCTGACTCGGCTGCACTCCTGCTCGGTACTACCGATGCTGCTTCGCAATTGATGACTACCAATCCCCAACAGCAGCAACAGCAGCAGCAGCAGCAACAACAACATCAACATCAACACATGCAGCTTCAAGCCCAGATCCAACTTCAGCAGCAACAGCAAGTCCTAAAACCACTTCAGCACCATCAGCAGCAGCTAATCGAGGTGCAAGGGAATTCTTTGGACGATGGAACCGATAGTTTAGACGAGCTAACAACAGCATCTAACTCTAACGCTATTAGTGCCCTTCTCGATAGTAACACCACACCCTCTTCTTCTAATGATACTAATACCAATGCATCCCTAGACTCTGTTATTGGTGACGGTAGCAAGAATGCCACTACAAGCACACCCACTACTACTAGCACCAGTACTCTCAATACTAACCCACTACTCTCCAACAACACGCTAAGCGACAATGCAACGTCGAACGTACTCTCGTCTGCCGTAGAAAAGCAAACGCCCAGCAGTTGTGCAGCGAACAAATCAAATCTGTTGGTTGCGGCCAACGTAGCAAACACTTTCATAAATCTTTCAAATATCAACTCGAGCTCGTTGGGAAGCGCACGGAATGAAACCGAAATGGGCCCGGTTCAACATACACCGCCGCAGCAGCCACATTCCATTCCACAATCGAATGTAAACGTAGTGGTAAGTCAATCTGTTGCCACACATGTTATGAAGACATTTACTATCGGTACGAATCGAGGGAACATTTTCGTTCCCAATGTGATAGCGACCAACATTTCGCCCCATTTTACCGTGCATCATCATCAGTATGGCTTGCGTAATGGTCCAGCTCCCAATGTGACGGTGAATCCAAATGGAAATTTCAATACCAACTCAAGTGCCGTTATAAGGCCTGGTTTCACCCACATTCGACCGTTCTTGCCCCAGAGTTCCAATATCAACTTCAACATAATAGGGACAAACAGTTCCGCCATTCAATCGCCCATTCTGGCTGCTTCGCTGCAAACAATTAACAAAATCGCTGCCCAACAACAGCAGCAGGTTCAACATCCTGGTGTGCAGCATTCCCACGTAAGAGCTGGGGTTAACAAATTTATAAATGTGGGTCCTGATGGTTCGCAGAAGATTCTGCTGGCAACAACACCAGTTCAATTGCAGACTCAGCAACAGGTTATGATGCCCATGGAACGCCAGCAACCGCCGGGTACGCCCAGTCCCGGTTACAGTCCTCAACGTTCGCAAACTCCCTGCTCGTCCCGGTCAATAACACCCCATATGGTCAGCAATGATCAACAAATTCGGGTGCTGACCCCTTCGGAAATCATGCGAACACTGCCATCTCTAGATTCGGCCTCGTACGACAGTCACTCCTTCAACGACTCCTTCGGCAAGTCGCACTCACAAACACACACAATCATAGCAAACACACAGAACCAAAATAACACGAACATTACCAGCGTTACTCACACAAACAACAACAACAATAACAACAATAGTATGAGTAGCGATTCGAACAATTGTAATATCAATCAATCTGGTGGTAGCGAAAGCTTTGAAAGTATCGTCAACAGTAGTCACCCATTGCAGGACTCTAGTAGCAATAATGGCAATTCTACTGGGGCTGATTACAGCGATACAAATAACTCCCTATTGGCCACGAACCCGACTGGCGCTCCTTACAGTAGTGAACATGGTTGTTCCTCTAATCCAAATGCCGCCATTACGACCACCATCTCCGACACCACATGTTTGCTAAGTGCTAGTACGAGTTCAACCTCCAACACCATCACCACCAACACAACTAGTTGTTCTTCTACTGCTACCACTAGTGTTACTACCACTACTACCACTACTACTACTACTACTACTACTACTACTGTTGTTACTACCACTTCTACTACCGCACCAGAAACGGTGAGAACCATGAAAGCTAGCAAACGTAAACGATTTGATCTGTTATTGGTTTCCTTCTACTTGCGATTTTTTGGGTTTTGTTTGACGGTTTTTGATTTGTTTCAAGTAATTGTTTGCCACTTGCAATGGTTGTGTTTTACCTGTTCGATTTGCTCTTTTTGATCGCTGTACCAGTTTGAAACATTGGAGAGTTGTTCTGTTGGCTCCATGTTTTTTTTTACGTTTCTTTGAAAGTTTAGCGCTTTTTTATGCGTTGTTGTTTTTTATTTCTACATTAGCAACAATTATGGCTTTTCGGTACATCTTGGACCCCTGTTATGAATTTTGTTTCCAAATTCAACATGAATTTAAATAGAGTAATATTTTAAAAAATAAATGAAAAACTCCACGCTCAGCTTAGATTAATTTGCATGATTCTCGGCTTCAAATTGATTTTCGAAATTTTCTGACCAGGACCAGTTCAGGTTTGACGTTTATTCACATCCAAAAGTAGATTAGTTACATTAAATTAGTTTGCATGCCGTTTTGCTTACCCTCAGTAGAGCCCATTGTGCACGATCGTAGTAGTTTTTTTTCATGTTGTTTTGTTTTTCTTTCTTCATTATTCGCATGATTCCATATCATCTTTTTTTTTGTTCTTCATCATCCTGTTCGGTTGTATCATTTTTCCTTTCACTCAAGAGATATTAGTTCCTTTTTTCCGATAGTAATTGTTCCAGTCGAAGCTGTTTTGCTTTGACTTTCTCATTTGTTGTTATCGGCAGCAGCGTTGAGTTCAAGATAATTAATTTTAAAGAAATTTTCATTTCACTGCTCGGCAGAGTATCCCATATTTCTATACAGAGTAGACTAGTTTGATTGTTCTAAACCTCACGTTGCCTTCCATTGATTGCAAAAGCTGAAAGAGTTATTTCGATCTTTTAAGAGTCCACCCATTTGTTAAAGTAAAATTCTAGCCACGTTTACCGTTTGTACATAACTTGCATCTAACTTCCCAGTAGATTTGTCGTCAGCGGTTGAGGACACTGTTACACGGTTTAAATTTTGTTTTTACAAATACCAGAGTAGATTCAAACCCTTCTGTCTCCATAATCCACCTACAACCGTGTATCCTTGTTTGATTTATTTTCCGTGCAGTACCGTTTTTTATTCTTAACAAACCGTCTCTGTAGCAGAACCAAGACAGCGCGGCGTGATTCATGGTGCGGTTTTTTTTTCTAATGGACTTGAACTATTGCCTACTAATGAAAATTTCTTTAAAAATTAACATTTGTTCGATGATGATAGCATTGAAATTATAAATCAAATCTGTGCTTCCATTAACGGTAGATTATGTATTTACTTTCCTAATTAAGATTACCTATTAAGAAGCATTACTATGTATTTACATATTTTTGTTCACGTATTATTGGCAATATATTCGAGACATGCGAACTAGACCTTTCCGAGCAGTAGAACGTTTTAAAGCACACTTTTTTCTGTTCTCTCCCCCGATATGCCGCTGCTCTTTGAATGTGATAAAAATGTGAAATTCAACACAGGATCAAGATAAGATTAACTCTCAGCAAAAGAGTATGCGGGAAGCAGAGCAGGAGCGACAGTGGAAGCAGCTGCAGCAGCAACGCGCTCGCGAGCAGCAGACCCAGCAACACTTGATGATTCAAGGTAGGTGGTTGTTATTATCTGTTAATTTGTGTTACAGGTTTCACATGGTTAGAAGAAAAGAAAAAAAAAATAGTCACATACTCCAGGCACGGAGGATACAAAACATTACAATTAGAGTATGTAAACTCATAAATGGTGACTGGTAACCATCTATCCATACTAGTGGGGAACAGTATCACAACGCTTCACGGTATTTATCTCCGATGTCTCTACGTTAGAGATGACAAAAAAAACTTTAGTGATCGCAGAAGTTGCGAATTAAAGGAGAGAGTTCCTCTACCATGTGCGCATCAAAAACAGCGTGCATACAAACTACCGCTAGAAACTATCACAAAGCTATCAGTGGTACATGAGCGCGTACCAACACGTTACTTTTGCCTGTTGAGGCGGCGGATTCGTGCGTGCCTCGACCTACCCCGCAGTGGGATGTTAGGCAAAGGTAACATCGTTGGTTCGAGTACTACTTTACCCATTCCCCTTCGCTCAATTTTCATTACTTCTATTCTATTTCCTACCGACCGTACACTGACGGAACTTTCAACACGTTCTCTTCATATCTTTCAGTCTAGCAAACATTACTGTCCACTCGTGCCTCATGGCGATGAGCGAACATCTGCTTCTACATCATAATCGTTACTCCACGCACGGAGAATACAAAACATAACAATTAGAGAATGTCATTATAGTTTTACCAACGATAAACAAGTTGGTACACACTCGTAGATTTTGATATATGACGTTCCCTTTTACATTGTATCATAATTTCTGTTTGGATTTCGGGTGAGATGTATGTTTACTTACACATTTTTACTTTTGATTCTCTGTAATTTGTATCATTCTATCATAAAAATAGAGTTTAATTTAAAGAAATCAAGTCAAGGGTTGCGTCAGATGTCAAAGGAACTGGGGTTGAAACTCTCAGTGTGTTACTCAAGGAGATGGTGTTGTTTGTTTTTATTTCGGTTGATAGTTATCATAGTTATACAGAAGGGCTACACGCTATTTCTGAACAACCCAAAATTGAGTACGATTGACACAAATTCGTCGTGATTATAGCTTATAGCAAGTGAGTAAAGATAGTTCGTTATGATGCCAAACAGTCAACATCGGCTTGAATCCGATCGATGTTTACTAATTGTTAACCATCTTTTTTCATTTTTGAGAAGTCGTACTTCCGACGAATTTGAGTCAATCGTACTCAAATTTGGGTGTTTTAGAAATAGCGTGTAGCATAAGAACAAAATTATGCTTTTTGAGATTGAGAAAGTAATAAGCAATGCCCACGAAAGATATTTTCTGAAAGTTTTTTTATTCTTCTTTTAGCTGTGTAGAGGTTAAGAAGAATACAAGAAACGGGGACTCGGTAGAGAAAACAATGCTTTATTTCTGGACGCTAGACGGTACAAACAAGAATAAACTTATTGACGTATATCGTATTGATGTATATCGAGCTTTCATAAGGGCCAATGTCGCAAACGTAAACAAGTCTGCAACATAAATAAAATGTCTGCTAAATGTCTGCATCGTTAAAAAAGTCTGCAATAAAAATGAAAAGTCTGTAAATTTACAGACATGTCTGTGAACATGGCATCTCTGCCACAAGGTTAGATTCACTACTACTGAACGAAAGCGTATCAGGCAGCACAGTTGAAGTCATATATATATATCGACATGGAGTTTTCATAAGGGCCAAAGTCGCAAACGTAAACAATGGCTTCTTCCGCAAATTTCTTGAAAATGCAAACTCGCTACTTCTAAACCAAACTACCGCTATCATAAAGGGGAACTTCTCTTCTGTACAATCAAGGTGGTAATTTATTAGGATTAAGTAAGCATTTTCGAGAAATTGGCAGAAGAAGCCATTGTTTACGTTTGTGACTTTGGCCCTTATGAAAACTCCATGTCGAGATATATATTACTTAAACATTGCTGCCTGATACGCTTTCGTTCATTAGTAGTGAATCGAACCTTGTGGTTCAACACTTCTCCTCAACTCTGCCCAGTAATGCCTGGTACAGACATACAACGTACAGCGTTGTACTCCTTTAGTCTAGTACGTGTTTTTCGGTACTGGATTAAAGTATTTGACAGTTGACAGTTCGAACAACGCTGTACGTTGTATGTCTGTACCAGGTATAAGGAAGGTTAGTCTAACGTTAGTTCTAACTCGTTAGACTGTCAGTCTAAATTGTTGTCTAACTTTCGTATAATGTGAGACGTCTGTTGGACACATAATGTGAGACATCTGACACATAATTTTACTCGTGCTGATATCTCACTAGTTAGTCTACGTAAGGGGTTAATCTTACACAGGTAAGTCCATTGTTAGACTTTTTGTGAGAAATTTGTTTTTTTTTTTTTACGAATTCATTTATTTGTACAGGCTCAATCGAATCAACTTTACAGAGCCAAGTTTTCATGTTTATATACATCAGTTATCTTAGAACTAAGGTTAAGGGGATAGAACCGATTACTCGCGGTCGTCTCGAGGTTAATAGGAATAACAATTTTAAGGATGGGAAAATTGGGGTGGAAATTTTGAGCAAAGCATAAGGAACAATGGTTTTCTTATATCTAGAACTTCAAATTACATTTTTTTAATTGGATAACTCACTCACACACACACAATCACACTCACACACACACACACAACCACACTCACACACTGGCGCACACATTCCTCACAAATTTAACCTAAACAAGTTAGTTAATCAAACTACAATCTAAGGTTAATGTTAGTCAAAAACACATAAATGAGTTTCATAAACTCCAGATCGCGCGCAGCCAAAATATCTCGAATCGGTACATTGGGTTGTCTACCTCGAGCCCGAAGGGAATCATACAGCCCAGATCTGACTCCACGATGCTCAGCACAAAACCAAATAACGTGATCTGCGTCCTGGTAACCTTGTCCGCATTCACAGAGATTGCTGTCTCCCAGCCCAACACGGAACAAATGAGCGTTTAAAGAATAATGATTGGACATGAGGCGAGACATCACACGAATGAAGTCTCGACCCACATCCAATCCCCTGAACCAACATTTCTTAGACACCTTTGGAGTGATAGAATGTAGCCATCGCCCCAAGTCTCCTCTACTCCATTTATACTGCCAGCTATCGAGTGATATCTGACGAAAAATATGGAAAAATTCGTTGAAGGCGATTTGTCGATCATAAATATCGCCTTCCATAGCGCCCACCCTTGCAAGCGAGTCCGCTTTCTCATTGTCAGGAATCGAACAATGAGAAGGGACCCACACAAAGGTGATAATAAAAGAACGTGAGGATAAAGCACTTAGAAGACCTCGTATTTTCATAAGAAAATAGGAGGTGTGCTTTACCGGCCTCAAGGAGCGAATAGCCTCTATAGAACTAAGACTATCCGTGAAAATGAAGTATTGATCCGGTGTAAAAGAGGCAACAGTTTCTAAAGAAAAATAAATTGCTGCCAATTCCGCGACAAAAACAGAACAAGGTGCTTGAAGTTTACGAGCGACGCTATAATTTTCATTGAATACACCAAAGCCAGCGGAGTCTTCTATCAAAGACCCGTCTGTGAAAAACGTTTTGGTGGAATCAACTAGGCCAAACTTTGCAGCAATATCACCGGAGCAATCATAGGACGATGATGCTCTGGGATTCCATGAAGCTCCTGTTTCATGGATAAATCAAAATGAACCGAATTTCCGAAGTCGGAGAAGGAAACACAATTGGGAATATTAAGCGAAGGGCTGACATCCTGTGTTATGTACAAATGATACAAGCTCATGAAGCGGGTTTGAGGATTCAACTCTAGGAGCTTCTCAAAATTTTCGATCACCTGGGGGTTCATAACTTCACACCTGGTGAGGAGCCGGAGAGATAACTCTGTAAACCGATCTGAGAGTGGCAACATGCCAGCCAGCACTTCAAGACTCATGGTGTGAGTCGAGTGCATGCAACCTAACGCGATACGAAGACACCGATACTGAATACGTTCCAGTTTTGTGATGTGCGACCGAGCCGCTGACTGAAAACAAAAACTACCGTATTCCATAACCGACAAAACCGTTGTCCGGTACAACGTTAGAAGATCTTGCGGATGCGCTCCCCACCAGGTCCCGGTAATTGTGCAGAAAAAATTGACCCTTTGCTGGTATTTTCGCTTCAGGTACTCAATGTGAGATCTCCAGGTGCACTTTGAATCGAACCAGACCCCAAGATATTTAAATGACATGGAATGAGTTATCGGTGTACCCAAAATTTGAAGTTTCGGTTGTGCAGGGTTATGCTTCCTAGAAAAACTACCAACTCAGTTTTCTCCGTAGAGAATTCGATACCTAGCTCTAGAGCCCAAGTAGACAAATTGTCTAAGGTATCCTGCAAGGGTCCTTGTAGATCGACCCCATTGGGTCCCGTGACAGACACTACGCCGTCATCTGCAAGTTGTCTCAACGTACAGTTGTCACCTAGACAACCGTCAATGTCTTTGACATAAAAATTATATAAAAGAGGGCTTAAACATGATCCCTGGGGGAGACCCATGTAGCTAAATCGAAAAGCTGTAGAGTTTCCATGAGAAAAGCTCATATGTTTCTCTGACAGCAAATTGTACAAAAAATTGTTCATTAATGGTGAAAAACCACAAGCATGGAGTTTATCTGAGAGAACTTCAACAGATACTGAATCAAAAGCCCCCTTGATATCCAAGAATACAGAAGCCATTTGCTCTTTTTTAGCAAAAGCTAACTGAATATCTGTGGAAAGCAACGCGAGACAGTCGTTCGTTCCGTTACCCCTACGGAAACCATATTGAGTATCTGAAAGCAGGTTATTCGTCTCAACCCATTTGTCCAGACGGAAAAGGATCATTTTCTCCAACAACTTGCGAATGCAAGATAACATCGCGATGGGTCGATAGGAGTTGTGGTCGGACGCGGGCTTACCAGGTTTTTGAATGGCAATAACTCTCACCCGTCTCCAATCATCCGGTACAATGTTGAGTTCCAGACACTGATTAAACAAGTTCAACATGCGCCTCTTCGCGACGTCTGGGAGGTTCTTGAGCAAGTTGAACTTGATCCTGTCAGCTCCTGGAGCCGTATTGCCACACGAAAGGAGTGCGAGAGAGAGTTCTACCATTGAAAAGGGTTGGCTAATCTCATCTATCGAATTCATTGTTTCGCGAGGAAACATTTGTGCTGGCACAGAATCTGGACAAACTTTTCGCGCGAACTTGAGGATCCATTGGTCCGAGTACTCCTCGTTCTCGTTGTTCGTAATTCTGTTACGCAATCTTCGCGCCGTATTCCAAAGGGTACTCATCGACGTTTCGCGCGATAATCCGTCCACGAATTGTCGCCAGTAACCGCGTTTCTTGGCCTTGATGAGGCTCTTAAATTCTCGTTCGAGAGCCGTGTACCTTTCAAAGTGCTCAGGTGTTCCACGTCTACGAAAAACTTTGAACGCGTCAGACTTTTTGCGGTAAACCTCGGTGCATTGCTGATCCCACCATGGGGAAGGAGGTTTCCTGCGAAATGACGTCCCTGGAACTGGTCGAGTTTGAGCTTGAAGCGCGCTTTCCAAAATCAGGTTGGAGAGGAAGTTATATTCCTCCAGCGGTGGAAGCCCTTCTACCGTTGATAAGGCTTCATCTACTGCTGTCTTGAACCTTGTCCAATCGATATTACGAGTTAGATCATACGTGACGTTGATGGATGCCGGTGGAGTGAGCCCGGTGGCAACCGAAATTTTTATAGGCAAATGATCACTACCGTGGGGATCCTGGATCACATTCCACGTGCAGTCCAACGATAATGAATTCGAGCAAAGTGTGAGGTCTAACCTACTACCAAGTGAGGATGGACCAGCCAAGCGTGTAACTTCTCCATTGTTGAGAACTGTCATATTGAAGTTGTCACAGAGGTCATATATCAAAGAAGACCGGTTGTCATCGTACAGTTCTCCCCAGCCTGTACCGTGAGAGTTAAAATCTCCCATGACCAACCGCGGAGCAGGCAGAACCGAACAAATATCTGAAAGTTGTTTTCGGTTAATTGGTGCTCTAGGAGGAATGTACACGGAAGCAATGCAAAGGCTTTTATTTTTAATAACAGCCTGACATGCGACAACTTCAATACCTGGAATTGGAGGAAAATTCACTCTATAGAAGGAGTAGCACTTTTTGATCCCCAAAAGTACTCCTCCTCCACGTGAATCCTCACGATCAAGCCGAATAATGTTGAAATCGTTAATCGGAAGATCGATTTCGGCTGAAAGCCATGTTTCACAAAGAGCAAATGCATCACAACCGATATTGTGAGCTAAAAATTTGAATGATTCCAATTTAGGAATAAGACTTCGACAATTCCACTGCAGAACAGTGATCAAATCCCCGACCTCTTTTGGCAAATTATCCATCGAAGGAAATGATAGCTGCGAGAAATTTGTTTAAAAAAGACAAGATCACATTGTTTTAGGCTTTGACCAATCTTAATAAGAAAGAATTCAGCATACATTTGAATAAGAAAGAGACTAGAGTTTTCTCGTCTGGGAAGTATGTTCATATTTCGAGCTCTTGGATGCGATAAACAGAAATTCAAATTTATATAAAAATGATTTAAGTACTGGTTTTGGTTTCTGTAAACTGATTAGACCGTACATCACAACGGGTACAATCAACAGCGAAATTCACCGCACCGAGTGCCTCCAGAAGTGTCTGTTGCCCTTCCTGTGGTCCCACTCGAGACATTATTTTGGCCGGATCTGGCATCATGCCATTACGCGCGATCGACATTGGATTGATACAGAGACAATAACGTTGTTTTTGTACCAAAAACCGCCAACCCCCCAAAATTCACCAGAGATTCGTCCGGTGGAAAGATTTTGGGCCATAATGACGGCCAAAGTTCGAAAATCGTCCGAGGTGTTTAACAACGAGCTGAAGTTGAAGAAAGAGTGGATGAAAGTGACCACCATTGCACAAAATGTAATGAGGGGTCTTAACGGAAAGGCGTTTTTTTCGAGTACAGGCCTTAATTGAAAACCTATCCAAATATCAGAGCTTGTACGAACAATTTCTTCTAGCACATCGATTTTAGTTCAACCGTAGCTATTTATTGGTAGTAGTAGTGGAATGGTTTTGGAATGCGAAATAATTGAGTGCTTGTAACTCAAAATTCTATTAACATTTATTTCATACTATTCTCAAATCGCTATCATGCTCACTTATAGTAATTACCTTACAACTCAGGCTAAAACCTCTGCTGTACAAAAAGGTTGTTTTCGTTCCATTCGGTCTATGGCTGCGCTTCGCCAGGTTGTACGGAATCAAATTGCACCACTTTTAAATGGCTGTAACTTTTTACCCGTTGGGTATTTTCTATTGAAATTCCACTATCAGAAGTGCAATCGTTGCGAAGATGAAGTGAGAAGAACAGCAGTGGCACAAATAAATTTTGCGCACGTACCTCGAAAACCCGGATCTTTCTCATCGTGCCATCAACAGGAAGCTGGGAATGGTACATTCTACGGTGTCTCGTTTGACCGTCGATCGGAAAGAAAAAAGCGGCAAAAAAGGGTCTCCGTATAGTGTTAAGGATCACAAGCGGGTAGTTCAAACTTTCAAGAGGAATCCCAACAGTGCAATTCGAGATGTGGCGAAGAAACTGAATCCAACCAAAACTTTCGTGCAAGATGCGAAAAAAAACGCGAAGGACTAAACACGTACAACGCCAAAAGGCGCCTAATTGCGATGAACGGCAGAATACGGCAGGTAATCCACGTGCACGGAAGCTCTACACCCAGATTTTGACGAAACCACATTGCCTCGTTATGAGTGATGAGACGTATGTAAAAGCATACTTCCGGCAGCTCCCGGGCTCCAGCATTTCATTGCTCATCATAAATTCGATGTCCCTAAGGACGTAAGAAAGCAGAAGATGTCAAAGTTTCCCAAGAAAAAAAAAAAAAAATATGGCAAGCAATTTGCTCGCGTTTTGGAGTGGTACAAGGCTAAGGAGGTCAACTGCGGCCAATTGAAAAATACTGGGCCAGTATGAAGCAAGCACTTCGAAAGCATCATAAGGAAGTGAAAATCGGAGGAAGATTTGAAGAAAAAACGGATTGCCACGTCAAGTGTTGGTAGATATATGGTAAAAAAATTAGTTGCCAGATTCACGGCATTTGCATCCACATGTCTGTAACTAGATAGTCTTTTATGTTTTTGTTTTCGTTCGACCTGCATTTTTCATAGACAAAAATAATAATTTTGAATACAAAATACGTAAACCAGAATAACGATGAATTTTTAAAAGCCGGTTCAGAAAAACCTGCCACAACAAAAATTCACGATGTGATTAAATGTGTCGGCTCTACAAGGCCCTTTGACATGCGCACCGTGTTGATTGAATCAACGGCGACATGAAGACATCATTTATTGTTTTCTTCCAACGCTTTTCGACAAGAGTTTTCGCGATTTATCATCGTGAACAACGGTCAAAAGAATTGAACAAACTGGTTAATAGTTTCTACATTTATGTACTCTTTGGTAAACTTTATATCATGATCAATCAACAGTATAATAATCAAAGACAGATTTGAAGTGTGAGGTATAGTTAGACTTACTTCTCACTGAATCAAAAGTATAAATATAGCTATTCATGATGTTTCACTCAACATCGATGTTATTTTTTTCATAAACAATACATAGGACCATGTGAACCGATGGAAGAACAACTGCAGTAATTATTCCTCTTTGCGACAATTGATCAATCTGTTTCTATATTCCAGATCCCACGATGCAGTTGCAGGTGACAACCGATGGTAATGCCATGGGTCCGATAGCAAGTCCATCACCCACATCTCGCAACCAATTCGTATCTCCGGTCAACAAAGGTCGGATGGTTCCACTCGGTCAAAACACACCATCAAGCCCGGTTTCCAACTTCCAGCATCCGGGGATGCCCGGGCGTCCTATGTCGGTTTCATTGCAACAGCACAGCAGCAGCAGCAGCAGCAACAACAGCAGCAACAACAACGTCAACTCCCCGGGCAGCAACGACTCAATCAGAGCCCCTTCTCTCCTCAATCTCAACCTCCGCAATCGCCGCACGAGATGCTACCTGGTTCACCGGCCAGTCAACCCGGACTTGATCCGTTCGCCAGACCACCCTCTGAAGGCGTCCAGGATAGCTACATGCATCATTCCCCACAAACGCCGCGCTCAGTCGGTCATCAGAGTCCTATACAGACACCAAATCGCAGCCCAGCCTATTCTGGCCAACCAATGCCTAACTCTCAGGCCGCAATGAGAATAAATCTGGATACACCGTACGCACAGGCTCCAGGGACACCTAGGCCCCAATTTTCCGGAAATCCAGGCCGGCAAACAGTCTACGCCAGACCAGGTGACCTATTCGGTCCTGTTCCCAATTCTCCATTCACATCCCCACGTTCGGATGGTTTCAACCAACCTGTCATTCAGGAAGGCAACCGTCAGTTGCGAGATCTTCTCCAGCGACAACAACTGCCAACTACCGGTCCTGGCCCAGTAATGGTGCAACCCCAACAACCAACCTTGCAATCACCGCAACCCATGCAGCCTCAATCTCCTTTCATGGATGACCCGCAATCAGCAGGACAGTTACAACAAACACAACAGCAGCAGCAGCAACAACAACAACAGCCGCAGCAGCAAATACCTCAACATCAACAATTACCTAATCCGCAAATGCAATCTGCACCTATGGACAATGTTACCTTCAGGCAACCGCTGCCTCCGAATATGATGGCTCGGCCTCGGTTGCTGATGTCTGGGAGTGGAATCCGGCAGCAGGGTCCCAATATGGTTCCAGGCCCTGGCGCTCCCGGTATCCGGCAGCAGATTGTTCGAACTCCCGCAGGCGGTCAAATGTTGATTACTCAACAGCTACAACAGCAGCAGATGTTACGACAACGCATGCAATTGCCAAATCGTCCCGATGGACCATTTATTGGGCAAATGCAACCTGGAGGACACATTTCATCCCTCGGACAACAGCAAATTGGACAAATGTCGGGTTCATTGACTTCTCAGACAGATCAACAAAATATTGCCTTGCTGGCGCAGAGGTTGGCCGGTGAAGGTGATGCGCATGTCCCTCCGTCAAATGTTACTCCGACTAGTCCTGCAGGTATTGCACATAGCGGAGCAAATCCGGCGCAGCAATCTTCTTCATCGCAGCCAGCAAGTGGCGGAGAGGGAGCCTCCGAGATACCTGACAGTGTTTCGGCTGAACTAGAAAAACTTGAGCAAGAGGACAATACCGGAATTGGTGAGGTGGAGGGAGTTGGAGATATACTTGGTGGGTTAGGAGACGACGACGACGAACTATTAGATTCATTAACGGCTGAGATGGGCGCAGATTTTAATATTTTGGAATATGCCGATCCGGAACTTGATACGACGGATGGTGAGAAGTCCAATTTATTGGATAGTTTGGAACTGGATGAACCTGAGGGAGATAAATCAGAGGACAAAGCGAAAGCGGGTCCAGCAGGAGATCCGAACAAACCGGATGGTGATGATAAGACCGATGATGCCAAGGCGGCACGATCCACCACGGTGGTGCAGTCCACTGTAATGACGGCTTCTAGTTCGGTGGTTACTCAACAGCAACTATCGGCAGGAATTATGGTGCAAAGTCAACAGCAGCAGCAGCAGCAACAGATGATGCAAACTCAGCAAATGCAAACAATGCAGCAACAATTGCCACCTCATCATCAGCAACAACAACCGTTGCAAGTGATTGGACAGCAACAACAGCCAACACAGCTGCAGCAGTTGATTGGCAGTGGTCAACAAATGGGTCCACAACCTCAAGGTCAACCTCAGCAACTTCAACAGCAACTGCTTGCGGGACAAATGAAAACAATACGACAAAACATGCTGACGCCGGCGCATCTTCAACAAATTCAGCAACAAATGCAGCAACAGGTGAGAAAAGAACTTACATGTTTAGCAGGTCCTCGGTACCATTATTGTTTCGATCTTATTTTTGTTTGCAGGTTCAACAGGCTGCAGCTACGGGAAAGCCGATGCCTGTTGGAACGCAGCTGGTTTCGAAAGAAGGTGCTATCGGGGTAGTTACGGCTAATAATACAGTATCTGTGCGCGTTTCAACAGGGTAAGTCAAAATTCTTAAAACAGTTATGGATGTGTGTAGACTCAGGTGTGTTTTCATTTTCGATAGCTTGCTGAATCAATCGCGGATTCAACAGTTAAAACTTGGCCATCCGGGTGGAATGGTTCAGCAGAGTATGATTCAAGGTCAACAACAGACTCGAATCGTCCAACAGATTCAGGGTAATCGAATAATTCAAACCGTTGCCAATCCTAACCAGCCGGGACAACCGATCGGTGTAGGCCAATCGGTTCTACATCAACAGTTGCAGCAACCTAACCAGCAACCTGGCACTGCATCGGTAGCTAGTGTACCAGGTCAGCCACAGCCACCTCCACCACCCTACCCAGAACCGCCACCGCCGTATCCGGGAAGCCAACCTGGTGCTATGCCGGGCGCTTCTACGGTCAATCAGGTTAGTGATATTTGTTTGTTTGTGTATTCACCGATTTCAATATGCTATTTGCAAGTTCGTTTATATGTTTATTGAATGATTGGTGTGATTCTTTAAGTATTTGGATATATAATCAATTCACAAAAACATTCAAAAGTGAATTTTGCAATATTTGAAAAAAAAACTAAGACAAGTACCAGACAAATTGTCACTAAAAGTGCGTTCCATTTTGTTTCTACCATTTTTTTTCTTCTTTTATCTTCTCATGCATGTTTGTAAATACAAAAAAAAAACGCGAATCAAATAATCTTAAACTTTTTGAAATCGCTCATTCCCCCATACCGATTATGCCGAATGTGTTCCATTTGAATGTAGCCGTTCTTCCTCTTCGACAAATCGCCAAAAACAATGAATGAAACTCGCCTAACAAAGCATTACCAAATAACGCATCCACCGCCGCCGCAGCCGCCGCCACCACCACCACCTCAGTCACAACCGCAATTGCAAACCCTGCCTTTACCACAACCACCATTACCACTACTGCCAACACCACCAACATCACTACCATATTTACCACCACCGTCACTTCCTTCTCCTCCTTTGATGGGTTCCTCCCCGTATGGAGCGGTGGTGCAGCCATACAGTCACCAGCCTTCGAGTGGCTTGATGCCCCCGATGGATCGTCATCACCAAATGGCTGGGCCGCATTATGGCAACTATGCGCAAAGAAATTACTATCCCGGTATCTCCGCTGCAAGACGATCGTTGCTGCTAAAGGTGAGCCAAGCCAAAAGTCTGTCCTCAACAAGCAACTTCTCACGGAGCCAGAAAACTTAGAACGCAGTATGAAATCCAATTGCACCACCAGCATCCAGCCGATTCAGAAAAATCGAAATGGTTTTTGACTAGCGTAGTTTTGTTTTATTTTTCTTTGATATTTTGTTTGTTCAATTTGTAGTGCAACGCACGACTCAAGCTTTTTTAGTTACTCGCTAATAGCCGACTTAGGATCATTGCCGTTTAGTGTTGATCTTTTTTCGAATTGTTCCTAAATGTTCCAAGGTTCGTCAGTGACATTTTTCAAAATTAGTATTAATTTCATGTTTTATACGAACATCATGCAGGGGACAAGTCGAATCGTATGAGGACTTTTCAAAATTGGCTCTATCAAAGAGGTCTTAGAAATACTTCGCAGGTGATTTAGACACCGTGCTGTGAGTTATTCTTATCTAGGCGACATGACACGTCGGACGGCGCTCGCTTACACCTCACATGAAGAACAGGCACCATTTTGAGACGCCACCACCATGGGGGAAAAGACATCCTCAGAACCGATGAGCCCCACCCCCTTGCCCTGTCCAAGGTACCACCCGTCGGATCGGATTTTAAGCCGTTGCTCCCGGCCCATGTGCTGATGGGCTTGAAAATTAGGATCCAAGTTGTCTCGTTTGCCTGACAAGCCAGCTAAAGCTAAAAGTCACGAGAATGCGGCATGAAAAAAAAACAGAAACGTTTTGTATGGACTTTATATTCTTTCTAATGAGAATGTAAAAAGTTGAACTATTTTCCTAAAGTATTCAGGTGGACCGTAGGGACATTTTCATCTTGATGATGATAATGATGAGACACTACCATCTTTTGTAGCAAGGTAACTTTCCATAGCAGTGGAATAATCTGAAAAACGATTTGATCAGGATTCTATTGTTGTTCAAACTCCTGTATAAAGGGCCAAAAACGTTTGGGTGGGCCTGTAAGCAGATACCCTTACGCGAAACCCGCGAATATAGGGAAGAGAATCTCCTTCCAAAAGCGAGTTCACATCAAGAGCATTCGAATCGAGCCCTCGATTGACAGAATAAACCCAATAGATGGGGTCGAAGAGCACGCCCTGGTTCCGCGAAATGTTAACATTAGGGAGGAGGCAGTCCCATGCTTCCTATCCAAATCGTTTCACTTGGGTGCCCTCATGGTCCCTCCCTTTCTCCGTTATATATTAGGTCGTGGATATTCAGTATATTTTGTAGTGGTCATTTGATTGCTTACTTGTGTTAGAAAATTTGGCTGAAAGGAAAATGGCTTAGGGTTTATACTTAGGTATTGCTCGCGTTCATAGGATAGGAAAGAGAATAAAAAAAAACATTAGTGATTCGTAACACGCTATGCGCATGTGAGATTTTCATGGTGATATTCTCACTACGGCCGTTCAGAATGATTCGACAGATGCATATGAGAGATCATTCAAGATAAGTTTCCACTCGTTTACTCAATTTCATCATTTTACAACGTGCTACATTTAGAAATGTCAGGGAAATGGTCCCCCATCGCATCTTTAAGTGATCATTACAAGCTGTCCATTTGGTTCAGGCACAAACGTTATTATGGTTTTTATAAAAAAAATAGGACTTTTTCAAATGTTGATCCCTCTGGTTATGGCAGACAGAAAAAAATATATTTCAACGGCATTTGGTAGGCTATTGCATATTGAGGAATCCAACTTGAAAAAGGAGGAAGATACCGAGTGTTGATAAATCTGACAGCTCCCATGTTAAAGTATAGGACGAAACTTCTAAAATGCTTCTAGAAAATTCAAATGAAATTCTAATTAAAAGCGGTTATATGTAAAACACATGAAAAGGGTGTAATTTTATAAGGAAATCGTAACTAACCTCACTTACGGTAAAAGATATCGGCAAGATTTATAGACTTTGATTGTTGTTTTTTGTATTCTCCCATGCGCGGTGTAATGATCTTTGATGAAGTTTGCCAGAAGCAGATAATTTCTCATCTCCATGGGAAGCGCTAGGAGTGGACGGTAATTTATTGCTAGAACGAATTGACATGAAGAGAAAGTGTATTGATAGTTCCGTACACGCTAAGATAAGATTACCGAAAATACGGTTTTAATTTTATCGAAAATTAGGTTTTGGTTGATGTTGTTGTTGAGAAGGGAATAATTTCTCATCACCATGAGGCTCTAGGAGTAGACAGCATTTTTTTTTTTTGCTAGAACAAAGTTGTGAAGAGAAAGTATTGATAGTTCCGTTAGCTCACGGCAGGCTGGGAAAATTGAATAGAAGTAGTTTGAAATTGAGCGGAGGGCATGTTGAGGTAGTATTCCGAAACAGGAAACACAGACTTTTGCCAAGCATCCCCATGCGAGGTATGTCAAGGCGTGATCCGAATACACCACCTTGACTGGCAAAAATCTGTGCACTTGATTGTGCTCATATACTACCGATAGCTTTTTTAATAGTTCTAACGAACTGTCTACTTGTACTCCCAAATCAACAACAACATCATCACAGATCGTTACCCCGCGAATGGGAGAATACAAGGAAAGAACAATATCAAGTGTAGAAAGACTGTAATGGGGTTTACCATTAACCGTACTGGTGGGGACCAGTACATACAACGCTTTCCGCCTTTCCCCTCCGAGGTCTATAAGTCATAGACGACGAGTGGATGTATGGTAAAGCAGAAGTCGTATGCCAAAAATAAACCCAAAAAGGAGCGGGAAAAGTTTCTCTCCCATGTAGGGGATTTGGGAGTACAAGTAGACAGTTCGTTAGAACTATTAAAAAAGCTATCGGTAGTATATGAGCACGATCAAGTGCACAGATTTTTGCCAGTCAAGGTGGTGTATTCGGATCACGCCTTGACCTACCCCGCATGGGGATGCTTGGCAAAAGTCTGTGTTTCCTGTTTCGGAATACTACCTCAACATGCCCTCCGCTCAATTTCAAACTACTTCTATTCAATTTTCCCAGCCTGCCGTGAGCTAACGGAACTATCAATACTTTCTCTTCACAACTTTGTTCTAGCAAAAAAAAAAAAAATGCTGTCTACTCCTAGAGCCTCATGGTGATGAGAAATTATTCCCTTCTCAACAACAACATCATCACAGATCGTTACCCCGCGTATGGGAGAATACAAGGAAAGAACAATATCAAGTGTAGGTTTTGGTTGCAAAACCTAAAGTCGACACAAATTTTTCATTAGGGCCTAACTGACAAACGTAAACAATGGCTTCTTCCTTAAATTTCTCGTTATTGAAAACTCGCCTGATCAATTTACCACGATCATTTTGAAGAGGAAGTGTTCACCTATCCGATAGAATTGGAGGCTTGCATGGGTAGCCTTTGTGCCACGAGAAATTTACGGAAGAAGCCATTGTTTACGTTTGTCAGTTAGGCCCTAATGAAAATTTTGTGTCGAAGTATCGGTATAATTACCGAAACAAAACGTTTGATTTTACTTTTTCCAGTTAAGTGGATTCACAGATTTTATCGTTATATTTTACCTAAATTTGGTTAAAAATGCTCACTTTGAGCTGCAAGCACTTTCGGTAAAAATTAACGTACAAAAATAAGTAATTATTAATGTTTTTCCCGGTTTTCCAGCAATACCGAAATTTCGGTAATCCATGTTTACCGATAATTTCAGTATGTGCACTTTTGTGCGGTTTTCGGTATTTTTTACCGAATTTTCCGTTTTCTTGTCTTAGCGTGATAGGGCATAGAGAAAGTGTATTGATAGTTCCGTATAGGGCAACGGCAGGCTTTGAAATTGAAAGATACAAGTTTGAAAACGAGCGGTAGTGGATTATGAGATGCGTTATTTTTACAAGACAGCTTTTTTTTCAGTACCAAAGGTACTTAACTAAAGTAAAAAAAAAAAAATTGGGATGAGAAATTCCTACAAGCGCAGCGTAGTGTTACTTTTATTGAAGCATGATAATCATCTTTAAACAGCTGCACACCCGTCTGGCCAGGATTCCCCTAAGATTTTCACTGGGATTCAGGTCAGGACTTCGTGCTGGCCAGTCCAAAAATGTGATATCTCGCTCGGCAAACCTTTGTTTTGATACTTTGCTTACGTGGATCGCGACGTTATCTTGTTGAAAGACGAATTCTTCATCCATTACATCATCAGTATATCGGTTCAAAACACTATCCGGTAGTTCAACGTAGTTTTGAGAGTTCATTCTGGTGTAAATAGTCGCAATCAGCGTTTTTCCGCTGATCAAAAATACCATAAGACTCCCACCTCCAAAGTTTCTGCTCAATTTGGCATCTGGATTTTTCGCAGATCGTGCCAGGTTGAATTTCTCCAAAAACATAACGTTGTTCCACTCAGACTTAGAGGACATATATTTCAGGCGCAACTGAATGTGCCGCTTCGAAAGATTTGGTTTTGGCTTTTTTTCGTATAGACCATTTGCCCTGATCCTCGCAGAATTTGCGAAACACGCCTTGTTGTGATGGGGACATCAAGTTCCTTTTTAATCGCTGAGCAATCTAACTTTCCGATCTCAGGAAGCTGAATAATGCGGTTGCGTTCACGATTGGTTATTTTCGAGTTGAATTTGTTTTGCCGTATTTTTCACCTTTTTCAAGAAATTTCGCACAACCGTTGCTGCTCTACCGCTTCGTTTTGTCACGGTGCGGTTACTTAGACCAACATCCTTCAACTCAGAGATCATTTTTAGCTCCGACTCGTCGAGCAACTTTCCTTTCGACATCTTGACAACTTTTCAAAATTGTCGCTCTTTGTGGTTTTGTTTACGTTCCACACGCTCACACATACAGTTCCAAATCAGAAGAATGACAGTTTACTACTGTTTGATAAATCTAGCACGATAGGTGTAGCATTGTCACGTTGAGCTTATAGGAATTTCCCGTTATAATTATTATAATCTATCATAGATGTGGTCATAGCGCAAATGACGTTTTTGTAAAAAAAGCATGCTGTCCAGAGTAGTCGGATCGAGCGTATCCAAAGGAACTTTTCTCGACATGTGTTGCGAATGCTATCATGGAATGATTCTGTACGCCTACCACCTTAAGGCCAGTATCGACCTAAAAAGTAAAGAGGTTACGGAATTTTGTTCAATATTACCAAGCGGAATTTTGACAATTGATCTGCAAGGAACGAAATGTCGCCTTCACTTACGAAATAATCGAGCGGAATATTTTTCCGAAAGTAAAAGTGACAGCTCCCATTAGTTTGCGTGGGAACCTTACAAATTCTATTTTTATTTTACGTTCTTTTGAGGTGGATAGTACTGCAGAAATTTCTTTTCGATTCTTTACTCTTGCGTTTCAGTAATCGGAATTTAACATGGGTTTGGGATAGAAAAATAAATTTCTTTCGAACACGATACCGACCTTTACGAATAACGTACATACATTTATTTGTTCAACATCACATTTAGGATAAGACATAATCAACAATAGTACGCCACAATACTCGGTTTGCGGCTGCCGCTCTCCAACCTCGGTCACGCCCAATGCTCGCCAGATCACGCTCCACCTGTTCCGCCCATCGTGCCCTCTGCGCTCCACGCCTTCTTGTGCCCACCGGCACACCAACTTTGCAGGGTTGTTGTCCGGCATTATTGCAACATACCCTGCCCACCGTATCCTTCCGGCTTTGGCTACCTTTTGGATGCTGGGTTCGCCGTAGAGTGCAGCGAGCTCGTGGTTCATCCTTCGCCACCACACACCGTTCTCCTACACCGCCGAAGATCGTCCTTAGCACGCGTCGCTCGAAAACTCCGAGTGCTTGCAGGTCCTCCTCGAGCATGGTCTATGTCTCGTGTTCGTAGAGGACCACCGGTCTTATTAGCGTTTTGTACATGGTGCATTTGGTGCGGGGGTGAATCTTTTTAGACCGCAGTTTCTTCTGGATCCCGTAGTAGGCATGACTTCCACTGATGATGCGCCTTCGAACTTCACGACTTGTATTGTTGTCAGCCGTCAGTAATGATCCGAGGTAGACAAATTCCTCCACCACCTCGAAGGTATGCTCGCCTATCGTGGTATTTCATCCTAGGCGGATCCGGTCGTGTTCGGTTGCGCCTACCAGCATGTAGTTTGTTTTCGACGCATTCACCACCAGTCCGACCTTTGCTGCTTTGCGTTTCTGGCGGGTGTACAGCACTACCACCGTTCCAAATGTTCTTGCGATAATGTCCATGTCGTCCGCAGAGCACACAAATTGACCAGATTTCGTGAATATAGTACCCCGGCTGTTGAGCCCGGCTCGTCGTATTACACCTTGCAGAGCGATGTTGAGCGATTTACGAATAACGATGTTCCCTAATAAGATTGACGCCATTTTGTGTTTTACGTCTTGAACAACAATGTAGATTGTCCTGTGCTGCTGAGCAAAACTCAATTCAACCCGGCGCGCAGAATTTCGTCGGCTCCCCTTGCATCGCCTGTTTCAATAAAGTACATATCTCTACAGTTTGATTTTAATGTGTCCAAGACTATTTTCCAAATTATAAGTACATAGAAAAATATGTCTGACCGAATTAATCGAAGATCAGAAATAAATAAACAAATAGGTATGTCCAAAGTCTTGATTGGCCTATACAGCAGGAGTGACAACAACTCTCTCGTCTCTCGTTGTTTTCGTTAATTATATCACCATTTTGAAACTTTTGACGTGTTAATAAAGAGAGAACGAAAGACAATGTTACTAGCATGTTCTGCAATTAGTTCAACTAAAAACGTGAAGGCAAATTAATTATTAACGAAAGAGAAACTATACAACACGATCGTGAACCAAGTTGTAAAGACTTAATTGTTCAAATGATCTACCTACAACCTAAGAAGTTTGAATTTCAAGAATTCGCTTTAAGTCGTTTAGAAATAAATTCATCACATTTGCCCGAATTATTTGATATACAAATTACTGCCCGCTTCGTCTTATCCTCAGTTTTCCTAACCGGTCAGCAATGGTTCGAACACTGGCACTTTCAAACTGTCATGTCAAATTATCGACAACAACGGACGGAACGATTAAAAGAAAATTTCCTCTCTGGGCTGGTAGTGGTAGTTAAAAATATGCGATTCAGGGCAGTTAGTTTGCGTTAGTTCGTCATTATTATTGTGAAGTTTACGTTTGAAGCCATTGTTTACGTTTAACAGATTGGACCTTTTTCGTGTCGCGCTAAAAACATCGCACAGTTTCCCATCATACCCACATCCATCAAGCAATTGCAATTCTGTCCCATCCGTTGATAACTCTTTACGAAATGTTTCAATCACCCGATAAAATAGAGAATCTAGAGTAAAAATTTCTCAAAATGTACCGCACCATTCGTTCACTACCGAGAGCATGTAACTTTTAGCAGTGCACTGCACACACACAAACTCACGGGAATGTGATATCATTGCCGCATCCGAATGCATATTTACGCCAGCACGTGTGATCCTAGAGAATATAGGCTAGCTAGTTCCTCAGTATCGTTTGTGCTATTTTCGTGTGTTTTAACCTTTCCAAACTTAGCGGGAAAGTGAACCGCCCCAAACTTAACCTCAAATAAGTGCAACAATGCATTCCACTTGTTACAGGAGCAAAGGCTACTTTTGGAAGACCTGCTGGAGCAGGAAAAACGCGAACAGGCTGGCCAACTGGCGGCGGCGGCCAACGATATTAGCAATTCGAACATGCCACCGAACATAATGTGTGAACAGGTAAGAGGCTCGTTTGCAGAGTGCGTGTGGTTTTGCGTTTGACTTTTTTTTCATTCTATTTTCGTTTTTGGCATATAACCTACACATTTGGATGTTTGCTATTACTGTTGTGTTTTTGTTTGTTACGTTAAATAATAAATAGGTGAAACATCTTATCGTTATCGGCTTCATGGCAGAACATTAAAAATATGAAAGAAAAAAAATAATAAGACGAGAGAAATAGACTTATCAAACACAATTTTATGGTTAGGTAAGAAGGTAAGAAGCTAAGAAGATCAACATGGATAATAGTTCCTGGCGTATTTTGTACAAACAAAATGTGTAATCATTCGGATTGCTTAAATAGCTTTATTCAGAGTTGAACTTGTGATTGCTTACACATATGCACCAGGAAACTCTAACTCTTATCAAAATTTACTAGGAATGGTGCATTTAAGCTGCCTGCGTAAACCGGAACGGTAATTTTTTGTCTTTCAAAGTTGGCACAACTGTCATTGACATCTATCCAAAGTTTGAGCGGGATGCGATAATTATGTTATTTTTGGCAGCCGTTTGTTTACGACGCAAAAAATTGTGTTGCGGATTTTTAACATGAAATAGAAATTTGAACGAGTTTGCTTGAAATTGTGTGTTTCTGATAGAATAACGGCAACGGAATCATTCAAAATGTTATAAAAGTGTTAACCCTAACTTCATCAAACGCATTATAACTGATGACGAGACTACATAACTAAAAGCACACGAGTTCTGTGTTGTTTTGCTCTGATTTGGCGTCTTGTCATTATGGTAAAGCGGCTCAGGAGCGGTATGCTGCAAATAACGTCAACATTGTACCAACGGACTGTAATGCTCCGAACACCCCAGAACTTCGTCCAATTGAAAGATATTGGGCCATTGTGAAGCGAAACCTTGGGAAATCGAAAGGAGAGGTAACTAATAAAATATGGGAAAATGCTTCCAGAAAAGTGACTGAAGATACTGTGAGAACTTAATGGATGGTATGAAACTTAAAGTTAGAGCATACGGATATAAAGCCTGGCTCCGTAAAATTAGGACACGAGCAGCAACAAAATTACACATAATTCAACAAAACCGATTGTTTATTTCACAATACATAACAGAGTTATATCTACATTAGAAACAGTTGATAAAGATGTTATACCATCTTTCTGTAAAAATTTCGAACTTTCTATGATACATCCTCCATAAGGTTTCGTACTGTATCCTCGTACAAAATGCGTTGTGCGCACTTCTACTTGATTCGACGCCATGTTACTGAATGTAACAAGGATGTACAGATATTGTACCACGAAATAAATTGGAGAGTTTCAGCTGTCATATAAATGAAACGTTTCAGTGAAAGAAAAGTGTCCGAAATTTAATGTGCACAGGCTTTACTCCCATCAATCCCAGGGACCACAGACTGTGTGGGGATAGGGGTACTCTCATTCTGACACTGGATTGCATCCACCATTTGCCGTTGCGTTGCTGGATGCGTTCTTATCAAAACCACCGGGTTCCTAGCAAACCAATCTACCTCTCCGTAGGGCCTTTAGAGCCGGAGCTTGCCTGTGAGCTTGTCATTCATTGGGTTTCTGGGCACCGCGTTCGATACACGAATGGCTCCGTCGGAAGAAACGGGCCCGGCAACGGAATCATAGACCAGCACTTCGCCCAATTCCACAAGCTTTTGTCTGGCACAAGTGTTCATTTGTCTGGCTGGCAGTGACCACCCCATCTGACCATTCAATTGCTGTACTCTACCAGCTCAGCAAACGTTATTGCGGCCCTCGGCCCAGAAACTCCAACCAGCGCTTGAGTCTAGGCAATCATTATGCTCAGCCAGCCGTAACAAAAATTGCTTGGATACCCGATCACTACGGCGTCCCTGAAAATGTCCAAGCTGATCAACTCACCTCTATCGGTAGAATTATTCACCAACACTGTACCTGAAGGCGACACCTAAAAGTGGCTTTCAACAACAATCTGAAAAGTCTGGAACAGCGAATGGTAACAGTGCCGGGATCCGCTTATACGGGAACTAAGAGGTTCCGTCCATCAATGAGAGGACCCACCTCCTCGCAGCTTTTCGGAATCTCAGGCAGCATAAGGAACGCCCTCAGCGAGGACCGCACTTGGGAGGCGGAAGTGTTCTGCTTCCTCAAAGAATCCCACCCCTACACTGCCATTTAAACACCCGAACCATTAAACTGACGAGAACGGTTTAAGGTGGTGGTGAACCTCTCAACGATGCCTGTCATCGGCGGGTGCCCGATAGCAGCATTTGTCCACATTATTCTAACATATACCATCCCAAACCAACGTCTGATCACCTCCACAACCGCCACCCTCCAAGGACCGACCATACGCTTGCACGAAAGATGATACGACAAGGACATACGAGAACGAATACCACGGCCAGCATTAGACAACACCTAACCAGTTCATCTATCATATGTTGTATAGATCATTTATGAACGGGACTTACAATCCCGACCTCTTAGGAAGGCCCCTTCAGACAGGCCCCATATTTTTGCTATACCAGAGACTAACCAGCCAGATGTTGAAAGTCTTTCTAATAAGGAAACCTAAACCTAACCTAGCCTGGTTGATTTTAGTCTAAATACCATTGACTTCATCTCATTTACCTGTGTACCAAGGCTTCCCTTAAGATATTGTTCCTTCGGAAAGTAGTGGACTGTACTATGGGTCTATATTTTAAGTTTCGGTTTTTTGAATAAAATCAAACGCGACCGTTTCACTCAACTGATGGAATAGAACTTGTATTTTCATGTTTGGTGGGAGAGATACAAAACAAGTGTAGAGTTAATTTTTCGGCACAGAGGGTGCTAGGGGTGTCTATAACGTAGGGGTGCTCAAGTAGTCGAACATCATCCCCGGGTTGAAATACCTATTTCAAACTTTATCTTCATCCAATGGCAGCATGCAGATTTCAGTAACTGCCCTTTTGAATTCTCCTCCATTCGGAAGCTTCACCGTAACAACGCGAGTCACGCCATCGTCGCCAGGGTGCGTCGCAGTGATCCTTCCTAGTGCCCACTGCAATGGTGGGAGGTTCTTGTCCATGAGTAGTACTAAAGCGCCTTCAGCAATCTGCTTCATCTTCAACCATTTCTGCCGATTCTGGAGCTCCGGCAGGCATTCCGCTGTCCATCTCTTCCAAAAGTGTTGCACCATGCCTTGCACCAGTTGCCATCTGGAGAGGGTATTCTGTTTCAGGTCCAGGTAGGACGGTTCAGCAACGGCTTGCATTTCACGCCCAATCAAGAAGTGCGCTGGTGTTATGGCGGTGTAGTCGCTCGGATCGTCAGAACACGGTGCGAGAGGCCGTGAATTAAGAATCGCCTCAATTTGCGTCAACGTTGTGTATAACTCTTCGTAAGATAATTTGCGATCGCCTAGGATTCGAGTTAGGTGGTGCTTTACCTGCTTCACGCCAGCCTCCCAAATGCCTCCGAAGTGGGGGCTGCGTGCTGGGATAAAAGACCACTCCATCCCCTTTTCGGTGCAGAAGCTCGTTATCTTCTTAGTAGCACACTGAGTCTGGAACAGCTGCCATAACTCGTGAAGCTCTGATTTGGCCCCGACAAAATTAGTCGCATTGTCGGAACGCATCGATTTTGGGTACCCGCGTCGGCTGGTAAAACGTTTAAGCGCTGCGAGAAACGCATCAGTCGTCAGGTCTGAGACCAATTCAATATGGATTGCCCGTGTCTGCATACATCAGGGTGGCCACAGAACCGGGAAAACCGGGAAAACCGGGAATTAGCCGGGAATAATAAAAAACCGGGAGAAACCGGGAAAAAACCGGGAATTTATGTTCACATGATTGTTCATAATTTAGATTGTGTGTTATTATCATCGAGGTCTAGGTATTCCTTTCTTAGCGTGTTCATCTATAACGATCTGTGCAATTGTAGAGTGTGTAAATTGATTTACCTTCTATAAATATCCTGCACAGAAAAAAAATCTGGTAGTAGAAACTACCATTTTACCCGACTACGCCTATCTTTAAAACTACCATGAAATTTCAGTCAAATTTACTACGTTTATCTTCAAACCTTCAACGTTTGTGGTATATTTGACAGACCTTATGTTGATACCAACTCTACTATGGTTGACTTCAATCGCAGGCATGGTAAAATCAAACGCATTTATAGTCAGGTGAAAATTGTTGGTGTTTGCGCTCAATTTGACCCTCGAAATGGTAGTTTCTACTGTGGTTTTTTTGCGTGTGGATCATCCTTGTAAGTTTGTAGCGACCAGAGTTGCCACAATATTTTTCGTTCCCATCTTTAATTTTCACCAAAAAATCGTTTTTTATCTGTGTTTAACAGCACAAAATCTTGGCAAGAACCTTGCTTCTAACATTCGAATTTAGATGGTCTTATTCAGATGGTCTTATTCGCAATGAACTTTCTAAGCAAGATAAAAGCCAGCTTCCCATCTGCTTGTTTGAAACACAGCAGTTTTCTCCAACAAGTTTCCAAGTCATGATCTTCGATGGCCTGTATCTCATATTTTTCGTAAAAGTACGGATATTGTTTAGAAATTGAATTGAACTCCTTCAAAGTGTACAGCTTCTTGGGTTCAACACACTGACTAGAACGATAGCCATTTGGTGGCAGATCGATGCAGAATGATGCTTCAAATCCAAGATATTTTGTATCATCTGGAATTCCTTGGATCATTTGAGGCTGCATGATAAGTAACCATAAATATCATACATCAACTGTTCCAGTGGCAGCTTCTTGCATGTATAGCTTGCACAAAAAACCAAAAAGTGGCAAGTACATTTGATAATTATCAAATGAGAACTGACACGTTTCAGCAGCTTTTTGACGGATTGGTCAGAACCTATCATTACCAATGCTTCATCTGATCGACAGCCAACAAGCCTTTTTTGTAATCGCGCCATCGATTTGGTATTGTTCAACAATTGCACAATATATATTGAAATGGAGTTTTCATAAGGGGACATTGGGTCGCAATAATAAACAATGGCTTCTACCGCAAATTTCTCGAGAATGCTAACTTAATCATAGGGAATTACCAGAATAGAAGTTGTAGTTAACTTGAGTGAGTTTGCATTTTCAAGAAATTTGCGAAAGAAGCCATCGTTTACGTTTACGACATTGGCCCTTATGAAAATTCCATGTCGATATATAGGTTTTCGCACGGCAATATGATATTAAAGATAACCAAAAATCACTTTCAAAATATTATGCTTCGAATAAGCAAAAAAAATATATCGAGAACATTCTTCTATTCTGAATGAATGCATGAAAATATTTCTAAATTAGAAGAACAATAGAAATAGAAATCCTTGTAGGAAACTGTCGAATTTTGTGGAGCAATCGATTGAGGAACTTCAAAAAAACACTGCTTCAGCGGAATACTTGAAGAAATGTTTAGAGATTTATATCTAAGAATCCTTGCAAACATTCTAGACAAAACTTATAAATAATTCTACAAAACCCCTTGCAGAATATTTACGTGAAGAATTAAATACACGAGATTATGAAACTCGTGCAAACAAAATTTCTTAAATTTCTTCAATAAATCAGGGTTTTTTCCAAGAATTATTTCAGCAATTACCTTATAGTGTTTGGTTCTTTCAGGTGTCTTCCAGGGATTCCTTTACAATCACAAAAATTCATAAGTTCAAGGATTCTACCATAAATGTCATCACAAGAAAATTTAACAGAACAGCCAATGAACTGCCAGAAGAAACTGCTGAAAGAATCGCTGGAGGAATGGCTACAAACTCCTGACGAATACCCATAGAAACGCCAGAAGGAATTTCTCAAGCAATGGCTGAGAACTTTTCATAGAATCTTTGGGAAAAGTTTCTTAAAAAAAATATAAAGAAATCATTTGGCAGTACACACTCAAACTGACTTTCAGACTGTCATCTGTTTTCAGACTATCATCTTAATTATTTTCTTTAGCTTCATGGGCCTTAAACTGAAAACAGAATTTGTAAATAGTTGGGTCCTAAAATGTAGTCATTTTTATATTATAAACAACGCTTATACTGAAAATATCATTTTATTAAGCTTAGGAACTCAATTCGTTCAAAATTGTTTGCTTAGAGTAATTGTTTTCTATTCGTTATTCTAGTTTATTACAACATCATCCGCGCCTTAACCCGGGAAATTTTTAACATTTGGTCCGAGAAAACCGGGAAAAAACCGGGAATTTGAAAATAAAAATTGTGTGGTCACCCTGATACATACAAACAGGCTCACGTAGGCCTTGGTGATCGTCGGTTTTCGTGCTGTAGATGACGACTTGATCCAAAACGGACCGGCGTAGTCCACTCCGGTATTAGAAAACACTGGAGCTGGTCGAACTCGGTACGACGGCAAGTCGCCCATCAATTGTGTTGTCTTCAGGGGGTTGGCCTTAAAACATGCAATACAATTTCGAATTACCTTGCGTATTGTAGCCTTCACATTCAGTGGCCAGTATCGCTGGCGAACAAACGCGAGCAGACCTTTCTGCCCGATATGCAAATTCGCCAGATGCAGATGGCGAACTAGCGCTTCGGTAATCGGATGCTTCGCTGGGAGTAGCATTTAGTGACGGCTATCGTAGGGAATGAAGGCGCGCTTGATACGGCCTCCCACTCGTAGAATACCGTCTTCGGGATCCAGAAAAGCTTTCAGTCCATTCAGTCGATGCTTCGTATCCGCACCGTCACGAAGAGCAAGGATTTCGGGCTGGAACGACTCGTATTGGACCAACCGTACTACCAAGAGGGTCGCCTTCGTGATTTCTTCTGCAGTGAGCGAACCCTTCACCACTTTCGTTTTCTTGGACGCGACGTACCTTGCAAAGCGCGTCAGGTAAGCCATGCAACGCACGACTTTAGAGAAACTGCTTACCTCGTCGAAAATCTTCAACCGCTGGGGAGTCACAAGAGCCAGTGTTACACCAGCCCGCATTTCAGGAAGTTCTTCATCGGGTATCTCTGCTTCCTCGATCGTCTGGATGACGGGGCGATTCAGTATGGGCGGACCATCCCACCACATCTTGGACACCACAAGCCTTTTCGGTTGTTCTCCCGCGAGATCAGATCGGCGGGATTTTCGTGTGTTGGAATGTAGCGCCAAATGTAATTCGATGTAATTTGTTTAATTTCAGCTACCCGATTGGACACGTAGGTGAGCATCATGTGCGGCGACCTCTTAATCCACGCCAGCACAATTGTAGAGTCGCTCCAGAGATTGACAGATTCAAATTCCAACTCCGTAGCGTCAAGAAACTTCAAGCACAGTTTGGCGAGTAGTAAAGCCGCCAAGAGCTCAGCGCGTGGCGTCGTGACAGCTTTTTCCTTCGCCTTCTTCTTCGGTAGGATACGAGACTTGCTGCAAATCAGCTTCATTCGAACGGTGCCGTCTGCGAAAATAGCACGTGTGTAGAGGCATGCCCCATACGCTTGGTCAGAGGCATCAGAGAATCCATGTAATTCGAGCTGATGCGGATCATTCCAGGAGATCCACCTCGGCAGCTGAACTGCATTCAAAAGCGTCATTTCCTTTCGTAGTCTCCGCCACTTAGAGCCAACATCAGCGGGAACCGAATCGTCCCAATCAATTTGCAGCTCGCCTACCTCTCGCAGAATGAGTTTCGCAGTAGTAATCACCGGACCGAAATAGCCCAGTGGATCGAAGATTTTCGCAAGCTGGCTCAAAAGCTTTCTTCGTGTCACGTCGTCTAAATCGTCTTCGGAGATTGACACAGAAAACCAGTCCTCGGTTGGATTCCACGTTACGCCCAAAGTCTTCACAATCATCTTCGAGCTGTCATCCGTAACCACGAAAGAGTTGCCCCGCAGAGCATCAGGTACACCTTCAAGGATGTCTGGGTGATTTGCGCACCATTTGTGAGCATCGAAGCAACCTTTTGCCAACAATCCTGTCACTTCTCGTTGGAGTTGGCATGCTGCAGCTAGAGTGTCGGCACCCGTCAGGATGTCGTCCATGTACGTACCCTTTTCGACTACGTTCGCGGCTTCTGGGAATTCTTGTTCGTAATCCGTGGCGGTCTGCTTGAGCGCCATGGTAGCTTGAAAGGGTGATGGCCCCAAGCCATACGTAACCGTCAGCAGTTCACGAACTGTCAACGGATCGTTTCGATTGTACCGCCAGAAAATTCGTTGGTACCTCGTATCATCAGAATGTACGCTGACCTGGCGAAACATCTTGGGAATATCCAGCGTGAAGACGTACTGGAATCCCCGAAATCGGAGCAGAATAGCGGCGAGGTCGTTCTGGACGGTTGGGCCAGTCAGCAGTACGTCGTTTATGGAAACGCCAGATGACGTTTTCGCAGACCCATCAAATACGACCCGCAATTTGGTCGTCGTACTTGTTGGCCTCAGTACGCAGTGGTGCGGTAAATAAAATACCGAACTCGGTGCCTCGGTCGATTCCTCCTGCACTTCACGCATGTGGCCGAGCTGCTCATATTCCCGAATAAATTCAGAGTACTGATTCTTCAGTTCCGACTGCTTGTCGAGTTTTCGCTCCAGGTGCAAGAACCGCTTCAACGCCATCTCACGGGATTCACCCAGCTCGTACTTTCGTTCGTTGAAGGGATGTTGCACTACATATCGCCCTTCAGCTGTTCGTTGATGTGTGCGTCGGAAATGCTCTAGGCATCGTTCGTCGTCCGCCGTAGGATGTGTATGAATCTGGTCGCAGGCCTCCACACTGTAGAAGCTCTTCAGCAGCTCAATTAACGGCTCGTCGTCAACAGTCTGGCAGAATGTGCGAGCAACGACTGGCGCGTCGTTTGCGATCACTCCTCCAGCGATCCACCCAAGCTTGGTGTTCGTCAAAACTGGCAGATTCGGGCCGAGTTCGATTCGGTCATTCTCCAGCAGGTCCCAAAAGTATTCGGCGCCGATCAGCATATCAACGCGTCCTCGTTTGTAGAATGTCGGATCAGCTAGCTCTTGCTTACTCGAGATAAGCCAGTCCGAAACATCGAAGGATTTCACCGGCAAGTCACCAGTGATTCGGGGGTCACCAGCAAGTCCAAGTCGATAGCATAATCACCGTGGCAGGACTTTACAGTGGTGCGAAGCATACGGCGAATTCGTGTGTTATTGCCGTTCAATCCGCTAACAGTATAGTCAGTAGGTTCCATTTTCAGCGCGAGCAGATTCGCAAATCTCTCCGTCACAAAATTCATTTGCGACGCGGAGTCCAGGAGCACTCGACAAGGATAGGGAGTGCTGCACAAGCCGTGGGCCAACACCACGGCAGTCGAAAGCAAAGTTTGCTTCATCGTACCACCAACACTTGCACACAACGTAGTCGTCGCACCGGTTCGGTTGCCGGCATTCGGATTCTCACTGGGTTTAACTTCCGATGTTGCAGGTGCTTCCGTTGGCTTTGCAGTGGTTTTCTTCGCAGTGTCGTCGACGTGCAGCAAGGTGTGGTGTTTCTTGCCACACTCACGACAAGAATGGGACGAGGTACACGCACTGGTACGATGGCCTTTCACTAGGCAGTTAAAGCACGCACCGCTCCGTTTCAAAACGTCATATTTATCACTCACATTTTTGCCCTTGAAGCGCTCACATTTCCAGAGTTCGTGTGCTGCTTTACACACTTGGCACTTTTGTTCGCTCTTATTGTCACTGGTTGTCACTAGTGTGTGGCTTTTGGCCACTTTTGTTTTCACACTCTCCGACATCGGCTTCGTGTCGATCTTTTCGTAGATTCGACATTGTTCTTGTAGGAAGTCCAACGTAGCGGTGTACGTCGGCAGAACTCCCTTCTTCTGACGGGCTTCCCAAGCCACCCGCAGCTTCTTATCCATTTTTGCAGCAATGAGGTTCACCAGCATCTGTTCCCCGAGCCCAGCCACTGGTAGCTGCTGGTTCCGCAAGGCGTCAACGTTTTTCGTCGAAACGTCAATCAACTTTCTCATGTTGACAGCGCTCTCCTGCCCAACCTTCGGTAGGTTAAACAGATTCTCGATGTGTTTGTCGATTATGATACGTTTGTCCTCGTACCTTTGTTCGAGAACCTTCCATGCGGCATCGTAGTCGTTGTTGTTGACGAGATCCTGATCGATGATGCCAGCTGCTTGGCCAACGAGGCAGTTCCTTAGATGGTACAGTTTTAGAGCTGGCTCCTCTTGCTTATACCGATTCATCACGGTGGTAAACATCGATTTGAATGAAAACCACTTTTCATACGACCCGTCGAAGGTCGGTAGGGGTACTTGCAACGGTGGGAGGTAGGGCTGGGCAGGGAACATTTGCTGTAGTGGTTTCTGAGGTGACGCCGCAGTAGCGTTTGCCAATCCTGGAGGGGTAGCTGCACCAGCGTTTGCTTCCAACGTTGTTTGCTGAAGCAACATACTCAGCTGGATGACCAAGTCGTTGTGCAGCATTTCGAAATCGATGTACTTATCCATTTGTTCAGCACGACGTTCATCAGAGAGGGGTAGCGCATAAATCTTGTTTTGAAAGTCATTGTACTCACGATAGCAATTCTCCACCGTCTTTTGGTGGAGCTGCAGAAAGTGAATATTCACAATGTTTGGATTCGGTTCCGCATCACTATTCTGTAAAGCACTTTTTACCCGCGTCAACTTTCCTTTCACTGCCCCTCTCTGATGAACCAACACTTTCAGTTGCTCTTCCATTTTCGCTAATTCTTCTCTTTGTTTATGTTGTTGTATTTGTTCACTAATCGGCGTTCTCGGAAACTTATCCTTCCTCGGCGGTGGCGTCGCAAACATCTTCAATCAGCCACGACGACGACATACTCTGTCTCACTCGCGCACTAAACCATTTTGTAGAAACGCACACCAACTTAGCCGAGCTGTTCAATGACTTCTTCTTCAAAACACCGATGCGTCTTATTCTTCACAAAAAAACGGCAGCGGCCGGCGGTTGTCCCCAAATGGAACAAAAGAGACGTGAACAGAAAAATCGACTCCACACATTAAACCGCTTTTCACCCGTAAACCGCAACTTCAACGGGTCAAATTTTGACTTCTGCCGGTTCTCGGCAACGGAACTGTACCACCGGTGGAGGATTTCAACGGGAAATGTTTTCTTTTTCGAAGTGACCGCCACGAGCTAAGCTGCCGGCGCGTCACTTACACCAATTTGGCCGCAGCGCAAACGGATGCTCAGGTCGGAATCGCGGAACGTTCACTGAACCGCGTCGAATTTTCACGTATCCGGTAAAATCCGGTTCTAGAAGGACCACTTGTTCCTTCGGAAAGTAGTGGACTGTACTATCGGTCTATATTTTAAGTTTCGGTTTTTTGAATAAAATCAAACGCGACCGTTTCACTCAACTGATGGAATAGAACTTGTATTTTCATGTTTGGTGGGAGAGATACAAAACAAGTGTAGAGTTAATTTTTCGGCACAGAGGGTGCTAGGGGTGTCTATAACGTAGGGGTGCTCAAGTAGTCGAACAGATATCAAGTAGCAATAACGTTACCCCTACTGATTTGTTTTTATTGTTAAAGGAGAAATGGGTTGCCAGCCAAACTGTCAGATTTAATGTAGCAATAAGTTGACTAGGTAGCGCTACTGTGCAAGATGATTCCAATGTAATTAGATTTGGAATTTTACACAACAAATGCGATTTTTTTTCGAGTTTGAACGCCTGTCTGCGACTATCCTGCTTTCACCGTGTCGTTCACAACTGCCAAAAAAACGAAACCAGCTGACTCACGCTAACAGAAAGTTTCGCAATAAGAGCATCGCTCCAACTTAGGCTGTGTTCCAATTCGTGAATCAATTTTAATTTTCGATTAAGTCAGCTACTCGAGCTGACTTATTTCTGACAGACGACAACTCAATTTTGACAAACACCTTATCGGGCAGCCATTTTTTTATGTAGCCAACATCTTTAATATCCAAACATCAAAAGAATCCATTTTTTTATGTAGCCAACATCTTTAACATCCAAACATCAAAAGAATCATTGTTTGTAAACATCACTGGCGTTCGTAGCCGTAGTGACAAACGAAAAAAAGGGTCTTATTCAAATAAGGCTTGTGATATGTTGCGTACTGTCAAACACTAGCAAACAGGATAGGGTTGCCAGACCCCTGCTGGTAACGGTTCATTTATTTGAAAAGACAAAATTAAGGCTGTGTTCCAATTCGCGATTTAATTGTTATTTTGACTTCAACTTGACAAATGGAAAATAATCGATTAAGTCTGCTACTCGAGCTGATTTATTTCTGACAGACGGGAACTCAATTTTGACAGACATCTTATCGATAGTTGGTTGATCAATCACAAAGGGATTTTAATCGATTAATCGATTATTTTTCATCTGTCAAGTTTAAGTAAAATTAAAATAATTCGCGAATTGGTACTCAGACTTAGAAAGCTGAAACAACTGCGTAAAATTTAAAGAGAACTACACTCTAATCTCAGTTTTCCCATAATCGCAAAAAAATGCACATAATCATTTATGGGTAAAGTTGAGTAAATTTGTATGGGGAAAAAAACTCAAATATGGGCAAGTGAATCGGTAAGCACTTTTCGCGAATAATGGGTATTCTTCACCCATATTTTGGTAAACTGAACTTAACGTGTAAGGTAAACTGCCCTCTCACTGAGTAAGTGTTGGCAACCGTGTCTCGTATCAAAAAAATCTACACTGAAACCAAACATCCTTCTTTTATCGAATGAATCCACCTTTGTTTCATATCGAGACATTGAAATCGCATTTTCGAATGATAGATGCAAGTGGACAACTTATAATACGCGAATGGATTTCATCTCCCGTTCAAATTTGAAGGCAGGTTGTTTGTTTTTTTTGGCTCCCGAAGCCATCCTCGATCAACGATAGTGAGAGTGAAACGTGAAACACTTCAATGTCGTGCCATTCAGTTCAAACCACTCCTAAATCGCTGATGTACACAGTTTTAAAACAAACATCATATTTAATTTGGTTGATTGTCGTTCCAAACATTTATGATCGTCTGATAGACCCACTTGTTGCGGATCGCCTTGTGCCCCTCCGGCAAATCTTCCATCACCCAAGTTTCACTCCGCTCGAGAGCCTCTATCTCCTCGCCCATCGCATCCATCCATTGATCCCGGTCTGGCCTGCGAAGAACCTCGCTGTACGAGGTCGGATCATCCAGCGGACTGTCCTCATCGTGCTCGTCAGAATCTGAGAAAGTGTTTTAGCCAGTAACAGAACTAAAAGAAATGTATTCTGAATACTTGCCTTTAGGATGAAACTCCCGACCGCTGCGCCTGAACTCTCGAACAAATACGATTTTTTTCTTGGCTCAGTCAGTACTAGCATAACGGTCTCAAGTTCGGCCCCAAGCTTAATAATACGCCCCTCATAATGAACTCACACGAACACACTTTCAAATATTCTGCCAAAATAACACTGCAAATCAAAACAAAGGCGCAAATATGTACAGCAAGGTGCTGGCTCCAAGGTGTACTTCGGACCAAGGGGTTATACAACAGTGAACCAATTTAAAATCGCTAGTTGCATATTGATTGTTGGTTTGGAATCCAGTGCAACGCTGCACCCTTCGTCGATGATGATTATGTAACGGCTGATGATGACGTCACTGGGATCTGGATCATACAATCTGAATCTCTTGGTTTCTTTGGTGCCTTTAGCATAACCAAGGAATATGCACCTTTTCGATTTTGGATACAGCTTTTTACGTCGTTGGTACGTGCACCATTGCAGCTGTCCGTCCACGCTTCTTCAGGTGTCGTTCCGTCCACCGTCGATGCTCTTGAACTCTTCGTAAGCTTCTTTCACTTGACCCTTGAACTCCAACGTGTAGATAAATATCTTCCTTAAAGCGTCATCAATAAAAGTGATAAAATATCGGCTCCCTCCGATCGATGCCACTTCGAACGGTCCACACAAATCCGAGTGCCCGAGCTCCAGTAATGCATCAGTTTCTTCATACTCTGCATGCTGATATGGCCAAATCGCCTGTGCCATTTCTCAGTCTCGTTGTACACGAACGCCTGCTCCTGCTTCCGGTTTAGCTTATGCAGTCCTCCTTATGCGACTCCGCTGGCAAATACTTCTCCGGTCTTCATTGGCACTTTGCAGTCCGTTGCGGTAAACGTCATGTTGAATCCCTTCGAACAAATCTTGCTGACGGATACTACGGATAATTCGCCGCTAGATCAGGAACCTCCAGAGCTTCGACAGGCCCCTCGACGCACTTTCGGTGTCCTCGACCGATCCAAAACTTCCGGCTTGAGTAGTCACCTTCGCTTCACTTAACATTCTCTTTAGTTACGATCGAAGTTCTGGGCCCATTACCTTTTGTAATAAAACAGGTCTCGTTTGTAGAAAGGTTGACAACGTAATGAGTTTTTTCAAATCTAATTTATTCAAGGCTTCTGATCACGGACTAGTCGATCCACAACAAGGGTGCAATTGATTTACTTTTCAGAAGATTTTGGGATGATGTTTTGGTTCAGTGTAGTAAATAAGGTGCTTGATGAGAAGGTATTGAAGAGTCCAAGTAAAGCTAAATTTAGGGTATACATCGTAGTATCTGAAACTGAAATTGATATTAACATGCTGGCTTTTTTTCAAATTGTATGGAATTGGTCAGTATCGTCATAATCTTTGATTTTCTTATTTTTTATCACCAAACCATTTTTAATTCGTACATTAAGCTTATCACAAATATGTGTGGTAGTGTGTCTTCTGGAAATGTGGTCGTGCGTTTTGGTCGGAAACATTAAAAAAAGGCTGTCAAAAAGATTAAATAATAAAACTTAAGTGGTAAACAAACAATTTTTATACAATTTTAGAGACGATATTGTGCGTGCATTAAACAACACTAAGCTTAATATAAACTGAGACTGCTTGTCACCCAATGAGGTCTGTACAGGTGGAGAAGAAGTGGTTAAGTTGTATTAGTGTAATACAAAATACTGTCATTGTGTTTGTGAGCTGACGCACTGCCTGTTTTTTGTAAACATGCGTGACGTAGATCTCCAAAAACAACAATTTACAACAGCAGCAAATCACTAGGTGGAATGTTCATTTTCAGTAATTGGTATAGTTTTTAAAAGGTTTCGGCTGAAAAATACCTTTTTGTGCACTAAAAGGATGCGGACAAAAACTAAACTTGCTTTGTTATTATTCGCTAGTTTTTGGAGTTTTACGTCACTACCCGAAATCATGGATTGTTTACACATTTTTTGTTACTAATTCCGACAAACACCTTACTCTTCGCCACTTGTATAGACTAGTGATCCTCATAGTAAGAGATATGCGGAAGCAGCCATTTTTGAGCCAACCGTGCAGCGAGAGCTGTCAAATCTGAGCCAATCATGCAAATTTTGCACTGTGGCAAGTGTTATCAGCCTCTGTGAATAAAATAAACACCGTTGCCAAATAGTTGAATCGAGTTTCCGCATATCTCTTGCTATGAGGATCACTAGTATAGACCTCATTGGACTCAATCGATTATATTCCATATGTCAAGTTTAAGTGAAAATTAAAATTAATTCATGAATTGGAACTAGTAATGGACATTTTACACAAAAAAATCGATTCCCAAAATCGAAAAAAAATCGATTCGAGAACAAATCGACTGCGGAAGAATCGATTTGAAGAAAATCGATTTGTATTTTTTTTAATTAGTTGCATTGACAATTCTAGGTATTTTGTTACATTTCCAGAGAGCTAATTCAAATTTGTAAGCTTTTGGCTGATTTATTGATTGATTGACTCATATCTAGTTTACGTCCAACCAAGGACAATTTGATTTATCAGTAAAAGATTCTAAAAGCAGTGAACTATTTTTGTTGTTTTGTTTTATTGCTCTACAGAAAACAGCTTCGTGTGAGTTAATTGTCAGCAGAGAGACCATAGGTGCTCATCCAGCGAACTCATGAATGTCAGGCGTGCCATGCACTCAAGTTTTAGCTTATAACTTTTATCAGTAAAAGCTCCCGCTCTCGAGAAAAGCGTTTCAGATGGCACTGAAGTAACCATGAAGGACAAACAGTCACGTGCAATCGGATATGCATGCGCATACTCACTTTTTATGATTTCTCAAATTTCCAATGGATCATCATCCAATGATTCGTGAAAACTAATTCTCGAGTATGAAAGTCAATTCTCCCACTAAAAAATCAATTCTGTCAAAAATCGAACAGTATAGGATCGATTCAAAATATCGATTAATCTACCCCAAAAATCCATCCAGTAAAAAATGGATCGAGATCGCCCACTGCTAATTGGAACACAACACTCAAAAAAATCGACACGTTGTTTTCACGTGAAATTTCACGTCACTTCCACCTGAACACGTAACCAAATTTTCTACAGTAAAATCAGGTAAACATTACGTGAGTGTGAATTGTACGTGAAAAATCACGTAACATTTATGTGATTTGCACGTAGAATATGAATTTACGTGGAAATCACGTAGCTTATTACTGGTTTTGGCAGTGGACGAAAATTACGTGCGTTTCACGTGGATGTAACGTGTCGATTTTTTTGAGTGAACCTTAATTCAGCGCCAACATTAGATTAGGGCGAATCTGCTTTTGTAAACAATGACTTTCGTAGTCACTTTGTCTTGATTAAAAAGTCACAAATACAAATAAGGCACTCTTTAAGGAAGAGGAGCTTTATCTCTATCCGCTGATATATTCAATTTGAAGGAATTGGATTCAACTTCCGATAAATTGGCAGACAAAGTGTTTGCTTACAAAAGCAGTTTCGCCCTATTCAAGTGTTGGTGCTGAATTTATGTTTCCTCCTGTGTCTTTAATTGGAACAGTCGACATGGAGTTTTCATAAGGGCCAATGTCGTAAACGTAAACAATATCTTCTTTTGCGAATTTCTTGAAAATACTAACTCGCTCAAGTAAACTACCACTTCTATCATAAAGGGGAATTCCTGTTCTGTACAATCATCGTCATAATTCACTATGATTAAGTTAGCATTCTCGAGAAATTTGCGGAAAAAGTCATTGTTTACGTTTGCGACATTGGCCCTTATGAAAACTTTTTGTCGCAGTTATCTCGAAAAGATCTTTTTTTTCAATAATCTGTATTCGTGCGTACATGTAGTGTGCTTCTCGAAATTAGAATTTTTACACACTTAGTAGTGCACGATCATGAATTTAGTTATAAACTACTATTTACCATACTTTCACTGACTCAACCAATTCTTTCCTGTCTATTCCGCAGGACTTTGAAAACCTCCTGAACAATCAACAACAGCAGCAACAACAACAGCAACAGCAACAGCAGCAACAACAGCAGCAGCCAGGTATGCGGGTGTTGCAGCAAAACATTATTCCAGGCCAACCGGGTGTCCATTTACTACCACAAATGCAACAGCAGCAACCACAGCTGCCGCAACAAGGCCTACATCAGCAACCGGGACAAATACAATCTCCAGTTGGGGCGGCTCCTGGTGGCGGTCAGTTTATTATGCAGCAGCAACGCATTTCGACACCGGCACAATGGCGTCCGCAAACTCCCATTCCCGGAGGAGCTGTTGCCAATCTGATCAATCCATTGAACAAAGCAGCCGGCCCGAGTGGAACTCAGCAAATTCCACAGACACCTATGGAATCCACTCACAAACCCATTCAGCTGTACCAAGCAAATCTACAACCAGCTCCGCCGGTTCCACCGGAGAACATCACAAACGATCAGGAGCGGCAAACGCAAATCAACTATGAGAACTGGATGAACCAGCAAAATATGGCTCTCACCAATCAGTTGAAGCATTACGAGACGGAAATTGGAAAGCTCCGTAAGGTGAAAAAGCAGCTAAATACGAAGCAGCGTCAGTTGAAAAAATCGGGCAATGAATTAACTGAGCCGGATTTGAAGGAGTTGACGCTGGTAACTTCCGATCATGCAGTCATACAGAAACAGTTGGACAATGCAAGAAAACAGCAACGTCAACATACGCTTCTTATACAAGAGTATAAGACGAAGCAGCAGGCTAAGATGCAAGCAAATATACCATCAGCTCCTGGAAGCTCTCCGGCACAGATTGCTCCACCGTCTCCTCTTATGTCACCCTCGCCTAGTTCGCAACAGAACATGATCCACCAACCACCAGCTCAGTCACCTTTGAATAACCCCATTCTGCAACCCAGTCAAAGTCCAATGCATTCGCCCGGTCCTCTAATGTCCCAAAGTCCTGGACCAGCGAGTGTGAACTCGATCATGCAAAGCCCGAGTCACCATACAAATTCGAATAGTGCTATGTCTCCTTACAATACAATGCAACAATCGCCTCGAATCGGTACGCCACATTCACAAGCGGCAGACGATAATCCATTCAGTCCAGGACCCTCGCCGTCTCCTTCCATCCCAGGAAGATTGACGTCGCCGGCACCAAGAATGACCTCACCACAACATCGGATGTCCGGTCAGCAAATGCCACCGGGCAGAATGGTGACCAGTCCAGGTGCTCAGTTCGCTCAGCAGAACATCATTGTGCAGAATCAGATGATGGGACAACAGCAGACACGGTTCGTTCGCCCACAGATTATTCCTAATGATCCGAATATTCGAATGCGCGTTGCAAGTTCGCTTCAACAGCAACAGCAGCAGCAGCAGCAACAACAGCAGCAGCAGTCGCAACAGCAACTAATGCAACCAAATCCTAACATTAGACAAATGCAGCCTGGTTACACCTCACCAATTGGCAGTCCACAGCCGATTATGTCTCCCGGAACTCCCCAACAGCAGCAACAACAGCAGCAGCAAATCCATCAACAACAGCTGATGCAGCAACAACGGATGCAACAGTTCCAACAACAACGACAACAAATAATGCAGCAACAATTACAACAACAGATTATTCAACAACAACAACAACAACCTCAACAGCATCCGCAAATGATGCAGCAACATCAGATGCCCCAACAAATGCAAATGCAACACACACAACAGCAGCAATCGCAACAACAACAGCAACAGCAACAACACATGCAGCATCAACTGAATCAGATGCAACAGCAAAATCAACAACAGGTCAACTTTGCCAAGCAAAGTCCCGTCCATCAACAACCTCCGTCGCCATTGCTGAGCCAAGGCGGTAGAACAACCCCGTCGTCTTCGCCCATGCCGCAGAGTCCAATGCTGTACTACCAACAGCAACAGCAACAACAACAACCACAGCAACAGCAACCTCAACCTCCCCAACAGTTGATGCGAAGACCGTCCAGTGCGGGATCACAGGGTGTTGGGCCGAGCCCCGGCCAATTCATGCAGCAAGATTCTATGGAGGGATCGTTGAATGTTCCGGCAAGTGTTGCCAATACTAGTACTAGTGGTGGAGGTGGTGGAGGTGGTATCAATCATCCTTCGAACCCGATTCCCATCATGCCATGCTTCGGGAAGTACGGTTACATCAAGCTGGGTCTCCGTGGGGGATCTCCGATGTGGGGTAATGCTAGGGGTAATCCAAGCAAAGGTCCCCATCCGATGGGACATCTGCAGCAACAGTTGCAAGGTGGAAGTAAACCTCCGAGTCAGCAGGTTCCGGGGCAACCGGGGCGCAACCGGTTAACGATTGTTCAGAAGGCGAGCCAGCCACCGGTGGGGGGTAGTTCGGAGGAAGTGGTTGTGATTGACAGTAGTCCGGATGAGAAACAGCGAATGATTGACTATGATGACGAGACGGACAAACGGTTGGTGGCGTCGGAAGTGTCTTTGAGTTCGGTTGCCCAGCCAGCTGCTGAAGGGGATGACATCATGGAATCGTTCGCCCACAGCGGGTATGAGATCGGGGCCAGTCCGTTAGGGGCGCAAATTGAAGGTGGCGAGTATGAGCTTTTCGGGCAGGATGTGGTGGCGGATGGCGCGAATAAGGATGGAGACAAGAGTGTGGGTGTTGAAGTTATCAAGGCTACGATGCATAAAGAGGGGGAGCATTCGAATAGTGGTGTGGTCATTATAGAAACTGGAGAGAAAGTAGTTCAGAGTAATGAACGAAACATTGCTACCACGGAAGATTTTGAAGCTATGATCGATAGTCGGCCGAAGGATGTCGATGGCAAGCAAGACGAGGACGGCAAAGAACTGGCGAATGAAGAAGCAATGAAGGCTGGTATGAAAACACCCACCAAAGATACAACGGTGATATCCGTAGGGCTTCAACAGAGCCCGAAGCCCATTACCTACGCCGGGCGAATAGCCATTCAGAAAAGTTTGCTTCAAAATCGACCTTCAATGGGGACATCGGTGTCGGCTGCCCATAAAAAGTTAGTAAAAGACGCAACGGAGACAACTGCCAAGCTTTCAATTGGAAATACAACAATTTCCGTTCCGATACTGAAAAGCTTTCCCATGTCGGCGACACCCCCAAAAACGCCCTCGGAAGGTAGCCAAAGTCAGGCAAAGTCTACGCTTCCCAGTCAAACGAAAAAAATAATCAACTCCACGGCAATCTCGTTGAGTAACATATCGAAGAATCCGCCAGGAACGGTCATCTCTGTGGCTGGACAGAAAATCAACACGACTAGTATGGTGACTCTTTCATCGTTGAATCTGAACCACTCATCGTCGTTTATTACGAAGACCTTTTCAAGGGCGCAAGGCCCCAACGCTCCTCATCAGCAGCATGTTCACCCTCAAGCGACTTCGCAAATCAAAATTCAACACATTCAGCCACCATCAAGTCAAGGACCATGTGGAACTGCTCAATCCCACCCATCTACAATCCAGTCAACTCCTATGGATAATCTGATTGTGAAAGCGAAACCCAAAGCACCCTCGCCTAGTATGAGCTATGCAAAGCTATCTTCGCTAACGGTTACACAGGATACATCATTACCGACGAAAATCTTCGAAGATGACTCAATCTCCCCGGACAGTTCCATTGGCCAGGAAGATGTAGACCATCTCGGAATGGACAAGGTTGAATCCCTTGCCATGGATGAAGCTTCCCGTGCTGATGGATCAACTGTCGAAAGCGATAGCCATCCGATGGCTCCCCATGAAGGTTCCAACGATTCACATTCCGGCGAATTGAAGAAGCATAGTGTCATTCCTGTTCATGTTATTTCTAAATCACGAGAAAATTCCAAGAGTCCAATTTTGGGTCCGGCTGCTCAGCGGTTAGTCTCTGCTATGCCGCAACTTTCACCACTGTCTCAACCGAATGAACTGACCATGAATGCCATGAACGTTTCGCAACAGGTGCGTTCAATCATGTCATCGATCAATTCGAGTATTGCCCCACCGGGATCCTCAATCAAAACGGAAGCCAGCGGAACGGTGATCACTACAACTCCAGCTTCTTCCGCTAGCACAATATCGACAATAACCTTCGATACCGTAATACCATCCAAGGGGGATAACATGAGCAAACCGGAAACGATTGCCAGTATTTTGAAGACTGTATCCGGTAAGAGCATCCTCCCGGCGGCAGCTGTAGCGAATGCATCCAATGCGAACAAATCTGATCAAGCCCAATCTAGCTCGGTTACAACGACAATCTCGTCAATTCCGGGAACGAAGCTTCTGAACCAGCAGCTGCAAATCGGACGGGTTTCGCCAGCTGTACCTTCCGGGGGGAGTAATATCGTGGTGGTCAAACAGGTTCGAGCCCCTCTACAGAAGCAGATCAGTCAAGCCCAAGCACAGAAGCAACAGATGGTAGTGTTGCAACAGCAGCAAGCCCTGAAGATTCAGCAACAGAATCAACAACACTTGCAACAACAACAACATCAGCAGCAGCAACATCAGCATCAACTCCATCAACAAGCTGCTCAGCAAGCTGCTCAGCAAGCTGCTCAGCAAGCTGGAGTAATCATTCAAGGTCAGGCCCGTATTCAAACGGTAGAAATTCCGAAGAGCAGCGTAGATAATAGCAGTACCAGCAGTATAGCTAGCATTCTAAGTAGTACCCTTCAACAACCGCAAACTCGAATTGTCAACTTAAGCGAGCTGTCGGCGAACACTAGTCAACCACCGGGATTGGTTGTAACGTCCCGACCTGGAGTAATCTCTACGCCTGGCACTAGTGTCCAGCTTACTAGTAGTTCCGGACATACATCAGTGACTACGACAAGCATACTGAGCGCAACGTTGTCTCAACCTATGCAGTCGATGAAAATGAGCTCACCGACGATTTCTACGCTTCTCCAGAACCAACTGCAGGGTCCATCGTTCCGGCGATCGAAATCTACGGACGAAGTGCCTGCTGGCTTCCCGAGAGAACCATCCGGACAAACTGTGAGCAAACGTCTCAGCCTGGAAGCTTCGAATACGGTCAAAAGTGAACCCATGGACAGTACGGACGACAACAACGTATCTTCTACTTCCTCTGTGAGTTCAACAACGGGTCAGGGTAGTGGTTGCAAGTTCTCCAGCATGTCCACACCTTCCAGTATGAAACTGGAATCCGACAGTCAAAACGTTCTGTTAAAGCAACTGTTGCAAAACACTGGATCGAGTTCGACTCCTTCTCCAACGCCTGCATCGATGACTCGTCCAGTTCCGAGTTTGATCACAAATCAACGAGCTCCGAGTTTAGGTGTCGTGAGTTCCCTGGAAGCGCAATTAGCGCGGCCCGTTATTCCACCGTCTGCGAACCCTCCTGCCATACAGATCATCAGCACTCAAGCCGTAACGATGCCTTCGGTCAGTGGTACTACGACCACCTCGACATCCGAACCGCATAAGGTCACCGCAACGAAATTGGTTTCTCGAGAAACCTCGTTTGTATCGAAACCATCGTCAGTTTCTATCTCCGCTAGCCATCCAACACCGAATCTGGCCGCTAACATGCTGGCTGCCAGTATGAAGAAAGAGGAAATGATGCAGGCTGCGGCAGCTTCTGCTGCTGCTGCGCAATGCCCCGTACCTCAACCCATTACCGTCCAAAGTACGGTTAAGACCGAATCTGGACAAATGACCGTCACGCAGATCACGCATCCAGTCGTCCAACATCATCAACTGCCACAACAGCTGCAGCAGCAACAACAACAACAGCAACACATGCAACAGCTGCAACAACAGCAACAGCAACAGATTCAGCAACAACAGCAGCAGCAACAGATTCAGCAACAACAGCAGCAACAGTTGCACCAACAAACAATTCAGTTGCCTGTTTCGTCGGCTGAACTGTCTAATATGACCAGCTTCATAAAGCGGGAACCAACGCCGATTCAAACAATCCAATTGAAGCCTCTAGAACAGCAGCAGCCACAGCAGCATCAGCAGCCACAGCAGCAACATCAGCAACAACAACAGCAACAGCAAGTCAACCACTATGCATTCCAGCAATCTCAGCAAATGTCCCGAACACCAACGCCGGTTGAAGTGAAGAAAGAGTTCCCCGACGAGCTGATGTCCGGTCCGTCGCCGGTTTTCCCCTCACCGGTACCGACCCCGACCGAAGCAGTCAAGCAGGAACTTCCATTTGGGCAAAGTTCAAACAAAGAGGAAACCGTCGATCAACCGTCGACGGAAGCCGCTGCCAAAACTGCCGCCGAAATTGCTCACGAGCTGAAGAAGAAGAAACGCCGGGAGTATCAGAAAAATCGACGCCAACAGCAGATCCTGTCCAACAAAGAGCAGCATCAGTCGAAGAAAAAGCCTCGGAAATCCACTAAACTTGAGGAAGACTACGATACCTACATCGACAACCTGATGCTACAGCTGAGGCAATTACCGCCCATGCAGATACTGGAACCGCTTCTTCCCCGGAACTATGGCATTTGTCAGCTGTTTGGGACGGGCGATCTGAGTAAATTCACCGGCACGAAGCACTACCCAGTTACCAATGGAGATCTCACAGGAGCATATGGGCATGCTCAAATCACAAACGTAGCCGATTTCTACAATACGAAACCATTTGGCGTCAAGGTTCCTCCACCGGAAACGGTTCCGCCGTCGACTCAGCGTGGCTTCTATGATCAGGAATTCCCGCCGATAAAGTTCGAAATCGAGGATCGCTATCGGTACGATTTCGTGAAAGAGCGAGACTTGGACTCTCCGGATACTATAGTGAGCACATCCAGCCCGGAATGCGTCCGATGGGAGTCTCCGAATTTCTTCCCCGGATTGCGAGTTATAAAAGAGGAAAGCAACGAGGATGAGCAAACTATGGTCTACAAGCGAATGTCACCGATCATCCCGATTGTCGCACCAATTCCGATCAGGTTGAAGAAGGGAATTTCGCTATCGGCGGATAAACCCTTGAGTTTGGCTACCCCTGGAAGTAATAAGGAAAACGAAGGAATTAGAGAACCACTTGGAATCAAATCGAGATTCGGGCCACCAACTCCGCTGAAAGATTCGAGTAACGTCACAGTCACGCTAACCTTGACCTCGTCCGCGGCAGAGGACATAATTGGAGTGCTCCGTGATCTTGCTAATATCCTGGAGATTCCACCGCCAATGGCGTATCAAATTGTGGAACGGACTACTACCCCACCTAGTCAGAAGCTGGGGTTGTACAGAACCAAGGGCCGAGATGGAAAAGAAGGGGCTCCGATCGATATCCAAACTATTCTGAACGGAGCAGCTAAGTTCTGTCGGCATTGCGACGTTGTGATCCTAAATACACTGATCACGGCGAAGCCTTCGGAATTCCCTTTACTCGGTAATCACGTCAATCAGGAACTGGAATCGGAAGAGCTCTACTTCTGTAGCAAAGCTTGCTACCGGCAGTTCCAGTGGAGGCCAACCAATATTCTCGAGGACAAACTGGTCGGCGGAGACGCAAGCAAACTCCGAGATAATCTGGCATCCAAGTTCGACATAGACCTGGACGAGAATATCAGCATGGGTGCGATGGACATAAAGCAGGAACTGAACGAAGACGGTGATGTCAGCATGGCAAGTTTCCGATCATCTGACAGCAAAGATTCTTCGATCAACGACCGTAAAAAGAAACTAGACGAAACGGACAAGGAAACCGGACCTCCCATGAAGCAACTGAAAGGCGTTAAATACAAATATTTCGTTCCCAACTGTTTCCCAGTGCAAAAGTATAAGAAGCCTACGGAAAAGGAAATCACCGAAACGCTATTCCGGATGAGCATCACCGTGACACCTCCGCCGAAAATGCCTGATGATACGAGACGGTGCATCTTCTGTCACACGATCGGTGACGGTGTGGCGGATGGGCCTTCGCGCCTGTTGAACTATGATGTCGACAAGTGGGTTCACTTGAACTGTGCTCTCTGGTCCGACGGAGTCTACGAAACCGTGAACGGTGCATTGATGAACTTGGAGAATGCGCTTCAGCAGAGCCTCAGCTTGGTCTGTACATTCTGTAACAATCTCGGTGCCACGGTCAAGTGCTTTAAGACGCGCTGTGCCAATGTGTATCATTTGAGCTGCGCCATGAAGGATAGCTGCGTCTTCTACAAGAACAAATCGACTATGTGCCAGTCGCACGCACCGAAGACCGAGAAGGATTCCGAACTGACCACGCTGAGCGTTCAGCGGCGAGTGTACGTAGACCGGGACGAGAGCCGACAGGTGGCTTCCGTGATGCACCACTCGGAGTCAAACAACCTGCTGCGTGTGGGAAGTTTGATTTTCCTGAGCGTCGGACAGCTGCTACCTCATCAGTTGCAGAATTTCCATACGCCGAACTACATCTACCCGATTGGGTATAAGATCGTGAGTTGCCTTATCCTTTAGCTTTACTATCTAGCTTTTACTAACTATCTCATTCTGTCCCGTTAGATGCGTTTCTACTGGTCGATGCGAAGACCGAACAAACGTTGCCGCTATGTGTGCTCCATTGCGGACGTATGCGGACGACCGGAGTTCCGAGTGCTGGTTCAGGAGTCCACCGAGGAGGACATCGAACTGCGTGACATCACTCCGAAGGCCGTCTGGCAGCGGATACTGGAACCGATGGCCACCCTGCGGAAGGATTGCCACATAGTGCAGCTCTTCCCGAAATACGTAACCGGAGAAGATCTTTTCGGTTTGACCGAACCGGCCGTGGTTCGCATACTGGAAAGTCTTCCCGGTATCGAAACGTTAACCGACTATCGGTTCAAGTACGGCAGAAATCCGCTGCTGGAGCTGCCCTTGGCAATTAATCCCTCCGGAGCGGCTCGAACGGAGCCAAAATTGAAACATTCACTGTCGTGGAAGAAGCCACACACTCAGCGGACGGGCTCGGTCAGCCAGCGGCCAACTTTCGTTCCGACCAGCTCACCTGCCGGAGAGGTTGCCTGTCCCTACAGCAAACAGTTTGTGCATTCCAAGAGTTCGCAATATAAGAAAATGAAACTAGAGTGGCGCAACAATGTATTCCTGGCCCGGTCCAAGATCCAAGGTCTGGGTCTGTACGCGGCGCGGGATCTTGAAAAACACACGATGGTGATCGAGTACATCGGGGAGGTCATCCGTACGGAGGTCTCCGAGTTGCGTGAGAAACAATATGAGGCACGGGTAAGTGTTCTACTTCGATTAGGCACCTTCCGTCCATCATAATTGAAACATTTTCCATTTCCTCCCCAGAACCGTGGTATCTACATGTTCCGTTTGGACGAGGAACGCGTTGTGGATGCGACGTTGTCAGGCGGTCTGGCTCGTTACATCAACCATTCGTGCAATCCGAACTGCGTCACCGAAACTGTCGAGGTGGAACGAGAGCTGCGCATCATCATCTTTGCCAAGCGTCGTATCAACCGCGGCGAGGAATTGTCCTATGACTACAAGTTCGACATTGAAGATGACGCCCACAAAATTTCCTGTATGTGTGGTGCCCCCAACTGCAAGAAATGGATGAACTAAAAAAACACAGGGCCGTAGAAAAGAGGGGCTATTTATATAAGTTGTTGTGTACTATTCGTTTACATTTTAGACTATGTGTAAGTTGGTTAGGCGAGCAGATTTAGTTGTATAGTTGATTAGTATTCTAAATGTTTTTTTTTCCTAACAATTAATGGAGCATATTTTTAAAAACATAAAGTCAGTTTCGCACACCTCAGCTTTGATATGACAGACACAAAGTAACAGATCGAGCTAGTCTTAAGCAAGGAACGACATTGTTTAGACTCCGAATATTGATAGTTACATGTTTAGTGAGTAGGATGCAAGTAGCATTGATTTAATAGTGCTTATAACAATCGGTTACCTTGTAGATGCGTCGTGTTTAATTTACTTCTTTTTTTTCTGTCGTAGTGAGACTGTAATTAGTATGATGTCCTGCGTTCAGTAGTTCGCTTTAGCTAAAAGCACCCTAGCAACAAACGAGAACGAGACGGTAAATCCAAATTCGGATCAAAATAATAGGTTTTGTAGAAGATTAAGTAGTAAAAAAAAAGTGTAGATCAGCACTCGTAGATAGAAAGAGATTATTTCAAATTCGAAGTAATTCACACAAACGGATAAAATCTGGGATTAAGGCAAACAGTTATTAGAATGTATACCTAGGAGCGTAAGACACAACAAGTACTTGCAACAATAATAAGTAAACACTAGCTGAGGGAAATCAAAGACAAAACATAAGAATCACCTCACTGTAGTGGACACTCACAGACCACACATCCATATATTTTCAGACGATTGTTTTGCAATAAATATATATATTTTGTATACTATCATGAATGTTAACTAGGAGCAAATCTACTCTCAATTGATTGAGATCGGAAACACTTAGGTCCTAGTGTATGTAAGTCGCAGAAGATGTAATTATTATTGATTGTCTGATCACAGTGGAGTTTGATTATGGTGTGGCAACTGCGCGTAGCAATAGACAAGCAACACTGTGTTGTAAAAAGAAGAGTAGACATATTTGTAATATATAAGCTTAACAATGGCACGAGATAATAGAGCAAAGGAAAAATTTAAATAAAATCGTCCAATGTTATTTCTATCACATCTCTTCCGTCTCCGTCGGAATCGTCCAATGCAAATGCATGAAAACCCAATAACGTAGTGCTCATCACCATAATTAATTCCAGTTCGACACGTACGTTCGTGTTTTTCGCTCTCTCGATACGAAGTTTTTCCCCCCTCGTCTGATTTCTCGCGATTCCGCGTCCGGTTCGTGAACTAACGCCTGCGCTTGCTAATGTCTTAGCGATAGCAAGCCAGAAAGAAGCGTTGCAAAACTGTGCTAGTTTTCTCGACCTGTTGTGGCAATGGGTCAACAAAATCAACGATCCATCGGACCCTAAGACCCGACTACTAGCGAGCAATCGGTTTGGTGCGCTCCCGGTACAGGAGAGACCGAAAAAGGTGAAGGCGCCACTATTGACAACGTCAAGAGACATTGATGCACTAAGAACGGATCTTGCTGCGCAATAAAGACACCGTGCTGTCGGCGCTCACCTTGTCGCCAAGCAACACGAGTTCTACACTCACGACGCAACCAGAAGCAAGCCGCTGAACTCACTCCGGAGCAAATCTTCACCGAGGTGATAGCGGTGTCACTGAAGCCTCAGAAGGTGTTTTCCATCAAACAGGAACAACAGGGAAATTACCGGCACCAACTCTATCTATCTGGTCCACCTTGAGAAGGGTTCCGCCACGATGGCGGACCCGATGAAAACGCAGGCCCTATTCGTCGAGCGGGACCAGTATCGCTCGAAGCAGCCCGACGTGACGCAGTGTGGCAACTGCCTTGAGTTCGGTCACGCAACTCGAAACTGCCACAATGAACCGCGGTGTGGTAAATGTGCCGGAGCACACGCCACCAAGGATTGTGCCCCGTAGGACGAAGGTGCCCCACTGAAGTGCGCCAACTGTGGCGCAAATCACGAGAGCAGCAATCGAGCCTACCTCAAACGTGCGGAGTTTTTGGCGATCCGCAAGCAGGCATCCACCAAGTCCCGGCTTGGTCAACGCCGTCCACCACTTCCAATGAACGAGGAGAATTTCTCGACGCTCCGGTACCAAGTGCCAAATCTACCGCCGATCCCATAGAATCACCGCCATGCCAACCGCTCGTCAGCCTCCGTTCAATATCGATTCGTGGCTGCCGCCGCCGCCCCCACGCCGGCTCCTCCTCCAGGCTGAGGCAATTCGAGTTGCAGTACCTCCACACAACCACCCGCCGATGGAAAGATCTACGACTTGGAGTAAATGGCCACCACATCCGTGACGATGACGTTCGTCTCTAAGTATGGGCCGTAAACGCACCATCGAAATTCTCAATTGGAATGCTTGTTCCATCCGGAACAAAGTAATTGATGCACATCAATATCGTCATCGTCACGGAAAACGCACAGCAAGCCCGAACATCGCATCTCCATTCCAGACTATCGGATTGTGCGACTTGATCAGAGCGGCTGTGACGGAATAGGAGTCGCGATCGCCCTGCGTAACAACATCAACTGCCACATGCTTCCGAGCTTTCAGCTGCAGTTTATTGAATCCATTGGAGTTGAAGTCGAATCTAACTCGGAGGCAGCGGTAATTTATCATCGCCGGCGACCTGAATGTGAAACATGAAACCTGGGGGAACACCCGCTGCAACCGGAACGGAAAAATTCTACAGGAGGACCTGGAAGAGGCCACTATACCTGGGCTCGGATACTCCCATCCAGTTGAGCAGATCCGGGGCCCACTCAACAATCGACATCTTCCTCACCAACATGGCCAACAACATCGCCCAGCCGATCGTGCACCAGGAGCTCAGCTCAGACCACTATCCGGTGGTAGCCGAAGTTGGCTCCTCGGTCAACCGGTTTCGAATCACCAGACAGGACTATCACCGCGCCTGTTGGGAATGGTTCCGACAACACGTTGACGACAACATCGGCTTCAACATGCACCTTGAGTCGGTTGATGGCAACGAACGGCAGCTGCAGAGCATCGAGCAAGCGATCTCCCCGGCCCGGGAGCAACATGTACCGGTGATTGATCAGGTGAGTAACTCTGTACCCATTGAAAGACCCACTAAAACACTAATTCATTTGCGCAACGCCACCCGAAGGCAATACAAACGAACTGGTTTGCCTACCTTAGAAAGTCATTGCAATCGGATGACCAAAATTATAAAGGCCAGTATGGTGGACCTAAGAAATAACAATTTTTCCGACAAGATCCGCTCTCTCCCAGATTGTGCACAGCCGTTCTGGAAGTTGACAAAAACTTTAAAAACTAAACTAAGGCCCATTCCACCGTTGATCCCACTAGACAGCAATGGCTCCAAGGATCTCTTGATAACTCCTGCAGAGAAGGCTGCTGAGATAGGTCTACACTTCGTCAGTTCCCAAAATCTTGGCCAAAACATCGTCAGTCCGCACGAAGCTGCCGTTAGTGATCTTGCAAACAACATCCATCTAAGTCCTAACGACTTCTCGGAAGAGTTGGAGATCTCAGCTGATGAATTGTTGACCTATGAAGCGTCTAAGAACATGAAGGCCCCAGGTTTCGATAACATCAGGGACCTGGAGCTCAAGCAATTGAACCCCCAGTTCTACGTACACCTGGCGTTGATTTTCAACCAATGGCTGCGACTTAACTTCTTCCCCTCGTGTTGGGAGTCAGCTGAAGTCATGCCCATGCAGAAACCTGAGAAAGATCCTTCCAAAAGCTATAGAGCAATCAGTCTTCTCTCAGGAGTATCCAAGCTGAGCTCCATCTGCCGACGAGCTCAACATCGAGCTCGACGAACAATTTGGCTTCCGACGGGTTATTCAACAATTCATCAACTTAATCGAGTCATTATTCTCCTCAGACGGAACAAGTCTGTCTCTAAATCATCTGCCATGGCACTTCTCGACATCGAGAAGGCCTTTGATAACGTATGGCATGATAGCTTGGTGTACAAGCTAAAACGATAAAATTTTCCCATCTTCCTGGTGAAGATAATTATTTGTCGGGCAGGATATTCCGTGTTTCGCTGCATGGTGCAGTTTCCGATGCGCAAGAGATCTCCACCGGCGTTCCGCAGGGAAGTATACTAGGTCCTCTTCTGTTCAACCTATTCACCTCGGACATACCCCCGCTCCCTGAAAATGGATCTCTGTCGTTGTTTGCCGATGATACCGCAGTCGTCCACAATGGTAGGGTAATAAGAGCGCTTACAGCGAAACTGCAACGAAGCCTGAATGTTCTATCTGAATACTTCACCGAATGGAAGATCTGTATCAACGCGGCGAAGACCCCTATTTCCACACTCCAACTCTCCCAAACTTGTTCCGCCTGAGGATTGTAAAATAAGCCTAAACAACACAACAGTGGAATGGGCCAAATCAGCTGTCTACCTTGGCGTTTCCCCAGACAGCAAGCTGATTTTTAGGAGGCAGGTTGACAAAATTGTCACAAAGTGTAACGTTCTGTTGAAGCTACTGTACCCATTGATCAACAGAAGGTCTACATTATCCCTGGAAAACAAGCTTGCTTCAAAATAAGTTCCTCAGAATGATCCTGAACACCCCTCCAAGGACAAGAACATCTGAGGTCCACCGTCTGGCCCAGATAAAAATGCTCGACTATCGCTTTAGTAAGTCTATCAAACGGTACAGTGCACGCTGCCTGAACTTGGGATCACCAGATCATCCGGAAACTGGTTCTCCACCCCTAGGATTTTCAAATTGTATCTATTGTTTTAGTTTAAGTAGGTTATCAAATGTTGATTAACAAGCCCCAAGTTCTGATCAGAAAAATGATTTAAACATAAAACACATAAAACACATTCAACAAAGCTGAAGAGTCCAATGGACTAAAACAGTTAAAATTATAAATTATAAATTAGAATTGTCAACCAACGGACACGGTATCTCTTTTCCCAGTGCTACAACCTTTCAACTGCGAAATTCGGACGCTGTCATCTACTATCAGAATGTAGGTGGTATTAACGGACTCGAGAATGATTATCGGTTACTGGTTAAGGATCATTGTTTTTCGGACTGTTGTGTTATGTTCAAGATTTTGAAGATGGTATTTCGCGAAGTTTTCCGCTGCGATCGAAACAAAAAAAATAGCAGGAAATCGACTGAGTTCTCGTGGAGTTTTGTTACTGTTTTGTAGTGTACACTGGATTACCGGTACGTACCTTAATGCAATTGGTGGACTCCGGTGAACGCTCGCGGCGTCGATGCGAATCCAGCGATGGTTGACTTGCCGTGGTGAAAGATGGTGATCTGGCGGTGACTCCGTACAGCCGAATGGCGATTGTCGATGGGCTGGACTTTTAAGGTTACTGGCTTCCTTCAAACGAAGTTGGTCGACGACGGCAGGGGTTGGTCGAACCGAGAAGGGTATTCCTCCTTGATGATTAGGGCTCACTGCTCGAGAGCGCTGTCCTCCTTTATAATTATGGCCCGAAGCCAGAGGAACAATAGCGGTCCTTAACTATTAGAAATGGGCACCCTACAGTTGCCCAAATCGTAGTGTGCAATGGCGGGTCTCACCTCGCCAATCAGAATGCTCACTTTTTTTTTCCGGCAAACTAACTTAGCCACTGGCAATACTTTGTAACACGTCTGATCTACACGTTCGCTTAAAACTCCTCGATGGCCGCCCACTGCGAGTCCTTCGAGCCTTCAGTCAATCACCCATGTTCCGTGACTTCAGCATGCTGGGACTTTTTTCACGCCATGTACAGCTATTGTCGTGGTTGCAGCCCAGTGGTGTTCTTTCCGATAAAGTTTGGTAACCGATTTGAATTTTTGATTCACATGACGCATTTAAAAAAAAAACAATTCAAATTTCTGTAACAACGGTTACAGTTTTTGTTGCAGTAAGTTCTAGGCTGAAAGAAAGTGCAGTTTAAGACGATTGTTGGATCACTGTCGAATAAGTTTGGGTACTAATTCAGCTTGGAGGCCGTCTCTGTGCGGTGTACATTTCTCTGCATCGAACACACGACTTGGAATGAATTGATGCGCTTTGCCGCTTCGGATAGGGCTAGCCGCCTCGAATCTTCAGTATGAAGGTGTCAGATTTTGACTTCCAACTGACGTGGAATGCACTTCGTTGGAGATTTATTACCGTTTTTGCAGCAATTGACGCACGTAGTTATGATAAGTGCATAGTTTTTTTTTTTTTATCATGACTTGACTAATATATTGTGTAATCGTTATTCATTGTAACGTGTTTTTCGTTTCTGTTTAAACCAACATCATTAGGACCTGAACTAGATCTGATCTTGATCTGCTGGTACCACCGCAAATACGGAAGCCAGGCCGAACGGTGTCGCAGTCCTAGCAAGTATCAGAAATCAAGCAAACGAGTGAGGAAGGCGAAGGACTACCAAGCCGCCGACTTCTTATGTATGATCGCACGTTGTATATCCAGATCTTAGTAGAAACATACTGGGTCCGACGTGTCAATAATACCAGCCACACGGAAGGATACGTTAAAGCTATGTCCATTTAGAATCCGGAATAATAAAATCATCTGTATCTCGGTAACGGATTGACATACAAATAAGTTCAATACAACAAAACAAAGGTAATTCACAACAAATTCACAATTAAGGAAAAAATATTAATGCAAATCATTTCTCTTTGTTTCTAATGAAAATTAGCACTTTCTTCTTTATTCCTCTCATCAAACGTTGCACACTTCCGCAGTCAACTTCCTTGGCACATTCGTTCCACATTTTGATCATCTGAGTTGCGTTCCGAGCCGTTTTTACACTTTTCTTAAGCTTCCGCTTCTTTATTGCCCAAATTCTCTCGATGGGCCGGAACTGCGGGCAGTTGGGTATATTTATATTTTATCGATGAAATCTACGTTATTATCACGGTACCACTGGATGACTTCTCGGTTGTAGTGGCAACTCGCCAAATCTGGCCAAAACTTCACGGAACCTTTATGTAGAATGTTTGGCCAGGAAGCTGTCCGAAATCCATTTTGACGTTTGTTTCATCGTCGATGAGCAGGCATCCTTGGTACTTCGTCAAAATCTGCTGGTACAATTTCGGTGCTCGAGTATTGGTGACGAAACTTTACTTTCTGTTTACGTCCTGTTTGGTTGCTTGCTGGCTCGATAAGAACGATATCTTGCTCGCAAACGAATTCTTCGAACGGTACTGCGAGCAGCAGCGTATTTTTGTGCGATTGACAAATGACCCACCCATCGCCTGCAGGTCCCGTCGAACGGCACCCGACAAAGCCGCAAAGAAAGAATTCGAAACCACAAAGGAACTTGGGATACGTCGACCGCCCAAGAGAAACTTGGCCAATCCTCTACATCATCCCAAGTAAAACGGTGAGTGGCGCTTTGTGGGAGACTGTCGAAGTCTAAATCATGTTTTCAATTCCAGATCGTTATCCCGTCTCACACATCCACGATCTCCTTAACAATTGTCTAGGGAAGCGCATATTCACGACTTTGGATATGGCGCGGGTTTACCATGAAGCTTGGCTTTTGTAACGCAGGCCAAGCCTCTCAAGGGTTTATAAATCGCATTTTTGATATTCTAGACTTTGTTGTCGTATTTGTGGACGACATATGCATCACTTCGGCATCGGAGAAGGATCAACGGCAGCATATACGCGTAGTATTCGAGCGCCTCCAGCAGAACGAACTTGTTCTAACTTGTTCAAGTATTGATTCGATCAAAAAGAAGTAGATTTCCTCGGGTATCGTGTGTGTGGTGACGGAATCAAGCCGCAACCTGAACACGTTCAAGCCGTTATAGACTACAGGCTGTCCGTTAGGGCTCGAACGCAGTGATAATGGAAGCGAAACGGCAACGGCAGCGGAAGAGCCCAATCTAACTAAACCTGCTTGTCAGATAGAATATTGATTAGATTGAAGTTTATTCCAATTGGGCATATCGACGTCATTTACGACAAATGTCAAACTTGCCGTTTCCGTTCCGTTTCCGTCCACATTACGTTTGGGCCTTTACTGTTAAGGAACTACGCCGCTTTTTGGCTTCGAGCGACGGAAATTCAGAAACACCTGCCGGAATTGATTCCTTGAAACAGGAAAAAACGGCACGGGAAAACAGAGTTGGACACCTACGGTTGAACAAGCTTTTACTGAGTGTAAAAATAGTTTAGCAAATGCGGCTTTATTGCAGTATTCGGATGCTTCTGAAACTCTGAGCCTAATGGCCGACGCGTTGGATGTCGCAGCAGGAGAAGTTTTACAACAGCTCGTCGAAGGTCAATTTATGTTGTACCTGTCTCGACGACAGCAGAAAACATTCCCGTAACCTGGATGCGATGATTCCCGTAAGTCTTCTGAACCTTTTCTGGCTTCGTTGTTTGGCCGTTAGCATTTACACGATTTTTCTTAAAGTGCTGTTCGTGTTCTACGGCCGATTCCATTCACTCATACTTATGGCTGGCCCACAATTGATACGTTGCGGATGCGTTTGCGTGAATTTGACAGTTTTCCCATAGGTTTTCTGTCAAATTAACGTCAACGCATCCGCAACGTATCAATTGTGGGTGGCCCTTTATAAGAAGAGCTGTTATTGAATGCGTGGTTGATCTCACTATGCACTTAGAAAATTTTACAGTATTCAGTAATTTTTTACCGAACTTTCTATAGCTGAAACCCCCCCTCCCCCCCTTGTCACGTTTTTTGAATGAACCTTCACATTTTTTGTATGGATCGTCACGTTACCGGAGCTCGTCAAATTTTACCGAAATCCATTGAATCGGATTACCGAACGTAATCCGATTTAATGGATTTCGGTAAAATTGACGTTATAAAAAGACACTTTTTTGCGTGACGTAATTAATGGACGTTCCCTAAATGTAATTCATGTAGTTTTTTTTAGGTAAGCAGGTTTCGGATCAAAACTGCGACCAGGAGAGCCGACACAAGCAAAATACAACGACTTTTTCAACGCACTCTAACGGCCCCCATTTTGATCAAAGAAAATTGAAATAATATTTTCGTACACTACATGGATACACTTATAATTGCAAAAAAGATTCGATTGATTTGAGTAAAAACTTTCCCTTGAAAATAATTTTTCAAAAATGAGTTATTTTTCTCGTTCTAATTGTATGTCCCCTAGCCTGGGACACGGACATATGAAAAAAAAACAAATTATTCACTCCCTGTTAATTTTTGGAAGCCTTTTGGGTTCTTTAATAACTGTGCAAAATTTCAGCTCGATCGGTGAAACTATATTTTTGCGCACGAGGTTTAAATTTTACAAAGGATTTTATATGAGAAAACTTACTTTTACATAGAATAATCTGGCGAAGTGACCCGTTGCCATCTTAAAATAAGTGAACCTAATGTTCTTCTTGGAAATTTTCCATGGAAACTTTCCTTCTAAGACCGCAAAGCGATCCGACGATTGTGGAAAAAGTTATTCAGCTAAAACTGATTACAATCCAAACGAACGGCTCAATGAACTGTTTTTTCTAACAACACTGTCACCTGCAGCATGGCCTTTAGCCTGCTGCTGTCGGCGCGAAGCAACCACGTTGTTGTGGGGCGTTTACTCGGCATGGCGTGAAGCCGATATCATGCGTATAAAATCTTGAAGTTAATCACTTCGAGAACATCAACAGTAGAATCCTTGACCTAGTTTTTGTAAAACTGCCAGAACCTCTAGATCTAGTTGAGCCTCCTGCACCACTTCCACCAATTGACAACCATCATGCACCGTTCGTTTTACCATTCGACGTTGGCGACGATGGGTACGATTTTAACAGGTGCGATTTCGATCAGTTGAATATAGCGTTTGGAGAGGATTGGAGCTTTCTCGCGAGGACCGTAACGATCGATGAAACATCTGCAGCATTTTATGACAAGCTCTTCGAAATTTGCAGCATTTTTGTACCACGCAAACGACGTGCGGTTAACACAACTATCAACAAACCGTGGTGGACCTCTAAATTGCGACATCTTCGCAACTTACTCAGGAAGGCACGCAATCACTATTTCCTCTCGAAATCTGAAGCCATTCTAAGAGAAGTTGAGACAACATTCAAATCTGTTTTGCAATCCACTCACCCCATGCCCAGTAAACGCCCCACAACAACATGGTTGTTTCGCGCCGACAGCAGCAGGCTACAGGCCATGCTGCAGGTGGCAGTGTTGTTAGAAAAAACAGTTCATTGAGCCGTTCGTTTGGATTGTAATCAGTTTTAGGTCGATAACTTTTTCCACAATCGTCGGATCGCTTTGCGATCTTGGAAAAAAAGTATCCTTGAAATATTTCCAAGAGGAAAATTTGGTTCACTTATTTTTAGATGACAACGGGTCACTTCGCCAGATTATTTTATGTAAAAGTAAGTTTTCCCATACAAAATCCTTTGTAAAATTAAAACCTCGTGCGCAAAAATATAATTTCACCGATCGAGCTGAAATTTTGCACAGTTATTAAAGAACCCAAAAGGCTTCCAAAATTGGAAAGGGAACTGGAATTTGAATTTTGACCCAGCCTAATGTCCCCCCTTAAAGTCTCCGAGTACGTGTGTTTCGTAGTAAATTATGATAAAAGAAAATATTTGCAAAAAATTGGTGTAAAGCTCCTTAGGACGACTTTTCCAGTGAAATTTTGCTTGTTAAAACGGTTGGGCCCCTGCTTCACTTTTTGTACGTATGATTTTGATTTCCCAACTTTGCACATTTCCCAAAAAAGATTGGGTTTTTTTTAATAACGGCTACTAGCTTCTTGTCCATTTGTTGGGAGCATACCTTTCGATTTGTTCCATTTCCAACCTTCCGATCACCAGTCAAGCGCTGGTCAAATAATTTGCAAACACAGTACTTTTCGGTAGTTTTAGTTTCTTGGCAAGATCGCGTCATACCGATTAGTTCGGATTTTCCTACCGTTAGAAGAAAATGCGTTAGCGCACTTCCACTAAATTCGACGCCTATTTACTGAATGTAACAAGAATGTAAACATATGTGAAACGTTTCAGCGATCCGTAGAATAATTCAAAATCTACACTGAAAGAAAAGTGTCAGAAATTTAACGTAGACAGGCTTTATGTGCAAAAACGATGTTTACGAAACGAGCGAAAGCAAATTTACGAAAAAAAAAACCAGTGTAGAGTAACATCATAACATTGTTATTGGAGGGAATTCTGCCCCGTATAGTGGTCATTTTGCTCCTTTGTTTCGCTGAAGGCATTTCTGATGAAGATGATTTGTAAAATCATTTTTCAGTAATTTCAGTATAGGAAAGGCTTGTAAGATGGCACACGATCCGTTGTTTCGCAAATCCAAAGACATTTTTTGAAAGAAGAACTATAAGGCCCTAATAATTGCCTAATAAACCGATTATTTATAGTCATCAAAAAAAAAAAAAAGTTATGGCGTATTTTCGAAATCCATCAAAAATTGAAATTTCAAAAAATGGCTTGTAAGATGGTACACCATTCGTTTTTTGCTCGTAACTTGTATAATTTTTATTTTTTCGAGGATCTTTCGAAAGAGGAGCTAAAAGGCTCCAAGTTTGCCGAAGGAACTGATTATTTATAGCCATCAAAAAAAAATTTGACCGATTTTCGAAATTCATCTAAAATTGCAATTTAAAAAAATGTATTGTTATATTTCAATTTATTGTTGATTTCATGGCATTGTCAGACACAAAAAATATCATTCATATGTTTTAAAACAAAAAAAATGTGTTCCATCTTACAAGCCTAACAGTGTTCCATCTTACAAACATGACGCCATAAACAAAAAACATAAAAAAAATTGTTACACCTTTCGATTTGTTTGGAAATGCCTTTGGACCATAAAAATACACCAAAAATGCTAGCCAACACAAATGTCAACCTTTTGATATCGATGGGAAATTTCCACTTACTAAGCGCTAGAAAAAATTGCTATTTTAATTATGCCTACACTTGCGAACATTGAAACCTGGAAGAGCTATATCGAATGAGTGTATTCACTCCAAAAGCAAATGAAAATTGAAGAATAGTAAAAAAATGAGGTTAACACTTGTCAGCGCGATAGTGTTGTCGCTGTGAATGTCAAAAGTGGCGCTGTTCCATCTTACAAGCCGTTCCATCTTACAAGCCTTTCCACTACGATTTTTCAAGGGACGCACGGAAAACAGATTGGTCTCACCAGCTTACTAATCGAAAGTGGATCATCAATCAAAGTTTGTGAATAAGTATATAAGTTCAAATTGTGCATTGCTCATTAAATCAAGATATCAGAAAAAACGATTAAAATATAAATTTTGTGTTTGTTGTTGTTGTTGTTGTTGTTGTATTCTTGTGTAGTATCGGTAGCTTATTCTTTTGATGCAATAAAATTGTCTAACATCAAACCTTAGAATCAAAGTGTGTGAATCAGATATAAGTTGAAGTTACACATACCAGTTAATTCTTGAGATGAATACTGTCCATCTAGGGTGCTTAAACTGACTACCACAATGTGTCCACCCCCTGTCATCATTTAATATCTGCGGTTGCAAAAGTTCTAGTGGTTTTATCTATTTAATCAGTTGGATTGTTAAAAGTAGTGCTTCGATCAGACATTGGTAATGTGATAAAACGTAATGTAAGACTTGATGTTAATAGGGCCACTTAAAGAACGATGTTTCGACTGTGGTGAGAAACTTCTGTAAATTCATACATACAAGAACACGCATGTTGATTGTTAAGATTGATGCTATCCACCGAAGGTGACTTAACCGATGCTTATAAAGTTCGAACATAGAGTTGAAATAGATGTTGCCCACCGAGGTAGATTTGATTGATGCATTCGAAGCGGCAATTATGGTTATTACAACACGATAAAAAAAATGCAAAAATGAAAATCGGTAAAATTTCAATTAAATCTGTATATGTGGCATCCCTGATTATTACGTCCCCGTCTCGTATAACTGTTTGTACACTACACATTCTTCAAACCTATTCAAAAAGATTTTCGGCAACATGATTATTTTCTTATTCAACAATTGTATTATACCTGCCCCAAATTTCTTATTGGCTTAAGAGTCAAATCATTCATATAAGCATCAAATCATGTTATTTGGATTCTATAGACATCAATAAACCAACGTTACCTTTTCGAAAGAAACCCTTCCACGAAACTACTTCAAGCATACTTACCTGGCACAGGGGTTACCGTGATCAGCAAGGCGGTTCCCCCAGGTTGAGACCCGGCCATTGCACATCCGTGCTGGGTTGACCCCTGCGAATATCCCTCAAGTGGATATCTCATGTGTGTAATTTTTGGTAGCCGGGAAGTGCGTGCGCGCACATCCCGATCTTAATCGCCAATACTGTTGTACAAATAAAACCTTTCCACGTTAAATTTCGGACACCAATATAATAGCAGCAAATAAAATTTGCACATAATTCAATTAAACCGATTGTTTATTTCATAATGAAAGAGTTATATCTACATTAGAAAAAGTGGATAGAGATGTTAATCCTTCTTTCTGTAAAATTCTCGAACTTTCTTTTGTACACCCCGTAACGAAGTCGAATTGGCTCAGCCATCGAGTAACGCAATAGAGTCATCGGCTCAGCCAACACATATCGACTGCAGAGGTCGATCAACACAAACACATATCTATTGTCCGGTAGAGGCCCAAGAAAATCACCTGCCAGGTGGACCCTGAATGTGGCTGGCAAGTTGCGGATACATAGAGGCTCTGGCTTTTCAAAAGGTGCTACGAGTTGACAATCAAAACACTCTCGTTGAGTTTTTTCCACGTAAGCGTTAATACCGGGCCATCAAACCGCAATCCTCATTCTCCGTTTCATCTTCTCGCGGCCGGGATGACCGCTGTGTGCCAACTTTAGAACCGTTTCTCGTAGCTTCACTGGAATAACAACTCTGGATCCTCTCAGTAGTACATCGTTTGCAAGGCACAACTTTCCCTTGAAGACTGCGTACCGTTTCAAATCGCTTTCCCATTTATCGTCGTGTAAAGCCTTTCTAACCTTTCGTATCTCCGCATCTTCTTGTGAGCTCTGTATGATTTCGTCTATCGGCACTGCTACAGGTTTGTTGACCTCCGCAATAGTGCAAAGGGAGGCCTCCGCGCCATTGTCAAACGTTTTACATTCAAGATCTTCGGGTAGCCGTGACAATGTTGGGCTTCCCAGGAATGTGAACTATTCGATAACGAAAACACTGCATTCTTTGCACCCACCTTTCTTGGCCCTTGTTTGGGGATGACTTTTGATTAAAGATGTCAATTAACGGCTTGGGGTTCGTTATTACCGTGAATTCCAAGCCAACTAGGTACATTTGGTATCGTTCGGCAGCCCAAGCAATGACCAAAGCCTCCTTACCTCCTCCTTAGCTGATCACTTGAGGTTCGCGCTCCCAGTCCATTGTCACTGGCATCGGTGATAAGCAACGTGCGGTTCCGTGGGTTGTAGTATCCTAGATGTTTAGGGTTAACCAGAGCAGATTTGATTTCCCTGAAGCATCGTCGTCCTTCGCTCGTCAATTCGAATTTAGCACCCTTGACTGTCATTTTCCGCAGTGCAGTTGATGTCTCGGAAAGATTTAGGATGAACTTACCAACGTAGTTTACTAGTCCTAAAAATCTACGCATGTCGGCGGCGTTTTGTGGATATCTGAAAGATTGGATGGCACTAATCGTATCGTTCATTGGCAGTATGCCTTTCCCATGAAGTTCACGGTCCTCTTCCCAAACTCGAATTTTAGGGAGTTAACCGTCAGTCCGTGCTCGTCGAGTCGCTGCAGCACTAGTTTTACTCTGGTGTCATGCTCTTCCTTCGTCTTTGCGTACACGAGAATGTCGTCGATGAATACTCGTACGCCTTTCAAACCCTTCAGAATCCTCTCGATTTCCTGTTGAAAAATTTCTGCGGCGCAGTTCATTCCGAACATCAGGCGTTTATAACGGTAGTATACGTTCGTGGTCACAAAGGTAGTTATTTCACGGGAAGCTGGGCCAGCTCAAGCTGGTGGAATGCTTTGGGAAGGTCCATTAATTATGTCACGCACTAAGGGGGGAGGGGGGCGTGGGGGTTGGGAAAACGTGACGATCCATACAAAAAAAAAAGAAGGTCCATACAAAAAACGTGACAAGGGGTGGGGGGGGGGGGGGTCTAATTAATGGACGTTCCCAGATCGATCTTGGAATAGTACTTGCGACCATTCAGAAGAGGCATAATTTCATCGAATGTGGATAACGGGTGTCGGTCAGGGATTGTAAGCCATACGCATATCAACGCATAGACATATACTTTCCCACCTCCTTATCTGGAACGCAGAACACCTCTCCACGAATCTCCAAAATTCCCAACTCTATCGATGTATTCTTGCTCAGCAGATTTGCGGCTGTATCGTTATCTACAACATAAACTTCGTGGAATACGCTCTTTGAACGGATGGCTATATCGGTGCTAAACGTTTTGTAAACTTACCATCCCCGTAGACACGGAGAAATTTTCGTGGTTTTTGAACCGCACTGAATTTACTTCCCTTCTCTTTCAGATGACGCCCTGTTTTCCGGCTGATGACGTTAACTTAAGCACCAGTGTTAACAATCCAGTCCAATTTTACACCACCTGCGTAGCATGCCACTAGAGCGTGTTTATCTCCAGCAGCATAATCGTCGTTGTCTTCACTACTGTATCGCTGCAGTTCCGGGTGCCACTCTCGTCATCGGAATTCTGAACTTGCCATACCTTCTTCTTGCTTCTTTTACTCTTCACTCCTGCTTGGTTTTGCACACTTTTCGAAAATGTCCAACTAGCTTACAAGCATCGCACACTTTGCCGGGCAACACTTATCGTTCGCAAAATGTCCATCGAAAACACTTTTCTTTCTTAGCCCCTTTTTGATGAGGTTCACACAACTCTGTTCAACTGGGTCTGTTCTTCTTCATGCCTTTCTTATTACGATGCACTGTTCCCAAGATGCGTGCTTCTTGCACGATTTCTTCCACGTTCACCAGTTTCTTTTTGATTATCACCTCCCGCAGTTCGTCTGACAGGCTATTGTTGAACAGCTGTTCTGTCACCCGCATGTCGAGTACATTACCGTACTCACACAAACGGCCTTGTTCTCGAAGCTGAGCGACGCATTTCTCCACAGATTCGTCCTCCGCTTGCTTAATTTGTCGGAACACATATCGATCGTACGGAATGTTTGAAAGTGGTTCAAAATGGGCATCCAACAATTCTATCGCCTGTTTGTAAACATCAGAATTCGCTGGACTAAGGGCATCTTGTTCTGGTGTATCGAAGAGAATATCCTGTATCTGTGGTCCACCAAAATGTAACAGATAAGACTTCTTCCGAGATGCCAAAGCAACGCAATTCAATTCTAGAAACATCTCAAGCGATCGCTTCCACTTCTTCTAGCCTGTTCCGATGGATTCAGTGTTGGAGGTGTCAAAAGGTCATTCATTCTGCTATTCAATGTAATTGACAGGCCCAACAATGTAGCCGCTTAGTAGGAATCACTACACACCCGCCAGTAGGTGCCGTACTATATCCTCAGATATGCCCGCCGAGACAATTCTCCAACTTCTCTTGAAATCATCGGTACCATTTGCTGTCTTCTTAGTTTTGAAGAGTTTCCGCTTAACTAGAGCCCAGTACTTCACTATTGGGCGAAGTTCTCGACAGTTTGGTTGATTGGCTGTCTTGACACGTGTTTGACCTCTCATACCCAGAGACCGAAATTTTCGCCTACTTGAGAAGAGAAGCGTCCTTTTTCATCCGCTTGGAGAAACAAATCAGAATGTGAGAAGCGAGAGACTATTATATACTCACAGCAGTTTTCGCGAGAAAAGCAACAGCGATTTATAATTTTCGGAGAGCATGAGTAGCTGATAAATCGTTTCTTTTTCAGTGAATCCTAGATCCCGATAATTATTTTTCACTTATTTTTTGACACCTGAAAATGCACCAGTCTTCATGCTTGTTTTATTCTGACATCATAATTCTATAATGATGGTCCATGTCGGTACCAGTGTGCACCGACTTGGCCTTATTTACGGTTTTTGCGCTTCGTATACGATCTAAGCATGTTCTCAGTGAAAAATGTGACATGAGAAAATATTTTCGTTGAATTTTGGAGGGAGATATTTTGTCATATGCAAGAGAGAGGATAATGAATTATCGGCGAAAAAGGAGAGATGAAAAGTGAACGGTTCGCTACTCATCGACAACCTGCTTGAAAGAGAGCATGGTTTTCACCCAGCTGAGTGAGAATTTCGATCTCTGCTCATACCTTATACCATTCCAGAATGGATTTAATGCTTTAGTGACGATGATTTCTAGTGGAAAATTATCAATATGTTATGTCTGTTTGTCTGTGGTCGTGGTTTCTGATAAACGGTAGCAACCGCATTTGCAGAGATTCTTTCTCGCACATATCCTTATTGATAGTGCCGGTATAGATGAAACTTTTAGATTGTCGACCACAACTTCATATGGCCTGCCAAATCAAATATTTCTTCGGTAATTTGGGCACCTTCTTTGTCCGGAAATGCTCGGCAACGGCTTTCCTTGCCATTGCGGTGTAAAAAACCAGGCTCAAAATGGTGTAAAGTTCCTTAGCACGACTTTTTGCAGTGAAATTTTGCTTGTGCTTGTGCATAATTGCAACCGTGCTGTTGGGCCCTTGCTTCACTTTTTGTACGTATGATTTTGGCTTCCCAACTTTAGGATTTTTCTCAAGAATGGCTACCACCTTCTTGTTCGTTTGTTGGGAGCATACTTTTCGATTTGTTCCACCTCCAACCTTCCGATCCACAATCAAACGCTAGTCAAATGATTTTCAAACACAAAACACAGTACTCTTCGGTAGTCTTAGTTTCTCGATCTCTTCTTAGATCGCCTACCGATAAGTTCGGATTTTGCTGCCGTTCGTACAAAATGCGTTTGCGCCTAGGTTTGCGGACTTCCACTTGACGCCATTTTACTGAATGTAACAAGAATGTAAACATGTTGTGCCCGTTGTGTCACGAAATAAAGTGTCAGCTGTCAGCTGTCATATACGTGAAACGTTTCATCGATCCGTGAAATAATTCAATATCTACTGAATAAATCTACTGCGGATAATATATTACTCTCACGACACAATTATGCATCATTAAAGGTCGACTATAAGCGAACTTAAAACACGGAAGAAGAAAACGAAGCAATTTCCCAAAACTCAGTTCCATCTCGAGCTTATGACCTGTTGCATTGACGTTCTTCTGCACTTTCAATTCCAGGCGGAGCTTTAATGATAAAGTGTCGTCCTGTCAGCGTCAAGTGACGACTCCCAAGCGATGAAAGAACTTTCGAGACAAAGTATATCAACCGTTTGAGCCGCCGTCTCGAGGGGAAAATTACCACCCAATGAAGCAATAGAATGGTTAAGATTTACTCATCTCCTTCATCCAAACGCGCACAAATCTCGAAGCAGAGGATAAGGTTTCATTCAACAAGCTGTGTGCTGTCTCCTCGAAGAAGACCAATAATGTGTACCAGTTGTACTCCGAGGCAGCGAATTGAAAGCAGCAGCAATGAAACGTATAAATTGCACCGAAGGGAATACAAATGGTAACAAACGGTTCCTCCCCCCACCCCCTTCCGGTGTCCTGGCCAGGCTGCTATGGCTCCGAAGCATTCGTTTTGCACCATTTTTCAAAAAAGGCTAATGATATTATTACGCCCAGCTCGGTCGGGTTGATGACAATTTCTGTTCACTCGGGTAGAAGTTTCCATGTTTCTGAAGTGTAACAACAATAGAACTGTAATTAAATGCCATTACGGCTGAATGCGGGAGCTCTATTCGAAGTCCTGTCCTCTTGGCAAGTGTTTTGCAGTACCTGCCAAGTGAACCGCAAAATTATGTGTCGAGGCACCATAATCGAACAATGGAACCTTTATGCATCATTTCCGGAATGTTTTCTCTTCTTCTTCAGCATTATGGATTGTCGGAAAAAATCTTATCATTAATCTAGGTGCATCGGACGTCAATGGGTTTCTCACCGTGAGTATAATGATTGGCGTAGCAAGAAAAAATCATGTAAACTTAATTTTGCTTGGATGCACATGAAGGGAACGGCTCATTCAAATTATATGGCAATAAAAGCTTAAATTAATGCCATGAAGTAAATGCAAGTTATGATACCCAATATGAGATTTTCTCAAAGCTACATATAATTATAAGCGTTCATCTAATTATAAACTTTTCTTTGCTATACCTTCTTACGATCATAAATAATCAGGACCAACTACATGATCAAAAAATGAAGAATTCAAATTGATTGATAAAACAATAACTACTGAGATTGTTTTGATTTTTAAAAGTTAATTGCATAGTACAGGGTGTCTCACAATAGGTGTCATTAAAACAAAATGGGATTACAGCAAAACAAATCAACCAAATCATGACATTTTTCATTTGAAAATACATGTTATAGAAATAAACCATACAAATTTAATTCGTGGGCTAATTCCTTAGCTCAGTAAAGGCGCGACTATAAAGCAACACCATGCTGGAGGTGACTGGGTTCAATCAGCGGGTGGATAGTCCTGAAGAAAATGAATATATTTCTTGGCTCAGGAAGTACTATAGTATTTCCTGAGCCAAAAAATATATTTATTTTCTTTAGAGTAACATTTAAAGTTCTATGACTTCCTAGAAGGGTGTTATAAAACAACATCCATAGAACCCTGGTCAAGGCATATTTGTCTTGATTGCTTCCCCCAAAAACCTTTTGGAGGGTTTATTGTCTCTAAATTGAGATATTCTGTTTTCGGATATTCAGATAGGCGTAGACGTCTTATCTGATGTGAAGTCGAATTATAACTAAAAACTTTATTTACGCAAAATCTGGAGATCAAATATAATTTACCCGATGGTCGTTGTCACTGTAGTGATCAGCCGATAATGAGCTATCGGTGTGGGTAAACGAAGTGTTGGTTGCTATAGTGTTAGATTCACACTGGTATGGTCGGATCCACCATAACCTCATGAAGACTAAAATGTGCCCAGTTGGCCCACCCTGGCAGAGGTTCTGAAGAGTATATTTTAGAGGCAGTTCTAGACTGGATTAAAATAAAAAGACTTTATTATAACCGAATTGAAAACAGTTGGAGAATCATAGGTAGACTACAATAAAAGCAATTTGACATCTATAAAAGCCTCTTTCATGCCACTTCCGCTACACGCTTGCCAAAACCACTCAAAACAGTTTTATTCTGTTTTTAATCGTATTCATAAATTTCATTCACTCTCAACAAATTCATTTCGACAAAAATAACTCGGATTGAAGAAAAAGTTTACCCATGTCAAAAAAAGGTCAGTATTTTCAACGTGAAATATTTATCTCAGCTTGATTTTAAGTGCCAAATTAAATGCATTGAGCAAAGTGCTTGAAAAGAGTTAAAAAACTAGGTGCGTTTCCGAATTACGTTGTACTTTCTTAAAAAATATGTTTAGAAAAACTGTAATTATTCGTTGAAGATAACTTTTATACCACATTGACTGCCGTACAACAATAAGCCGTGTCAAAGAAAATATTCCATGATATATGAAAATTGTAAATCCGCATAGAGATTGAAATGAAAGTGGCAGCGGCATTAACATTGATTTGTCATGAGCCGATATTGAAAGCTGTTTTGTTTTCATGAAAGCATCTTTAAATAAATGATGTTTTGAAATGGCATTGGCATGGCATTTTTAAAACTGTTCCGTTGTGACGCTAATTTGCTATATGCAAGACCGTTTAGCTTTCAAACAGCTTATAAGGTCTGTATCCGAAATAATCCGGACAGCTCAAAACATGAATAAAACATAAATTGCAGATTCATGGGATGTGTTTTAACAATTCGTGTAGACAAAACATAGTTATTCGGTATTTGCATAAAATTTTCGAACTTTGCGCTTAACTCCGTCCATTAGGGTTTGTACAGACTCTTCAGAAATCGTAGAAACCGTATTTGTCCAAAATTGCTGGAAATGTTTCATGTCTTTGGTTCCTTGCTTCTTTCCAGAAAGCTTCCGCTTCATCAGAGCCCGATATCTCTCGATTGCTATGGGCAATTTGGCGGTTTGAGGTTTTTGCTACAATGTTCACTTGATTTGCTTGGTATCACTCCACACAGTTTTAGCACAGTGGCATGATGCCAAATCGGACTTTTGACTTTTGATGAAGGGTAGCAATCGCTTCTGCAGACACTCTTTCTGCTAGATCTCCTTGTTGATTGTGCCTGTAGTGACGAAAGATTTACTCTTTTTGCCACACGAGCAAATTGCTTGCCACACAAGGTATTTTTTGGGAAATTTCGATGCCTTCTTCGTACTGAAATGCTCAGCTGTACCATTTCTGGCCATAGCAGAATAAAAAGCCAGCCCTGGAAGCTGCTTGAAATCCTCCAGGACATAAGTTTCATCGTCCATAACAACGCAAAACTTCGTCAAATATTCGCATTACAAACGTCGAGCCCGTGATTTTGCTGCCAAGTTCTGTTTGTCGTTGCAATTTGGAGCTGTTTTTACTTTATATGACTTAAGTTCTTAACGTTGTTTTGATTTTTGGACAAAACTAGGCGATATACCTATTTTACGAGCCACCGTTCGAATGGAGAGATTTAGGTTTTTCGTTAATATCCTTTTCACCTTTCGGTCCATGACAGGATCAGCGCGTTCAATGTTTTTGTCACTTCTCGGTTTCCTCTCCACCGTCAAACTTTCCGAAAATGATTTGAGCACATCGTGAACAGTTGATATAGGCAAATCCAATGTTTTTGCAAGGTCCCGTATTAAGCCAGGATTTGCCGTACGCCCGTACAAAATTTGCTCGCGCACTTGTTTTTCTTTCGTCGCCATCTTGAATACTAAACATGAAATGTTAACATTAATATTAATCTTTTTCATCATAGACTTCTTCAGTATCTCGTACTAATAACTCGACTCGAGTCGAGTTATTAGTACGAGACACTGAAGAAGTCTGCACATTGTAGACGAAATACGCGTATCTGTCGAAGATAAGCAAAGGTAGTTGGAATTAAATGGAAGATACTAATTCTTCTTCTAATTTCTAGTTACATTTCAGATAGTTGAAAAGTAAACTCTGAGTATCTATGATATGCTTCCCGTTGGCAGTGAAACCGCAATCTTGTACAACAAATTCATCGTGATGAGAAAAAAGAACACGTTTTGCAAAACATGGTTGTTGAAATGTAATTTCAACAGTATATGGAACTGACCATAAAATCTTTTCCTGTTTATGTATTACAAATGTACGGAACCATGTTTTTAAGAACAATAATAAAGTATTAATCACTTGCAGAAGTGTGAAAAATATGTTTAGCTCGACCGGTTGTCAGAGTGACGAGAGTTGCGAACCGCTTCAAACTTGACATCTTTTGCAATATGTTTATAATACATTTATAATACAAACAATTATAAATCATTCTAAAAAGATGTTTTGTGTGTTACTTGGGTAACCAAGCTGCTGCCAGAAAAGTTTTGATAGTTCAAGGTACATCAAACGTTACTCCGCAGGAAGAAAGTGTAAGCCCTGTACTTGAAAAAAATGAACCATTTTTATCCGTGTGTCACTTTTTTGTCCGTGGGTAAAAATTGATGAAAATCTGGGTATAACTAGTTTGGAGTGAATTTCATAACAATCGGTTTAGTGGTAACTGAGATGTCATCAAAACAAGAAGAAAATCGCCGGAGAATTTTGCGCGCCGTCATGGAAAATCCGACTGCGACCATGAGATGGATCGGAAGACAATTGGGAAACACCCATAGAACTGTGTCTCGGGTGGTGAAATCTTTTAAGGAGTTTCAGACGACCGAGCGGCGGGCTGGAAGTGGAAAAAAATCGAAGACAACTGACCCTGCGAAGGCCCGGAAGGTGTTCGATTATTTCAAGTGTAATCCAAACCTTTCGATTCGATCCGAACCGCCTGGTTCGTTCAGCAAACCATGAAACGAGCTGGGCTTCGCGTATTCAAGGTCCGCAAGGTACCGAATCGGCGTGATTAACAAAACACGGTGACCAAATCCCGCTCAAGGAAGCTGTATCGAGAGTGGTTAACGAAACCTATGTGTGTGGTTATGGATGACGAAACCTTCATCAAGGCAGATGCAAAGCAGATACCGGGGCTGGAGTTCTACGTTGCCAAATCACGGTTTGATGTTCTGGAAGACATAAGGAAGAAGAACGTGGACAAATTCGCCAAAAACTATGCCAATTCGGTAAACTGAGTAAACCGTACATCACAACGGGTACCATCAACAGCGAAATTTCCCGCATCAAGTACCTCCAGATGCGTCTGCCCTTCCTGCGGTCCCACGGAGGCGAGACATTGTTTTGTGCCGGACTTGGAATCATGCCATTACGCGCGATCGACGTTGGATTGGTACAGAGACAATAACGTTTGTTTTTGTAACAAAAACCGCCAACTCCCTAAATTCACCAGAGATTCGTCCGGTGGAAAGATTTTGGGCTATACTGAAGGCCACAGTTCGAAAATCGTCCAAGGTGCTTAAGAACGAGCTGAAGTTGAAGAAATAATGGATGAAAGTGATCAAAAAGGTCGGCTCCACCATTGCACAAAATGTAATGAGGGGTCTTAAGGGAATGGTGTGGGCGTTCAGCGATGAAAAAGAAATTGAATTAAGTAATTATGCCCAAACATAATTCATATGTATTAGTTCATTCCCTGAAAGTTTCACGCAAATCAGACTTAAAATAAATTTTTGGCGAACACTTTTTTTCTGGTGCATTTTTTTCGAGTACAGGCTCTATACGAAAAAACACGGGAAAGCAATGCCGTATTACGAGGCGAAGAATGCCTCAAGATAATTCCATCTGGATGGGAGACTGACTAATGTTGTAATTTTACGTAGTTAAACGACCTTAATTGATGAGTAGTTGGCAAATTGCTATTTTTTTTTTTTTTACGAATTCATTTATTTGTTACGAATTCATTATTTGGCTCAATCGAATCAACTTTACAGAGCCAAGTTTTCATGTTTATATACATCAGTTATCTTAGAACTAAGGTTAAGGGGATAGAACCGATTACTCGCGGTCGTCTCGAGGTTAATAGGAATAACAATTTTAAGGATGGGAAAATTGGGGTGGAAATTTTGAACAAAGCATAAGGAACAATGGTTTTCTTATATCTAGAACTTCAAATTACATTTTTTTAATTGAACGTTTTTAATTAAAAAAAAAAGGATAACTCACTCACACACACAATCACACTCACACACACACACACACACACACACACAACCACAACCACACTCACACACTGGCGCACACATTCCTCACAAATTTAACCTAAACAAGTAAGTTAATCAAACTACAATCTAAGGCTAATGTTAGTCAAAAACCCATAAATGAGTTTCATAAACTCCAGATCGCGCGCAGCCAAAATATCTCGAATCGGTACATTGGGTTGTCTACCTCGAGCCCGAAGGGAATCATACAGCCCAGATCTGACTCCACGATGCTCAGCACAAAACCAAATAACGTGATCTGCGTCCTGGTAACCTTGTCCGCATTCACAGAGATTGCTGTCTCCCAGCCCAACACGGAACAAATGAGCGTTTAAAGAATAATGATTGGACATGAGGCGAGACATCACACGAATGAAATCTCGACCCACATCCAATCCCCTGAACCAACATTTCTTAGACACCTTTGGAGTGATAGAATGTAGCCATCGCCCCAAGTCTCCTCTACTCCATTTATACTGCCAGCTATCGAGTGATATCTGACGAAAAATATGGAAAAATTCGTTGAAGGCGATTTGTCGATCATAAATATCGCCTTCCATAGCGCCCACTCCTTGCAAGCGAGTCCGCTTTCTCATTGTCAGGAATCGAACAATGAGAAGGGACCCACACAAAGGTGATAATAAAAGAACGTGAAGATAAAGCACTTAGAAGACCTCGTATTTTCATGAGAAAATAGGAGGTGTGCTTTACCGGCCTCAAGGAGCGAATAGCCTCTATAGAACTAAGACTATCCGTGAAAATGAAGTATTGATCCGGTGTAAAAGAGGCAACAGTTTCTAAAGAAAAATAAATTGCTGCCAATTCCGCGACAAAAACAGAACAAGGTGCTTGAAGTTTACGAGCGACGCTATAATTTTCATTGTATACACCAAAGCCAGCGGAGTCTTCTATCAAAGACCCGTCTGTGAAAAACGTTTTGGTGGAATCAACTAGGCCAAACTTTGCAGCAATATCACCGGAGCAATCATAGGACGATGATGCTCTGGGATTCCATGAAGCTCCTGTTTCATGGATAAATCAAAATGAACCGAATTTCCGAAGTCGGAGAAGCAAACACAATTGGGAATATTAAGCGAAGGGCTGACATCCTGTGTTATGTACAAATGATACAAGCTCATGAAGCGGGTTTGAGAATTCAACTCTAGGAGCTTCTCAAAATTTTCGATCACCTGGGGGTTCATAACTTCACACCTGGTGAGGAGCCGGAGAGATAACTCTGTAAACCGATCTGAGAGTGGCAACATGCCAGCCAGCACTTCAAGACTCATGGTGTGAGTCGAGTGCATGCAACCTAACGCGATACGAAGACACCGATACTGAATACGTTCCAGTTTGATTATGTGCGACCGAGCCGCTGACTGAAAACAAAAACTACCGTATTCCATAACCGACAAAATCGTTGTCCGGTACAACGTTAGAAGATCTTGCGGATGCGCTCCCCACCAGGTCCCGGTAATTGTGCAGAAAAAATTGACCCTTTGCTGGCATTTTCGCTTCAGGTACTCAATGTGAGATCTCCAGGTGCACTTTGAATCGAACCAGACCCCAAGATATTTAAATGACATGGAATGAGTTATCGGTGTACCCAAAATTTGAAGTTTCGGTTGTGCAGGGTTATGCTTCTTAGAAAAAACTACCAACTCAGTTTTCTCCGTAGAGAATTCGATACCTAGCTCTAGAGCCCAAGTAGACAAATTGTCTAATGTATCCTGCAAGGGTCCTTGTAGATCGACCCCATTGGGTCCCGTGACAGACACTACGCCGTCATCTGCAAGTTGTCTCAACGTACAGTTGTCACCTAGACAACCGTCAATGTCTTTGACATAAAAATTATATAAAAGAGGGCTTAAACATGATCCCTGGGGGAGACCCATGTAGCTAAATCGAAAAGCTGTAGAGTTTCCATGAGAAAAGCTCATATGTTTCTCTGACAGCAAATTGTACAAAAAATTGTTCATTAATGGTGAAAAACCACAAGCATGGAGTTTATCTGAGAGAACTTCAACAGATACTGAATCAAAAGCCCCTTGATATCCAAGAATACAGAAGCCATTTGCTCTTTTTTAGCAAAAGCTAACTGAATATCTGTGGAAAGCAACGCGAGACAGTCGTTCGTTCCCTTACCCCTACGGAAACCATATTGAGTATCTGAAAGCAGGTTATTCGTCTCAACCCATTTGTCCAGACGGAAAAGGATCATTTTCTCCAACAACTTGCGAATGCAAGATAACATCGCGATGGGTCGATAGGAGTTGTGGTCGGACGCGGGTTTACCAGGTTTTTGAATGGCAATAACTCTCACCCGTCTCCAATCATCCGGTACAATGTTGAGTTCCAGACACTGATTAAACAAGTTCAACATGCGCCTCTTCGCGACGTCTGGGAGGTTCTTGAGCAAGTTGAACTTGATCCTGTCAGCTCCTGGAGCCGTATTGCCACACGAAAGGAGTGCGAGAGAGTTCTACCATTGAAAAGGGTTGGCTAATCTCATCTATCGAATTCGTTGTTTCGCGAGGAAACATTTGTGCTGGCACAGAATCTGGACAAACTTTTCGCGCGAACTTGAGGATCCATTGGTCCGAGTACTCCTCGTTCTCGTTGTTCGTAATCCTGTTACGCAATCTTCGCGCCGTATTCCAAAGGGTACTCATCGACGTTTTGCGCGATAATCCGTCCACGAATTGTCGCCAGTAACCGCGTTTCTTGGCCTTGATGAGGCTCTTAAATTCTCGTTCGAGAGCCGTGTACCTTTCAAAGTGCTCAGGTGTTCCACGTCTACGAAAAACTTTGAACGCGTCAGACTTTTTGCGGTAAACCTCGGTGCATTGCTGATCCCACCATGGGGAAGGAGGTTTCCTGCGAAATGACGTCCCTGGAACTGGTCGAGTTTGAGCTTGAAGCGCGCTGTCTAAGATCAGGTTGGAGAGGAAGTTATATTCCTCCAGCGGTGGAAGCCCTTCTACCGTTGATAAGGCTTCATCTACTGCTGTCTTGAACCTTGTCCAATCGATATTACGAGTTAGATCATACGTGACGTTGATGGATGCCGGTGGAGTGAGCCCGGTGGCAACCGAAATTTTTATAGGCAAATGATCACTACCGTGGGGATCCTGGATCACATTCCACGTGCAGTCCAACGATAATGAATTCGAGCAAAGTGTGAGGTCTAACCTACTACCAAGTGAGGATGGACCAGCCAAGCGTGTAACTTCTCCATTGTTGAGAACTGTCATATTGAAGTTGTCACAGAGGTCATATATCAAAGAAGACCGGTTATCATCGTACAGTTCTCCCCAGCCTGTACCGTGAGAGTTAAAATCTCCCATGATCAACCGCGGAGCAGGCAGAACCGAACAAATATCTGAAAGTTGTTTTCGGTTAATTGGTGCTCTAGGAGGAATGTACACGGAAGCAATGCAAAGGCTTTTATTTTTAATAACAGCCTGACATGCGACAACTTCAATACCTGGAATTGGAGGAAAATTCACTCTATAGAAGGAGTAGCACTTTTGATCCCCAAAAGTACTCCTCCTCCACGTGAATCCTCACGATCAAGCCGAATAATGTTGAAATCGTTAATCGGAAGATCGATTTCGGCTGAAAGCCATGTTTCACAAAGAGCAAATGCATCACAACCGATATTGTGAGCTAAAAATTTGAATGATTCCAATTTAGGAATAAGACTTCGACAATTCCACTGCAGAACAGTGATCAAATCCCCGACCTCTTTTGGCGAATTATCCATCGAAGGAAATAATTGCTGCAAGGATGGGCCACTTTAATGTTAGTTTCTTCAAAAAAGTTTTCACAGTGGGAAGCATTGCCATAACAATGCTTTTAAGAGGGTCAGACATTTCGAGGTACTTGAAAATACCTTCCACAATATCATCGAACGAGAACAGCCCAGATGAAGGGGGGGCTTCTGTTCTTAAAATCGGGGCATCAGGGGATTTAGATGTCCCCGGAGAGATGGGAAATCCTGTGTGTAGTTGGCACTACGAAAACCAGGAGGATTCGGAATATCCTTCTTTTCTCTGCTCTTTGAATTGGGCATGTTTATTTGAGGCTTCTGTTCAGCTGCTTTCACAGCTCGGATGCGTCTTCGCTTCCGTGGAGCACCTTCTGGAAAACTAAAAGATGCCCCACCCTCAACCAAATCCGAATCAGACTCGTCATCTGAGAGAGGAGCGAAAGGATTTGTATTGGTATCGGGTGGCGAAGCTTTCTTAAGCATTTCTGCAAAAGATTGCTTCGAACGTTGTTTTAGCGAACGTTCTAATTTTTCCCCGCGTTGTTTATACGCCGGGCACGACGAGAGAGCGTGAGGAGGGGTTCCCTTGCAGAAAACACATTTTAGTGTGTTATCTGCACAGGGGCCAGCCTCATGTTTCTCCCCGCAAGTTGAGCAGCGTGTCTTATTGCCGCAATGGGAGGCCGTATGCCCCATCTGCTGGCAGTTTTGGCAAATCATTACCCGGGGTACAAATAACCGCACAGGTAGCCGAAGTTTGTCCAGTTCTAAAAAGTGAGGAAGGGCAGAGCCAGAAAAGGTTACCCGAAACGAGTCTGTGGGGGTAACTTTTTTCTTACCCTCGCTGTGCGATATTTTAACTAATTTTGTCACTTCCAGTATCTGAACTGGGGGGAGCAGAGGGTTCTTGAATCGGCCAACCGCCCGCTTCTTCAAAATTTCAGGGCACAGACTCGCCTCTGTGACCACTCCTACAATCTCCACATCACGAGCTGGAATATAAACTCGATATTCGAGTGTAAAATGCTGGGAAGCAGCAATCTCATTAGCCTGCTTCAGGTTAAAGACGACAACACGGAGTTTATTAAATTTTACTTTCGTGATCTCTGTCACGGCTGAAAATCGCTTCTTCAGATCAGTAGTGATTTGGTACACGTTCAAAGGTTTCATTTTGGGCTGAAAGTAGACAACCCATGGACCGACCGAGTCAATTGGATACGATCGCGGTCGGAAATTTGTTTGTGCCACCCCATCATCGGGTGGCAAAGGCTCTTTTTCATACAAACCGTCCATGTCGAAGAAACCTCTTCCACATGCACGATTTGCCTTACTTGCCAACAATTTAAATCACACACAGACACAAACAAGGAACACACAAATTAAAGCTAAACTCTAGTGGAATGAGGGACGGGGGAAAAAAAAAACTTAACTAATATTACTGATCTTTTGCTGCTGCTGCTGCTGCTGCTGCTACTGCTGCTTAAATTGCTATTTAGAATGCTAAATAAGTTTTGCTTATTTCGAGTACCTAGTTCCTAGGTCAGAGTTCCTAGTCAATTATTTTTTGAAGTTTCAACTTTATGCTAGAAAAGGTTATAAAAACAGCCTAAAGTACAATATTTAACGACACATTTAAAAAAATACCATATCTATAGCAATAATCAAACCCCTATAAACTTAAACAAAGGCTAAAAGGCAGTAGGATTGGTACTTGGGTAGCACACCGGTCCCAAGCTCGGTCCCAAGCTTAATGATTCGCCCCTAATAACGTTACTCAAATATTCTGTCAAAATAACATAGCGAATCAAAACAACAACAAAGATACTAGTACCGACAGGTACCGAAAAGCGCAAGAATTATTGCAAGGTGCCGACTGCAAGGTGTACTTCGGACCTAGTGGTTCTACAAGAGTGAACCAATTTCAAATCGCTAGTTACATATTGATTGTTGGTTCAATTTCTGATCTAGAAATTTTTCGTTATGGAAAATTTCTCTAATCCCTGGGCATATAGGGTATGATTGTACTTGCCACACAATCATACTAATGCAAAAGTGGTATCTGGCATCGAAAGCTCTTAATTAAAAACAGTGGAAGTGCATTTCGAACACTAAGTTGAAGGCAAGCAATAAGTTAATTGTGAAAGCAATAAGCTTGAAACGCTAACAAACAAGAAGAATTCAATTTGAATATTTCGCCTTTTTCCTTAATAACTTTGCGTAAACGCTCTGTAACGTTTGCATTAAAACAAAAGGACAAAAATGTTTGCCACCCCGCCGCACCCGCCGCACCCCGCCGCACCCCGCCGCGTCGAAAACGGACATCGTGCGGCACTTTGTGGATGCCGGATACGCCCGTTCCGGCATCTACAACATCTTGGCACTACTAGACAACAATCAGAGGATCGAAAGAAAGCCCGATTCCGGACGACCGACGACCCTGACCGACAAGAAGCTCCAAAGGATGCTGAAGAGGAAGACCGAGGGAAAAGTGCCTACATTGCTGCGTGCGCTTGGCCGAGAGGTCGGTTCAACCGGCCGAACAGTGAAAATGTACCTGGTGTACACGAAAATACATGTCAGGAAGCGGAAGTCGCGTCCACTGGTTTCGGAGCTGCAGGAAATGACGCAGCTCAACTCGATTTTCCCGGCGAATCACGACGTGGCGGTGGTGATGGACGACGAGACCTATCTCACCCTGGATGGCAACGACTGGCAGGGCACTATTTTACTTCCACGACTAGGGAAGTGAGCTCCGAGGTGAAGTTCATTTCACACACCAAGTTTCCCAAGAAGGTGCTGACAATTAGCGAGAAGGGGATATCAAAGTCGCTCTTCTTTCACTGGACTGGCCGTGAACGGGGAAATTTATGGTACGAAATGCCTGCCGGAAGTTGCGTCGTTCATCAAGAAATATCATAAGGACAAAGACGCGATGTTTTGACCGGATCTGGCGTCGGCCCACTACTCGAAGCGACCGTTGGAGGAGATGGAGCGGCCGAATATCGATGTGGTACCCAAGTCGGCGATCCCACCCAACGTCCCCCTGCTGCGTCCCATCGAGAATTTCTGGGCCAACCTCAAGCGTAAGATCTAACCCAACAATTTTGTCGCGAAAACTGAGGAGCAATTGATAAATAAAACTAAGAAAGGACTCAAAAACATGCCTATACGCATGTTTTAGTCAACCATGGCGAATGTTCCGGTTAACTGCCGGAAGGATTTTAATTTGCAAGTAAGCTTAAATAATTACCTTCCTTGGGAAATTTATCAAAAGCAATTATCTGTCTTAGCTTTTTATTTACCACCATCCGCAAAAAGTCCATTTTTTTTAATGCAAACGTTTGCAAGCTTTCCTGAGGAATTTGGTCCCAAACGTTCAAAAACGACAAAAACGAGTAATTATACAGAAAACTGTGCTTTAAAATTGTCATGTGAGCCTTAGAGAAATAGTTAGTGATGTAAACATCTCACATGAAACCGTTCAGAACCATTCAGAATCGTTAAAATTTAGCCCAATATTTTAAAACTTTTTGGCAATTGCTTGTCCACTCGAAAACCTCATATTTGAAAAAAATTAGTTTTACCAATTCTACTCTCAGTGTGCTATTTCAGGCCCTAAGCAAAATAAAACAATCCACACTAACACTACAGTGACAGAGGACAGCCTGAAAGTCAGTTTGTGCGTGTGTCCCTAAATGATTACTCCATTAATTTTTCGAATTAATTTTTAAAGAAAATTGTATAGAGTTTCCCAAAGATTCTCCAGGGATTTTTTCAAGAGTTTTCTGTGACATTTCATCGTCAGTTTTTCAAAACTTTCTTGTGATGACATTTTTTGGGGAGTCCCTGAACTTCTGTGATTCTAAAGGAATCCCTAGAGGACACCTGAAAGAACTACTTTAAAACTATAAGGTTGATATTTTTTACACAAATTCCATAATCTCATATATTTAATTTTTAACTTGAAAAACTCCGCAAGGAGTTTTTGTAGAATTATTTTAATTCAATTTTGTGTGACGTCTGCAAGGATTCTTACATATTGTTCTTACATGCTTCATTAATTTCATCAAGTATACCTCAGGAAATGTGTTTGTTTTAATGTTCGTCAAAAGATTGCTCCGTAAATTTTGGCAGAATTTCCTGCATGGATTTTTACAAAAATACTGTTTTTCCAATTCAGAAATATTTTCATACATTCAATCAGAGAAATTTTGGTTCTAATAAGGTTCTCGCTAGTTATTTTTGCCATTCGAAGCACTGTTATTTCGAACGTGTTTGTTTGTTATCTTTAATATAATTTTGCAATGCGAAAACCTTATTAAACAATTCTACCGACTGCGATGATCTATCTGTAAACCAATCCAGAATGCATCGAAATTTCTCCACTACTACATGAACCTTTTGACCGAAGCTGCCACTGATTTCGTTCTCGAAGAAAAAATATATATATAGGGTATGTGTCCCTTGACTCAGCCTAGTATGCAACCATCGATCACATTTTTTATTATAACTCATAAAGTTTTTAAGCTGTTAGCGAGATTCAACTAGTTATACACTTGCAAAGATAAGTTTGATAAGAGATTTGGTACAATGTATCAAGAAAAGTTACACAACTCTTTTCATAAAGTCGGTAACATTCGAGGGATATGCATTTAATGTCGGTTTAGAGGCACCAAATTGGGTCTATTTATGGATGCAAGTTCGTCCCATTCGATGGATTTATTACTATATGCAGTATTTGTACGGTTTTTTTTTTTCTAATTTCATGAATTAATGCATTGCTAGCTGCATTCGATTTAGTTAATACAACATTCCACAAAACAAACTAAAGTAAAACTGTCTTGAAACGTTTAAGCGGTGTTCATATATGATTTATCAGCCATTCTATAATGAAAACATTGTAATTCACTATACAATGATTTTGTCTCTTTGACCTTTGTTTAGATGAGCCTCTTGAATATAAACAACCACAAATTCATGCATTTCCACGTGAAATTTTACCAATAACAACCTTTTAACTACGTTATTGATACAACAGGCCATACCCAACAAACATCAGTGTCGAATGATCGCTTGTTCAAACAAATTTGGAGAAGTTATTCAGCTATCTAGACGAAGAAGCTGAACAACTTCTCCAAATTTGTTTGAATAAGCCATTATTCGACACTGTTGTTTGTTGGGTAGTTGGGAACATACAAAAAAATATGTCCCCAACTTTGGGTCTACGATTTTCTTGTAAAATCATTGTTATTTTAGCTATGTGAACAGTGGGTTTGTAACATGTAACTATTTTCTGCTCATCCAGACTGCATTACTCGCTTTATCGATTCAAATAGCCAAATTTTGATCATTTGAAGATTGTGTAGATCACCTGTTCAGCTTAACCAGTGAAATCAAGATGCCCCAAAAGCTCAAGAAATCGAAAAGTACGCGGGAGTGAACTACTATAAGATGATTCATATTGTCTCAATTGCTTCAGAGTACATCGTTCATCCTAATAGCAGCATGATTTTGTTGATTATCGCTAAAATAATTACACATTTGGTACATAGGCCGAATGACGGAGCTAGGCTAACATTACATCCCCTTACCCTACTACTTTATTAAAGGGTGATACGGTCAAAATTTGGTCAAGGGAAAACGCGTGTAAATCGGTGAAATCGTTTATTTAAAAAATCAAATTAAATTTCTTTTTCAAGTTCAATTAGTATAAAATTCAGGAAAAATATTCAGTTTGGCTTCCGCTTTTCCAAATCCGAATTGCCGGGCTTACGCTTGACCCCTGCCATCAGATTTTGTACAGCCACCTTGTCCACCTTCTTCGCCGCAGAAAGCCAGTTTGCCTTGAACTGCTGCTCGTCCTTAGCAGTTTTTTTGGTCTTCTTTAGGTTCCGCTTGACAATAGCCCAGTATTTCTCAATTGGGCGGAGCTCTGGCGTGTTGGGAGGGTTCTTGTCCTTGGGAACCACCTGCACGTTGTTGGCGGCGTACCACTCCATGGCCTTTTTACCGTAATGGCAAGATGCCAAATCCGGCCAAAACAGTACGGAACAACCGTGTTTCTTCAGGAAAGGCAGCAGACGTTTATTCAAACACTCTTTCACGTAAATTTCTTGGTTGACAGTCCCGGAAGCTATGAAAATGCTGCTTTTCAAGCCACAGGTACAGATGGCTTGCCAAACCAGATATTTCTTTGCGAACTTTGACAGTTTCGTGTGCTTGAAAATATCTGCTACCTTTCCCTTCCTTTTGCCGTATAAAACTCCTGTCCCGGAAGCTGCTTGTAGTCGGCTTTGACGTAGGTTTCGTCGTCCATTACCACGCAGTCAAACTTCGTCAGCATCGTCGTGTACAGCCTCCGGGATCGCGCTTTGGCCGTCGTATTTTGTTTATCATCGCGATTTGGAGTCACTACCTTCTTGTAAGTCGATAGTCCGGCTCGTTTTTTGGCTCGATGCATGGTTGTAGACGATACACCCAGCTTATTTGCGGCATCTCGGAGAGATAGGTTAGGGTTTCGCTTGAAACTACCGGCAACTCTCTTTGTCGTCTCAGCGGCTTCCGGTTTTCGATTTCCCCCCGATCCAGACTTCCTGGCTGTCGACAAACGTTCCCCAAACACATTAATTACATTTGTAACGGTTGATTTGGCAACTTTTAGCGATTTTGCCAACTTTGCGTGCGAGTAGCTCGGATTTTCGCGATGCGCGAGCAAAATTTTGATACGCTGCTCTTCTTGCTTGGACGGCATTTTGACAACTGAAGAGTGAATTCCAAAATCAAAATAGGAGCAACATTCTACACACACACACCTTCAAAATGAGGGGTGTTCAGGTATTTTAAATGCAAAATTGAAAGAAATACGTCAAGTTGATATTGACCAAATTTTGACCGTATAGCCCTTTAGTGATAATGATAGCGCTAGACCACTTTGATATGTTGTTTACATAACGCATTTCCCGCCACAATTCATTTTGGATCTTTTCTCCAGATTGTTTCCAGATCCAATTACCGTATATTGATTTTTTCAAACGTTTTCAAGGGTGCGTATGCCCCCACGTGTTTGAAACAGACATGGGAGTAAACAATCAGTGTTATTATTATTTTTTTCGTTTTCGGCGATGACAAGTGAGAGAAAACATTAGTGAGATTAACCTGCCACAAGTCAAGATATCGACATGCTGTTGTTACAAATGCGTGTTCTACACACAACGAACATTAGTTACGGTTGGTGTATCGATATTGTGGGCACAGTTCTGTAGTGAGGGTTCGCATTGTCTCATATGCGAAGGAGTTCGCATTGGAATCTCACCTTTGTGCGCTACTGACGGTATGATAGTGAGTACCCGGCAGAATTAGATATTTGACGATCAATCAAGTGGGCCATGGCAGTGACATGGCAGAATGTTGGTGGTAGAAGCGCTGGCGCTGGCTGCTGAGGTGCGTAAGCTATCAATCAACGCCATGAAACTATGTCAATAGGGTGGTTGTTTACATGTGGGATGGAAACATGAGGGGCGGGAGTGCGAAGTCGGCTGTTATCCATGTCCAGAAGTTCGGTTTTTGCAGTAGAGTGTCAGTTTTTATCCTGCCTTCGTGGAAAGTTATATCAAATTTATAATAATCTTCCAGCATCAATTCATTTTTGGAATCGATAACACATAAAAATAGAATACTATAATTGTTTTATAATAAGATAATGCTAGATTTGGAATAAATAAATAGAATAATTTTCATGTAAATTTAATCCAGATATTGCTGAACACAGTCCTGTTGTATGAAAGATTGCAAACAATTTCGTTCCTTACGTTTGTTTTGGCTGGCAAATGAACAAAAGTAAATTTTACGCGGCTGTTAAAATGCATTATTTTTTTCTGCGTGGCAGCGAAAGTTGATACGTTCTGAATGTGTTTGCGTAAATTTAACAGTTTTCTTATAGGTTTTCTGTCAAATTACGTTAATGGAACGCAAACGTATCTATTGTGAGCCAGCCTTAAAAATCGCATCTGCATTCACCGAAGCCAGCATGTTTTTAAGTGACCGGTCGAAAATGTGTGTTTGCATTCAATTATGATTGCAGTTTTTAGAGCAGTTTTTGCAGCATCGCGATAGTTATGATTGTTAGCATATTTACTGGATGCATCATATATTTTTCATTCACGATTAAGATCGGGATGTGCGCGAACGCACTTCCCGGCTACCAAAAATTACACACACGAGATATCCACTTGAGGGATATTCGCAGGGGTCAACCCAGCACGGATGTGCAATGGCCGGGTCTCAGCCTGGGGGAACCGCCTTGTTGATCACGGTAACCCCTGTGCCAGGTAAGTATGCTTGAAGGTGGTGCGATGGGAGGACCTCATTCGTAGGAAGGAAGTTATTCTTACGATGTATTTCTCGTTGCAGAGTATGTTCAAAGGAACACAGGTAAACTTCCCTACATGGTTGACATCCATTATCATATAAGATGCTGTCTGATCCTTTTTTCAATGTGATTGGATACATAAAATTCAAACACTACAAATGCACTCATTCTAGTTACGGAACAAAATCTAATAAGATATTTAATGCAGAGCATTCAGTTACCTTCCAATGCCAAATGCCATAGACAGGTCTTGGTATCAAAAATCATCAAAGCTTTTTGCGTTATTCCGATGATTTTTTTCATTCAGCCTGTTGGTTTTAGGTAACGTATTGTGAATTCTCTGACACAAAAGTCAACTTCTTTATCAAGTTCTAATGATATGATGTGCGAAGGATCGAAGACTTGAACTATAAGTATAACGGTAAGTATAAGTATACGGTTATACAGTTTTCATAAAATAAACTAAATGTTAAAGAAATTGATGCATTTTTCGAAATTAAGAATAAGTCGCCATCCTTCACACTTTACTAACATTGTCAATACAATTCCTTTATGAATAAGACGTGCATCTTGATAAATTTTCTTATTGGTAAGCTTGCCTTAATCTTAATATTCTTACAATACTTTATCCTGCATCGCCTTAATTTGCATACATCACCAGCCTAACGGTTCCACTAGAACTAGAGTCCTCCGATCGCACCACCCTCAAGCATACTTACCTGGCACAGGGGTTACCGTGATCAACAAGGCGGTTCCCCCAGGTTGAGACCCGGCCATTGCACATCCGTGCTGGGTTGACCCCTGCGAATATCCCTCAAGTGGATATCTCGTGTGTGTAATTTTTGGTAGCCGGGAAGTGCGTTCGCGCACATCCCGATCTTAATCGTAAAAACTGCTTTACAAGAAGGGGAAATGTTGACTTCGGCAATGTTGATTTTTCTCGGTCATGACTTTTCAATTCTTTTATTCTATACATTCTTCCATCACAGCTCTTCACTGAGAGATATGATAAATTTGTTATTTAGGGATACGTTGATTTTCTTTCAAAAAGTGCGCCATTCCTTTAAGCAATATTTATCTTCAAATAAACCACATGATGTGATGTGATTGGAAGCGACCACCAGTGTAGGACTTGCCATGGCGTACAGTTACTCCTAATGGCAAGATCATACTTTACATACCTGTAATCCTCACTATTCCGTTGTATGATGGGTCAAAAACAGGGGCGTGGACCCGTAAGCAGAAGCACTTACACGAAACCAACGGAAAGGATACACACCAAATACATGGGTTTGCTTTCAGTAAAAAAAATGACGTGTTTGATCTGTAAAATTTTAATTTTGCTGAATGATTTGTAAAAAAGCAAGTATCTGCCAAAATACTAAAAATTTTCGGTATTTCATATACACATTTTGCTATTATTCTGTTATTATTTTACTAATGTAGTTTTTAAATTTTGAAATTTCATTGCTCGGTAAAAGCATAGACTAACTCTAAGACCAGTAGGTCCCATACAAATACGATTTTTTTCTTGGCTCAGTCAGTGCTAGCACATCGGTCCCAAGTTCGGTCCCAAGCTCAATAATGCGCCCCTAATAATGAACTCACACGAACACACTCTCAAATATTCTGTCAAAATAACACAGCAAATCAAAACAAAGGCGCAAATATGTATAACAAGGTGCTGGCTTCAAGGTGTACTTCGGACCAAGGGGCTCTACAACAGTGATCCAATTTAAAATCGCTAGTTGCATATTGATTGTTGGTAAAAGTGCCTGTCAAATCTTCGGCATTTTTGTATGATAACGCAATGACAATTTGAAAGTTAAACTTCTGTTCGTGAAAATACGGATAATTTGGTGTAAAAAGGAAGGACGTGAGGGCTATATTCGCGGGCTCAGATGAAGAAGTAAGGAAGCTTCTTAGTAATTAGCGTTTTCTAATTAATCTGATATTTTAGCAATCGAACAAAATTTTATTTTGAAGTGTTTAAGTGTAATACGTTTTCTTTCGTTCATAGGTTATTAAAATTGGTGACACAATGATATTTTGGTCCGGTGGCGCACCAGTGGCATGGCGTGACAGCGCTCACATCAACATCAAGACACATAAAACTCAATGTTTCGAACATAACATATAGACAATAAAGGATATTTTTGTTCAATATGGAATCGTCAGTTTCCCTTTTAATATTATGGATTGTCCCTGCAAGCTAGGAAGAGAAAGTTAATTTTTAATGAAAAATTACCCAAACAACTGTAAAATTATTAAATGTTTCAAATTTACGTTTCTTTTTGTAAATTTTACCGAAATTTGGTATTGATTGATGACTTTTTGGTAGCTACCGATGCTTCCCATTCCACAGTTATTTACTGTAAATTGTTCTGAACTCTCGTATTGCTTACTGAATTGTTCGGTAATTTTTAACAGTTGAGAGTTCATCACTAATTGAAGTGACGATCGTTCAGTGAAAATACTTTTACTGAACTGCTTACTGAACCCTCAGCTGTTTGAAAGTCAGTAAAACTTATACTGAATTCAGCATGAAAAGCTTAGTGTGTAGAGAGTCTCTTCTTACACGACATGCACAGTAAGAAATACACATTAGGATTTTCGTCTGGTGGTTTGTTAACTAATAGGGTTGGCAAATTCAAGGAAGGTATAATTGAATATAATATATGTATTTGAAAAATTCGTCGGATTCCTCTGGTTTGGTACCGAAAAATAAAAATAAGGTATATATCAGTATCTTACAAGTCCTGCAAAACCTGAAAACCAAAAAATATCAGTCCAATCAACGATGATAAAATGCTAATAAAAAGATATTTGTTTGTTTTTGTTTATCAAAGTTGCATGAAATGTCTGAAAAGTTGTTTTTCTGCCGTTTTTGTTACGTTTAAAAGTAATCAAACAATTTTAGTGATCTAAGAGCCAGGTTTGATGATTTCATAAATCAATGGAATATCTAATCCATTGGAATGGTGCGCTTAAACTTACAGAGATGCATCAATGCGAAGCTGAAAATAACATACAGTGACTGAGTAGAATTGTATTCCTTTCTCCTTTTCTCTCACGGAAATGATACTCAATTTGCGTAAAATGTGGATCTATTCAAAAACTGAGTTTATCTACTTTTTACTAAGTTCAAGTAACATTTTCGTGTGAGAAAACGAGAAAGGAATACAATTCTACTCAGTCAGTGAGTAGAATGGAACGGGAGTGCAAGCCAAAGGAGGTGAAGCAGCGAAATAGTTTGCAATCTTTGATTAGCCATACAACAATGTTTGCAATCTTTCATACAACAGACTTGATTGATGCGTTATCCGGCTTAAATTTAACTGAAATATCTCATTAGTTTCTTCCAAATCTATGTGTATTAGATAGCGCAGAAAATTCAATGCTTCTCTCTATCTGTGTATTACTTTACTTTAAGTTATGGCCGTTTAACTCAAAGCTTTAAATTCTCAGAATGAATTGAAAATAAACATTTTCATTGAAAATCATACCAATACCAAAGTTTTACTTCAAGGTAAATACATTTGACCATAATGGGGATCATGCAGAATAATATGTCCTCAGCATTGGATTTACGGTTTCCCTGTGAAATCATTGTTCGTATTTCTATGTGAACTGTTCATTTCTAACGTGTAGCTATTTTCTGTGCATTTATGGCGCAATAGTATAGGCAAATCGGCTAAGTGTTGCCAAATTTAGCACATTTGAAGGTCGTGAAGAGATTTTATTTAGCTTAACGAGTGCAAGCATATTTACGAAAAAGGAAGTCGACAATCTCACTCAATAGGGTATTATAGGGGTATGACATTATAACATTGTTCGATAGTAAATATAATAATATACCGGCAGTTTCTGTTTAATTCTGACAAGTGTAACTATTGAAAAATCAATTTTAAAATATTATGAAAAATTTTTGAATGCAAGACAACATCATCCTATTTCACCATGAAACACGCTACAAAAAACAGACCACCTAAGCCAACGATCCAACCATTGATTTCTAGCATACATAAGTTGACATTTATGGCATAGTGGGAGCCGTTTTTAAGTGCCGGAAGCCCCCGTTACTGAAAATGTTGGTTTGTGAAAATAAAAATGATTTTTCTTGTTTAAAAATCGAGAAAAAATAGTTGAGATTCATAAAACATATTTTTGTGCTAGGAAGAACACCCATCATCGATGCAGATGGAAAAAAGCATGTTTTTTTTTTTAATTGGGGGTTTTATTGTTCAAGAAAGATGGCGGATTTCATGAGAAGCGTTAAGTCCAAGGTACGGGAATTTAGCCTACACACAAAAAAAAGCCGCAGTAGAAACTACCATTTCGAGGGTTAAATTAAGCGCAATCACCAACAATTTTCAGCTGACAATAAATGTGTTTGATTTTACCATGCCTACGATTAGATTAACACTGGTGCGTTTGATATCAATATAAGGTCTGTCAAGCATACCACAAATCTTGAAGGTTTTACCATAAGCGTAGTAAACTGGACTGAAATTTCATGGTAGTTTTAGAGATAGGCATAGTCGGGTAAAATGGTAGTTTTTACTACAAGATTTTATTCTGTGTAGGAGAGGAGGTTGAATGAACAGACTTCGCACAAACATAGTTAAAACGTGTTTATTTATTCCCTGAGAGTTTCAAAAATATCCGATTTAAAATGATTTTTAGGCAACAATTTTATCTGTTGCATTTTTTTTTTCATGTTCAATCTTTATTGGGGTATATTTTACGGGTACGACAAGTCACGAAAAGGAGTCTGCTTTTGGGCGTTGATAACTCATAAATTTCTCGTTCATTTAACGAAAATTTTGCAGCAACCGTTTGTTGCCGTTTGTTGCATTGTTCAGCTTTTCATATTTAATTATAAACTTTTTTTATTTTTAAATACACAAATTTAATTAAACTATTTAACTTTTTAAAAAAACTTTAAAAAAAGACCTTTTGTTTCATAGTTGCTGTTTTGTTACTGAATAGAACTAGTGTAATTGTAAGAGAATCACATAGATGGAGATGGGAATAGCTTTTACATCTTCTATGTTAAAGTTCACTAATTCATTCTATTTATAATTAAGTACCGACGCCGGCCACGTCCTCACGGTCTTTGAGGAGGGAGGGAGGGGGGGGGGGGGGTTGATGATTAGTTTCGTTGGTTAGAGACCGTGTTTACCTGTGCGTCTCCACTGTTGATCATTACACGGAATGTATAACCTCACGTTTTTGAATATTCAGGGAGCTTGTTTACAAGGCGTTAGAGGCGTTCGGACCGTTTAAACGAAATTTTTCATTGATTTTTTACAGATTCTGTATGATATGATTCAGGAAACAATGTAAAAATAAGCACTGGTGTCTGTTTTCCGGCTATTTTACTTGAATCGTTATGAATTTAGAGTTCAAAAACACAAACCGAAATACCGATTTTTTTCTAAGTCCGCGTAAACAAGTCCCTGAACTGTCAACCCTGGCTGCATTGATGACGTCATCGTGCAATGATCTATTGTCAAGGGAAGGATAGATTTATATTAGTGAGGCATGTTTTTTATAGACTATTGCACGGAAAAAGCCAACCTCACTTGTGACCATGAGAGTATAAGCAATAACCGTCGTGTTCCCCGTCTTTTTTTCTCACACACGAATTTCTGAACACAAGGGCACCAGTATCTGTCGTCTGAGCTGTGACGTCACTGTGATTTGGACCATAAATCATGGATTCAATGCATGGTCGTTTGTAGTTACTCAAAACTGAGTAGAAATCGACTCAGTTTCGTTAAAAGTGGAACTACTCTAATTAGACTAACTATAGTGTTACTCAGTTTTGAATAACTAGGTCTCTTGTCAAAATTAGAGTAAACACTACTCAGTATCTAGCTGATTAAACGATCTCAGTAAACGCTACTCATTACCATTGAAATCCGATGCGCTCCGGCGGAGTGTTTTTATTCTATAATTTTTTGATTTTTTAATTCCATAATATAGGGAAGCGGTACCTATATTGAGCTCAATAAGCAGACCTCCAGTGGAAATCGGTGAATATGCACTGAATACCGAAAACTAAGTACACAAGTTATTCACAATTTATTCGTCCACTTACCGTTAATCGTTTAGCAACACACAAAGGATTCGATTCTGATAATTTTCTTCCAATTTAATTCGGAAATGTTGAAACTGCTATGTACCTATATTAATAATATCACGAAAAACATTAATCCCATCTGTGTACATATGTTAATCATACTGATTTTAGTCAAGAAAAAATACAAACAAGTTAACGCTCTTCACTACTACACCCAAAAAAGAAGTAGATCATTTGACAGCACTTCACGTGTGTTGGGAGCATGCATATAACCAAGCCAAAATGAAAGGGTTTGTTTGTTATTCTTCCATGAAAATATTGACAACAAGACTCACAAGAACGTTGGGCATAGAATGCTCTATGAATGATTGAACACGCACACTAGCGTTGATGTGTATGCTATACAGTATGTGAGCAGTGCAACATCAAGCAATTACGTCGATTGTTAACGCGGTTCAGAATAGGTGCAAGCGTATTTAAATTATTGTGAAAATTAATCCCATAGTTTTCTACTATTTTATAACGTATTCGTAGATTCTAGTGTGGCTAGTGTAATAAGTGACGTGTGATTTTTATGGTTTGTGCAATTACGCACCGGAAATGTGTGAGGATATAGTGCAATTAAAGAGAAAACTTGGAGTCTGGCTCGAGTAAATTCCCTAGTACGGTTAGATCAATACGACACATTTGTAGTGCGAAGGTAAGAAATTGTGTTGGAAATCTGACTGCTCATTAATTTAACGAAATTGTAAGTCTCCGAAACGTTTTTGTAGCTTTTAATTATATTCAAGACCTAGTTTTATTTACCAGGATTATATATTCTTGATTACTGCGCCTATTTATTGGAGAAATTAAACATCTTTTTACGTTTGAAGTTGGATGGCTGCCGAATGTGATGGAAATATGTACTATGGTGAGAATAGGTTCCGCTTCCCTATTTTTTTCTATTATTGATTTTTCCGGATCATCCGCACTTGCAAAACTTGACGGCGATCGTTCAACGGGACTCTTGTAGTAAACCTTGGACTGAACCACGTTTTTGCTTTTGACAGCTTAATTACTCTATTTTAATAAGTATAGCGCTTTTATAATCAGAGTAGCACTTTTACTCAATTTCCTTATTTTAAGTTACTCCGTTTTTTGACACTTAGCATGGAAATATGTAACTGAGTGAAAGTTACTCTATTTAGAGTGGATCTGAACGAGCGTGTGTGGTAAGTGATGCGATCAATCAAAGTGTAGTAGACTGCTTTTAGTTTTTTAATCTAGTTGTAATAGAAAGAGGAAGTGACAAATAGCAAGGAAAGAGACGGGCCTGCGATTGAACTCCTGACCATCTGCTCAGTAAGCAGAACGGGTAACCACTGAGCTACCCAGCCACGTCATCTAACTTTTCAAATAAACTATTTTTTTTTGTTGGGGCGTAGAATCACTGCGTCCACTGAGTTGAACTTTTGTGATATACCCCTGTTTACTATACTAATTCGCATCTTAAAGCTAGATCACCATTTGTCAAGTGACCAGCCTAAAACGCGTCTCCCAGTCAGGCAAAATTGAGTTTATAAAACCCACCACCTTCCCAGGAATTGCAGTCCAAATTTCTTTAGGTTGCATATAGCCACTGTACAGAAATTTAAGTCTGCTCTTGTACACAGCATCACAACTGCAAAGCAGATGTTCCGAGGTTTCAAGTTCCATGTTACAGAAACGACAGATATCATTCTGAACCTGGCCAATGTTTTTCAAATGATATCTACTCGGGCAATGTCCGGTTACTAGGCCAGTATATGTACAAAGAACTCTCTTATTGAGCTCCAGAAGCTTTTTACTAATTGTAACATTTGGAATTATAAACCTTTTCGCTTGAGAACACTTTGTGGTGACCAACCAATTGGTCATCACCCTTTGCTCTTCCCAAGATTTTAATTCCATTTTTATGGCACAGTATGATATACCGCAGAATGGTGCTGGGCCAATAAACTGTGCATTTGAACCTTGTTTAGCAAGCTCGTCTGCCCTTTCATTACCTTCAATGCCACAGTGTCCCGGAACCCAGAATAAATTCACCGAGTTCTCTTGGCACACCTTTCGCAATGAAAGAATGCATTCCCAGACAAGTTTGGATGTACATTTATAATTACTTAACGCTTTGAGTGCCGCTTGGCTGTCTGTAAAAATACAAATATTTGCATATCTATTTTTTCTCTTCAGACAAACGTTAACACATTTTATTATAGCAAAGATCTCCGCTTGGAAAACCGTTGGATAGTTTCCCATCGCCACTGAGATTTCTACCCCAGGGCCGAAGATTCCTGCTCCCGTTTTTGTTCCAATTTTTGAGCCATCTGTGAAGAATTTTATGGAACCATGACGAACAGTGGGACCTCCGACTTCCCAATCTATACGTGACGTTTCACATATGTTGTAAGGAATGTCATGGTTTTCCACAGGTTTCATCCAGTCTCCATTCATGTACATCACTGGACCATTTTGAAAGCTTTGTGAAATGCTCAGGTGACCGACTAAATCACCAGACATGAAAGTTTTCAACCGTTTAAGTCTAAGCATACTCTTTTCCGCTTCTAGTTGCACCTTTTTTGTGCAAAGGCAGCAGATTTAGCATTGCATTCAGCGCATTTGATGGAGTGCTGCGCATCGCTCCCGTTATAGCAATGGATACTAGCCGTTGAAGTTTTGTAAGCTTTTTCTGTGCAGTAGCCTCTTTTGTTTTTGGCCACCACACAAGAGAAGCATACGATATCTTAGGACGTATTATGGATGTATAAATCCACATTATCATTTTTGGTCTTAGACCCCATTTTCTGCCAAATGTTTTTGAGCAAATCCAGAAAGCACTGGTTGCCTTACCGATCACACACTCAAGGTGAGCATTCCAGTTCAGTTTGGCATCCAGTATCACTCCTAAGTATTTAACCTGTTCACTAAGATGGATCTTTAATCCTCCTAGCTGGAACGCTTTTAGACTAAACTTCCTTTTCCTAGTGAAAGGTACAATTACTACTTTTGCTGGATTAATGCTAAAGCCCTCCTTGATACACCAAGACTGGGTAAATTTTAGGGCCCATTGCATTCTTTCTGAAATGATGTTGTCAAATTTTCCCCTCACTATAATGACTATATCGTCTGCAAAACCTACAACCTCAAAACCTTTTTCCTCTAAGCTTCTTAGAAGCTCGTCTACAACTAAGGACCACATAAGTGGTGAGAGGACTCCTCCTTGGGGACAACCTTTCGTTGCCCGTATTGTAATAGACGAACTTCCCAGCTCTGAAGTGATTTCTCTTTTTGCGAGCATGGTATGAACCCAGTTAATTATGTTCATGTCAAAGTTCCTTTTCTTCATGGCACGAGCCATAGATGAGTAGGAAGCGTTGTCGAAAGCTCCTTCAATATCTAAGAAAGAACAAAGTGCTATTTCTTTTACCGATAGAGCTTTTTCTACTTTTGAAACCACACTATGCAGTGCCGTAACTGTTGACTTACCAGACTGGTAAGCAAACTGGAACTCGGATAGTGGATGCTTGTTCATGTAATTTGAATTGATATAATCATTCAAAACTTTTTCCATAGTCTTTAATAGGACTGATGAAAGAAATAAACTATTGAACATTTACTACTAGAAGAGTTCTGTTTTACAATTCGTCAAAGATTATTCATTAGGGCCTAACTGACAAACGTAAACAATGGCTTTTTCCGCGAATTTTTCGTCATTGAAAACTCGCCTCATCAATCCACCACGGTTATTTCGAAGAGTTCACCTATCCAATAGAATTGGAGGCTTACATGGGTAGTCCTTGAGCCACGAGAAATTCACGGAAGAAGCCATTGTTTATGTTTGTCAGTTAGGCCCTAATGAAAAATCTTTGTCGAATTGTGAAAATTGATTAATTCAAACGACTTTTTGCAAGTGTTACTCACAAAGACTTTACAATCACTGTATCACTGAGCACTTGTCGGTTTTAAGGCTGATGTTTGATATCGGATATTCAATCACTACTTTCAATATGATAATAAAAAGAAAGATTAGTAATTTACATGAAATTCCAACTACCTTTATTGCTTATCTTGACGGATACGCGTATTTCGTCAACAATGAGCAGATTTCTTCAGTGCCGTGTACTAATAATCGACAAGACACTGAAGAATTTTGCAGATTATATACGCGTGTCTGTTAAGATATGCAATAATGGTAGTTGGAATTAAATGGAAATTACCAATCTTTCTTCTCATTTTATAGTTACAGGTATTCCACTAAACAGCTCACACTTTCCAGGATTCAGCTTTATAATAGTTCTACTGCATTCCTATCGAGCTGTCTTTTATATTCTTAGATTATCAGATTGCAGAGTGCAGATGTGACGAAAGTGCTACTGCATATAAAATTATTATGACATTAAATTGATAGACTCCATCTCTGATTCACTGAACATCATCAATAAAGGACTTGAGCTCGTCGAGTTCTTTGCCAAGCACTTATTTGCTACTCTCGTGCTTCTACTACCACGCCAAAAGGGCAACAAAAAACAATCATAAATTGCTGAATAATGTTCAACGTAATGATCTCGTCATATTATTCGGACGCTTTCAATGGCACCTTATGATAGGTATGGACGTATGTTATGGCACCATAATCTTGCAAATGTTCCATCGAAGCAATCGAGAGATATCCTTCATCGCTTGATGTTTTTTTTTTATCTATCTTCTTTCATACTTTCGGTGCTCTTGCACAGCTATCATTGCTCGAGAGTCAAACAGCAAATATATAGTTAATATCCCAAATGTTTTCTAAGCTTGTAGTTTAAGTCTAGTATTGGGTCTATGTATGAATATAAATAAAACTCATTTTACACAAGACTGCTGGATTTTTTTCATTTCGCAGTGTACTATCAGGATTTTTATTTAAACATTTAAAGAAAAATGAGGTCTAGTTCAACTATTCGATCGATAGGCTAATATGGTTTAGGGAGCATCGCTGAGTTAATTCCGATAATCGGGTCAGAGTTTGAATGCGTTCCTTATGGTTTTGCCTCCTTCCAAAAGCAAATATAACAAATAAACAGTTTATGTTTCTTGCTTTACTGTTTTACTATGTTTCTTTAGTCTCTCGGGCCTGGCTTATTCACAAGTATGTCCTGCTGCAAAAGCTGATGTATGTTAGATATAAAATGTATGTTAGTTATGTTTAAGTCATCAAATGATATTGTTTTGAGGATGGCACGTATTTAGCAGTACCGTTCAAATTTAGTTATAATCAGAGAGATCTCACCGAAATGATTGCTGATGTTCAATCTTCATTTGAACGGTTTCTCTTTGAAGCTAAAAGAAATGCATTTATGTCTCTACAGGAGTAACACTCCGCTATATCGCAAATATTTTCACATCATCCTTTTCGACTGGAACAGGACGAATACAATTAATACTTCGCGCACAAATGCAATGCAATGAAAATCACAGGTTAAAAAAACACTTTCGAGAAGAAATTTAACTTGAAAAATCACAATCACTGTACAATGCGCGCTAGGTTCGTTCGTTATTTCTGACCAACAAAAGGCCGTTTTATACATTGCACTGATCTTCTTTTTTTTGCTTTCCACACTTTGCCAATTATACTCTTATTAAATCATTTATGTTCGGCACCAACAAATAAAACTAAGCTAATGTAACTCTTCCTCTGGGTGCGGGGGCGAAACACAAAAATTCAAAAAAGGGGGAAATACTAACGACTATTACACATTTTGCTAGGGAACCGATTATGTACACTACATCTTCTTGGGGTTTTTTTTTAATTCACTGAATGTTTAAGTTGAAATACAAATTATTTTTTAAGTTGTTTTTCGTGAAAACGTCGCAGCAAAAACAAATCACGTCAGTTTCAAAGCACGGCTTGCTACGATCGTCCGCAATTTGGTTTGCGCGTTGTGTTTCAAAAAGGCCAAAACTGCTAACAAGATTCTCGACCGATGGAAGAAAACTATTGTGCCTATTTTTTTGTCGACGTAAAACTAACGTGATAAACGATATATATTCAAAGTACTGGGCAGAGGATGCTATCTCGTAAATCGAAAATCTAGCTCAAATGGCTGGTGCGATGCTGGATCAAGCTAATTGTACAGTCTCTGACGCTCTAGAATATACATATCTTTATTCAGGTATATGATTTACGGGTACGAAAAGTCACGTAAAGAAGTCTGCTTTTGGGCTATTGATAACTGTCATAATTTTCTCAGGTTCATTATATACGCAAAATTTTAGCAGTACAACCGTTTGTTGCACGTTTGTTGCATATGTTCCAAAGCTTTTCATATTTTATATATAAACTCCTTTTTTTATTTTTAAATACTATCATACCATTTAATAAAACTATTTAACTTTTTAAAAACACTTAATAATTAAGACCTCATCGTTTACGTAGTTGCGTGTCTTTGTTACTGAATAGAACTAGTGTAATTGTGAGAATCACATCAGTATTGGAGATGGCAACTCAGCTTTTAGCATCTTCTATGCGGTTAATGCAACGCAGTAGGTTCGACGCTTTGATGCTTGTATCATGTCCTTATATTGCAAGCCTCAATATAGACAAAAAGAATAACTGGGCGTCATCTAACTCAATTATTTCACGGATGCTTTCTAGGACGGAGCGGGGGGTTTGATGATTAGATTAGACTAGATCGATTGGATTAGAAAGAACCGCGTTTATGTGCGTCTACACGAGTAGCATCCATTACATCGCGAATGTTATCACCTCATCGTTTTCGACTGGACAGATATACAAGTGATGCTTCGCGCACAAGTGCGATGCAATGAAGATCGCAGGTTCAAAAACACTTTCAGAAGAAATTTAACTTGAAAAATCATATCATTGTACAGATGCGTGTAGTTCGTTCGTGATTTCGGACCAACAAAGGTCGTAATTAACATTAGCACTGATCGTCTTGTTTTGCTGTCTCACTTTGCCAATTGATACTCGTTATTGAATCATTAGATGTTCGGCACCAACAAATAGAAACTAAGCTAATGTAACTCTTCCTCTGAGTGCCGCGTAAACAAGTCACTGAAGCGGTCAACACTAACGGCTGTTCAATTGATGGGAACCGATTATGTACACTACATCTTCTTGGGGTTTTTTTTATTTCACTGAATGTTTAAGTTGAAATACAAATTATTTTTTAAGTTGTTTTTCGTGAAAACGACGCAGCAAAAACAAATCACGTCAGTTTCAAAGCACGGCTTGCTACGATCGTCCGCAATTTGGTTTGCGCGTTGTGTTTCAAAAAGGCCAAAACTGCTAACAAGATTCTCGACCGATGGAAGAAAACTATTGTGCCTAATTTTTTGTCGACGTAAAACTAACGTGATAAACGATATATATTCAAAGTACTGGGCAGAGGATGCTATCTCGAAAATCGAAAATCTAGCTCAAATGGCTGGGCGATGCTGATAAGCTTGTTGTCAGGTCTCTGCGCTCTAGAAATTGCAAGAGAAAGACGACAATTTAAGACGAAAGACTAACGACGTCAAGGTCATGAGAAAAAAGAAACTGTCATATCACCAAATCCCGAACATTAAAACCCAGCTAGAGCTTAGCACCAGAAAGGTAGGGTTTTATTTTAATTGTTTACGAAATAGTTCAATTGAACATTGTTAGATATTGGAAAACTTGCTCGAGGCCTCCGTGATACCAATGCTGTTTCCATCCAACCTGGATTGAAAAATGTACTCACATCCTCTGCGCACGAACTTGATGATTGTTTTGCCATTTAGAAAACAAGTTTAATTTTGTATGTTTTTATTTCTGACATTTTACACCAGAGGTGCATTCGTGTCCAGTTTTGATGGGTGCTTCGACTCTTTCGTCATGGCGTAGCTGTTGTAGATGCTCCAGCTTGAATCTGCTTTCTCGTTCGTTGTGTTGTTTTTCATTATCATTACAATCTTCTCCTTTTTCATTGTCATTACAATCGTTTACATATTTTTTTCATCTTTTTGTCTACTCTTCTAACTTCTTCAACAACTTTTCATCAACTTCTTCATCTTCGTTTTACTTCTTTTTTTTCGCATTCTTTTTCTTTTATCATCTTTCTTTTCTCTTTTTACTACTTATACTACTATCCTCTGCACTTACCATTATTATTTTTTTTTTCGCTTGCTTCCCCTTCCTGCTGTATTGGTGTTTTTCTATTAAATTTATCAACACACTTAGAAATTATGAATTTTACATGAGACATAATTCATGTTTGTAAAAATTCGGGGAACGTAAAGAAAGATTTCGTGTAAAGTTGAGTCTCCTGAAACTGACACATACTCAATTCGTCAAAAGATGTTTTTGTTTGAATTTATTTTCTCCTCTCTTTCAACTCATTCTTATGTGCTATGGGACGCTTGCATGTGTCGGTCTCAGGGGACAGAAATTTACATGACATTTTGGTAGTGTGCTTCTTTCCTTCATTCTTCATTTTCATTTATTTGTGTTGCTAACATTTTTGTTCCTGCTTTTGGTTCGTTCTCTGTTTCATGTTCTTCTTACGGTTATTTATGCCTATTCTCACTGTATTCACCTTTAAAAATTGCTTCTATTTTCGGTTGTTTCTATACGGAACATTTATCCTTCGTCTTTACCATTTTTGATATAACCCGGTTTGTCGCAAGAAGTTCAGTAGATTGCTGGTATTGTCCTTCGAGATATCTAGGGCATCTAGAACAAGCCTTAAATTGTCGCACTAATACTGTGATTTTGCCGTTCAACGTATTTTTGCAATGGAGAAACACGTGTCGTTCATCCAGGAACGTTCCACAGCAGCAGGGTGGATTTTTTTTAATAGAAACGTGTGCGTTAGCCGTGTATGACCAATCCGTAGGCGTGTTAATACTCGCTGGCCAGTGGTGCTCCCACGTTCCATCCACCGTCGTGTCGCATTTTATCTCCTTGATTGCATACGCCTCTGCGGAAGAGAGAGAGAGAGAGAATTACATTCGTTTTGTTTTGTTGGTTTGTTTCTCTTAATTACTTGATAAAGTAGTAATTTTCAGTGACTCCGCCAGTTGTCTGGCAGCTGTAGAGTCTGGAAGATTCGCAAATTATGACATTCAGCGCACTGAGATTGCAGCCAAAGGAAAATACTTTCAATTTTGCTGAGTTCCAGGATGTACAGAAATTCCGGGCAATGAAAGAGCCGATTATGCGGCATGATACGGAAGATTCAACCAACAACGACCACGACTGCCTCAAGACAAAATAATGTTAAATGGATGAAAAAAGCAGTTGGAAAAACACACCAACAATATTGGAACCAGACCTGTTCCTGGTGGTGAACCAGACCTGTTTCATTAAAATTTGTAAAACATAAAGTATATTAACCCATAGACGGAAGCGACAAAAAAGAACAAACAGTATTAACTAGACTACGATCAGGACACGCTTGGTTCACAAAGCCACATTTATTCGAGAAGAAACCTCCAGAAATATGGGAAATAACAGTTCATCGCTTGATGCAGTATAACACTTCTAGATTAGAATTGGGGATTAACAACTAATTACAGGGTGCGGCAGAAAATAATGCGAAAATTTGTTCTATTTTTTTCAATGCCCATTTTCAACTTATTCAAGCAATATCAATATTTTCGAGTGCAGATATCTGTATAAAGTCCTTTTAAACTCTCCATTCTATCCCCAACACTCCTCCATTTTTATTAATAACATCCTCGAGCCGACGCCGGAAGCCAGAGCATGCCTTTCGGACGTAGTCCCCTGACATTGACAACCATGTGCGTGTTATGGTTGACTTCAGGGTTTTCACACTAGGGTGTGATGTTTTGCAGGCTCGTCTTTCAAAATATCATTCAAAATCGAATAAACCAACGGATTCAGATCTGGACTGCTAGGGGGCCACAAATCCTTCGGTCAAAACTTCATGTTATCGTTCAACCATAGTTGGGTTCGCTTGGACGTGTGACACGGCGCTCCATCCTGCTGCAGGACAACGTTTTGGTCCTCGGAGAGGTTGGCCTTTACCCACGGAAGCACTTGGTCCTTTAAAATACCGATATACAGCATCAATGAAAACAGGCGGCATTTTCAAACCGTTGGACGCCACCAAGCCAAACATCATGACACCAGCTGGAACTTGAACTTTGAATTTCACTTTTTCCGGAACGTTCTCCATTTTCTGCGGTGAAATGAACCGGTCCGTGCGGCTGTTGGCCACAGCATCGATGCTGAAAAGCTTTTCGTCGGAGAAGAGGATTATCATTTTTTCCTTCTTCAACAAGGAAAGCGATCTCTTGGAACGAGTCACTCGTTCCTTGACCCGGTCCGTAATCAAGTGGCGTTTCACTCTGGCTTTGGAAGATGCATGCAGGTCTTCTTTGATGATTCTCCGCATGGATTTCTCCGAAATATTGGCTTACTTTGCAAGTTGGAACGCACCGGGTTGCGAGCAATTTTTGCACGGACTGATTGGATCACGTTCGGCGTGCGTGCAAAGCGCGGACGTCCGCTTCCCGGCTTCCGCTGCTTAGGACCATCCTGCAGGGACTTTTTTATGCGGTAAACTGTTGCCAAATGGCACCCTACCACCTTGGCAATCTCTTTCGGCTTCTTCTGGGCGAGCAACAAACTGGTGATCACTACTTTCGCAAACATTTTGACGAATTTGCAATAAAACAAATAGAATGTTAGGATGCGGCTTTTGAAAGTAAACGTAAACAAATACACTTTCGACAGAAATTAGTCACTAGCAACACGAATTAACCCAATATTCAAGTTTGAACATTTTCGCATTATTTTCTGCCGCACCCTTTACTAATGATATGCTGTAAATAATGCTAATTTCATCGCCAAAGAGATTAATCCTCTGAAGTGCCGTGAGAAAAATATTGGGCAATTGTCAAGCGAAAACTTCGAGGATGCGGTAAAGAAGTGACAAATGCACAACAAATGCATTTAAAGTGGAATAAGTTCACTGGTACAGTATCATCAGCGACTGGGCCGATCATGATGGCATCGATCGCAAGTAATGTGCTTTGAATCGGGCTTTATTGTAAATCATAGAAATTATCAATAAATTCGCAAAAGAGGGGGTAAAGTCTCGTTAAACAAAAAAAAATGAGTTACAGGACCTGTCATCACATGGGTTTGTTTTTGCTCTTTACTGTGATGTGGTTTTTCATGGCTAGCTTGTTGATCCCTGGTGTTGTGTATTTTTTCTTTATTTACGACTTACTGCTTAAGCTGATTGATGAGATTGGCCATGATCTTAATTTTCATAGTAGCATCTTTAAAGCATATTTAAAGCAGACTTGCAGTAGAATTTTCAGTTCTTAATAAATTCGTCCCCCCACTTTTCTGCCAATTATAAATTAACATCCAATAAATTCCGGGTCAAACGAGTCACCTCCCCTGTTTCAATCGATGTCCATTCAGTTTGCCTTTGGCAAACATTCTGAATGTTGAAACTGCCAAAAACTGACCTCGCCCCAAAACCCATCGAAGCCAATCAACTGGGGCATGCTGTTATATAGATAAAAAAAAAGTTTCCTTCATACTTCTCGTCCAGTTTGTTCGCTGATGTTCGCAGCCCTAGGCTTGAGGAGGGGGCCGAATGAATGCATCCTGGCTTGGGAAAAGCATCTTCCTCGAACGCAGAACTTTTTTTTTCCGTTGATACTTACTCACCCAGAGTCCAGAGCTGAATTCAAACGCTCTAGTGGTATTGTTGGTTGAAACTAGATCTGAATCGGAATCGGAAACCAGTGGGGCGGCGGCGTGGGGGGAGAAGGACTAGATAATTGAACACTTTATTTGCTGATTTTTGGCAGCTCCGCAAGCACTTTCGCCAATTCGGTTCGATGACCAGACATTTTCAAGTGGCCTCGTTTCGTTGGGTGCGTTTGACTTTTTTTTTTGTTTTTCATTATGCTCGCAAAGTTTTCCGCTGGTATCAGCAGGACACTTTTTGTTTAATGAGAATTGATAGCATTGGAGAGCAGCTTTCGGCAGGTTTCTAGTTGCAACTAATGAACCACGGGTTGGAGTGGATTTTGAGATCACGGTGAGTTTAGCCCAATTCGCTAACGATGAATCGGAGCCAAGGCAGAACTGTGCGGGCCTTATGATGTTGCTGATCAGAAAACGAATTGTTTAGCACCCAAGGATGACGACCTGGTTTGATTTGGATTCGTTGAGCACTGACGCAATGTCAATTCTAAATTATATCTGAATACAGGCACAAAAAATTCATCCCGTGACATAAGCCTGCAGGCATGTAATGAAAATTACGGAAGAGAAGCTGCCTCCATCGAGGAACCCTACGGAATTGAAAACAAATTGGAAATTTATCACACGAACTATCGTCGTCGGCGCCTTGTTCTTTGCCTGGTGCTTCGATCCGCGGTTATGTATATTTAATACCGAGGGAAAACTGGATGCCGGATTGCTGGGGCTCGATGTGACAGTGTAACCATAAATAGTGGCATGTGTCGAAACCGCCGGTTTATTACCGCCTGAAAGCACTCTCGGTGTACGTGACGCAATCAGCGCTGCGAATGGCAAATTTTTACCATTGTTCATGAGGGGGCGGGAGGGGCCGAAGGAAAGCACTGCATTTCGCAAAATACAATTACAATTTTCCGTCTTGGTTAACCAGGAACATGCGTTATTCAAACCAAAACCAAATTGTTGCCGGGAGGAAACACTCTGGTTTGGATGGGAAAATTGTGCCTCGTGCCAGATTGCGCATTGTTGCTTCACTAAGAGCGAGATGTTTATTTTGAAACAGACAGTCTATTGTGATTGTTCCGTTTCGATGAATTTAAGAAAATAACAATGGAAATTGCCGATCATTTTCAGCATTTCCCTCAACTGCATTTATTGGCCTCTAATAGCCTAGAAAGTCAAGAAAGACACGGCAGTACCAATCCGAAAGCATTGGGTTCGATTCCCAGTCCGTTTGACTTCCTCAGGAAGAGAACTTGAGCGCCATCAGAAGCGTTAAAAGCATGACCGAGGAAGAAGGATTCACCGGTTGTGTGCGGTTCGAAAGATATTGTATTGTGAACTGAATCGCAACGGGCCCACTAATGATTGTTATTCCCCACGTTGCTAGACCATGGATTACCATGGATACTAAGCAACACAAGTTTTCCCGTAGGCTCCTTATTGTTCAGTGCAGTGAGAGACGAATCCGACCAGACTCAATCGTTTCATAAATTAATTCCTAGGAGAGAGCAAAGGGGGGGAAAAAAACCTCATCAGCATCATCAATCTCAGCAATTGATTCGTGCGGAAGTTGTTATTTGATTTGCCGGAAGCGATCGGGTATCCAACATTCCTACTTCTTGTTACCCAAATCGACCCCCGTGTTGGAAGATGGAGTCTTGCAGCAGAGGCATGAATTTTCGCTTCCGAGTACGATGATTGATCAGAGCATCGAGCTGGGAAAAACAACTCTCCAGAAAAGCCCTCAAGGACCAAATTACAAATTCAATGTGCACCGGGCGAGGCCAAGTGCCACAATTTGAAGCCGGTCTCCGGGGGCTATAAAATTAGGAGGAGAAAGGAACAATGGATAGCGTACCTAACCGCCTTGTTTCTGGCACTCATTACCATACCACGCACCGCCACCCCTGCTCGTCTGGATTGAAGGCGTTTGCCACGAGTATCCTCTCACCCTGCTGGCATGTTTTATGATTTTTTTCAAGTTGTGGTTTGCTTGTTTCTTCTTTTCCGGTATCAGGCACTTATCGATGAAAGACTAGAGATGGTCAAGATTTTTTAATGAAGGACTACGTTTCTCTTTTCTATACCGGGTGTCATTTTAAAATGTTAAAAAATTCATTCGTACAGATTTGATCAGAAAAACTTACAAAATTTCTGCATTGAAATTGTAACTATAGACTGTTCCAGAAAGTATAAGCACACTTTCAAAATAACAATAAAGTCATGTTTTTTTCGTTTTAATAATTTTATTTGGCAAATGATATTTGTATTTGTGTTTTATATGATATTTTACTCTCGTTTGATCAAAATATTGCTTCATAGCCAAGACTCCTAACTTTTCCTCAAATATGACCCATTAGCTTCAGCACAGTGGTACTTTCCACCATTTCGACCACTTTTGTCCAATCTTTTTTAAATTTTTGGATGTCGTCCGCTGGTTTTATGAATTTTCAAAGTTTTGCTTTGGTTAAAGCCCAAAAAGTCTCGATTGGCCGTGCCTCCGGGCAGTTCGGCGGATTCATGTCTTTCGGCACGAAACATACATTTTGGCTATTGTACCATTCTAAAGTGTCTTTTGCGTAAAGACATGACGCCAAATCAGGCCAAAACACTACTTGACCTTTGTGCTGCCTGATGATCGGCAATAATCGCTTCTGGCGACATTCATTAACGTATTTCTGAGTGTTCATCGTCTCCGTTGTGATGTACGGACTAGATGTTTTGCCACACTCGCATATTGCCTGTCAAACCATAACCTTCATACCAAATTTTTCGGTAAAAATTGCCTTCTTCGTTTTGGGGATGTCTTTGTATTCGCTTAGAGTATAGAATTGTGGTCCGGGAAGCGTTTTGTAATCTAGTTTCAAATATGTTTCATCGTCCATTATTATACACCCAGAATTTCTACACAATAGTGAATCGTAGAGTTTGCGGGCCCGTGGTTTCGCGGACGCGGCCTGTTTTGGGTTCCTTTTGGGTTTTTTCTGCTTCCGGTATGTTTTAGCCCAAGTCTTTCTTTGGCACGGATGACGTTACTCGACGAGGTCCCTAGTTTTTTCGCAACATCCCGAACGGAAGTCGCTGGTTTTCGCTTGTTGGCATCCCTGATCTTTTTATCGATATCCGGACTAACAGGATTCGACCACTCTTCGGCGCATCTTCAAACGTACACTGTTCTCTATGTTTTCGAATCGCAGATCGTACTGCTCCGACGCTTACACCCTCTTCCTTGGCCAATTTTCTCAAGAAGAGTCCGCTCTCAGTGCACCATTTGTGCATGATACTTTTTCGTTGTTCCGGAGTAAGATCGCGCATTTCAATAGGTAACCCAAAACTGAGCACTTTTTTAATGCTATGTTATTCAGAAATGTGCAAACAAAAGGACGCAGCCAAAACATGTTGAAATATTTCATTAAATTCAAAGTGACCGTTATGGCACTTAACGACTGTTCCAGAAAGTATAAGTACACCTTATTACTTGCTGGAACAGTCGTTAAGTGCCATTAGTATGAATAGTTCAATTTTATACCTAAAAAATACTTACTTTTGCTCCCATACAAAAATTGAAAATATGTTTTCCCTATCCGGGTCTTCAAGAATGGGTAACAAATAGTTCAAATTGTCTTCTTCTTTTTATTTCATTAAGTTTTATTCCATGATGAATACAGAAATTGACGGCTTTCGCCCCAAATCGTATTCGGAGTTGGCAGCACCCTCTCAGATTACAACGAAACTTTCTGGGTGTGTAGACCATGACTAGATAAGCTACGTTGCATACTTAGTTTATTCAATTTTTTTCTAGGCTATCTTTTGAAATGGGCTAAATTTTTTTATCGATTTTTTTCAAATGTATTTAATAAAAAAAATGACTACTCCTACAACAAAGTGTTGTATCACAAAATAAGTCAAGTTTTAAGAAAAAAAAATCAAAGTCGATTGAAAAAAAAACTCCATTTTTAATTTTGATGAAATTTTGTCTCAAGATAGGTAATTGTGTTCCCTACCAACCGTTTATACATTACAAGATGGGCACTTTTAAGGAAACAAAGTTTTTCTAACATTGATCAAAAACTAAACCAGTGAAGGTTATACGACTATGTGGTCATCTTAAAATGCAATGAAACATAATTTGTGGTGTGAGACAAAGCGAAGCACGCATATTCACGCAGCAGCACTCAAGAAGTTCGACTCAATATACAATATTAGAACACGCATTTCATACGTGCTACAGTAATTTCTACCAAAACGTTTCTACCCCTTTTCCTACCTAATACTAGGTAAGGTTGTTTCGTAGAATCAAACTACCTAAACGAAAGAAACGAGTCAAGAGTTGTACTTAAACCAAATATAAACTAATCAAGAAAGTGAATCAGTGACGTTCAACGCGTTACTTCTTTTTGCGAAAGGTTATAAAAACAGTTCCGAATAGTGTCATAATGGACCAATCGTGTAAATAAAAATTCAACAGATTCAAGTGCTGTGCAAAAATAAACAATCCAAAGTGCAACCGTCAGAACCTGCAGGCACTCAGAAATTACACAGTTTTTTACCTATTCCTAGTGACAAAGTAGAGGCAAAAAGGTAATCTAATTCAGGAGATGAACCAAACATATTTATCATGATCTGTAAAAAAAATAAAAAAGAACATGTTTAAAAATAGCTCTAAGACAAATAGTATAATATGTATATATGAGACATTATAAATAAATGAATAAATAAAAGTGAAATTCAATACATATTGCGATCAAACATTAAAACCCCTACAAATGAATGAATAAATAGGAGAAAATCTCCTAAAAAATTGAGTTTCATTGGATTCTGGGATGGTTGTGACCTTCACTGGTTTAGTTTTTGATAACAAAACACACTGAAAAAAAAGCAATGGGACATGAAAAAAATTGTGATAGAAAAACTTTGTCTCCTTAAAAGTGCCCATCTTGTGAGGTATGAACGGTTGGTAGGGAACATAATTACCTATCTTGAGACAAAATTACATCGAAATCAAAAATGGAGTGTTTTTTAAATCGACTTTGAATTTTTTTGAAATGATTTTTTTCAGTGTAGTGCTCATTTTGGATTTTTTTCAATATTTTTTTCTTAATACTTGACTAATTTAGTGATAATCAGCCATACAATACTTTTTCGTAGGAGATGTCATTTTTTTATTAAACACATTTGAAAAAAATTGATAAAAAAAGTTTAGCCCTTTTCAAAAGACAGTCTAGGAACAAATGAACAAACTTAGTATGCAAAGTGGCTTATCTAGTCATGGTCTACACACCCAGAAAGTTTCGTTGTAATCTGAGTAGGTGCTGCCAACATGAGGACTCAATCAATTTGGGTTAAACACATATTATTTGTTCAGTTCAGAAAGCTACAGTTACAAATGTAGATTATAATTTTTGAACTCCAAGATAGTTTGGATACCTTATAACATCCGAAGATTATCGCATAATGTCTGTTGTTCTTCCAAGATATTAAATGAATTTGTTTCAATAAACATCGTGGCTTTGCATAGTCTAGAAAGCTTTAGTTACAACTGTAGGTCTTATGTTTTGATCTTAAGGATAGTTTGGATGAGGTGTGGTGTAGTTCGCCTTCAAGCGGTGCACCTTGAAAACGTTAAGTTCCCCCTGGCCTCCCTGCTTGCCTTTAAGCTTGCATAGACAACCATGCGATCACTATGGCGGCTACTTTACGTGGATATGAATAGCGGCTGAAGGGGGACCCAACAGCATGGAATCGCAAGCTCCCAATGAAATAATTCAGAGAGAAGAGGCGAACCCGTTCGCCAAAATCGGATTAATAAGATCCCCGCCTCGCAAGAAGGTGGCGCATCCGATACGTGCGGAAGCGCGATAGCCTCGGAAACGGCAAAATCGGCAAAGGTTGCCACCTTCGTGGCAAAAGCGGCAAAGGCGCCAATAGTGCCAACACCACCTCGGTGGTGCTAAGGGCCATGCGATAGGGCCGGTCCCAGTAATGAACGGGACAACAAAAGAGGAACGAGCGATGACTCATCCAAACGCAAGGTAAACCCTTGGACGAAGGTCCGGGAAAAGGGAGATAGACCCCAGAAAGAATTAGCGAACCGAAACCTGTCTCGAAAGCGTAGCCGCGGTCAGGCCCTCATCGTGAAAACCGAAGAGTCTAAGTAGGTCCTCAAGGCGATGCGCGATGACGCTAAGCTTGCGGATCTGGGCGTGAAATGAGTCTAGAGCTTGAGAAGGGCACTAAGCTTAAGGACCCAACGTACAAAAAGTTGGCTGAACAGGCCCTAGGAGCGGGAGTGGAGGTACGTGTCCTAGCCACGTTAGTGATACTCCAATGTAAAACTTGGACGTAGACGGATGTAGATCACGGATACTGGTGAAATTTCCCCGGCCATCAAGGCCCAGAGGGGTTGAGGTTGCAAAAACAGCCATACGGCTGCAAAAGGGTTCACTTGGGACTCAAGTGGAAACAATACGACTGCCAGTGGAAAAGTGGAAAAACTCAAAGTGAGGTGGTCCGTTTGCCCACTGAGTTTGTACCAGCCGCTCAAGGTGTGCTTCAAGTGCCTCGAAAGCGGGAATACATATTGCGTGGGAATGTAAAGACCCCGATAAGAGCGATCTATGACGTAGGTGCGGAGGAAAAGGTCAGGGACTGCAAGGAGCCCCCCACATGTATGACGTGCTCTGTGAGACCAGACGTCGTGAGCTGAGCCGAGCACGAGCGAGCTGAGTCCACGTAGTTTCCATTGCATGGCAAAGCAGAACTTATTCGTATGGATGACGATGATGAAGTTGATTCTCTTCGTGTCGATGCTCTTCGGGTAGTCGAGTAAACTGTAAAGGAAGAACGTGTCGCAGTAACGTCTGCTGATGGATATCCTATACCTATCTTATACCTATACGCTTTGCCCCAATGTCACAGCTGCTGTCTAAACCATTACACTAGTTCTGCCAATACCGACATCAGCCAGCACTGGGGAAGCGCTTTGTATTATGTTCCAATACGTTTTTGAAGTGCCTTCACTGGGTGAGAGCACATGTATGGTATGGTATGGAATGGTATGATCTGGTATGGCAAAACAGTTCAGGCCAGCAGTACCTGATTGCGGTTGAAGAAAGAAGAACGGACCTGTAGGACGTCTTACCCTACAGTGCCAGCCATTGCCGAGACCACTACACTATTGATTCTAAAATTACCAACAGCAGCTGACACTTGGGAAAGTGTGTCCGGAGTAGGAAGGTGGCAGGGCGCAGATGGGATACACCTTACCTCTGTCGTCTATCGAAAGTTTTCGATATCATGATGGTAACGTTTGCATTAAAAAAATGGACTTTTCTCGGATGAGGATAAAAAAAAAAACTAAGACAGATAATTGCTTTTCATAAATTTCCCATGGCAAGCAATTATTTAAGCTTACTTTGGTCTTCCGACAGATAACCGGAACATTCGCCATGGCGGACGAAAACATGCGTGTAGGCATGTTTTTGAGTTCTTTTTTTTTGTTTTATTTATCAATTCCTTCTCAGTTTTCGCGAAAAAATTGTTGGAGTAGATTTTACGCTTCAGGTTGGCCTAGAAATTCTAGATGGGACGCAGATGAGGAACGTTGGGCGGGTTCGCCAACTTGGGTACCACAACGGTATTCAGCCGCTCCATCTCCCCCAACGATCGCTTCGAGTAGTGGGCCGACGCCAGATCCGGCCAGAACACCACGTCTTCGGCCTTATGGTATTTCTTGATGAACGAGGCAATTTCCGGCAGGCAGGAATAAACAAAGTAATGATACACACTCAGATTATTTTACAGAAATCTGTAAAGTTTTACCGAATTCTCAACAGCTGAACGTTCGGTAATCCAAATTAACGGATTTCGGTAAAATTTTACCGAAATCCGGTAAATTTTTTACAGATATCTGTAAAATTTCAGCGAAATCCGTAAAAACGGATTACCGAACGTTCAGCTGTTGGGAATTCGGTAAAACCTTACAGATTTCTGTAAAAAGATCTAAGTGTGTAGGTAAACGTTTTGAATTTAGAATTAAGATGTTTGCAAAGATGTTCAATACATCCAATTCTGTATAACTGCTAAATTTTATATGATTTTATAGGGGTGTTGATGACCATAGCTAGACGAGTTTGCGGTACATGGTAAAACTAGGACATGAAAAAGTTTTTGTTAGAAAAACCTTTTTTCCTTAAAAGTGCTCACCTTGCAATGTATGGTAAACTTTTAGAATCGATTTTACATTTTTTTTCTTAAAGTTCAGCTTATTTCAAAAAGTCACTCATACATAACTTTTTGTAAATCTTGTTCTTTTAGAGTTGATTTAAGTTTATTTTTTGAAAAAAATCGATCAAAAGACTTAAGCCCTTTTAAAATGGTAGTCTAGGTAAATTAAAAAAAAGGTATGCAAAGTTGCTTGAAAGGACATAGTCTATTCACAAACAAATTTTCATTGGATTCTGAGAGCGAGGTGAGAGACGAAGACAAGTTGGCGCGAAATTCGTCTATATTAAAAGTTATGATAATAATCATTATATTAATAATGAGAATAATGATTCTGAACATATTCTATTCAGCTTCAAGCTCAAACTCGACCAGTTCCAGGGACGTCATCTCGCAGGAAACTTCCTTCTCCATGGTGGGATCAGCAATGCACCGAGATTTACCGTAAAAAGTCCGACGCGTTTAAAGTTTTCCGTAGACGTGGAACACCTGAGCACTTCGAAGTATACACGGCTCTCGAACGCGAACTTAAGAGCCTCATCAAGGCCAAGAAACGCGGATACTGGCGAACATTCGTGAACGGGCTATCGCGTGAAACGTCGATGAGTACTCTTTGGAACACGGCGTGAAGATTGCGTAACCGAACTACGAACAACGAGAGCGAGGAGTACTCGGACCAATGGATCCTCAAGTTCGCGCGAAAAGTTTGTCCAGATTCTGTGCCGGCACGGATGATTCCTCGCGAAAACACGAATTCGTTAGATGAGATTAGCCAACCCTTTTCAATGATAAAGTTCTCTCTCGCACTACTTTCGTGTGGCAATACGGCTCCAGGGGCTGATAGGATCAAGTTCAACTTGCTTAAGAACCTCCCAGACGTCGCGAAGAGGCGCATGTTGAACTTGTTTAATCAGTTTCTGGAACTCAACATTGTACCGGATGATTGGAGACGGGTGAGAGTTATTGCCATACAAAAACCTGGTAAGCCCGCGTCCGACCACAACTCCTATTGACCCATCGCGATGTTATCCTGTATTCGAAAGGTGTTGGAGAAAATGATCCTCTTCCGTCTGGACAAATGGATTGAGACAAATAACCTGCTTTCAGATACTCAATATGGTTTCCGTAGGGGTAAGGGAACGATCGACTGTCTCGCGTTGCTTTCCACAGATATTCAGTTAGCTTTTGCTAAAAAAGAGCAAATGACTTCTGTATTCTTGGACATAAAGGGGGCTTTTGATTCAGTGTCTGTTGATGTTCTGTCAGATAAACTCCACGCTTGTGGCTTTTCACCATTAATGAATAATTTGTTGTACAATTTGCTGTCAGAGAAACATATGAGCTTCTCTCGTGGAACCTCTACAGCTTCCCGATTTAGCTACATGGGTCTCCCCCAGGGATCAAGTTTAAGTCCCCTTTTGTATAATTTTTATGTCAAAGACATTGACGGTTGTCTAGGTGACAACTGTACGTTGAGACAACTTGCAGATGACGGCGTAGTGTCTGTCACGGGACCCAATGGGGTCGATCTACAAGGACCCTTGCAGGATACCTTAGACAATTTGTCTACTTGGGCTCTAGAGCTAAGTATCGAATTCTCTACGGAGAAAACTGAATTGGTAGTTTTTTCTAAGAAGCATAACCCTGCACAACCGAAGCTTCAAATTTTGGGTACACCGATAACTCATTCCATGTCATTTAAATATCTTGGGGTCTGGTTCGATTCAAAGTGCACCTGGAAATCTCACATTGAGTACCTGAAGCGAAAATGCCAGCAAAGGGTCAATTTTTTCTGTACAATTACCGGGACCTGGTGGGGAGCGCATCCGCAAGATCTTCTAACGTTGTACCGGACAACGATTTTGTCGGTTATGGAATACGGTAGTTTTTGTTTTCAGTCAGCGGCTCGGTCGCACTTCATCAAACTGGAACGTATTCAGTATCGGTGTCTTCGTATCGCGTTAGGTTGCATGCACTCGACTCACACCATGAGTCTTGAAGTGCTGGCTGGCATGTTGCCACTCTCGGATCGGTTTTCAGAATTATCTCTTCGGCTCCTCACCAGGTGTGAAGTTATGAACCCTCAGGTAATTGAACATTTTGAGAAGCTCCTTGAGTTGAATCCTCAAACCCGCTTCATGACCTTGTACCATTTGTACATAACACAGGATGTCAGCCCTTCGCCGAACATTTCCAATCGTGTTTGCTTCTCCGAGTTCGACAATTCGGTTCATTTTGATTTAACCATGAAGCAGAAGCTTCATGGAATCCCAGAGCATCATCGTCCTATGATTGCTCCTGTGATATTTGCTGCAAAGTTTGGCCAAGTTGATTCCACTAAATCGTTCTTCACTGACGGATCATTGATAGAGGAGTCAGCAGGCTTTGGAATATTTAAGGAAATTTATAGCGCCAATCGTAAACTTCAAGCTCCTTGTTCCACATATGTCGCTGAATTAGCGGCAATACACTTTACGCTAGAAATTGTTGCCTCATTAACACCGGATCAGTACTTCATTTTCACGGATAGTCTCAGTTCTATAGAGGCTATTCGCTCCTTGAGGCCGGTAAAGCACTCCTCGTATTTTCTCATGAAAATACAGGAGCTTCTAAGTGCTTTATCTTCGCGTTATTTTATCATCACCTTTGTATGCGGATCCCTTCTCATTGTTCAATTCCGGGCAATGAGAAAGCGGACTCACTTGCAAAGGTGGGCGCTATGGAAGGCGATATTTATGATCGACAAATCGCCTTCAACGATTTTTTTCCTATTTTTCGTCAACAGTCACTCGTCAGCTAACAGTATAAATGGAGTAAAGGAGATTTGGGGCGATGGCAACATTCTATCATCCCAAAGGTGTCGAAGAAATCTTGGTTTAGGGGGATGGATGTGGGTCGAGACTTCATTCGTGTCATGTCTCGCCTCATGTCCAATCATTATTCTTTGAACGCTCATTTATACCGGGTTGGGCTGAGCGACAGCAATCTCTGTGAATGTGGACAAGGCTATCAAGACGCAGATCACGTTATTTGGTCATGTGCTGAACATCGTTGAGTCAGATCGGGGCTTTATGATTCCCTTCGGGCTCGAGGTAGACAACCCAATGTGCCAATTCGAGATATTTTGGCTGTACGTGATTTAAAGTACATGAAACTCATTTATGTGTTTTTGACTACCATTGTAGTTAGTTTAACCTGTATGTTCACTTTAAGTTTTTTTTTATATGTGTATGTGTGTGTGTTTTTTTTCTTTTTCAAAAAATGTTCAAGTCAAAAGAAAACCATAAATTGTATAGTTATAAGTGTTTAGATAATTTAGAATTTAAATTTAATATGTTATGTAAACCATACTTTAAATTCCCACCCTCTTTTCCATCCCTAGTTTGTAGTTCCATTAACCTCGAGACGGCCGCGAGTAATCGGCTCTTCCCTCCTATTTTTTTTCAAATCATAATAATAATACTAAGATTAAGAACAAACAGGTGCAGCAAATTGTTTCTATAATATGCCGAAAACAGCAAAACCTCATCATTTAACTCATGAAATCCACAAAACTTGCTCATCCCTAGAATATTACCGCTTGAGCATTATTCAAGTCGTAAAGTTATCAAAAAACGCTGCGTTTACGTGCTGATACTTTGTCAACAAATTATGCGTGGTTTCTTCCCACCACCACCAGCATCGTTAGAAAATCTTTCAACAAAAGTAGTTTGCTGAGATCCTTTTTTTTCCACAATAAAGGGAATATGCAATGTTTCGTGATGCCGCGATAAGGGTGATTCTGCTGTTTTTGAGGTCAAGTTGTATTTTTAAATTTAGAACGTTTTGTGATGATTCGCTGAAAAGTAAGATTTGAAGCAGGCAAAGAATTTTACAAGACATGGATGGTAGTTCTTTTTTGTCGATAGAAGATGAAACTACGAAATTGAAACAATTATCGATTGTTGTATAGGAGAACTTTAGGCTACGGCAATGCTTACTGTTCTCGGCAACTATATTCGCAAGCTCTAATTAATTATGTAAGTATATTTCTACACTTTCCTGAATATATAAATTTATCTTTGTTATTTAGATTTAATTAGATAAAATTTTGATTAGTGAACCATTCCGTTATTCCATATTTTTCTTCAAATAAACCACTCACTCGCTCTGATTGTTTTGGTAAAAGAACAATTTATTTCTCACCCAGTTCACATGGAACGATAGCCGAATAAAACAGGGACTGCCGACTAAAGTTACACTTACTTGACAAATTTGACGCTTCACAATAAAATTTTCCATCAATTATGGATAATTCTGTCCATTAAAATAGATAAAGAAGCAAGGTGCACATAATTGCCAACGAATAAAAACGTCAGATGTGTGGTCGACGCTGAGAAAACAATCATAAAAGAGTGAGCTCTGCTTGGATTGCCGAGAATAGGTAAATTCCCTTATATGCTGAAAGAACTATATCAAACAAAATACCAAAATACCTGAAAGCACTCGCGCATTATGACTTATGTTTTCTAATGGCTTCAATACGCGTTCTTCGTCTAAACTTTGCAGACTTTTTCATGTTTTAGAACTTATTCTCAACTAAAAGTCTGAACTTTGTAGACGATTTGTCAAGGAAAAGTAAAAACGATGATGGAATTAAATGGGAACGACCATTTCTTCTCGGTTCCTTCCTACAGATATTCAAACGCATCCAAAACGAAAAAAACATACTGCAAAATCATGAATGTGGATAACGTCTGGCCGATTCATTTATTTTTTCTGTTATGAATTTCTCGTCTCCTCATTTTGATTCAGTTGCAAACGAAGAAAAGATGCCGGAAACTGTGTGAGAAGGTTTCATGCAACAGCCAGGCAGACGACTACTTCAACCGCCCACCGAGTGGCACGCAATCCGGAAACGTTCATTTCCAGCTCATTCCCGGAGCCATATCCTGTAATCACACTCGAATCGTCATAATTTATTCTTCAAGACAAGCTCTAGAATTACCTGTCACGTGCAAAGCTCATGTGACAGCCGGGTTATATAAATCTTTCAATTCTCCTGAGCCTACCTGAGTCAGATTGAGAAGAAGCAATTCTATACTTTAGTTATCTGTGGTAACTAATCTGAGAGTGGGAGTCTGGCAGTGGCAGTAAACCAGTCTACGGTTCACCTGATCCGGGCAGCAGACAGTTGTCGCACATATGCCAGTCGTAAACTAACAGACCTGCCAAAGACCAAAGTGGTGGCACTTACGGCACCACAGCCGGCGAAGATTCCTATCTACCACATACACTGAGATCAGTTAAATCCCATCACACTTTGACTGCTACACCAGAAAGTAGCTATGGGTCAAAATTTGGTCAAACAACTTTGATTCAAAACAACTTATGTTAAGTTCTGTAATTCAAAGTTACAGAAAGTTAGTTTACGAGACATTAAATGGGGAAAGGGGGAGTGTTTTATTTTGACCAGTTTTCGCTTCCGTTGTTCCCCTATCCACAACCAGAACGGAGTGAAGCCGTGTATGTTCAATCTCCCTGAGCTTTCCATACCACCCGGCAACAGTTAAAGTGTGGCGTTTGGATCAACCACTCAGAAGTACCTCGTATCACGCTGATGATGGTGGAAAATAATCCCAATACTCAAGACAATTTATGCCGTCGGAAGTGATTGCGATGTCTTGTGGTTGGCAATGGGCCGGATACAAAAGAGTTCCGGGCATGTGAAAGGCCGGTGCCTGTGTTTTGCTTGGGATTGTTCATCAAGTGGTTTAGTGTTCTTGGAAATTATGTAAGATACATGATCTTGTATTTGTTCAATAAATCCAAATTGAAGATAAAACCGGAATAAGAGCAAATCAGATTAAAAAAGAAAACATATGTTGATGACGATTTTCTCACCATAGCCCGTCATACAGATCTGAGCCCGCGGTTTAACCAACAATCATTATGAAACTAGCGATTTGAAATTACACTGATAGGCAAAAAAAAGTGCCCACCTCTTCGTTTTTTCAATTTCTCTCATATACTTGGTTCAAATTAAAGTAAACACAGTGTAGTTTTTTTTTCTTATTTTATTTTTTATATTCTTTTTAAGTTTCACTTATGGAATACTGAAAAAAGGAGTTTTACTTAAAGAAAAAAAAATCAATTTGTGTTGAAAAAAAAAAACAGTGACAAAATAAAGTGCCCACTTCAAAAATCGATATGTTTTCGATATGTTTCCATTGGAAGACTCTTCGATTGTTTATGTTTTGATATTTTGACATGTTTTGAAGCAAACGGCTCAACCTGGTGCATTTGTATACGCAGTGTTTTCGAAAGCAATTCCCTTGTGTATCCGAAAATTGGTCCTTCGTGAAGTGCAAAACGATGAATCGCACCGGGCTGTCGCTGAGAAGTACAGTACATATCAGTAAGGCAGCGGTTGGCAAAATTCTTCTGAAGCTTAAAACGAGGCAGGAAGCGGAAAACGGATGCGAGAACGGACACCAAGATCATGCGCGAAGTGAAGAAGAACCCGAAGGTAACTGTCCGTGAGATCCAGGAAACCCTTCAGTTATCAGTTTCCGGTCGAACTGTCGCAAGCAAACTTGCCCGGAAGCGCCCATTAATCAGCAAGGCAAACAAAGCCAAACGGCTTAAGTTTGCTAAGGAGCATGCTGATAAGCCCCTAGAGTTCTGGAAAACAGTTCTCTGGACGGACGAATCAAAATTCGAGCTGTTTAACCGAAAGCGGCGGGTTCGTGTTTGGTGCAGATCGGGAGAGGTGCTTCAGGGGCGCACATACAAGGCACGATGAAGCATGGAGGAGGAAATATGATGGTCTGGGGGTGTTTTTCGTGGGGTGGAGTGGGAAGCATTGTGAAAATCGACGGGATAATGACGGCAGATTCTTACATCAACATCCTCCGATGAAAATCTGGAGGTTTCGCTGATCCAGACAGGCCTTGAAAAGAAGTTCGTATTCCAGCAGGACAACGACCCGAAGCATACTGCCAAGAAGACCAAGTCTTTCTTCAGGTCTTGTCGGATCAAACCGCTGGAATGGCCTCCACAAAGCCCGGACCTCAATCCCATCGAGAATTTGTGGGCGATTCTCGATGCCAGGGTTGACAGAACTGGTGTTACCAATAAAAATAACTATTTTGAAGCCCTGGAGCGCGCCTGGGAAGAGCTAGATCCACAGCACCTAAAGAACCTGGTCGAGAGCATGTCGAAGCGTCTGCAGGAGGTCCTGAAGGCCAAAGGAGGACACATCAATTATTTAAATGCTTTTACTTTTACTTTAATTTATGTTTTCTGTAGCCTAAATGAAGGCACTTTATTTTGTCACTGTTTTTTTTTCATCACAAATTGGTTTTTTTTAAAAGTAAAACTCCTTTTTTATTGCAGTATTCCATAAGTGAAACTTAAAAAGAATATAAAATATAAGATAATAAAAAAAAATACAGTGTGTTACTTTAATTTGAACCAAGTAAATGAGAGAAATTGAAAAAACGATGAGGTGGGCACTTTATTTTGCCTATCAGTGTAGTTCACTGTTGCAGAACCCCTAGGTCCAAAATACACCTTGCAGTCTGCACCTTGCAATACACTCTTCAGCTTTTCGGTACCTTTCGTTACTAGTATCTTTGTTCTTGTTATGATTCGCTATTTTTTGACCAGGCCTATGACAAGGACCACTTTTTCATGTAGACAACATCTCAGCAAGCTCAACTATCATAATAATTTCAACATTGTAAGTTGTGTCTGTTGTTGCTCGTTTACGTTTTGTCTGTTGTTGCTTGTTTTCGTTGTGCACGTCATACAAAGCAGAAAGATAGCTTTCTGTGGTCTTTCACATCAAAACAAACAACCAAAACAAATGATTAGACTTCTATTTGGCAGCTCAATTCGGGCCCAGGACATCCTGTCTACTGTCAATCACTGCTATTGATATAGCTTGTCAATGTCCTGGTTTTGACAGAACATTTGAGGGTGTGTTGGTGTGAGTTACGTAATTCGGGGCGAATCATTAAGCTTGAGACCGGTGTGTTAGTACTTCCTGAACAAAAAAATATATTAATTTTCTTCATGACTATCCAGCCGCTGCACAGTGGAAAAAATGGGACCCAAAATCACAATTAATTAAAGGCCGCTGGATAAGTGGTCTGTAAAACAGCTTATCTTATGTAAAAAAAATACGAGGAATCGAATGGTGATGGTTTCATCTTGCGCAGACCCCGGGATGTGGCTCATTTTGCCCGATTTTCCCCTAATTTCGGAAGAAAAATTGAATAATCACACATTTATCATATTAGCTCTGATAATCTTGCATCCATTTGTGCTGTACTTTTGTGGAAATGTCTGGAGCATCCAATGGAGGTAATGTTGCCTTGTAAAAACGTCAGGAACTATCCATTTTGCCTGAAATTCCCCACATGCTGAAAGTACTAGATATGCCATGTGGTTGTGGAAATTTGGGCGAATTAGAATCTATAAAAATGCAATACAATATTGTGGAACTATCCGGGGAACTGAATGAAGAGTATGTCGTCTTGTGTAAACATCAGTTATTGTCCATTTTGCCCGTTTTTCCCTACATATTGAAGAATTAATAGAAAAAAAATGCGATTTTAGATTTAGAATCAAATCAAATGCACCACAATATTATTAAAATGTCTGGAAAATCGAATGAAGTGGATGTCGACTTATGCAGACTTCGGGAAATGGCTCGTTTTGCCCGATTTTTCCTTAGTTTTGAAAAAATAATTGAATAATCCTATATTTTTCATATTTTCACTAATAATATTGAACCCATTTGGGATCTCCTATTGTGAAAATGTCCGGGCATTGTTTTTCGACCACATTTCGGAGCATTTACAATCCTCATAAAACTTCCGGATGGCATTTCGAACTGCTCCGATTTTAGTTTTGTCAGTTGATTTAGTGAAATATTGGGAAAAGAGTACCATTTATGCACCATTTGTGATTAAGCTTTTCAGGAGAAAATGCCCCGAGAGAAAGTCATAAAAATACTTCGTTGTAAAAGTCCGATTGCGACACACAAACTTGTTTTTCAGAAAGAAAACAAAGACACACAGTGAAAATCAGCTGTCTTACGTCATCCGGTTTCGTGCATTTTCGTGTAGAAATCGTGCTCATTCTATCTGGGACACCATGTAAGTGGTTCAATGTTTTTGGGCAATAAGGAAGAACAAGTTATACTGTGAGTGTGACGTAACGCTTAAGAAACGATTTGAATTGATTCATACCGACAGTAACTTTAATGTTATCTGAGGGAAAACAAACAATTTTTATACGACGATAGTCACGATAGTGTGCGTGCGTTAAATGTTACTAAGCCTAATAGGGTGATACGGGTTTTTGATTGGATAGCCACGGTTAATTAAAACGTGTGTTGCTTTGAGCCGATTTATACACTGAAAATTTATTTTCGTAAATAAGCTTTCACTCGTTTCGTAAACGTGGGTTTTGTTCATGAAGGGTGTTCTGATCAAAATTTGTTCAAACATTAATGTGTGTAAGTCGATCAAAGTTTTTATTAATAAGTCAAATTCTTTTTCTTGTTCAGCTTAAGTTAATACAGAATACAGGAGAAATATACAGCTAAGCTTCCTTTTCACCGAATTCGAATTGCCGGGTCTTTCGTTTAAAACCTGCCGTAAGATTTTGTACAGTCTTCTTGTCCACTTTATTCGCCGCAGAACGCCAGTTTTCCTTGCTCACAACAGCTTTTTGAGTCTTCTTGAGGTTCCGGTGGACGATGGCCCAATATTGTTCGATTGGGTGGAGCTCTGGCGTGTTGGGAGGGTTCCCTAGCAGCACAGTTGTTGCAAATCAGTTGAAGTAACTTGAATGCAACTCAATCAAGTCAAAATCAAGTTACTGGAACCAATTTGGTCAGTTTTGTGTTGCTTGGGTTCTTGTCTTCGAGCACCATTTGAAAGTTGTTGGCAGCATACCACTCCATGGCCTTTTTTCCGTAATGGCAAGATGCCAAAACCGGCCAAAATAGAACGGAACAATTGTGTCGCTTCAGGAAAGGCAGTAGACGTTTTTGTAGGCACTCGCTCAGATAAATTTATTGGGTGACGGTTCCGGTCGCAATGTAAACGTCGCTCTTCAAGCCACAGAAACAGATGGCTTGCCACACCAGATATTTCTTCGCGATCTTTGACAGTTTCATGTGCTTGAAAATATCTGCCACCTTTCCCCATCCGGTTGCCGTATAAAATTGCTGTCCACGAAGCTGTTTAAAGTCTGCCATGACGTAAGTTTTATCGACCTGTACCACGCAATCAAACTTTGTCAGCATCGTCGTGAACAATTTTCGCGATCGTGCTTCGGCCGACGTGTTTTGTTTATCGTCGCGATTTGGAGTCACCACTTTCTTATAAGTCGACAGCCCAGCTCGTTTTTTAGCTCTATCCACGGTTGAAGGCACCAATCCCAGCTTCTTTGCGAAATCTCGGACGGAGAGGTTGGGGTTCCTCTCGAAACAGCGGGCAACTTTTTTTTGTCGTCGCTGTGGCCTCCGGCTTTCAATTTCCCCCCGATTTAGCTTTCCTGGCTGTCGACAAACGTTCACCGAACACTTTTAATACGTTGGTAACAGTTGATTTAGCCACATTCAACAATTTTGCCAACTTGGCGTGAGAGCAGTTTGTAGTTTCGCCATGCAAGTGCCAATTTTTGATGCGTTGTTTCTTCTACGACATTTTGATAGCTGAAGTGATTATCTCAAAATCAAAATAGAGGCATGATGCTATACGCACACATCTTCAAAATGAGGGGTGTGCAACATTTTTTAATGCACGATGAAAGGAAATGAGTCAAGTTTAAGTCGACCAAATTTTGATCGGAACACCCTTTACTAGGTGGGTTGAAAAGTAACCTCTTTGACTGCTAAAATTGTTGACGTGTTTGGCATCATGTTAAATATGGATAATATATATATGGATTTTCGTATCTCATAAAACATAATTTTTTGAGAGCAAAAACGACGTGCATATAGGGTAGGGAACGGCTTAATCAGGGGTGGCTGTTTTAATCAGTTTTTAGGAAATGGGTCTAAAACTAGTACATTTTCCTAATTATTTTACTTTTAATGATATGAACATATGCTCTATCTATCGGGCTAATGATCCGATACATAAATATTGATTGATTACAACATTTTAAAACTGTCATTTAGAAGATTTAAAATACAAAATCTGGAAAACCGTGTACCGAAGAAAATGTCTTCATCAGCTCCTTCAGCTCCTTCACAGCCTTGTTGCCAGAATGTGATATTGACCATTTATTTGATACTTAGATGATCTGAAATAACTATTTATTTCATGTTTCTTCAGGTCATTTGAAGTTGATCATTGCTTATGATTATGTTGTCCGTTATCTGGCACTAACATATGCAGTAAAAGATATGTTTCGGAGCTGTCCAATAGTACTCAACGATAAATAATGCATCGCTATGGCATCACTGTTGGTTTTGTGAGAGCCCATGTTTCCTCTCTTCTTTGTTAACTATGAATATAGCGCACCGGTATTAAACCTTGAAGCCTGCTGTCTCTTACATTTATTTGTTTTTAAACAAAGCATCCCGTTTGTCGTCACAGTCACTTTGTTTATCATTTCCGTGAGAGTAAATGAAATAAGAAATATTCATTATCAATCTAAAAATCAATGACATACTAAATGTATGGTTGTGTACGCCTGTCTATTAACCTGCTAGTAGACGAGTTTATGATCATAGCAATCGACATGTTTTGGTTGATTGTTTTCGAGAGCGGATGGGTAAAATGAAGAAGCGGGTTCAGGAAATTGACATTTGAAGGAAATCGTGAAATCGTGGAAATCGCACTCATACCATTTTGTTTGTTTATGTACAGATTGCGGAGCTGAATAAAACATGTTCATGATCGGAAAGCAATCCCTATGCTCTTAATAAGTCGCTGCAATGGGGAACTTTATTCCATGGCTATAACATTTTCTAAGCCTAATTCTCCTTTCTGACGGTATTTTCCGATAGATTTTAAGTGAGCAGAGGGAATAATGTCTAAATATTAGCAGTTCTAATTATAGATTACATACAGATTCATCGAATGTCCTAGGTGCTGAATAAACTGCTTAAAACCCGTCCCGTATCCTAATTCATTGCACAAAGGTTACATTCGGTGGATTACTTTTGCAAGTTTAAGGAACGCTTTTGAACCATTTTTATATCATTTTATAGATCATTTCCTAGATATATAACAGTCCCATTTTTGATATTTCATTGTTAAATTTTATATCACATTGATGAATTATGTGGATCATATATATTTTATTGTAGATTTCCACCAGAGCTTTATGGGTCATGATGCGTTTTTTTATGGAACGATTTTAAATTTTTTTTGGATCGTTTGTTAGTTTTTATATGCAAACATATGTTTGAAGCATCAAACAATTATTCTAAAAGCATTCGTGAACATTTCTGGAAGCATTCAAAAGCAATTCTGGAAGTGTCTCAAAATTCTTTTTAAAGCAGCCTAAAACAACTCTGAAAGAATCACAAAGCTGCTCGAGTAGCACAATTCTAGAATCATCCTATCTCAGCACTACTCTAGAAGCATAATTGAGCTACTCTGAAAGTGTCCCAGAACAATTTTAAATTTCTCACCGAATTACTGAGGTAGCATCTCAGATCTCCTATGCAGTTATTCCAGACTACTTCGAAGCATGCCTTTGAAGTTCTTTTGATGGTTTCTGGAGCTTTTCTTCGACGCATTCACCGTCAGTCCGACTTTTCTTGCTTCACGTTTCAGGTGTGTTTTCCCATCGTTTCAAATATTCTGTCACCGTTCCAAATGTTCGGCCGACATCGTCCATATCATCCTTGTAGCAAACATTTGACTGGATCTCGTGGAAATCTAACCCTGGCTGATAAACCCGGCACGGTGCATGTCACCTTCTGGGGTGATATTGAGCAGCAGGCAGGAAAGTCCATCACCTTGGCGAAGTCCCCGGCTAGATTCAAACGAACTTCGGATTGTTTGCAGCTTTGCTCACCGTCCATCGTTGCTCTAATCATTCTTATGAGGTTCCCGGGGAAGTCGTTCTCGTCCTACCTCCCTCGATACTGCGCTGCCATAAATTCGATGAACAGGTGCGAAGGAACCTGGAATTCACGGTATTTCTAGAAGATTTTCCGTATAGCAAAGATCCATTCCGAAGTCGAGCGTCCGTCGAAGAAGTCGTCTCGATCACTTCCCACGAATTTGTTCGTTATATGTGATAGACGACGGACGATGAATTAGGATAGCACTTAGTTGACGTGAGAGCGTTCCACATTCTACCGGGTCCATTGCTGCAGTCTACCCGACCACGCTGCCTTCTTCTTTTCCAAATTCTCTCGTCTCATCGTCAGACCATTCCTACCGTCAACTCCTGGATAACCAAGAAAATCTGTTTAACAAATGCCAGTCTCTACCCTATAAACGGGATCGATCTGTTATCAAAAACATAAATTATTTTCTTCTCATTGATCTAAGGAGTGTATCAAAAAGAAGTTATAAACATGCTGTGAACATTCAAAAATTGAACTAAAACTAAGGACAATTCGCAAATGTTCAAAGTTAGTTAGTTTTATTGCAACTTAAAATGTTAAAATATCACTTGAACCTACAAGTTAATCCGATTGCTTTTTTCAATAGTATTGTCGTTCTTCAGCCTTTATAATTCCATCAAGTTCTGAACAGTGGTTTTTGTGCACTTCCTGGACGCTGCTGACCACTTTTTCTTGAAGTCTGACATATTGTTGGTCATCAAGCCTTTTTGAGGTTCCATTTAATGATTGCCCAGTAGCGTTAGATCGGTCGCAGTTGGGGACAGTTTGGTGAGTTGATATCTTATTCAACGAAATCATCATCTTTATCAGAAAACCATTGTAGAGTTGATCTGGTATGATGGGGAAAGGCCGGAAGAAAAAAATAATCTCATATTTCGGTAGATTTCACATAGCAAGCCCCATGAGCAAATTCCTTGCCAAACGAAAATATTTTCTTAGAATTTTTTCGTCGCAACAGTCGTATCTGTAATTGTGACGCGCTCCTCAACCGATTTGGTGTAGAATTGAGGTCCCAACAGTGTTCTGGAATACTCGTACGTTTCGTCTTTCGTTTCGTTTCGTACCAAAACACACTGTGAGGCCACTGTTGACCAAAATACGCTTTTGCTCCAGAGATTGTTTTTGTACTTTCTGACTCGGGCCGGTTCAACTCCCGCCGTAGTCACTCAAACATCGCTTATGGGAATTTTTCGCAACTTGTCCGGGGGTGAGATTCGAACTCGTGATTTTGGCGTGAGAGGTATGAATGATAATCACTACGTCGTGTTTCTTCCTTCCTGTATGTCTTCATATTATTTCTTTTCTTAATCTACTGTGGATCATCTAGATGTTGGTCCTGCATTTCTTGGCAAACTCATGACTAGAGGCTGATTTGTTCAGGGTCTGCAGGGTGTATTGCTCACCATACTTTTCAATCACTCGGTTTACACTTGCTGGATGCGCTTTGAACTTTTTTTGGCAATCTTATTGTAAGTTACATGATTAAATAAGTCAAATTTTTCAGAAGTCTTCAGGCTGGGCACTTCGATCACTTCAATTGCTATCTTTGATATGTAACTACAACAGTATTAAAAAAAAATTACAGCATTTCTTATAAAATAATATTTATATTTTTTTCAGTAACAATCCAGCGAATACGCATATTGCGTTCTCGTAATCACCTACTGTAGCAGTTTTTCACATGGTCAAGTACATTAATTTGTGTTCAAAAATTCGATGTACATCATTCAAGTTTGGAATTTGCATGAATAGCATTTTTGGCTTTTATGACATTTAAATATTTTATGTGTGAAAAGTAAGACCCGTAAAGAACGAGCAATGTATGAATTTCCGTTTTTGATACATTTCATATTGTATCAGCTTATAGAAGCATATGAGTCCTGTATGAATAACAAGCAGTGAAAGATGCGTTTGAACTTTTATTATTTGAATATATTATACAACATAGAGACTGGTATGCTTTTATGGTAGTTGATTTAATTTGATTGAGTTTCGTTCTGATAATAAGGGGACCATACGACGGACAAGTATTCAAGGATAGGGCGTACAATTGCGCAGTATATAGCCTTTAGGCAACAAACATCCTTGAACTTTTTGCCAAAGCGGAATAAGAAGCTCAGCTGCGACGAAGCTTTTGACACAACGTACCCAACGTGGTCCTTGAAGGTCAATTCAGAGTCGATTAGGATCCTCAAGTCCATTATCGTAGTACCACGTCGCAATTGTACACCTGCCAAGCCATAGCCAAATTGGAAGAGAGAGCGTCTGCGGCCAAAGGAAATTACCGAACATTTGGACAGTGATGTCCATATCCTCAGTGTGGTAGAGAGAGATTTTAAATTTTCCACACTCTTCCCACCTCAACGAGAGCTCTTCTCTTTTGTTTATATTTACCCCAGTGTTTGCATGCGAGTAGCGCATGGGAATGGAGAAAAATGGTTTTTATTCACACTACACTCGATCGCTCTACTCGGCCAGCCGTTTCAACTCAGTTTTGACTCGTTTTTGACTCACTTTCGTCAAAAGTGGAGTCACTAAAATTTGAGTTAATGTTTCTTACATTGACAAGTCGACAATTCAAAAACATCGACTCAAATCAGATGGATGGTTTTGATTTGTTGACTTGTCAATGCCAGTACCATTTACTCCAATTTGAGTGACTCCACTTTTGACAAAAGTGAGTCAACTCAAAACTGAGTTGAAACGGCTGGCCGTGTAGAGTGAGAAGAAGAGCTCTCAAATTCACAGAAGCGAGTGCAGATAAATTCCCTGACACGTGCGCCCCAGTGAGCTCACTGGCGTGGACTCTTCTGCTAATATACAGCAGTGATTTCAAATTCGCTTTGACGCTACATTACAAAGGAAGAAAGAATAATGTCTCTTCCCGCTTCCTTTTTTCGGACATTTTCTGCAACTCCGACGATGTTTTAACTTTCTATCGCACCAGCAAATCACAGAAAGAGCACTGGTGCGTCCTCGCCCTACAAGCTAAGCTCAGTTTACCCATAATCGTAAAAAAGTAAGCATACTCATATATGGGTTAAGTTGACTTTACCCATATTTGAGTAAATTTGTATGGGAAAAAAGACTCAAATATGGGTAAGTAGTTACATACCCATAAATGGGTATGTGCACTTTTCGCGATTATGGGTATTCTTTACCCATATATGGGTAAACTGATCTTAGCATGTAGAGTACGCGGCAGTGATCGCAGGCGAGAGCACGTGGGCGAAGACAGATGAGAGCACGTGAGTGCGATCGTTTGAAAGAGAGTGTGGTTCACTCACTCCAGGCAATCCCATCACAGGCGCACACTTTCACTCTGTCTATTTTTCACAGAATAAAAGAGCACTTTGCTTTATCTGAGGTAAGTTATGGTTGTATTCTCTGTGAAGGTACAAATCTCACGCACCGGCGTAACATTAGTGCGAAATGCATCTCTGCATTTTGATACATTCAGCGACACTCGGTTGATACGACACCATTCAGAAAAGGTTTCTAACTGTTGTTGCAAAAAAGATGCGTCCCCGGAATCGGTATCGTGTAACAAAGCTTCAAATCGTCGACATACGAGAGTTTCAGGCAGTCCAGGATGAAATTAACATCATTCATGTACAGCTGAAATAAAGATGGCCCGAGATGGCTGCCTTGTGGAATACCAGACCAGACCATGAAAGGAGATGAAACGTGGTCTCCTATTCTGACGGACATTCTTCGTCCCGTCAGAAAAGATCGGATCCAAAGAAGAAGACTGTCATTCATGCCTAATTTGTCAAATTTAGCAACCGCAATTTGATGATTCATTTTAACCAAACGCTGCGGATAAGTCGGTGCAAATAGCATCTACTTGTTGACCAAGTTCGATTTGGCGAATCACGTGCGAAGTAAAGCAGGTCAAATTGGTTATCGTCGAGCGTTTAGGCATAAAACCGTGCTGGTCTGGCGAAATATAATGGCCAAAGTGGCCAAATAGCTTGGAAGTAGAGCTCAGCGCAGCTATTCCGCGGTAGTTCGCAACATTTCTCTTGCAGCCCTTCTTAACCACTGGAAAAACATATGATTGTTTCCAGTAGTCCGGAAATAAACCAGAAGCGAGGGTTGAAGAGAATACGGACGCTAGCGGTTTTGCCAATGTGTCCAAACATTGTTTTAACACTAGACCAGTTCCATACCAGCAGAAATTACGTGTCATCAGTGACAATGAACTGAGACAAAGAATTGGTAAGCCGAGGAACATTTGTGGTGGCTGCGTCTACATCCTGGAGATTGAGATGTAAAACGTTGCTGAATTGAGAGCGAAACATGTTTGCGGTATCCGGTATGGAGTCGACTTCAATCAGACCGTGGTTCATTGTAGAGGGTAGTCCGGATTCCGTTCGTTGGTCATTCACGTAGCGCTAAAAATGTTTTGGTTTGTTTTTAAGGTGGCTTTGTTGACGATCTTGAAGGGTGTCGAACAAATGATTGTGGAGTTGCTTGTACTCGGTATTCAACTTCATATATAAATATCGCTCGCGTAGAGCTAGTACGATATTTGCTGTGTCGCTGGAGAGGTGTTGAGGTGTTTGAGATCGGCATTAGACCAGGCTGGCTTAGGTGGGATACGGCTGAACTTGACGGGAACGAACTGGTCGATAGCGTATAATAGGATGCATGATATCGTTGTTGCAGCGAAGTTAGTGTCTAAGTCTCGAAGAACATCGTCCCAATCGACATTTGCTAAGAAATCCATCATTCCATCGAAATCAACCTTACTGAAACGATAAGAAACGATTTCAGACGAAAGCGTTGTTGTAGGCTTATTTCGATTTTCATTTGCACAGGAGGATGATGCCTACAGATTTTAACGAGTGGTGCAGAAACTTGCATCACCGTGCTGTCAATGCATATTTCCTCGCTAAAGAAGCACTGATCTAGAATGCGGTTGTTTTCGTTTTCGATGCCATTCATTTATTGGAGTCTAGCAGTGCTGTATGCGTCCTGTAATTTATTTGATGTTGAATTTATTGAAGATTCGAGAGGTAACCGGGAAGCGATGACTACGAGAACTACGTTGCCAAGATATTATGCTTAAGTTGTAATCGCCTAGGATGATGATTTTGTCTCGTGGTCCTTATTGCGAGACTACTCAATTGAGCGAGTCCCGATGCTTGTCGATCAAAATTTCGTCGTTTATTCGGTCCGGAGGTAAACCACGCATAGGTAAATAGTTGCGTTAACAGTTGATTGGAGAGTCGAACGGACAGCTAACAAAACACCGGCTCCGGTGCTTTTATAACTATTGGACGGCGCCGGTCTTGACGATACACGGAGTATAAGTCATCGAACAGTAGACTCGTGGGAGTGTTTACGTTGAGCCAAGTTTCACAGAGCCTAAGGCCAACTGATACTCGGCAAGAGTGCTGTTGATTCCTACAACGTTTTGATAGTACATCAAAACATTTGCTAAGTCGGGTGCAATAATTCTCGCTGGATTGGCAATCCTAGGGATAGGAGACACATCGGGACAGGAAAATCCATTACTGATAGAATACTTGCCACTGTAGGCATCTTGGAAGACCTTGCCCTCAACACTAGACTCAGGGCCGGGACGTCTGTCGAGAAGACTGTGACGGACTTTCGATAACAGCCGATGGCGGAACAGAGCTAGGTGAGACAGGGCCTTCCATAGTCCATTGTAGAGGATGACACGAGGGTGACTCGTATGAACGTGATGTAGTTGGAACTGATGACGCGCCGGTAGTGTCTACAGAGCGCGAGCTGCAAGCGGGAAGGCAATCAGGAAGAGTTTGTTCAGTGAAAAATGGGTACTTGCCTGGGTAAGCAGGCTGGAGGGCCCCTTCAACAGTTTTGACAACAGGTCCACGACAACTCCGATGAACGATGACTGCATGAGACAGGACTGCGTCGAACTGAGAAGTGGTCTCCATAATGGTGAACTTTGGATAACACTTCAGTGGAGTACATAAAATTCTCGGCCTTTTCAATGAGGTTACGACTAAAATTTCGTAGAAGCAAGGTTTCGGAGATGTAGAAAATTACAACGCAACGTACCAAGCTCTCGTGCACGAAATGCAGCAGTATATTGATTCATCGGATGAAAACCAGCATGCTGACCCCCAACCACTTGTCACTAAATCATCCATATGGAAACAATTCGACGAGAAAATATACAAGCTACAGACAACACAGGATCCAACAGTAGCTAGTATTGTCGAATTGGATAAATGTCTAGCGGAACCGTAGGTGCTCAGATTATGTGACCCTCTAGTTTGGTGGGAGTCCAGGAAGCTAGTGTATCCCAAACTGCATCAGATGGCAATGAAAAATTTGTGCATTACTGAGACGTCTGTACCTTGTGAGCGGATTTTTTTTCGAAAGCAGGACAACTGTTTTGTGAGAAACGCAGTAGACTAACGGCAAAACATATTTTTCAAATCATGTTTGTCAATGCTAACCACATCTAAAACGTAATTAGGTTTTTTTACTTTTATTTTCTAATAAATCGAATATTTCCATTGAAGATTACACAATTATTTTAAAAATCGCAATATACTGACAAGAGAAAGCTAAATGCTACAAAAAGATCAATTGAACGGTTCAGAAGAACTAGTTCACTTCAATGAGCGGAACTGTTCGGAGCCACTCACTATAGTGAGCCATTTTGCCACCTCTAATCATTCTTTCGTACTTCTAGTTCAATCCACGATGTTTTGCAAATAACGATGATAATGAAATGAAACGATCCGAAACAGGTTTTTTGACATGCGAACAAAACGTGTACACGTTAAAATTATATGCACTAGTTTAAGCTCAAATACGAATCATATGCTTATAACTACTTTTTGATACATTCCATATTCAAACTTTTTTTTTTGCGACGTAAGTTTGTAAATAAAAAATTAAATTGAACGTTTGTGCATAAGATAAAAGGTTTTGTGGATAATTTTTAAACATTCCTCTTTTAACAATGAAAACTATAACAGCGTTACATTCTGATAATCAGGATGCGATATAAAAGATCTAGATTTCTAAAGAGGCAAACTTCTGTTGCTTTTGGCTATCCACACATTAGTTTAGCGAGCATAAATTATTCATAGCTGATTCTCATTCACTGTCTCAGTGTCTACCACCACCGCCATAACAACGGATAAAGGATACAATTTGACATCTACACCAATAGATGGTGTTTGCTGTCGTCGCTTTCGGTTCGAAAACAATTAATTACGATAATCTCTGTCTTTTGCCCGGACTGAAATCAATTCCACCAGCCAAACCCGGGCGAGAAGCAATTATGACTGAATTATCTTCACTACACAATCCGAGTTCGTTGAACATCTGTCTTCGATAATTATTCGTGTTATTATTATTTTTTGGATTCGGATAAATGAGGCTGTTGGATAAGCTGAACATACTATGACTTTCTGTCTGATACATTATCTTGATTATGTTTCGCCCAGGCTCCCGCATAGTAGTTGATATTTGCATCTCTCAAATGGCTGTGAAGAACAAGAAATCGGAGGAAATGATTTGATTGTTTTATTTTAGAAAAGCTACGAAGATCTTCTTCTTCTGGGAGGTCTAGGCGGCGCTGTGACATGTTTGAAGTTCCCAAATGAAAGATTAATAACATTGCTGATTTGAGTTACATTTCCGCCAACGCTTGGTACTGCTTGAAGCAAAAGTTAGTTGAACCACCCACCGCCATCCAGAGGGGATATTTCCATATTTTCCGAAAGCAACCCAGCACACTCAACGTAAGCTTTAATTATCCATCATTCACGGATCAAATCCGTTAAGTACACCATTCCACGCCGGTATCAGGTGTAATGATTTGCCATCCGATAACGGTTAAATCCCGATACTCATACGGGGTTCGGATCCGCCGTGAGAAGGCAGTAAATCTAGAGTCGTGTGTGTAAGCTGTTTGCTCGTTTGATCTCATGGATCATGGCAACCAGAGATAATTGACTTTTCGTGGGCAGTCGACGATGGCAGCTAATCAATCTTCCATAAGATTGATACGGGGAAAAATACGAACGGGTGTGCCACCGCGTTGGATGCTATGGTTGAACATAACATAATAAGATGACATAATTCTGGAACGTTAGAATAAGTCAGAAATATTTTTTAAATTTATTTAAAACTTGGGAGCCGATGCTTTGCTTAAGAGTTGGTGTTTAGAACTTGTACTTAATAGCTTTTTAATTGCAATGAGCACTGCGGGAGCTCATTAGCGGTCTATTCTAGAAATTGTCAAAGAAAATTCCGTATTAATTACACAGCTTGGTGCAACTACGATTACGAAAACACTCATTTCCATTGAATAACTAAGCTTCCACACGCGACAAACGCTTCGTGGGATCGCTAAGACCACATATGCCAACAGTTTGCCTTTCGAGTAAGGACATTGCACGCTGTGAGTGTGTACTACTCTGGAGCGTATGAACAGCGCATACTGTTAATTGCTTTCAAAAAGCAGTGAAGGGGATTGAGTCGCATGATTGCATAGTTCTTAAATGGGTTGAGATTTTTTTTGAGCTTTTTGAGTGATTTTTTGGGTAGTTTTACTCGAATTCTACCCACGATTTATTATACAACAGTGACCATGCCACAACACCTCATCAGTATTCATTATCTTCCACGAAGTGGCACCTATAATTAATAGGAACTGATTTTAGTTCCCTATCGGCAGTACAAATTGGTTTCCATCAAATTCGAAACCACACTATAATTCTAACTAACTGTTTTCCACAAATTAGCACTTGTGTTGTTCGCCGGATCCCAAATTTGAATCACACCCCGTGCTTGCCAGGTTCATACATCATTATCCTTTTAGTGAAACTGTGTGGTACCATCCTACCACCACACCTGAGTGTAGTGTTTCATTCTGGTATGGAGCAACAAATTGCTACTATCGCTACCCAACCATCGCTGCTGACCACTATTGAACGGAATTACATCGAATCCCATCTCTGTCTGCTGGTCGGTTTTCTCGTATCAACATCTCTTTTATCAAAAGCCAAGCGTTGCCGGTTGGCTTTGGCTGTACTGTTTTATTACATCAGTTGCAATTAGTTCTATATCTATGTAGATACAGCTTTGCATCAGTTTCTTCACCCTAGCTATCAAAAGAGAGATTTGCAACATTCTTTGATATGTAATGTTGAATCTAAATCGAACGTTTCAACTGCTGTTCTCACGTTAAGGGTTTTCTGGCTACAAGGTTTAGATTTATTTTCCTTCATACTTTGTTCACTTCACACTTTACCTACTATACATTTCGATAAAAATCCATAAAATAATGACTAGGAAACACCGCATTGTATGTATTGCTGCCTAACTATTTCTAACTCTTTACGTACGGAGCATTTCTAGCCAGGAACGATAAAAAAATATTGATTTTGCCTCTACAGTTTCCGGTTTTAATGGAATTTTGTCCTGAAATTTGAATTTTATTATTTCAAAAAATCCTAGCATGTAAACGATTATTCTGATCAAAATGTCGCCTGGGAAGAAGTTGTAGGTCATTAAGTGTTCTTCAAGAAAAAAGATACACTGAAACTAAAAAAATGTAAATTTATGCTAAACAAAATTAAAACATTGATATTTTTGATGGCCCCCCCTTCGATTTTTCATATTTTTTTTCTAAATTCGTCCGTGCCTTGACCTATTTCGCAGAGGGATGTTAGGCAATAGTACGTCCTTGGTTCGAGTACTACTTTACCCATGCCCTTTCGCTCAATTTTCAATACTTCTTTTCTATTTCCAACCTACCGTACTCTGACGAAACTTTCAACCCTGTCTCTTCATATCTTTCATTTTAGCAAACGTTAATGTCCATTCCGGAACAGCGTCGCAATATAAAAATAAAAAAATGTTTGCTAGCGTCTGTTGATTTCCTTGTGTTGTTGTCCTTGTGATGCAATCGGAGGAACTGTTAAGATAATGGCTACTAGAGCAAGTTTAGCTTAGCAACGCGAACATCCTACAACGAATGCTAGACAACTTTATGACTGGGCAAATAATCGCAAAGAGGATCATGAAACAAAATTGACATTTTGCTATGTTTCCACGGATACAATAAGGCTGAAAAGGAATTCGACCCGGTTTTTAATAAAGCAAAACCAATTCCTGGACCTCAAATATATCATTCTTAAATTTCAGTTTCAAATAATCAAATTGCAGTTAAGGTATTTTATATTCTGAGCATGAGCATGAGCATGATTGACCGCCCGAGGTTGCTACTCCGTAATTGCCAGATCAGCTGTAATTACACAGAGAACCAACAGATAATGCTTGGGACTAGTATACATCCTCAATGTGTAGGAACTGGTGATCCCAAACTAAGGCAATACCAGCGCTGGCCCCGCCCGAATGCAGGTCAAGTGGGGAATGGGTAGGAATATGTTGACGTGATACTCGCTCTATTGGAAGTCGAAAACACCTCTGCACTTCCACGAGAAATCGCTGGAATGTGGATAAAATGGTTAGGTTTGCAGCAGGATCCGTTTTGGTAAATGGTGTGTGGAATTAAACTGACGTCGGCAGCGAATTAGATATTTTAATATGTTCCCGGTTTATGCCCTGCACAGAGATAGTAAAATTATTTAAATTTTGGACCGATTTAAACCAACAGTGAGGATGCTGTTAGGGTCACTCACAAGTGTGGGTGGTTTATTTCAGTAGAATAGAGAAATTTTTGTTAAAACACCGAGTTTGAGGACCGATTTAAACCAACAGTAAGGATGCTGTGGGGGCAACTTAAAAGTGTGAGTGGTTTATTTCAGTAGAATACAAAAATATGTAAAAACATCGAGTTTGAGGATCGATTTAAACCAACAGCAAGAATGCTGTTGGGGCCACACACAAGTGTGGGTGGTTTATTTAAATAGGTCACATAAATACATCAAAATTCCTAGTTTGAGGACCGATCCCTCATCCAGCCTAAACATCGTCAGTCTGACACAATGCACTAAATATAAAAATATAAATAAATATAGGGTAGGTAACGACTTAAGCACCCCGAGACCCTATTTCAAGCACGGGGTTAACGTTAACCTACAACGCTCATTTTTTGTAGTAAAGTGCTTCACCAGATGGAGCACCACACTGCAAAAAATGAGCGTTGTAGGTTAACGTTAAACCCGGTCTTGGAATAGGGTCTCGGGGTGCTTAGGTCGTTACCTACCCTATATAAAAACAAAAAAAAATGAAGAAGTGACCATCTTAAACTCTTGACCAGCTTTAAGTGCATAACTTCAGCTTTAAAAAAATAATAAGGAGGATCGAAGGAGGTTCCTTTGAGATAATCAACGTTAGCAAGAATTTGCGATTTTTTTAAGTTCAGTGTATTATTTTTCTTGAAGAACACTTCATTACCTACAATGTTTTCAAAGACAACATTTTGATCAGATGAGTCGTTTCGATTTTTTTAAAATCAAAATCCATATTTTAAATACGCCCTTTTAGAAAATTAGTCCAGGATAATTTTGGAATGTGGAATGGAATACGAAATTTTGCGTAGAAACCAACATAAGGGCAAAATTCCATTCAGATCGGAGAGAGTAGGGTCCGACCGGTTTGCGATTCTGGCTGGAAATGCTCTATGGGAAATAATATGGTGGTCATAATAAGTCATAATACATAAAAATAATGGTTGCCCATAACATTCTCAGACAAGTGCTCGATCGACATAGCCGCATAAAACGTTTAGCTCTCAAAGGATTCTAAGTAAAAAAAAGATTTTTGATCAGCTTGAAGAAAGTTTAATGTTCAACTAATTAAAAGTACATATAAAACCAAGCTTCCGTACATACTGCTTCAAAACCTTATTAAATCGACTAGACCCCTTGGAAAATTTAAGTTAACACTTCACTGAAATACTTTTACAAACAATCACTAGTAAACGAGAGCAAAATCCTTTAAATAATACTACAGGGTGTATTCGATAAAAATGCTACACACAAATATTTACTCACCAAAATTGAGCCGATTATTGGATTTTCTTGAAATTTTTAGTGTAGATTTTGAATTATTCTACGGATCACTACGGATCAATCATATGAGGAATGAATCTGAGGCAAGAACTGAAGGCGTACAAAGTGAAAAAAGGTGCCCAACCGTGATTACAAGCAAAATTTCAATGCAAAAGGTAAGCTTATAACTTTATTATTGTGATCGTTTAACACTCTCATGAGTAAGGTAAACCTTTAGTTATAGACGAACATTTTTTGATGGCATGGACACTTTTTTTTTTGAATTATCTTACTACTTAGGATGTTCCGGTCTTGACACATCCTTTGGACAAGGTTATCTAGGTTGTGTCCTAACCGCTCACGGCCATCACGCCGTTTCTTGCACCATCGAAGTGTGGACATGCGAAGAACACCTGTTCTGCAGTTTCCTTTGCATCTACCCAACCGGGAAACGCGGAGGACTCGGCGTACCCGTACTTCTACAGGTTCTTTACCGTGTCCTTGACTGACCCATCCGGATTGCTCCAAAATAAGTCGATAGGTCCACCAACCTTTGGTGAGGCTGTTACATTTCATCTGCCGCTTGACCATAGATGCAGCTCTAGGGGTCTTCCGGATACCACCTGTGCTACGTTTTTCGAAGCACTATACGTCCTCTTTTATGATAATTCCTATGAGCATTATCCCTGCTTAGGCGCAGATCGCTTCGCGTGACACTGTGTGGTATGCGCTAACCACTCTTAAAGCGTTGGCTCACGCTGCCCGCAATAACTGGGAATAGTCAGGGCGACACTATACAGGAGCTTTCGCTTGCACCGTCGAGCTATTCGACAACATGCGGGATGATGCTGATATAGCCACGAAGGCCATCTTGCATCCCTAATCGACGTGGATGATAAAATACTGCTTTTCGTTGAGCATAACCTCCAAGTATACCAGGGACTGCTTTGAAATCCATTGCCAACCTATGGCAATGGAGTGTGTGGCCGTTAACTCCACCTATTCTATGAGTTAACCGTGGACCTCTAGGGTGATGTTGTTCGCGAAAATCTACAATCTTTACCCCGTTAGGGAACTTTAGTCAAAACACTCCGACATACATCGTGTTCCAGAGCATCCGGCCCAGGAGCGAACCTTTTGGAATACCTACAGTGTCTTGAACACGTTCTTAATCCGCTTCTGTATTGTAAACCAGTACACGATTATGGAATTTTTTTCCCCAGAATCCTGTACAGGTACCCAGGAACCCGGGGTGTTGAAGCGAGTTGACGATAGACACCCAACCGGCGCAATTGAACGCGTTTTTCACGTCAAAGGTGACCACTGCACAGTAGCGAACTCCCCTCCTCTTGCGCTGGAGTTATCTTGCTGTTGTCTTGGTGACGAAAAATATGACATGCTTTGCCCTTAAGAACTGGCTGTTTGACTGACTACCTTAAGCCTCATGTAATTCGACAGCCTGTTGAGCATTAGCCTCTCAAGTACCGTACCCGCTGTGTCCTAGGTGGCTTCCCTGTCGAAGGTAGTACGAGGACCAGACATCTCTGCATTGCCACCCTGAACTTTCGGGAGCCAGCAAAATAGCTTCGGGATACCATCTGGTCTTGGTGCTTTGTTCACCTTGAGTGACTTTGCTATCACGATGAGTTTATCGTTCGTCACCGTCGCCTCAACCCCTAACTCCGCGGTAAACTTGTCATTACCGTCCACCGCCATGACAGTGTTATGGTCTAGGATAGTGTGGTAGATGGAATGATTACCTCTAAATGTTCACACTAATATTTATGTCCAATAACCTCCTGCAGCGCATAAATGCCAAACTTGCGATCTCTCAGTACATCGGTCAGTATGCGGGTGCATCCGATAAAATTAAGGAAACCAATATAATACTTCACATTGTCCAGTGAACAAGCGAACAGAACAGTTCGTTCGGTCAGCTGTCCGTTGCTTTGGAAGCTTTTCACAAGTTGTTTCAAGCCCTCAGCTCTATTTTTTTTCTGAATCGCGAGTGAAATCAAGTCTTGGTTTTCGGAAGTAGAAAACGTTGAGTGTTAACAGTGCAACAACGCCATTTATTGCAATTAGCAATATTGCCACGATCGAAAAGCCATATTGTTCCACATCTATACGGCACGCACACCAGCAGGCCATCGTGTGTAGCGTGCAGTCGATCATCTGCTAACCACCACCGACCAGTATCACCAGTATCATTACCATCATCGTTCAGCTCCACGCCTAGCCAGTACACGCGGCCACTCATCGTCGCTCGGCAGCAGCAGCACATTCGTCACCCGTCTGCAGTAGATCAGTGATACATACAAGATAAGTTTTTTATTAGTATATAAGATAAGTTTTTGTTTCTCGCTCTTGTGTGTGTGAGTGGGGAGAGTGACTGAGAGTGTGTGAGTGTGTGTGTGCTTAGGTTTAATTTGTGTATCTGTGATTGATTGTAGATAACTACGTTAGTGGTTGACCCATAAGCTCCCACAAGCGAGCCATGGATGATTTATCGGAAGATGAATCATCTATGGCGCAAAATGATGGGGTAGCTCTCAAAGTTACCCGATCGCGTGCTTATCCAGATAGTTCATCTGGTCCTTGGGTTGCCTATTTTCGGCCCAAAACGAAACCTCTCAACATTTACCAGACTTCAAACGATCTGACGAAACGATTCTCGGCCGTGACCGAGATAATTAAGGTGAGACACAATAAACTAAAAGTCGTTGTGTCCAACCTTAAACAAGCTAACGAAATTGCTGTCTCTCAATTTTTTACACTGGAGTATTTAGTGTACATCCCAGCTCGAGGTATTGAGATAGAAGGTGTGGTCTCCGAAGCGAGTTTGACCCCTGAGATCCTGTTGAAGTTAGGGGTTGGTCGATTTAAGAACCCTCTGCTTCATTCAGTCAAGATACTCGATGTGCGAAAACTAGGCACAGTATCGATCACTAAGGGTGAAAAGAAATTTACCCCCTCAGACTCGTTTCGTGTGACTTTTTCTGGTTCAGCTCTCCCTCAATACGTCGAGTTGGGAAAACTTCGACTACCTGTGCGGTTGTTTGTACCTCGGGTCATGATCTGCGAAAAGTGCTAGCAGATGGGACATACGACCTCTCATTGCTGCAATAAGGCACGCTGCTCTAATTGTGGGGAGAAGCACGAGGATGGCGCCTGTGCAGACAGCACACCAAAATGCGCTTTCTGCAAGGAAACTCCTCCACATGCTCTCTCATCTTGCCCGGCGTACAAACAACGCGGGGAAAAATTAGAACGCTCGCTAAAACAGCGTTCCAGGCAATCTTTCGCGGAAATGCTGAAGAAAGCCTCACCATCACCCAATGTCAATACAAATTCCTTTGCTCCTCTGTCAGATGACGAGTCTGACTTTGATTTGGCTGAAGAGGGAACATCATTCAACTTTCCGGAAGGTGCTTCACGGAAGCGAAGACGCGTCCGCCCACGGAAAGTTGCTGAACCGGAGCCCAAAACCAGCTTGCCCAATTCAAGAAAAGGTGGAAAAAAGGAAAATCCTAGTCCACCTGGTTTTCGTAGTACTAACTACACCCAGGACTTTCCATCTTTCCCGGGGACATCCAAAACTCCTGAAGCCCCAATTTTAAGAACAGAAGCCCCCTCCTCTAGTGGGCTGTTCTCATATAATGACATTGCCGAAGGTATCTTTAAGTTCCTCGAAATTTCTGACCCTCTCAAAAGCATTGTTTTGGCAATGCTTCCAACAGTGAAGACTTTTTTGAAGCAATTGACAATTAAGTGGCCCCTCCTTGCAACTATCATTTCCTTCGATGGATAATTTTCCAAATGAGGTCGGGGATTTGATCACTGTTCTACAGTGGAATTGTCGAAGTCTTGTTCTTAAATTGGAATCATTCAAATTTTTAGCTCACACTACCGGTTGTGATGCATTCGCTCTTTGTGAAACATGGCTCTCTTCCGAAATCAATCTTCCGATTCATGATTTCAATATTATTCGTCTTGATCGTAAGGATTCGCGTGGAGGGGGAGTACTTTTGGGGATCAAAAAGTGCTACTCCTTCTATAGAGTGAATTTTCCTCTTATTCCAGGTATTGAAGTTGTCGCATGTCAGGCTATTATTAAAAATAAAAGCCTTTGTATTGCTTCTGTGTATATTCCTCCTAGAGCCTCAGTAAACCGAAAACAATTTTCAGATATATGTTCGGTCCTTCCTTCTCCACGGTTGATCATGGGAGATTTTAACTCTCACGGTACAGGCTGGGGAGAACTGTACGATGACAACCGGTCTTCCTTGATATATGACCTCTGTGACAACTTCAATATGACAGTTCTTAACAATGGAGAAGTAACACGTTTGGCTGGTACATCCTCAGTTGGCAGTAGATTAGACCTCACACTTTGTTCGAATTCATTATCGTTGGATTGCACATGGAATGTGATTCAAGATCCCCACGGTAGTGATCACTTGCCCATAAAAATTTCGGTTGCCACCGGGTTCAATCTGTCGAAATCTGTCAACGTCACGTATGATCTTACCCGTCACATCGATTGGACAAAGTTTAGGACAGCTGTAGATGAAGCCGTAACGACGGTAGAATGGCTTTCACCGCTGGAAGAGTATAACTTCCTCTCCAACCTGATCTTAGACAGCGCGCTTCAAGCTCAAACTCGACCAGTTCCAGGGACGTCATCTCGCAGGAAACCTCCTTCTCCATGGTGGGATCAGCAATGCACCGAGGTTTACCGTAAAAAGTCCGACGCGTTTAAAGTTTTCCGTAGACGTGGAACACCTGAGCACTTCGAAGTATACACGGCTCTCGAACGCGAACTTAAGAGCCTCATCAAGGCCAAGAAACGCGGTTACTGGCGAACATTCGTAAACGGGCTATCGCGCGAAACGTCGATGAGTACTCTTTGGAACACGGCGCGAAGGTTGCGTAACCGAACTACGAACAACGAGAGCGAAGAGCACTCGGACCAATGGATCCTCAAATTCGCGCGAAAAGTGTGTCCAGATTCTGTGCCGGCACGGATGATTCCTCGCGAAAACACGAATTCGATAGATGAGATTAGCCAACCCTTTTCAATGATAGAGTTCTCTCTCGCACTCCTTTCGTGTGGCAATACGGCTCCAGGGGCTGATAGGATCAAGTTCAACTTGCTTAAGAACCTCCCAGATATCGCGAAGAGGCGCATGTTGAACTTGTTTAATCAGTGTCTGGAACTCAACATTGTACCGGATGATTGGAGACGGGTGAGAGTTATTGCCATTCATAAACCTGGTAAGCCCGTGCCGACCACAACTCCTATCGACCCATCGCGATGTTATCCTGTATTCGAAAGTTGTTGGAGAAAATGATCCTTTTCCGTCTGGACAAATGGGTTGAGACGAACAACCTGCTTTCAGATACTCAATATGGTTTCCGTAGGGGTAAGGGAACGAACGACTGTCTCGCGTTGCTTTCCACAGATATTCAGTTAGCTTTTGCTAAAAAAGAGCAAATGGCTTCTATATTCTTGGACATAAAGGGGGCTTTTGATTCAGTATCTGTTGAAGTTCTTTCAGATAAACTCCACGCTTGTGGCTTTTCACCATTAATGAACAATTTCTTGTACAATTTGCTGTCAGAGAAACATATGAGCTTCTCTCATGGAACCTCTACAGCTTCACGATTTTGCTACATGGGTCTCCCCCAGGAATCATGTTTAAGCCCCCTTTTATATAATTTTTATGTCAAAGACATTGACGGTTGTCTAAGTGACAACTGTACGCTGAGACAACTTGCAGATGACGGCGTAGTGTCTGTCACGGGATCCAATGGGATCGATCTGCTTGGACCCTTACAGGATACCTTAGACAATTTGTCGTCTTGGGCTCTAGAGCTAGGTATCGAATTCTCTATTGAGAAAACTGAGTTGGTAGTTTTTTCTAGGAAGCATAACCCTGCACAACCGAAGCTTCAAATTTGGGGTAAGCCGATAACTCATTCTATGTCATTTAAATATCTTGGGGTCTGGTTCGATTCAAAGTGCACCTGGAGATCCCATATTGAGTATGTGAAGCGAAAGTGCCAGCCAAGGATCAACTTTCTCTGCACAATTACCGGGACCTGGTGGGGAGCGCATCCGCAAGATCTTCTAACGTTGTACCGGACAACGATTTTGTCGGTTATGGAATACGGTAGTTTTTGCTTTCAGTCAGCGGCTCTGTCACACTTCATTAAACTGGAACGTTTTCAGTATCGGTGTCTTCGTATCGCGTTAGGTTGCATGCACTCGACTCACACCATGAGTCTTGAAGTGCTGGCTGGCATGTTGCCACTCTCGGATCGGTTTTCAGAATTATCTCTCCGGCTCCTCACCAGGTGTGAAGTTATGAACCCCCAGGTGATCGAGAGAGAAGCAGGAGCTTCATGGAATCCCAGAGCATCATCGTCCTATGATTGCTCCGGTGATATTTGCTGCTAAGTTTGGCCAAGTTGATTCCACTAAATCGTTCTTCACTGACGGATCTTTGATAGAGGAGTCAGCAGGATTTGGTATATTTAATGAAATTTATAGTATGTATGGGTCCCATCTCATTGTTCGATTCCGGGCAATGAGATAGCGGACTCGCTCGCAAAGGTGGGCGCTATGGAAGGCGATATTTGTGATCGACAAATCGCCTTCAACGAATTTTTTCCTATTTTTCGTCAACAGTGACTCGTCAGCTGGCAGTATAAATGGATTAAAGGAGATTTGGGGCGATGGCAACATTCTATCATCGCAAAGGTGTCGAAAAAATCTTGGTTTAGGGGGATGGATGTGGGTCGAGACTTCATTCGTGTGATGTCTCGCCTCATGTCCAATCATTATTATTTGAACGCTCATTTATACCGGGTTGGGCTGAGCGACAGCAATCTCTATGAATGTGGACAAAGCTATCAGGACGCAGATAACGTTATTTGGTCTTGTTCTGAGCATCGTGAGGTCAGATCGGGGCTTTATGATTCCCTTCGGGCTCGAGGTAGGCAACCCAATGTGCCAATTCGAGATATTTTGGCTGTACGTGATTTGGAGTACATGAAACTCATTTATGTGTTTTTGACTAACATTAGCATTAGATTGTAGTTAGTTTAACCTGTATGTTTAGTATAAGTTTTTTTTATATGTGTGTGTATGTGTGTGTTTTTTTTTCTTTTTCAAGAAATGTTCAAGTCAAAAGAAAACCATAAATTGTATAGTTATAAGTGTTTAGATGATTTAGAATTTAAATTTAATGTGTTATGTAAACCATACTTTAAATTCCCCCCTTTTTCCCATCCGTAATTTGTAATTCCTATTAACCTCGAGACGGCCGCGAGTAATCGGCTCTTACCTCCTAACTTTAGTTTTAAGATAAATGATGTAATAAAAATATGAAAATTTGGCTCTGTAAAGTTAATTCGATTGAGCCTGTACAAATAAATGATAATATATAAAAAAAAAAATATAATACTTCGGGTGAACAAACCTTTTCAATTTTCATCAAAGGAATTAGTTTTAAACTTTCGGTTCGAACCGGTTGCCGGTCATTCGATGCAAATGATAAGATGATTACAAGGCTGCACGCAGCTTTGCTGATTGCTTATGGTTGATGCAGTTGAAGGCAACTAAAAAATGTACTCGAAAATAATGAGACACACAATGGTGGCTAATAATTCAGTTTGAGTCGTTGTTGTTTGTTTTTATTTGAGAGACTTTCAGCCGGTGGCAGGGTAAAATTTTCTTTTTATTTATTTGCTTTATTGGATCTCCTATCCATGACTGAAGGCCCGTACTTTGTCCTTGAAACCACTCAGAAGGTTTTGGGCAGTAGTTCATCAAAGCCGAATCGTTCTCGAATATTTTTTGTGTTTTGCAAAGCGTGGTCTTAGCAAAACTTTTCAATCGGTCGAAGTTTTGGCGAGTTCGGTGCGTTGAAGTCTTTTGGCTCAGAAAGAACATTATTTTCTGTGTTCTGGCAGGATGACAAATCCGGTGAAAATACTCTTTCACCTCTCGTCTCGGTAGCTCATTCAGGGTCCCCGTCGTGATGTATGGTTGGCTTATCTCTCCAAACCCTCAGATGGCCAATCCAACAATTTTTTAGTGACTACGTCCAGTTTCTTCTTCATCCTCAAGAACATCCTGTCGTGATGTGGACACGTAAAACTCCTGCTCCGGCAATTGCTTTGTGTTCGCTTTGAATTAAGTCTCGTCGTCCATTACGACGCATCTCGGTTTCATCAACCACTCTTGGGACAGTTTCCTGGAGCGGGTTTTGCCTCCCGTCATTCCTTCACGGCCAGATGGAAACCTCTGCCACTTCGGAAATTGAAAGGTTCGGTCGACGTTTGAACAGATTCAAAACCTTCTTTGCCTTCACCGGATCAGCTGTCTTTGGTTTTCTACCGCTTCCTGACCGTCGCTAAGTCGTCTGGGTCTCCTTGTGTAACTTCACCACCTAGGATATCGTTGAATGATGGAAGCCAGGGGGAAATCATTAAGGATTTCGCTGTAGCTCACATGAATTTCAGTATCAGTGTGATGAACATATGGCAAGGATGCATGCGTCAAACTAATATTCTAACATTCAACACTTTCATATATGTGCATGTCACGTCATTATAGGACACGAACCGAGTGTGAAAGAGTTAGTTGATTTGTTCTGGCATTGATCGATTTGCTTAGGGCCTAACTGACAAATTGCTTCTTCCGTAAATTTCTCGTAATACAGAATCTACCTATGTGAGCTTCCAATTCTATCGAATAGAAGGACTCGTTATTCAAAATGGCAGTGGTATATTAATGAGGCAAGTTTCCATGATTGAAAAATTCAAGGAAGAAGCAATTGTTTACGTTTGCCAGTTAGGCCCTAATGAAAAATCTTCGTCGATTTCAGTTGTCAGATGTACAAAATTGTCAGATGTCCAAAATTGTCAAAATCATGCGAACTATGGTTCATCTATATGTGGTTGACAGCCACGCAGACCTTTGTTTAACCAACATTTGTTTGAAATAATCATGATATGGGTTGTTAAACGTTGACAGCCTATAAATTTTAGGTAAATTAAAACAACACTAAACGCTTGTTTCAATCGAAACTAAGCGTAAAAGAAACAAACTCGTTGTTTAAACTAAATATCGAATCGGTAATAGTAACCAACGGTATTGTTGATAAAGGGTGTCCATGATGAAATTGCCACACACAAAATTGATTCGCAAAATTCGAGTTTTCATCCGATTGCCATCAAATTTTCAGGGATTGAGAAATAACTATTAAACTTCATTTTATTTACAGTCCATACGCAAATGCCCGCACCTTGGCCTTAACCCCGGCCATAAGATTCTGCAAAACCTGTGAATCAACCGTTTTTTGCATGTAAACCCATACTTTCTTCAGTTCCTCGACTGTCTTCACTACCTTAGGTCGTTTAAGAAGGTGCTGTTTCATAATCGCCCAGTACTTCTCGATGGGGCGGAGCTCCGGAGTGTTGGGAGGGTTGAACATTTTCGGCACGAAATTGACCTTATTGTCCGCATACCACTTCAGCACGTCCTTGGAGTAGTGGCATGAGGCCAAATCCGGCCAGAAGATTGTTGGGACGTTGTGGGCCTTCAGGAGAGGAAGCAGCCGCTTCTGGAGGCACTCTTTTATGTACACCTGTCCGTTCATCGTGTCCTGGGTCACGAAAGGTGCACTCCCCTACCCGCACGTGCAGATGGCTTGCCAAACCAAAAATTTCTTCGTAAATTTGGACATCTTCTGAGTGCGGACATGCTCCGGAACGCTGAACTTATCCTTGGCCGTGAAAAACAGGTTGCCGGGGATCTGTTTGAAGTCGGCCTTCACATATGTTTCGTCGTCCATGATGCAGCATTCAACTTTCGTCAGCATGTTGAGGTACAACTTCCTGGCACGGGTTTTGGCGGACTTGTTCTGCTTCTCGTCACGATTAGGGGCCTTTTGTACCTTGAACGTTCGAAGCCCAGCCTTAGTTTTGGCCTTCTGGAAAAAACTTCGGCTTAGGTGCAGCTTCTTAGCCACATCCCGAACGGAGGCGTTCGGATTTCGGTTGAAGGCCCCAACTACGCGGTTGTGATTTTTGGTGTTGTACGGAATACTTTTTCCTTCACTTCTGGGCTTCCGATCGGTGGTCAACCGTTCCTCGAACCGCTTAATCACTCGCGACACCGTGGAATTTGCGATTCCCAATGTTTTAGCGATGGAACGATTCGAGAGATCCTTGTTCTCGTGATGAATGCGCAAGATTTTATCACGCACGAGCTGTTCTTTCGACTCCATTTCCGCGAGTTTTGATCACAGGACTTTAAAACTTGCAGGATGTAAATAATGCACTATGAATGCACACTGAATCCACCCAAATTTTCATTAAATTCTATCCAACGGTTAAAAAGTTAGAGCAATTTCATAGTGTGGCAATTTCATCGTGGACACCCTTTATAACTAAAAAACTGGTTGAAATAAAAAAAATACTACAGCTCCTGTATATTTCGTTCTATTTATTTATTTAGGATTTGTTTAGCTGGACTACAGTTAAACGGTAAACTGTTATAGGTATAAGAAATACCATGGATAACTATGCGTTTAGTTCTAGTGAAGGTCTCATAGCAGATGAAAAAAATCACTTTATGCTCTCCCGGTTATGTAAATCATTATACTAAATCACTATTTTCTCTCCGGACTCGCGAAATGTCCCCACACGAACTTTGCTGACATCAAAAGAGGGAAACTAATCATGTAGTTTGTTTTCAATCATATTTAAGGTTGATATTTACCCAACCATAAACTGTGGCCAACTTTACCAAGCATTCAGGTTTTTGCAAGATAAGATCACAGTTTGAATCAGTAAAACATAACTGTGTCTAGCAATTTAATTTATGGTTAAAACAAACTTTTTTAGGGTTGAAAATAAGCCGACTTGTAGTTTCAATCAACTAACATCAAATTTAAAACAATGTTATTATTTGAGTAGAAATCACTTGAAGAAGCGGTTTTTTTTCAACTACAATCACGAGTTTGAAGCAAACAAATATTAGCATTAACACAAGCAGAACCAGAGTTTGAATTTCAACAATAGTTTTGGTTGTTTCAAACAAGACTCATTCCACTTTGTTCTTCTTCTTTAACATTTCAAGCTTATTGCTTTCACAATTAGCTTATTGCTTGCTCTCAACTTAGTGTTCTAGATGCACTTCCACAGTTATTAATTGAGAGCTTTCGATGCCAGGTTTTTGCATTAGTATGATTGTGTGGCAAGTACAATCATACGCTATGCCCAGGGAGTCGAGAAATTTTCCTTAACGAAAAATTCCTAGACCAGACCGGGAATCGAACCCAGCCACCTCCAGCATGGTGTTGCTTTGTAGCTGCGCCTTTACTGACTGAGCTAAGGGAGGACCCGTGGACTTCGTGTAGAATACAAAAATAACTAACAGTAAGAATGCTGTTAGGGCCACTCACAAGTGTGCATGGTTTGTTTAAGGTGAATCGCTGCTACTTGTATTTTTTCATATCTTTTATCTCGCTCTCGCAAACACACCTTGCTATTTCAAATTGATAAATCTTAATTGTTAGTGAATGAACATCGAATCGAACTCTATTAGATTGCTTACAGCAAGTAAGCATGCAAACTGATGTGATTAAATTTTCAACATCTAGTACAGACTCTGAGATATATCAATTCTAAATGTTGAGGTAATGACTGCCGCCAAGAATGATTCAGCATAAGCCCTTAAAAAGAACTCAAAAATACGTTATAACATCGAGTTTGAGTACCGATTTAAACCAACAGTAAGGATGCTGTTGGAGCCACTCAAAAGAATGCTGAGCCACTCAAAACGATGAATGATTAATATCAATAGATTACAATATCATTTTAAAGCATCAAGCTTGAGGACCGACAAAAACCAACATTAGGGATGCTCTGGGGGCCACACACATGTGTGGGTGGTTTACTTCAAAGAAATATAAACATACTTAAAAATTTCAAGTTTGAGTTTCATTTTAATAACTTTAAACAAACATATTCATACATAATCCTACGCTTCTTTTTAGCGTTATGAAAGTTTTTGATGTGGAATTAAAATTTTAACGAAAATTTAAAAATAGAAAACAATTACAAATTGTACCGCTAAAATTTTAGAAATCAAATAAGTATCGCAAAACAGTACGTCAAACAAATAATAAAGAGATAGTCAGAGAACTCCACGAAGGCTTTCGCATGTAACAGGAAATGGAGCCCCCCCCCCCTCTCTCTCTCTCATTCTCTCTCTCTCTACTTTTCTCTCTACCTTTCTCTGTCGCTCACTTTACTTCACGCGTGCAAAAAGAAGCCCCAGATCATTTTTCATCACCTAAATCAATCACCACCTACCTTTGTCTTTCGTTCTCGTACCGATTCCAGTCATGCAATTTATTTTGTATTTCTAAATGTTCACTGTTTTCCTTGTTTGCACAGCACTGAACATTATTCCGCACTTCACATTATCCCGGATCTTCATTCCATATAAAGACTGTATTCGATGAAATTTGGACACACAAAATAGGTCACCAAAAATTTCTGGAAATAAAGAACTACTAAATTTTTAAGTTTTGACATCATTGGTCTATTGAACCTCTTCTCCCAACCTAAATGCCCGCACCTTTACATTGACCCCTTTCATCAAATTTTGGGCAATGACAGGACTTACTTTTAACCACACTTTCTTTAGTTCAAGTTCATTTTCTATCAGTTTTGGAGTTTTAACGAGCTTTACCTTCATGATTGTCCAAAATTTTTCAATTGGGCGAAGTTCCGGAGTGTTTGGAGGGTTGACGTCTTTTGGTACAAAAACTACATTATTATCTTTGTACCAGTCTAAGAGTGGCAAGATGCCAAATCCGGCCAAAACAGTGTCGGGCCATCGTGAGATCTCAAGAAGGGCAGAAGTCGGTTTTGGAGGCATTCGTCCTTGTAGATTTGTCCGTTAACGGTCCCAGAGGTGATGAAGGGCTGACTCATTTTGCCACATCCACAGATTGCTTGCCAGACAAGGAATTTTTTGGCGAATTTCGACAGTTTCTTCTTCCGTACACTCTCCGGAACGGCCAACTTAGAGGTGGCGACGTAGTGTTCCTGTCCTGGCATTTGTTTCGTGTCGGCTTTAATGTAGGTCTCATCGTCCATCACAATGCAGAACGGTTTTGTGAGCCACTCCCTGTACAGTTTTATTGCACGAGTTTTGGCCACCGAGTTCTGTTTATCGCTCCGATTCAGTGCCTTCTGGACCTTGTACATATGTAATCCAGAACGTTTCATTGTTTTCTGCACAAAACAAACTGAAACTTTCGCCTTTTTCGCAACATCCATGATCGAAATGTTGGGATAACGCTTAAATTGGTTCAATACAATCCTGGCCTTCTCCGGATTTGATGTGCCACGTTTTTTGCCACTACCATTTTTCCGCTTGGTTGTCTTACGGTCCTTGAACGTTTTTATCACATGAGATACGGTTGAATGTGCGGTTCCGAGCTGTTTTCCGATCTATCGATGAGAAGCGTTTGGGTTTTCGAAGTGAGTGCCCAAAATTTGTTGGCGCACTATTTCTTCATTCGAAGCCATCACTGAAATCACTCGACCGATTTTCACGAAACTCATTACACAATTGACACAACACAATGAAATACATTCAGTTAAAATTTCAATAATTTTTACCCACACGCTAAAAAGTTACGAACAATTGCGTGTGTCCAAATTTCATCGAATACAGTCTTTAGTATGGATCATTCAACGCCACCGCACAATATGTAACCGTAACAATAGATACCGCGCTACGACCGCAGCTGTTCGCAACCAAACAATTGATTACCGAAACAATAGATAACGCTTTCTTCTTTTAGCATTTCAAGCTTATTGCTATCAAAATTCGCTTATTGCTTGCTCTCAACTTATGTCGTTTTCGATTTTAAACCTGGGTCAGGTCTGACTCTGACTCGCAATAACCGAACGAAAACGGGCCCAGAGTCGAGTCAGTATGATGGCATTAGTGCAAAACGTAAACATAAACATTTCATTTTGAGAGTTCATGTTTGTATGTATTTGTGAATCCAGGTTGGACCTCGAAAAAAGTTGAGAACGAACCTCATCGATGTTGGGTCGGATCCAGAGCGGATACAGGTCCGACCCGATTGAATAAAAAAACGGTTTTGACAGCTTTTAGGGCGAACCTAGGGCGAAACCAGTTCCGCACTGGCAATAACCGAAAACGACACTAGTGTTGCACTTCCATAATTTTTTAGAGCTTTTGATGCCAGGTACCATTTTTGCATTAGTATGGCTGTGTGGCGAGTACAAAAATATCCTATGCCCAGGGAGTCGAGAAGTTTCCCTTAACGGCCAGCCACCTCCAGCATGGTATTGCTTTGTAGCTGCGCCTTTACCGACTGAGCTAAGGGGTGACCCAATGCCCGATAACAAAGCCGGTTAACTCCATACACTGTGACGCACCTATCCCACAAAAACCACCGATTTTCCTCCCGAACTCTTCAAACTCGTGATAAACTTTTCGTGCGATCGACTTAACAACTGACAGCGAAAGATAAACACGTCAGCTCGTGCCCGAAGCTTGCTCAATTCTCCACAGTATGTCATGTTATTTTACCAACATAAACATTACACTTTTAACTAGTTTCATTAAAATTTTCATCAATTTTTACCCACACGCCAACAACAGGCTAATTAAAGCGTCTCATTTTTATCGAGTACATTCTTTGATTTCAATTATACGACTCATTTTCGACCAATGAAGCGTGTGGGCAACGTTTGTGATCTAGGAATAACCCCCGAATCTAATTTGATATTTAGGCTGTGTACAAATTCGCGAATTAATCTTGAGTTCCCGTCTGTCAGAAATTAGTCAGCTCGAGTAGCAGACTAAATCGATTATTTTTCATCTGCCAAGTTTAAGTGTAAATTTAGATTAATTCGCAAATTGAGACACAGCCTTAAGCTGCTATTCGTAGCCAAAGCTTATCGACAAATCGGATTAATTTTCAAGATCACTGATAAGTTTTTGGATGGTAACTGCTCGTACCGTTGTGCGATTGATCGTTTGATCGATTTTGCTTTAGTTAGTATCAACAATAAATGGGAATATAGCGATTTAAAATTGGATTCCTGCCGAAGAACCCTTTTGGTCCTAAGTACACTATAGAGTGTACTATTCTTTTAATTTTAAGTGCTAGATTCGTTATTTTTATTCTGATTTCTCATGTTATTTGAACAGAATATTATGTTATGTTATGTTTTGAGTATATTGAGGGCATAAGTAAATAAATAAATGGTTCAACGCTAAAAGACATTCTTTACTAAGAATTCAAGTTATCTTCCTTGTTTTGAAAGAGTTCGGAGTACACTTCCAAAAAAAAAGGAATGAAAACAAAAACTTTTCATTCAAACACGCTGTTTCCTCTGGTTTTTTGAAACCATGTCTACAAACCAAATGCTCAGATATAATTTAAAAGTTTCACTCATATAAGTTCTAAATCAATTTGCTACAATTGCATCATTACAAATGTTAGCTTTCACTCGCACGAAACGTTGCAACCATTTGCAGCAGAGGATTTTAAGATACCGTAGATTAGAGCAAGATTGTTTACCTTCGTGGAATAGTTGTTGTAATGGGGTTGATACGATTTCAATTACTGTGATCACATTCGATAGAAGGGTGTTCTGGGAAGTTGATTGAACATATTGACAAATCTAACATATTCCATTCATTCAACGTTTAGCTCAGCATGGATCAATTAGCCACCGGATGACGGTGCTCATATGAAGCATCACATTGTTCTGTAGATACGTGTGGCCAAACAGGAATCCCTCCAATAGCATGGTGGTTGCTGCAATACAAACAAACTCAATTGCTAAGAGAACCGCCGAACATTACGGATATATGAACCGCATCAATCACCGTGCTATTTGGGGCCAAACTGTATGTTTGCTGCAGTCCACTACATCCCAACATATCCCTTCGGTAGTAAAACAAACACTCAACACATACAAGCAAACAACATCAACACCAACATTCTGACTGCATCCCGTTGACTTTTTCGTTGCTCAACTATTGTGTTGTTGTCTAGCACCCAAAATGGAGCACAAGCAGAAGTAAACTTTATATTGCAGAAAGCTTTCACCCGGAGGGGGGTGTGTTGGCTTGGTAAGCAATGCATCGGAACACACTGTGGAGAAAGTTTCGCTGCGACAGATAAATCACCAGGGACTCGCAAACTACTTTCGGCAGCTGGCGGCAGCCGACTGCACATTATTAACTGTTCGGGAGGATGCTGCGCAAAGCTTATTCGGTCTGGTGTTTGTCTGTTGCTCTTGCTGTATGCTCTGAAATCTTACATCAAAATTAGTAAATTGTTTTGATTATCTGGTTAAGAAGATTGGGGTAGGTGCATGCATTTTCCTTTTTTTTTGCGACTTGTTGAGGTTTGTTGAATATTGTTTAAGCATCATAAATACTTGTCACTTGCATAAGCTTTCACGATTTTCCTCGTAATGTTATCAACCATCGAGCCCAATACTTCATGTGTGACATATTATCGCCAAATGTGTGTGCGCCAATACGGCTATTAGGGAGGCCTTTTAAGCAATTAATTTATAATTAATAAACATAAGTTCGATAGGCAACACCCATGGCAATTAATATTTATAATCCGAACGCTAGCTGTTGCCAAGACTGCAGTAACTCCCAAGCGAGCACGACAACCGCTGCGAGAACAACTATAGATAGATAGATAGATAGATAGATAGATAGATAGATAAATAGCCAAACACCAGTAGAACCAACAACGTTGAAAAAGACCGGTTTATTGAACTCTTCCATGAAATATGATAGCAATAAATTTTGCATTATTATTGGCCGGCTTTAGCCATGCGGTTGCGCCTCGACTGGCAGTGCGTTGTTATGGTTTTGGACATAACGATGACAATTGTCCCCGAAATGTTATCTGATGGTTATACTACTCCTACGCCTGTTCGGTAGGGCAATTGCTGTTGCTGCTAGTCACCACTACTACTAGTAGAACTCCTACTACTTCTATTAATACAACTGATAATGCTGTTGCTGGTGGGACGGCCGCCACTATTTCTAGGGTTGGGATGTAAAATTTTGGCCTGTTTGGTGTTTGCCGTATCATTATTGATAGTTGCGCAGAACATAACCGACCCTACAAATTCGGTCAGTGGAGTAGTCGATGCAACCAAATGGGTTTCACATAGAATAATAGTCGTGGGGTATCATCCCAACTTTAAGTTGTATGGTCACACCATCTATTATATCGTTCCTGAATGGTACATGTTTATTAGGGGTTTAACTGATTCTGAAAAATTGAAAAACAAAATCCATTGGGTGGTTCGAAATAATGACGTTGGTCTACGCAATTAAATGAAAGCCATTTTGATTGTAAAATGCAATAGTATTGTAATTAATCCCTTCATGCCTAAATTTTTGCAAGCGGTATTATACAAACAATTTGGTGTTTTCTGATTAATTTGGTGCACAATAACGTAAAAATGAATAAAAAAGGGAGAACATATTTTTTGAGAGATCCTAGGTCGACCAAACTGTCCTGAAGTTTTGAACTTAAGATCTACAATTGTAACAGTAGTTTTATCCGCTATATAATGTTATGGTCAAACAAATTCAATGAATGTCCTGGAAGACTTACAAATATTATGAGATAATCTTAGGATATTCTATGCCAAACAAACTAACTTAACTTTGTATAGCCAATAAAACTAATGTTACAATTGTAGACCTTAAGTTTTGAAGGACAACTTGAATGACCTGAAACTAACAAGGTTATCCTATGATGTCTGTGGACATTTCAGAATATTCATTGAATATGTTTGAATATTTCTCGTAGCTTTGTTTAGTCCAAAAGGCTACGATTACTACTGTATATCTTAAGATCTAAACCTCAACGACAGTTTTTTAAGAACTTGAACCGGCCATGATAATCTGACAATGACTTATGACCTTACAGAATATTCACTGGATGTGTTTGAATGCATATCGTCAAATTCCATAGGTTATAAAGCTAATGTTACAACCTCTAACTTCTGAACTCAGTGGCAGTTTTGGTGACCTAGAATGTCCCAATATATCTCATTATATCTATTTACCTTCCAGAAGACTCACTCAAATACATACAATGTAGACTTAAAGTTTCGAATTCCAGGATAGTTTGGATGACCTAAAACATCCTTAGATTATCAAATGTCTGTTTCCAGACAACCAGAAGTCGTATAACAATGTTAAAAAAGTATCGTAAAGGGTGTCCCACATCAAATTGCATCACAAAAATCGTGCCAGTCATTATCCATTTCGATCAAGCGACACGTACGGACGTGTTTTTCGCTCTCTCGCAATAACAGTTTTTTCCCCTCGCCCGCTTTCTCGCGATTGCGTGGTCGGTTCGTGATCTATCGCCTGCGCTTGCGCATCTTCTGGTGGTAGCAAAGCAGAAAAAAGTGTTGCAAAGTTCGGAAACATTTACCGCTCGACCTATTGCCGTGGCAATGGGTCGAAAAAATCGACATCTGCTCCCGAATCGTTACCGCAACCGGGCAGCTCCAAGCGGCTGCGCCATGATGAGGCCGATCCAGTGGATCCGAACGCTCGTCTACTAGCGAGCAATAAATTCGCCGTGCATCCGGTACAGGAGGTGCCAAAGAAGGTGAAAGTTCCCCCGCTTCACCACATCCAAGGACATTGCTGCTCTCAGGACCGAGCTTGCAGCTATCCAAACCCATCCGCTGTACAAGCTGTGCAGTAATGGCATTAAGGTAATGTGCTCGACGGAGGCTGAATACCGTGCTGTCGGCGCTCACCTAGTCGCCAAGCAGCATGAATTCTACACACACGATGTACCCGGAAGCAAGCCAATGAAGGTGATCCTGCGTGGTCTTCCGGAACTCACTCCGGAATCAATCTTTACCGAGCTGCAAGCGGCGGCACTAAAGCCTCAGAAGGTGTTTCCCATCAGGCAGCAGCAACACGGAAACTACCGGGACCAACTCTATCTGGTCCACCTCGAGAAGGGATCCGTCACAATGGCGGAACTGTTGAAAACACGGGCCCTTTTCACCGTCATCGTCGAGTGGGACCGGTATCGTCCAAGACAAAACGACGTGACGCAGTGTGGCAACTGCCTTGCTTTCGGCCACGGAACTCTAAACTGCCACATGAAACCGCGATGTGGCAAGTGTGCCGGAGTATACGCCACCAAGGATTGTACCCCGATGGACGAAGGTGCCCCAATGAAGTGCGCCAACTGCGGCGCAAATCATGAGAGCAGCAATCGAACCTGCCCCAAACGTGCGGAGTTTTTGGCTATCCGAAAGAAGGCATCTACCAAGTCTCGGCCAGGTCAACGCCGTCCACCTCCACCGATGAACGGGGAGAATTTCCCGTCACTTCGGTACCAGGTGTCAAACCTGCCACCGATCCCACTAAATCACCGCCATGCAAACCGCCCGTCAGCTTCGGTACATCATCGTTTCGCGGCAGCCGCCGCCGCCCCCAACCCGACTCCTCCTCCAGGCTGGGGCAATTCGAGTTGCAGTACCTCCACGCAACCACCCGTCGATGGACAGCTCTACGACTCGGAGCAAATGACGGAGTTCGTGCAAGAGCTCTATCGCCAACTACGTTCCTGCCACTCCAAGGAGGAAAAGCTCAAAGCCGCCACGTTCGTGATGATGAAGTTTCTGTTCAAACATGGACCGTAAACGCACCATCAGCATCCTAAACTGGAATGCTTGTTCCATCCGGAACAAAACCATTGAGCTCGGTGACTTCCTTAACAGGAAGGCCATCGACATCGCCATCGTCACCGAGACACACCTCAAACCGGAAATCGGCATCTTCATCCCAGGATACCGGATTGTGCGACTGGATCGTAGCGGCTCTTGTGGAAGAGGAGTTGCGATCGCCCTGCGTTACAACATCAACTGCCATCTGCTTCCGAGCTTTCAGCTGCAGTCCATCGAAGCCTTCGGAGTCGAGGTCGAAACTGCTGTCAGCCCAATCACCATCATCGTGGCCTATTGTCCCAAGCAAGCCAGTACCAACAACGGAACAACAACGGCCCTACGAAACGACATCCGTAAGCTAACTTGGAGGCAGGGGCAGTTCATCATCGCCAGCGACATGAATGCGAAACACGAAACAAGAGGGACATTACACCGTCCTGGGCCCGGTTACTCCCACCCGGTTGAGCCGATCCGGGGTCCATTCGACAATCGACATCTTCCTCACCAACATGGGGAACAACATCGCCCAGCCGATCGTACACCAGGATCTCAGCTCGGACCACTATCCGGTGGTGGCCGAAGTTGGCTTCTCGGTCAACCGGCATCGTATCACCAGACGGAACTACCATCGCGCCAGTTGGGAAAGGTTCCGACAACACGTTGACGACAACATCGATTTCGATATGCGCCTTGATTCGGTTGATGACATCGAACGGCAGCTGCAGAGCATCGAGCAAGCGATCTCCCAGACCCGGGAGCAACATGTACCGGTGATTGATTAGGTGAGCAACTCTGTACCCATTGATAGACCCACTTAAGAACTTATTCAATTGCGCAACGCCATTCGAAGGCAATACCAGCGAGCTGGTTTGCCAACGCTCAAACGTCACTGCAATCGAGTGACAAAAATTATTAAGGCCAGAATGGTGGACCTTAAGAATAACAATTTTGCCGACAAGATCCGCTCTCTCCCAGATTGTGCAAAGCCGTTCTGGAAGTTGACCAAAATTTTATAGGCCTATAGGCCCATCAGCCTTCTCTCAGGATTATCCAAGCTATTTGAGAATGCGATCTACCGTCGGCTTCTTTCATCCGCCGACGAGCTGAACATCTTGCTCGACGAACAATTTGGCTTCCGACGTGGTCGGTCGACAATTCACCAACTTAACCGAGTTATTAACATCCTCAGACGGAACAAGTCTGTTTCGAAATCATCTGCCATGGCACTTCTCGACATCAAGAAGGCCTTTGATAACGTGTGGCATGATGGCTTGGTGTACAAGTATACTAGGTCCACTTCTGTTCAACCTATTCACCTCGGACATACCCCCGCTCTCTGAAAATGGATCTCTGTTGTTTATCGCCGATGATACCGCAGTCGTCCACAATGGTAGGGTAATAAGAGCGCCTACAGCGAAACTGCAGCGAAGCCTGAATGTTCTGTCTGAATATTTCACCGAATGGAAGATCTGTATCAATGCGACGAAGACCCAGGTCATCCTATTTCCACACTCCAACTCTCCTAGACTTGTTCCGCCTGAGGATTGTAAAATAAGACTAAACAACACAACGGTGGAATGGGCCAAATCAGCTGTCTATCTTGGCGTTACAATAGACAGCAAGCTTATTTTCAGGGAACAGGTTGACAAAACTGTGTAACGTTCTGTTGAAGCTACTGTACCCATTGATCAACAGAAGGTCGACATTATCCCTGAAAAACAAGATTGCTGTCTACAAGCAAATCATACTTCCAGTCATTGAGTACGGCATGCCAATCTGGGAGAGTTGCGCTAAAACACATCACCTGAAGCTTCAGTGTGTTCAAAATAAGTTCCTCAGGATGAGCCTGAACACCTCTCCGAGGACAAGAACATCTGAGGTCCACCGTCTGGCCGAGATAAAAATGCTCGACGATCGCTTTAGTGAGTCTATCAATCGGTACAGGGCACGCTGCCTGACATCGGATCACCAGATCATTCGGAATCTGGTTCTCCACCCCTAGGATCTTCAAATTGTAGTTTTAGTTATAGATTAGATAGGTTATCAAATTATAAAACTAACAATGCCCCAAGGGCTGAACTGAAAAAAATAATAATAACACAACACACACGTAACACATAAAACACATAAAAGATTAAACATAGCTGAAGAGCCCAATGGGCTAAAACACTTAATTTGTAAAATTAGTATATAAGACAAAGAATGGATAAATAAAAAAAAAACAATTTTACTACTACGAAAATCGTGAACTATAGAGTTGACCGATCGTTTTCAGACTACCTGACATTAAAGTTTAACGCATTAGTACGCGTGTGGCATTTTTATTTCATTCATATTTAATACCATAACCGTACGCCCATACTTTACGCTTAACTCCACTCATTAAATTCTGTGCAACATCTGACTGCAGTTTCTTCTGTACAGAAACCCACTTTTTCTTCATATTTTCAGCAGATTCTACCTCGTAGGGAAGCTTCCGTAGTGCCTCCTTCATAATAGTCCAGTATATTCTATGGGCCTTAGTTCCGGTGCGTTGGGGGAAGTTCGTGTTATTGGGTATGAAAGTAACCTCGTTGGCTTCGTACCACTCCAGGACAACATTTGAATAGTGGCACGAAACTAGATCCAGCCAAAAGATCATAGGCTCAACAGAGGAAGCAGACCCTTCTGTAGACACTCCTTGAGGTAGATCTCCCGTTTACAGTCCCGGTAGTAACGGCGCACTCTGTTTGCCACATGAGCAGCCAAATAAAGTATTTCTTGGTAAACTTTGAAAGTGTCGCTTCTTTACTTCCTCCGAGACATCAAACTTGTGCTGGGCAGTGAAGAACAGTAAGTCTCATCATCCATGATGAGACAATGAGGCTTCGTCAGCACCTGGGTGTACGATCTCCGGACCCGAGACTTTCCCATCGTATTGTGCCGTTCATCACGATTCGAAGCCTTCTGCACTATGTACGTATGCAGTCCCTCCGGATCCTTGGTTCTCTGAACGAAAGACTTGGACAGATTGAACTTTTTGGCGACATCCCTGACCGAAGCATTGGGATTCCGCTTAAACGCTTGTGGTCCTGATCACTAATAAAACATCCATTCTGACCGTATTTCTCCTTCCGTTCGATGCTCAGAGTTACGTAGTAACATTTAAGCACATGACTCGCCGTTGACTGCACGATTCCGAGTGTTTTCCGATGTCCCGATGAGAGAGTTGAGGATTTTCCAGGTGCTTGTGCAAATGCAGTTCGCGACGTTGTTTCTCGGGTGACGCCATTTTAATACAAATACAACACGAAAAACACTCTGAACTACTTCTACCCAAAAGTTCAAAAGAAAATACCCAATGGGCAATTTTCTAAAGCGTTTTTTCGTGATTTGGGACACCCTATATTCTAGAATGCTTAACCTTGAACGATTTAAAACCTGTGCATCTTGAATTGTTCAAATATGCTTCCAGATTTTTTAAATATGATATTAGTATGAAAACGCATCCAGACTTTTCTGCGATACGTTTGAATTTGTTATGGCATGCTTCAAGAGCAATAAGCGACTATTTTCGGATGGATGGTTAAAAAACGGAAATAGATATTTTAACAAACCAAACTGCATTTTATTCATTAAGAAATTAAAAACTTTAAAAAACCAATTCTACTCCCTGCCGCGCTGCCTTGCGGTACTTAGGCGGACTTTTGGCCATAGGTAAAAGAAAAGCCTTTAGCCATATTCTTCAGTTCTTTGGTCACCTTTTTGATCAAATAATCCGTCGTTTTGGTCACGAAATTAACTAACTCTTCTTCAAACTGGCCCAGAACTTCTTGCTTGAGCGGAGCTGGGGCACTTGGGAGGGTTTGACCCGCTTCGAGTAATGGGCCAATGTTAGATCCGGTCAAACAACCACATCCTCATCCTTGTGGTACTTTTTAATGAGGGCGGCAACTTCTCGTACGAACTTTGTACTGTAGATCTCGCCATTCACTGCCCGCCCCGACAAAAAGAAGTGGGGACGGACATCCCCTTCTCAGTGATTGTGAGCCACAGCAATGCCTTCTTTGGGAGCTTCGTGTGCGCTATGTACTTCACATCGCAACTAATTTCCGTCCAGTCGTTGCTGTCCAACGTGAGGTACGTCTCGTCGTCCTTAACAACCACCACGTTCCGTATTGTCGGGAAGATCTCTTGGACCAGAATCTTCAACCGTTGTTTCTGAGTTTCTGCTTGGTTCTTCGAATCGGCTTGCTTGGACTGACGCTTCCGCTTGTGGATCCGTTTTAGCCAAATACTTTTTGACCGTTTGGCCGGTCGCACTAACCTCCCGGTCAAATGCAAGGTCAGAAGTGCCCACCTTGCCTTCCGTCTTCTGTTTAGTCTTCTGTTAAATCCTCCGGTCGCTTAAAACGGTCGACGGCCGGAACCAGACTTTCACTCGATGGAAAATCTCTTCTGCAGAAGTGCCACAATCTTGAAGACTTCCGCTATCGCCGGCCGACATCAAGGCCGATTTTTTTTAGGCGGTACGAACAAACCATAGATCGAAGTTGTTTCACTGTTCTCGCCATAGCTGCCGTAAACAAACTGATGGAGCTGTCATTTTTTCACAGTATATAGGCAACTAATCGGCAAAAGTTAGATCAAAAGTAGAACACCAGATTAGTTGCCGTTTACGCACTGTTGCATATTGTTTGTTTTAATTGCTGGGCACTTCTAACAACCTATATTCATCACCAATCTCTGATTCCATTCTTCATGCACTATTCAAATTTCTCCCCCATCTGGCCATCCGGCATGGAGGCACTGTCTGTGAATGTCCTTCCGAGTAATTCCTGCGGTACGATATTGACGCTGCCGCCGACGATACCATTGGTGCGCGCGTGATCTGCTTCTGTATGTGCCTGGTGAATATGTGAAACGAGCTCTAGGACAGAGGCCGAAGAGGCGCACAAATTAAATTATGTGATGAGGATGTGAGTATGTTATTGTGTGTTTCCTCTAGGCGCGCCACTAGCAACAAGCAGCATGCCCGCATTCCGAAGGGATTTAAGGTCCTTGACTCTTGAAATGCGGACCGTGTGTGTTGGTCGAACGGCTTTGAGACCGATCTGCAGAGTCCGTTGTGGGTGAAAATTCTGCCGAATGGCTTGGGTAGTAAATGTCGCCGGCAATCTTCGGATGAAATATTTCCCAGTTAATGAAATTGTTAAAGTGGGTTTTGGATGGAGAGAAAGATTTTGCGGAAGTCACAAACGATGCTCCAATGTTATGCTCATGCTTACTGAAATTTGATTTCATCAGTCTCTGGTTGAATGATATAATCATAAGCATTATCATTATCATTGCATCGAAGTATCCTCTGTTCGTTTATGAAATCTGACTTCAATGTGCTGAAAATTATGTTTTAAGATTTTTGACAAAGAATGAAACAAACTTTAATGAATGCACAGTTCACCGAGGAGGCTCCCGGAAATGTATCCTTTGTGGATTTTACGACTTATTTGGTAGCAAATTCCGATCCCGTATCGTGTTTCGATTGCTCGGAAATGAAAAGTAATGTTGTCTTCAAGGTGAACAATTGGTTTATTAATGAATTGGTCATAAATAATTGGCACTCGCAAATAGCTCAAACAGATAGGTTTTAGAGATGCCTGTTGTATAGAAACTTTCGGCAGGTTTACTGAGGGTCAGAATGTTCAGGCCTATCTTCTGGGGGAGAGGATACATTATTCTTAGGCAGTTTTGATAAGTTTTCTGGGGGAAACCGATGATATCTAGAGATAGATTCAATTCGTATTTCTCGGAGGAAAAATTCGAAAAATCTATAATTTTTTCAGGTTTTGTTTTAAAAAATTAAATTATTCAATTGCATGTTCTTCAGCTTAAAGACACTCCTATGCACTTTTCGGAAGTTACATGAATTGGTCAGAACTTATATAAGCTTCTAGAAACTGAACGAACTCTTTAAGAATTATTTTCTGTATTACTATGAACTTCGGAATATCTATAAAGATTGGGTTGAAATATTTTGAGCTTAACAAAAGTTTATTCGGCTTCTCGGAAGTTTAATAAATGTATTGGAAGTTTCAAGATTATCATGAAGTTTGCTCTCTCTCATTTGAAATGAGCAGTGGTGGAACATCAGAGAAGTCCATTGAATTGCCGTAAAATTCTCAACATTTCTGGAAACTTGGTTCCAAAAAAAAAAAAAAAAAATGCAGATCATCCAAAACAAATAGAAACAATTTTTTTCAAATTATCGGAGCTTTGATAAGATTTAGCTTCCCAGAAGTTTTTGGATTGGCTGTTGTTACAGCTTTCATGACACAAATATTCACAGTATTTGACATTCAATAATATTTTTGTAATTTACGAGAAAAAGAAAAAAATCTGGGAAGTTGGTCGATTTGCAACACTTTTAATAACTTGATCGAACTTCTGTAAAATACATAGCATTTCCGAGGTGTTGTTGAACCAAACAAGAACTTTATAGAATCACCAAGATTGTGAAACGGCGGAAATTCGGCGAAATTGGTCGATTTATTTATTCTCGTTTTGGTTCGGTACGAGAAGTAAGAAGCTCAAGTTCTTCTTAAAAGCTTCTGGGGTGTTCCCTAAACTATTGGAAAGTTTGTTGAGCTTCTAGGAAAATCTCTGAACTAGAGGAAGTTCCTCTAATTTATAGGGAAATCCTTGGAATGCTTCCGAAACTTTTTAGAATGATCAAAAAATTCTTAGATGTTTTCTGAATTCTTTCTGAAGTTCTGAACTTTTTCAGGAATTCTGGAAAGTCCCCCGATCTTTAGGGAAGTTTGCTGAAAATCTTGGAAGATTCCACGACTTTTGAGATTTGTTTTTGAATTATCGGGAAATACCCGGGGCATTTGGGAATTTCTTTGAGCTTTTGGGAGTTTCCTGGAACAGATGGGAAGTTCTCTGAATTCCTGGGACGGTCTCTGAACGTCAGCGATGTTTGCTGAGCTTCTGGCAAGTTTACTGGTCTTTGGAGAAGTTTTCAGATGCTTGTGGAAGTTTTTCGAAGTTCTGAAAAGTTTCCTAAATCTCTGGGAACGCTGAATATACGATGGTACGCTGAATATCAAGGAACTTCCTTGAATTCCAAAAAGTTCCCTGAACTTCTGAGATATTCCCTATACTTTCTGGGAATTTTATGTGTTTCTGGAAAGTTCTCTGAACTTATGGGATGTTCTCTATTTTTTTTAAAAGTTTCCTGAACTTTTGGAAAGTTGCCTGACATCTTAGGTAGTTTTGTGGACTTCTGAGAAATACTTTAAGAATTCTGCTAAGTTTTCTGAACTTCTGGGAAGCTCCTTGAATTTCTGGATAGTCTGAACTTATGAGAAGAACTCTATACATTTGGAAGTTTCATGAACTCATGTGAGGGGTGTGGAAGCGATGCACCCTGGAAACGTTAAGCTCTCCTAAACGGCTAAACCAACTACAACGGAGGAAGCGCCATAAGGAGCGGGATCCGGCGGTTTGCCGTAAATGGTCGTGAAATAGGGCGGCCACCACCAGACGTTCCAAACCCGGTCCTGGCCCTGGCTTTCTCGATCGTAGGAAGGACCATATGACGCGAGGTTCGGCAGGTACCGCAAATGGTCGGGCAGGGAGATCACGGACGATCTGGTGAGGATGTCCCTTGTCAGCTTCTGGTCAGCGAGGGTAACTAGTAAAGGTCTATGTAGTTAGACATGCACCCACTATGTCTAGCACATTAGGCCCTCCCTGAAGTAATACCGAATGGTTTTGGGAAGGCTGGGGCTCAAGGCACGGGTTGATTTTTAGTGAACTCATGTGAAGCTTCCTGAATTTATGGAAAATTTGCTGAATTTCCGGGAAATACCCCGAATTTCAGGGAAGTTGCCTGAACTTCTTAGAAGGTCTCTGATTTTCTGGAAAGTTCTTCTTAGAAGTTTCCTGAAGTTGTGATAAGTACTGTGTTTCTGGGAAGCTCACTAAATGTATGCGTTTTTTTCGTTCTTTTGGGAAGCATTTTCGTTTGTCAGTTTCTTCACCTCTTTCGGTTTTGGGGGACGTAAATACGGGCCGTAAGTCTTGCAAAAAATTCTTAGGATCAGTAGGCTAGTTGACTTCCCAATCCTCCCATTTCCGCCGAGAGAACTAGCTGAAGAACCATACGCAAAACTTTTGTATGGCTGCAGGGCACTTTTGTAACGGGCCCAGACCGAATTTTCCAGCTGCTTAATATCTTAACCGGAAAAAAGTCATCAGCTGACTCTAGTTGTCGCATAATGCCCAGGATCATCTTCACATGCATGCGGAAACGATGCAGGAAGTGATTCTCGTCGTCAGTTAGCGTGCCGCTAAAGTAGCCCTGGAGCAGCTTCTGATGACCGAAACGGAACTGACGGTCGGCGTTCGGGCGTCTTCCAGGACGTGACCTTCTCCGTTTCAGCTCTTGTTTCTCCACTGCCACCGTTAAAAAGAAATGTATGCATTCATACACTCCGTTTCAGCCTACAGAATTTATGGCAATCCATGGCAC